>OY757026.1:16784856-17384856 GCA_963580285.1 Lucinisca nassula
GCACAGAAAAATAAAAAAAAGTTAGGAGAGGGGGAAAAAAACATCTACTAGAGTGACCTCGGAAAAATTGTAAAAATGTAAAAAAAAAAAAACACCCACTATAAAATCAGTCCGCTAGAGTGACCTCGGAAAAATTGTAAAAATGTAAAAAAAAAAAAAAAACACCCACTATAAAATCAGTCCGCGGACTCCGGCATGGGGTGAGGAATTCTACCTAAAATGTTTCACAGATTTTAAAAATCAAATCAAAATTTAGCAAAAGCCGCATCTGTTACAGCACTTTTAACCACCCGGCACTGGGCAGAATTCTTTACACACACACCCCAGCACCGGGTAGTGGCTGCCAGCCCCCTTTCTTAAGAACTCCTGCCTGTAGGCTCACGACAAGCTCTCCGCCCCAGGGTCACCTTTAACCCCATATTCCCAGCCTAGCCGAAACGAACAGCTAGACCGGTCTGAGGTAAGGTGAGCACAATGCATTGTGAATGGCGACTTCAACGGGGAGAATTCTATTTGTGCGCGCGCAACCCATCAAAGTCACCCTTCACAAATGCATGACATCGAGCAAGCCATTTACCCTTAAACAGACAGGTGAGCGTCATACCTCAGAGACCAGACAAACCATGCTGTAACAGACACAACCAAATATTGAATGTGAGTCTCTTATATATATACATAGCACTTACGAATATCATTAAAAAATGGGTTTTAAATTTGCATATTTTTAACAAATGTATCTTTTTATTGTGTTAAAATGTGTACTTTTTGTTTCACTATCTAAATTGCCAAGAAAACAACTCACCATAAAACTTCCTTCTAAAATAAATATCCTTGAATATAAATGTTTTAACACCATAATAAAACGAGGAAGTGAAAATATGGAAGTGAAAAGATAAATGCGTACTTATTCTATATATAGAACGAGCATGATAAATACCAGTCCAATTACAAGTTTTAGCTTTTATCAATAGCCATACTGTTAACTATTGATAAAGGTATCTTTTAGCATTTATGAATAGGGAAGACCCTGACCAGACTGCGCACCCTTATAGTCCGAAAGTCGTTACGGATATAATCAAAGTACAGAAAGGCCTGGAAGTCGTTACGGATATAATCAAAGTACAGAAAGGCCTGGAAGTCGTTACGGGAATAATCAAAGCACCGAAAGGACCGTGAATCACCGTAGCTTTTAACAGTCAGTAAAAGAAATTTGTATATTTAGTTTACGCTCCTATAAATAGGTGGTGGGTCATTATTTACTATTGTAATTTTATTAAATAAAATCAAGCATCCCCTATTTTTTTTTTACCTCAGCTAAAGCCTGGGCCTTTCCTTCCTCAATAAGTTTTTTTCTTTCCGCCTCACTTAATCCTGTTTGTTTTGAGTGTATGCTATCTTTCAGTTTATTATATTTGTCTAATTCATCTAAAATCAATTTCAAAAAAGGGGGCGTGTTATTATCACTTTGTACCGCAAAACATAATACGTAATACCTTCCCACGATAAACCACTTACACAGATAATGAAGGGACTATTTTACTTAAGTGTATAAATATTTGATAAACCTTATCAAAAATGTGTGATGCGTCTCAGTCAGTGTTCAGATAACAATAATTAGAGGTGATATTAAAAATCTGCTCCGATAAAAGTCGCGGATAGAAACTATATAGAAACATATTAAAAAGAATTTTGAAAATTCCACTTTGGGGCAAAAACTTTAACCCCTCCTGAAAGTGCCTTTACATAATCCAATGACCACCAGATTTTGCACATATAACAAGACTTTAAGGCTGTATAACATATTAAAATTCCAAGTTCCTATGACAACTTTTGGAATTTCAGAAAGTCTTTGAGTCTTCCTGAAAGTGGAATCCCATCAACCGATTTGTCCCAGTTTTTGCATATGTATTTGGGTTGCATATATACATATTATCACAAAATTTCAAAGTTCTAGCATCATTTTGGAATTTCCTGCAAGTCTTTGAATTGTTGTAAAATAACATTGGTTCAACCAATTACCACCAAACTTTGTACATATGTTTCAACATACAAAATGCACATTCTTGTAAATTTTCAACATTGTAGGTCGGAAGTGAAGCAAAAAAAAAATATTAACTTTCATATTTCGGTGGTGGGTCATTTACTATTGTAATTTTATTGAATAAAATCAAGCATTTTCTATCTTTTTTTCATTTCATTCTTCGCTTGAGCCTTACCTTCCTCAATAAGTTTCTTTCTCTCACTTTCACTCAATCCTGTTTGTTTTGAATGTATATTGTCTTTGAGTTTATTATATTTGTCCAACTCATCCAACACAAGTTTAAATTCATTCTCAGATATCTGTCCGTCTGTCAAAGCCTTAGAAATCAAATCCTTTATACTATTCAACTTACTATCAGCAATAGTTTTAATCTCATAATGTTTCTGTGCTTTTGAAGTCATTTTACGCCTAATTAGTTTAACACACACACCCAAACTCCCACACACAACAGCACCAATCTCTAAAGGCAACATAATTGGAACAGCCAATCCAACACCTGCCAAAATAACACTTGTTGATATCAAACCTGTATCAACACCGTCGGTAATATTTATACCTCGTTTATACTTTTTATACAATGCTTTTCTCACATCTCTCTCATTAATTAACGTCTTCTCTATCTCAGATATCTTCTGTAATCTATAGTTCTGCCCATCTTCAACAGGCAATTCAGGATATAATGGTGCAGTAGGTTGTTTCATTTTTTTCTTGATAACATATATTTTTTTTTTTATTCAATAAATAATTCAATTATCATCGAAGCCACAGTATTAACACATGTAGCATTATTAGTCTGACAAACAAAATCAATTGCATCACCAGCCTCAACCTTTAACGGTGTAGCAAAGTTATCGTGTTTCCTTAAAATATTATTCAATGATATACCATATCCTGCTTGTGGATTTCCATTTATAGAAACAACAACAGATACATCACCTTTTGTTCTTTTACTCGATAACCCCACACCCAATATTTGACCTGGAAAGTTCATCACATATCCACAACCTACCTCTCTACCACCATTACCAAAACTAAACACTTCATTCTCCTGCAATGGTCCTTTACTCTCTGCACAGATGCTTATCAATTTTTTGTCTGACATATTTTCAACTTTATTGTATAACAACCGATGATTGACATGTATATCCCGAACTCTATTTTGAAGTTCTGTATGTCTATCATTCAATGTATTTATTTGTGTAAATGCTTGACTTCTCATATTAAATATTTCTTGTTTCAGCCCCAATGCATCTACGTGTTTTCTCTTAGCACCAAATATACTCATTTTTTATTATAATTATATAATTTCCAAAACGCAATTAATTGGTAGATGATTAATTACCTTGTTGTTATTTTCATCCCTGATTTCTAATTTCAATTCTGCTATAGCATCATTCACCAAACACTTATATTCTGGATGCTCAAATCTCACTGTTGTTATCTCTCCAAACTCTTTATTTTCCACTGGAACAACAGCCAACACAGTACTCGGCATACCATCTAAATAATTATTTGAAGTATTAATCTGTTCCAAATGAACATGCAATGATTTATAAACAGCAAAATCTACAGCTCTCTCACCATAATGAGTTTCATTAACAGCAAACTTTCGCTTATTTCCAAACCCCAACATTTGTTTTAAGCCCTTGCTTATCTTCAATTCATCCGGTGTAATTAAAGAAGCAATTCCATTTGTTTCATTTACAGATAATGTAATATTATTACTTTGAAATAAATCTGCTATTTGTTGGAAACTATAATAACCATCTATAATCTTATGAGGTCTCTCTTTAGTCTTCTGCAAATATTCATCAACAACATTATACCATCCAACACCATATGTTATAGATTTCAAACCAATACGTTTATTCCCATCTCTGTTATCAATGTATTGTTGCAAGTTTATTGTCTTGTCAATATTCGAAATTGTATGATACATTTTTATTTTTTATATATAATCAATAATAAAAATGATACCTAAAGAATTCAAGTACAATCCCAATGCATCATATAACCCCAATACTAAATATACCGAAAAGAATATTGAACTTATAAAACAAACGATTTATGTTAACAAAGACGACCATTTTCCAGTAACGTTTCCCGACTTATTTCAAAACTATCAAAATCCAACATTACACACCAATGAACCGTGGAATGCATGGCTTCATTCATCATTTGACTGGTGGCAATGTCAATTAAATTTTGCTGTCTGGTGTGCCACTGCAGGATGTGGAGTAAGTTATCAAGACCATTTGCAAAACACTTCAGGACTAACTAAAACAGTATATACATTTCATGTTTATTATTGTATTGCTCGTATTTTGAAAGAACTTCAAACACCTTTACCAACAGATGCATCATTTTGTTATTACAAAAACCCATACGACAAAGCAACCTATCAAAAGTTATGCAATGAATTCAATGTTTCACCTAATACAGATTGGCGTCAAAAATTAGAAAGTAGTTCTAAATGCAGTGGTCTAGGGAGTTACACACAATATTTTAAACCAAGTGGAAAATATAGACAAGATCATAGAAGTGATGGACCATTCTTTAATCCAAATGATAAAATAGAACATACAGTAGATATAAGTGACGCCTGGACAATGTTTATATTAGACAAATCAGAAGGATTAACAAAAACAGGTATTGAACGAATTAACGAAAGTATTAGAATGTTTGTATGGGCACTATTAGCAGCACAATCTCAAACACGTGTAGAAATTCTAAAAATAGGCACAGGATTTGATGCTCAGAAACAATTTCTTGCTAACATTGAAGATGCTATTAATAGTCCAGTTGATTTACCAAGTCAAATACAAAGATATCAAAACACACTCAAATATGCAAGAAGTAAAGTAGATTTTGTTTATGGTATTGGATTATATATGTCTCCCAGTGATATGGTTTTACAAGTTGGTACTATCGCTGGATATAATAATAAAATTGTAATTGCAACAGAAAATCAAACACTTGGTTTCAATAGTGATGTAAATGTTAAACCTGTTGCATCTGCTACACAACCTGCAACTATACAAGGCACACAAACAAAGAAATCTCTACCAGATTATCATCAACAAGCAGTTGATTATGCAAAGAAACACAATCTGTCAAAAAGTTGGGTTGATGGTGCTGGTACCTCCGATGCTAGAATAGCAGATTGGTTTAATCATCACAAACTTGCTAACCAATCTACTACAAAGAAATCTCTACCACAATCTCTACAAGGCACACCAACAAATAAATCTCTACCACAATCTCATCAATCTCTACCAGAAAAAAAAGAAGCCATACAACATGAAGACAACAAAACAGCATTAATAGTAGGAAGTATAGTAATTGGACTATTAATTATGTATGAAATTTATTAAGTTCTTTTTTTTCTTATAAACTCTCTCGCAGATGCATATAACAATCCAGCAACCAATACAACTAATGCCCATAAATGTTCTCCAAACCAACCAACAACTTTACCCGCAGAAGACAACAACCAAGACACAATAGAACCAATAACACCTGGTAATGCAGTAGCTACTTTTCCTGCAAGGGTAGAAAGTAATTTACCAAGATTTGATAATTGTTTCTTAACCCAATCTTTAACACCACCTTTTGGTGGAGAAGGAGGGGTTGAAGTAGTACCACCACCAGTAGGAATAACAGCCTCAACAATAACTCCAATAATCATTCCAAAAGCGGTTAAAATACTAACAATTGTAATGCCTTGTTCTCTGAATAATGTTCTAATTCTTTCACCCAATGTAGTGTCTTCTTTTAATACTTTGTTTATAGTCTCTTTGATTCTATTTACCTGACTACGTAGTTTATCTTTATTAACATTAATAACTTCCAATCTTGCACTTCTCTCACTTTCTAACTCTTTGATTCGACTACTTATCCTTTCTATTTGAAATTCATCATTGTCTGCTTTGGCTTGTTCTAATTTTGTATTTTCTTTTGCTAAGTCTTTATTTGTTTCATTCAGTTTTGCCAATTCATTTGCTATCTCTTCTTTGACTGTTGTCATTGCATTTGCTATTCCATCAATCTCTCTTTTTGTCCAATCTGTTTGTGTTTCTTGTTCATTAGTAAATGATGTCTCCAATGTTTTCACAGCAGTTTCTACATCAACTGTTGTATTTAATAGTTCTTGAGTTTGTTCTTGTGATGATATATCTTGTAAAGGTATTTCTTCTTCTGTTTGTGTTATTTGAGTTCTCGTTTGAAGTAATTGTGCGAATGCTGTTCTACCTTCTTTAAGTCTTGTAGCAGATGGTTTAAAATCATCTACACCTAATACATTCCTAACAAAATCAACACCATATTTCCTTTGCAAAGTATTAAATGATAAAAATGTTGCTATTTCATCAGGGTTGTTAGATTTATACCATGTTAATGCAACATCATCACCAGCTTCATCTTTAGTATATAACATTGGTCTTCCAAACTTATCCTTCTTGAGAGACAAACCTTTGACTTTGCGTGTAGGTTCTTCATTCCTTTCGTAAAATCTATCTATCATTTGTTTACCTATGCTATTACGCAGAGTTTTCCAATCATCACCGGTTAAATCATTCAAACCAGCAAACTGACTATTTAATGTTCTCTGAAACTGCTCTTCATCTGTAAAAGATGTTTCTGCTTCTTCATCATAATCCTCCCTGTCATACTCAGGATTTTCAAATTCAGCCATTATTTATTTATTATTTAAAAATATTTTTTATCTTTTAATAAAAACATGTCAGCTTACGGAGATAAAGTAAACCCTTACAGAAAATTAAGAGAACCACGAGGTGTGAGAGGCATCCGCCAAAGTGTAGTAATAACAAATAACCCTTCAACTATTGACCAAAATCAACAATTGTTAGTGAGATTTCCTAATCTAAGTGGTAATGATGTTATTGTTCCCGGAACAGTCAGATTAGCATTTGAAATTGAACTAAACTCTAAAGATGCAAATGCAACTATATTTCAAAACATAGGAAGAGCAATAATTAAGAAAACAACAATTAGAATTAGTGGAAATGAAATCATGTCAATTGATGACAGCGACATCTATCATTGTTATATTGATTTATGGAAGACTATTACAGAACGTGTAAATATGGCATACCAAGGCATTGGCAAAGAGAACATGTTGAAACATAGAGTGGGTGCAGGAAACGCAACAGCAGATAAAGAAGATCAAGCCATCGCAAAAGCATATGGAAACAGGTTTTGCATCCCACTTGATTTTGAATTATTGGAAACCCATATGCCTTTTTATCAAGCTGGATTAGGAGATAGACTTGAATATGAACTTACATTCAATGATTATAATAAAGTAATTAAATCAGGCGATGCAACTTCATCTTATACAATCAAAAATATTTGTTTGGAATTTGATATTGTTTCTGATACTGAATTAGCAAGACAAATAAGACAGCAAGTTGATGGTAAAATGGTTATTTTGTATGACAGAATACTAAGACACAGAAAAATACCTAAAAACAAATCTGATACACTATGGAATATCAATCTAAATGTTCCTGCAAGAAGTATGAAAGGAATTCTTATGCTATTCGAAGATCCTGAAAGGGCCAGCACAGAAGAATATTATAATCCAGGAATTACAAAAGTGGAAATGACAATAGAAGGGATTCCGAATCAATTGTATAGTCAAGGAATGAAGTCCCACCAACACTGGGACGAAATAAATAAATTCTTTGCTTTGAATTCAAAAAGAAACAAAGAAACAAGTATGGTCATTAAAGATTTATATTTTACTGATACAACAATAGAAAAATATCTAACGAACAGGTATGCTTTATGGTTGGATTTACGTTCAACTGATGATAATACACTTCATGGTTCTGGAAGAAGAATTGAAAATGCATCAGAAGGTATCACAATACAAATAACGAAAGAAGCAGGAGCAGATGAACCAATCAATCTTTATTTGTTTGTTATACAAGATGCACAAATCAACTTTGAAGATGGTAGATTTAAAGAAGTCAGTTATTAATATTTTTTTACAAATAAAAATGGAACTACCAAAATATCCTCATTGTGCTATTATATGTGGTCAAACTGGATGCGGGAAAACAGAGTTTGTCCTTGACCTTTTGGAAGAGGAATATCGTCAAGTATTTAAACATATTGTTATACTTTGCCCAACCATTCAATGGAACAAGGCTTATAAAAATCGTGAGTGGATTGGTGATGTCAGGAAACCTAAAACAAAGAATCTTATAATTGTTAATCCTATTATTAATGATGAAGAGAAATTACAAGAACTACTAAGAATGTTCTTTAATAAATATGCTGGTCATTCTACTCTCTACATTATTGATGATTGCAGTGCAACGAAAGAACTAACAAAGAAAAAAGATATGTTATCAGAATTAGCATTTTCTGGTAGGCATGCAGAACAATCAGTGTGGGTTATTTCGCAGAGATATAATTCTGTGTTAAAAGATTTAAGAGAACAAACAAAATGGCTATGCATGTTCTACACAAAAGATAGAGATAGTTTTGAAAATTGTTTAAGAGAGAATGATGTTATTCCTACTTTGGAAGAACGACAGAGAATAAAAGAAGAACTGAAAAAAAAGAAGCATCGTAAGTTAATTTTGAAGACTGACCAGCCTACTGGTTATTGGTTGGTTGATTGATTATTTTTTTTAGCAATGATTAAGTAATGTTTATGCAATGCTATAGCAAATCTTAAGTAATGCTATAGCAAATCTTAAGTAATGTTTTAAGTAAAATAGCAATACTAAAAAACAATGCTGTTAGAAATATTATCAATCACTGCAATCTTATCAATAATCATAACAAACACTGCAATCTTATTAATAGTCGGATATGCGATGTTTTATTTTTTAAAAATAAAAAATAAATTACATAAAATAAAAATGAATGCTGAAGAATTATTACAAGACATTGAATGTGAAAGCACTTATGTAGAAAATAATGAACAAGAAACAAAACGTGAGCGATTATCAGCCATTGTTGCTGGTGGTGGTAGTAAGCAGTATCTTGGTAAAGACTTACAACTATCAGACATTGATACAATGACAGCAGAACAAATAAACAAACTTTACTGCAGATATGAAGCAAGATTGGGAGCAAGTATGACTAAGACATTGGGTAATTCTTTCATTAGCTTATACGTGATGGGTGTATCAAAGTATTTCAATGTTGTTAATCCACCTAAACTGATACAAGACTTTGAGGAAGACCCTTTTATCAATCACGCTTTGACAAGTTCATGTTGTGAATTGTACTATAGATATGGAATGTATCTTGCTCCATTAACTGCAATGCTAACAACAGCAAGACATATTGATTTTAATAAAAAAGAAAATATTTCCTTAGAAAAAGATGAGCGAAGTTAATGAAACTGTTAAAACAAAAGACCCAAGACGAGTATCTGCTGGTAAGAAAGGTGCAGAAGCAAGAAAAAGAAATGCAGAATTAAGAAGAAAGGAGGCTGAAACTATAAAGAAAGAAAACATGGAATTAAAATCTATAACAAGAGATGATGATGATGTGCAAACAAACAATTCACAGAATATAAATATATACAAAAATTATATACCATTATGTATAACAATTGGAGTTGTTGGAATAGGATTGTATATGTACAAGTCTAAACAAGTTGTACCACAACAACCTATGATGCAACAACCTGCACCTATTATACAACAAAAAGAAATTGACCCATTTGAATTTAATTAATTTAAAAAAATAATATTCTCATTAAAAAAAATGACAACCTCAATAGACGGAAAACAAATTGCAAACATGTTATATCATGCCGGAGTGGAAACTGTATTAACTGTTGGATATTCAGAATTAGGAAGAAAACTATTGAAAAGATCAGCACCAAAAGTAGATTTTAATATGACAGATATTGGTATGTTGTCCATTGATATATTACTTGCAATGGCAACAAAGGATATGCTTGTTAAGCAAGGTATTATTCCTGCGGATATTATGAAGTAATTTTAATATTTTTTTTTTCCATTATATAAAAATGGCAAGTGCAGTAGCATTAATGGTTGGAGGAGCAATTACAAACGCCTTAGCCTTTTCAGGTAGTAATTATTTATTTTCACATATGGGTAGTAATAGTGATAAAGAGAGAAAAAGACATGATAAGGCGATGGAACAATTAGAATCAGCAACAACTGTGTGGAATGAGAAGAGAACAGAAAGATTGGATTTTATTAATGAGCAACTGAAGAAGGAACATCATGCTGTGGATGAGTTCAGTGATGCTGACACTGCTATGAAACAATATTATTATATTACAGGAAAACAATTGCCAGATAATTTATCCACACCATTACCACCAAAACCTACATTGAGTGATTTTTACACTCCATCAGAAGACCAGAAAAATAGAGAGATTGCATTTGTTGTTGGTGGTATGGCATTGACAGGATTTGTTGCTTGGAAGTTGATGTAGGTAAAAAAAAAAATATTTTTTGACATAATCTTTCTTTGGAAAAACTAAATCATAAGCATGATATTTATTTTTTTTATTATTCTTACATGGTTTCAAACCAAGTGGTCTTACATAAAATGGTGGTTCTTTACCTTCTATCTTCTTTGTGAGATGTGCAGGACTCCATACTTCACCATTGTCTTTGAGAGTTAAAATTACACTCACACCATTGTCTGTGTTAATTTCTCTGTAGTCGGTGATTGTATAAATGTTGTTGATTTCTAAATCAGTCCATTTCTTTGTGTCAAATTGACTTTGTTCCTTTAACAGCTCTTCAAACTCTTCTTTTGTAGGTGTATAGTCATCATCAAGCAATTGTGCTATATTTTGCGTTTGTGCGTTCTTTGACATCTTTTTATATATAAATATTTTTTCTTAAATAAAAATAAATGGAGAAGATATACTATAGTCCAAAAGGTTTCTGGAAAGGACATTCAGCTGTTGGTAAGTTAGCAAAAGAAGCAAAGGTTAGTCAGAAACAAGCATTAGAGTTCTTAAAGAAACAAGCAGTATGGCAAATATATTTACCTGCACCTAAGAAAATAATAAGACCTAAATTTGATGTGTCTGCAGAGAATGAAGTTCATCAAGCTGATTTGTTGTTTTTACCTCACGATACTATTGGTAGAAAAACATACAAGTATGCATTAACAGTGGTTGATATTGGAACAAGATATAAAGAAGCCGAACCTTTGACGTCGAAAGATAGTAAAGAAGTTGCAAATGCTTTTGAGAAGATTTATAAAAGACATTTGAAGTATCCTAAACTATTGCAAGTTGATCCTGGTAGAGAATTTATGAGTTCCGTTTCAACTTTGATGGAAAAGCATAATACCAAAATAAGAAGAGGTAGAAAAGAAATACACAGAGACCAAGGAATAGTAGAAAGATTTAATAGAACCTTAGCAGAAAGATTGTTTGGTTATCAGTATGCTAAAGAGATTGATACTAAAAAAAGAAACAGAGAATGGGTTAAGAGATTATCTGATGTTATTAAAGCATTAAATAAGGAGACGAAAAAACCTCCTCCAATTATAACAAGAAAAGTTGATGCTGAAATTTGTCCTTATGTAAATGTTAGATATTTGTATCAACCTGGAGAATTAGAAGGTGGTGGAAAGAGAAGGGCTACTGACCCAGTATGGTCTGTTGATATTCATAAGATTGACTATCATATTATAACGCAGGGAATAAGAGTTTATTATTTGAAATCTCCTGCACCTAAGAGAGGGTTTGTCAAAGAGGAATTACTTATTGTTCCGGCTGATACCCATACGCGTATGTCGTGATTCCATCTGGTGCTATGTATCTTTTTGTGTCTAAAGGAGAAAGTGTAGTCTTATTTACTTTTAATCCATATATGTTGTGATGCATTGAGCGTAGCATGTTCATTGAGTGTGTGTATTTCTTTTTGTTGAATAATGCATCTCTGTAGTTTTCAAAATTGATTTGTTTTTTGATTACATATTTTTTTGTTCCTTTCGCTTTTTTGATGACTTGTTCATCTGCTCTTAATACTGAATATAATTTAGGACGAAGACCAATATATTCTGATATTGAAACACCATCACATTCATCCTTCATCTTACCTATGACCTTCTTGTTTGTTTCATCGTATAGTGGATGTTCTTTTGGATAATCAGAGAAATCGTATTCATCTTTCATTTCAGACATATCTTTGTAAGCATCTTTGGTTTTGATATCTACTAATAAACTGTCTGTGTCGGTGTATAACAAGGTGCAGTTATCACCATACTTCTTTTTCAATGTATTATAATACCAATCATACATAAGATGTTTTGATAAATCTAAAACACAGAAGCCAACATATATTGGTTTATTTAGAGTTAATCTTGTTTTATTCACTTGAATTGCAGATAACTCATCAGAGAACTTTACTCTACGATTGAAGTTTGGTTTGGCTATTATCTTGCGGATTTTTTCATTTTCACTGCCATCTGTTTTGACTAATTTAATATCAACTCTTTTACGTATGTTTTCCATTGTTTTGCCAAATACTGAGTTGTTCATAAGTTTAAAGAAATCTTTTTCAAATGTAGTCTTTGCTTTTTTACGTAATTCTGTATTCAGACGTATGTAAGGTTCCATCCAAGGTTTCTCATCAAATTCTAATATTCTGTGTATTTTTGTTATTTTCATACCAAGTTGTTTGTATAGTCTCAAGTTCTTGTAATGTACTACATATTTCTTCTTATCCATTAGATTGGGGACAAGTTTTTCTGTTTTTAACATACTATTTTCAATTAGTTCATTTTGATAGTCGGATAACCATTCTTTTTTAATTGCTAATTTTTCAGGTGCAAGTGGATAGTCGTTATGTAGTTTATGTAAATGTTTGGGATATTCTAAATCTACTTCATATATTCTTCCTCTACCTTTTTTTAGTGGTTGAAGTTCTCCATCTATTAAATCTTTATTAGTTATCCATTTGAAACCACCATATGGAAGTGGTTGGCTCATTGAATGACCATATAAATTATTTGCATCTAAATACATTATGTAATTGTCTTCTTCATCTGGATTATAATCTGCGACATATTTATTGTTTGCTTTTGCGTGTCTTTTAGAAACCATACTTATTCCACCTCTCATTCCTTTTTCAATGAAAAGATGCATATCCAAATCTGATAGAAGTTGTAATTCTATTTTTGTGTATTTTAGAAGAGCATCCCAAGATAGACCAGGTGCAGTGTAGTAATGTAGAGGGTCAAGTTTATAGTTATTCATACAGGTTTCTCTAAACTTTTGAAAAACATCTGCAAGTAAGAGAACATCTGTTTTGAGATATAAATCATGATAATCACCAAGTGTTTTACAGTTAAATTGTTTCCATACTTTTTGAGCGTGTTCATAGTCTTTTTGTTTGATACTTTCATCTGTAAGACTGCTGTAGAATTTGTCTATGGGTGGTAGTTGTGTTTCATCAAATCTATCAAAACTATCAATGTATTCATATGGATAGATACCTTTACGAGCAAGAAGATGTGAGTTAGTTGTATGTTTTACAGTTAATGGTAAGTCTGATTTGTTGAGTTTTTTATATCTTGTATTGTGACATTTTTTACATTTCGCTGTTAATAACCAATTTTCATTGATGTTTATTTCTTCTGTACCTTTACATTTTTCACATTCTGTCTTTACACCAATTGCTCCATCTACCAACTTTTCAAGAGAGGAAGCCATAAATTGAAAACTGTCTAAGAATTTCAGTTGTCCAATACTGAATGAGATGAATTTCTCTGAATTATTTGCAATACAAGTAATGTTTCCACTTGCTTTGTGTATTTTCTGCATTATTAGATGGCTATCATAACCTTTTAAGTTGTGGAAGATAACTGGAATTTTGGTTTTATTTGGTTTGATTGCAAGTTTGAGATTACAGGATTTGTGTGCTGGTCCTCTATATTCTCCTGTGAAATGACAGTGGTCTTTTACTTTTGGATTCTTTTCATTATTAATTTCTTTTTCACATATCCAACAATGGGAAGCATTTTCATAATCTTGTATGTTCTGTTCTGTTGGCATTATTAATGGTTTAGGATGTCTAAAGATGTTGTTGATGTTATTCACTTCACATTTTAAATGATTTAGAAAAACCTCTGCAACATCTTCACCTCTGTATATTACTGGTTTGTCTGCTTTACCATCATATCTAACAACTTGATATCCAAATCCACACGCTTCGTGTTCGCTTGTTATTTCTGATTTATCTCCTTTTTGTTGTGATTTGGGTTTGATTTGTGCTTCAAAGTCAGCATAGATAACATATGGAACGGGCATTTGATTTTGATGGTTTTTAAACTTGATAAGACCTTTTGATGGCATTTCTATTCGCATTGGAGATTTATTTATGCCTTCACAGTCTTCTTTGTGTTTGATTAGTAGGTCTTCTCTTGTAAAACCGTGAAGACATCTATCACAGAAATGTGTTTTATCTTTGTGTTTATTGTTCTGATTGTAAAGTAATCTATTAAGGTTTTTAATAAAACAGTAGTGATATTTTGTTTCCTTTTGTGGTTTTTCATCTATTTCTCCTTCTTCATTATCATCAATTTCCTCTTCAACTTCTGTTATCAAAAGCAGGTTAATTCTTTCTTTATCATTTGATTGATTTGAAATATGATATGGAAATACAGTAAGTTTCTCTGTCTTTTTTGTGATTGTATATCCATAAACATTGATTGCTATATTGTTTTGTTTCTCAACTTTTGGTATTTGTGAGATTGGTGTGGGAAAGTCAATTCCTTCCATATTCAGATTAGGACATTTTGTATAACTATATACATTATTCAAGTGGTTTTTTGCTGGATATAGAGCAGATTTCAATGCCCATTCTAAACATTTATTATCATTGTTCTTCATATTAATTATTGCTTGTTTGTTTGCTATTACTTTTGGAAGAGGAATATATGAAGAACCTTTGAGTGGTTCATATTTTGCTATGTTGAGATAGAGTTTGATACAGTGGTCAATTTCTAAACCTGTTGCGGTATTTGTGAATTTTTCAATCCATGTTTGTAAATAAGCTGTTTGTTTGTTATAGTGTTCATCTAAATTATTTCCATCAAGAACTGCACATTGTTCTCCGTGTGATGCACCGATAACTTCTTTTCTTTCACCATTAAGTTCATCTTTAAAAAACTTTATAGATAACCCAATTGAAAATTTAATACCATTGTATTCTTTAATGTTTTCATTAATTTTATCTATAATGACAGATTTTTTATCATTAAACAAAATATTTGGGTCTTTATATTTATGAGCATCTATTTCATACGCTTTGAAGTAATTGCATAATGGTTTATCAACCAGTTTCAGAGCATTTTTAGTATCATCATCTATATCTTCATCATTAATTTTTTCACTTGTTTTAACAGCATTTTGTTGCTGTTGTTTTCCTATCTTTTTATTTCTACGTCTTTTACGCAGATTTTCCAACGTAGAAGTTTGTTGTGGAGGCTCTTTAAGAGCATCAACCATTTTACGTAATTGTTCATCATTGATAATTCCATCACGATGAAGATTTAATATATATTGTACATCTTTGTTACTCATTCTTTTTACCATTATTATTTTTTTATTTAATAAGATTTTTTTTATTTAAAAAATATAAAATATAAGTAAAAAAATGGAATGCACATTCTTGAAAATTGGTAATCATGAACCATGTCATTCAAAAGCGACCAAAAATTCAAAATATTGCAAACTGCATAATTATCTAATGAAAAAAAGTAAAGTTAAACCCTGTTTGAAATGTGGAAAAGGAACTTGTGCTAAATATCAAATATGTGTTCCTTGTGGAGCGCAAAAAGAGAGATTAAAACATCGATATTATGAATTGGTGAAGCCGTATAATGATGAAGTTAAGAGATTATTGCATATTGAAACTGTGTAGTCAGTGTTGTTTTTTTTTGTTCTGCACATCTCTGTCTCTAAAGGTGAGTACTTTTTTTCTCAATGAACAAAATGGATTACGCGTAATCATCAATAAAAAGTCTCAACAAAATGGATTACGCGTAATTGTCTTTGATATATAGACAAATATATCACCGATTACGGCGTAATCTTCAATCGATTGTTTCAACAAACAGAGTTAGTGATAATACTGTAGAATATATGTGGTATGACGTGTCTATATATAGATAGAGTGTTAGTTGTTGAGGATGATTCAGGTGTTATTGAGAGGGCGATAATTTAATTTTTTTTATGCTCAAATTGGTGATATATTCATTGTCCGTGCTAACGGACAACGAATATGTCGCCGTACCCCCACTATCTATATATATTATAGGCATGTTTTGTAATGTGTTTTCTGGCTATCACGGAAGCTGGTCATGGTAGCCACATTGCGCAGGTACCGAATGCAATGAGAAGTACGTCTAACTTCGGTAGCTCGTACGCTTTTGGGACATTGAAAACTTGTTCTTGCATAAATACCTATGCGCATGGCTGTTTGAAGCCATTGTCAAAAGGACCGAAAGCCGTGCTCAAACAGCAAAAACCATGTTCAAATCATGAAATTCGCGTGCTGTTTGAACAAAGATTTTGAGCTTTTGATATCACAAGACGGGCCTTGCTTTATTTACTTACGTTGGGCGACGTAACGTTATCGCCCTTAACATAGCGTTTTAGGGTTCTATGATGACGTCACTACATGACAACGTCATTGTAAAGAACATTCTGAACTGGCCGCCATTTTTGTTTGCCTGTCGCATTTGAAGAGTTTATATGGAATTTATATGGAGCTTTTGGGCGTTTTCGTCAAAATTTGCTTTCGGATTCGTAAGTTATGCAAGAACAACGATCATCCATGGTTATTTCATTGCATTAACATTTGCCGGATCCCTCGGAAGATATTTGAACATTCGGCCTAGCGGCCTCATGTTCAAACAGCTTCCTCGGGATCCGATAAATGTTAATGTACGAAAAACCATGGTTGATCCCTATATTCGAGAATGGGCTAGCTCGAGTTACTGAGAATTTATACATCCAGCCCTCTTTATACCGACATTCGTTATAACGACAAAAATCGTTATAACGACAGTTTTAATAAAAAGAATGCAAAGCTCAAGGCTTAACCTCGGTTGCGATCGCCTATATCGAATTCAAAGTCATGAAATATTATTGTTATCTTATACACCAAGAAGAAAATGTCATAGATATTTGGTAGAAAATGTTATATATAGTAGAACTTCGATGTCTTTAACACCGATGGCTCGTTTACCATGGCTCAGTCGAACCCGTTCTTGAGTCCCTAGGGAATTTCTGTACGTTAGAAATAGGGAGAGTAAAAATAGGATATTGTCGTCTTTTATCTTGCAAATGTTTGCTGTGTGTACTCATTAGAATCACCTCGATGAGGCGATTCTAATGAGTACACACAGCATACATTTTTCATTATAGAACATAGAAAAAAGTCCTAAAGTATGTCCTTATGCCTCCTGGCATTAGCCCTCAGTGGCTCGAACTACCCTTGTCTCGAACAGATTTTCATGGTCCCAAAGGTGTTCGAGCCATTTAAGTCCGACTGTATATTTGTTAGAATCACCTCGGAGAGGCGATTCTAACAAATATCCATGACACTTGTTCTGCGAGGCGATTCTAACTAATACCTATAACATTTGTCTCTTGGGGTTATGAAGGTGAAACGGACCTTTATTACCCTTCGAACGCTTGGTCCCGCCCATCGGGGCTTGAAGAAATAGATGGGCTGCATGATGCTTCCATGCAGAGCTGAAACCGACCCGCACACGAGTACTGGTAAACCTTTTAGAGGATCTAAGCCTGTCCAGGCAAAGCGGTGCGAGTCGGACCGTCCTTGCTTATAAACCCTATTGGTTTTATTGAGCGGCGGGGCTTGAGAAGTCATTTCATCTCAGTGTTGGGTAAAAAAAACAACAACACAAAATTGGAAGCGACCTTTACAGTGTTGGCGGGGACACCTCAAATAAAAAAAAATCAATGCAACCTTTGGCACGACGTCACAAACATGGGCAATTTCTTTCAGAGACACCCGAGGTACCTACCACATTTCCCTGCCCATAGGATCGATGGCTTAATAAATAAATGGGGCCCCGTCAAGCGAATTTGTGTCTTCGAGCATTCCGTCATGACAAATTTTAACTGCGCATGCTCAGCCATTCAGGATCTAAGCTTGTCGAGGAACCGCGGTGCGAGGCGGACCGCCCATGCTAATAAACCCTATTGGTTTCTTTGGGCGACAGGGCTTGAGATGTCATTTCATCTGAATGTCGGGTAAAATTCCCACAAAATATGAAGCAACGTCTCCAAAATGACCTTTACAGTGTTGACGGGGACGTTAACCCTCAAATCAAACAAAACAAATCAGCCATTCAGAGGGGCCAGGGATATGGCTTTCTGTCTGAAGGTTCCTCTTGATACACTGCTAGTATGAGCGAGCAGCGAAGGTTCTGGCGAGACCGCGCGGATGCGCAGGCTCGCCTGAACCTTCGCTGCGCGCATAGGCGATAAGTACAAAAAATCGCTTGACGGGGCCCAATAAATAAACAAATTAGTAATAACATAATTTTGCGGCCTTCGCCCATCGGGGCTTGAAGAAATAGATGGGCTGCATCATGCTTCTTCGTAGAGCTGAAACCGACAGCACACGAGTACTTGTAAACTTCTTAGTGGATCCAAGCCTACCCAGGCAAAGCGGTGCGAGTCGGCCATCCATGCTTATAAACCCTATTGCTTTCGCTGGGCGGCAGGGGTAGGATGTGTCGGATACAAGTCCAACAAAATTGGAAGCAACGTCACCAAAATGACCTATACAGTATTGACGGGGACGTTAAACATCAAATCAAACAAACAATAACAGAAATTTACTAATAAATAATCTTAGAGAGACATTATCTACTACAAGGGAAACACATGGGATACAAATTGATAAATGCATAAGAATGTGTCTACGTGCCCCCAGACTGTTTCGGCTTAATATAATGGAATAGTCCTGAATGGGCCGTAAAACAGTAAATAAATAAAGATAAACAAATGTAAATACATACATAAATAAATAAATAAATTGCTGTAAACGTAATCCCAATAATCGATTACCAATATATAGAGAATACCAGGTTCGTGTCTTTTGATATCAAGTTTATCAGGCAAGGCTTCGAGAACCCTTGTAGAATCGCGAGGCTTGCCGAGCGATTCTACATGCTTTCTCAAAGCCGCGCCTGATACACTTGATATCAATTGACACGAATCTGGTATTCTATTTATCAGTTTATCCCATTCTACACTCTTAAATTAACCATTTACGATTAGTTATTTATGATCCTCAGTGCATCCGAGCATTCTAGCGGTCGATAGATTTAGTATCAGCTGGCCATATTTTCCAATGATATTTTTTTCAGGTAATTTTTCCATTTTTCCCAGTGACAATAATATTTTTTGTCATTTTGCCAGTAGTCCGGTTCATTCGTGAAAGTGCAATGTCACGTGGACGTGATAAAGCTCTCTTGACCTGAGATAACATATCTTTATCAGGGCAGTGCATTACAATGCAATATATATTGGGGGTAACTGATAAAAATGATAAGGTAAATAAATAAATAAGAATCTGGGAAAAACAACAGCAACAACAACAACAACAACAAAATACTCATACATGAGTCAGCGCACAAGAAAACCCACGTAAAGGCTCGTGCCACCAGCGAAGACCAAGACCAGCATGCGCATTTGTGCAGTCTGACGAGAGCCCCCAATGACCGCTCACACCAAATAGCCAGCGGGTCATTCAAAGAGAGTTAAACGGCATCTCCTATGGCCCCCGCCGACCGGGGCTTGAAGAAATTAATGCAAGATGCTTCCACCGAGAGCTGAAGCCGACCGCACACAAGTACTGGTAAACCGCTTAGAGGATCTAAGCCTGCTCAGGCAAAGCGGAGCGAGTAGGCCAGTCCATGCTTATAAACCCTATTGGGTTCATTGGGCGGCAGGCTTGAGATGTCATTTCATCTCAGTGTCGGGTATTTAAAAGTCCTACAAAATTGGAAGCAGCGTCTGCAAAATGATCTTTACAGTGTTGGCGGGGACGTTAAACCTCAAATCAAACGGCATCTCTTGTTTTAGTATATAAATGATCAGACCGACCAAATAAAGGTTTTGCTTGATAGTTTAACGACACAGACAAAATTATTTACGTCATATCGAGCCGGTCAGTATACATACTCACGCTTTTATCTGGACATGGTTATATGTGACAGTTTACCAGTAGATTCCACAATCCTTCGCCAGAAACTGACAACTGCCCTTCTTGAATCAGCGTATGGGAGAAAATGACCATGGGAAATATCTACGAAAGAATGTTGCCTGCCCCGGTAGGAATGGAACCCTCTTCCTCCTGATTACCAGTCAGACGCCCATTCAACTGAGCTTCCGAGGCCGGCTTATATAATAAAGTCATATTGAAATTATTGGTTACTGGCTTTATATTGTGAAATATTCGGCAAGAGTTCATATGGGGAAGGACGCACGAGCTTGCAAGAGCGTCTTCGCCATATGAACGAGTGCCGAATATTTCACAATATAAAGTCAATAACCTTTTGATTATATACCCAAAAATTCAACTGTCTACTTATTCAGGTTTGCCTGGTATAGAAATTGGAACGTAAAATCAGATTATATATCTTTAAGTGGTTTGAAATGGAAAATAATGAAGGCCGTTAAGTGTCTCCCTACACGTTGGAAAACCACGCCTTACAGCGCCAATGTGAAGACAACGTTAACGTTGGTGAATGTAATGTCATTAAAACATTGACGTTCCCAACACAGCACGCCATTTTTTTCCGAAACGTCGGTTTTACTTCTTTCAAAATACTCCTGATTTATTAGAAGAAAGTATTGAAAATCTAAACAAATTGCAGGTAGGTGATATTTGACAGCATAAAATGCGCTTTATACACTTTGTCAGAACCTATATTCGTTTTGATTTACGTTCTTTCAGTCGATACGCACGACAAGATGGCTGCCGAATTTGAGTAACGAAATGGACAAATTTGAAAGTACTTCTATTGTGAACGTGACTGCTTATCTACGGGCAATATGAACTTGACTACAAGCAATATGGAAAAATATTGACCGGTAACTTATGTAGAAAGTAAACGGGATATTTTCTGGGTATAAAATACTACCCATTATAATCGCCTTTTTGAAGCGATTATAATAAGTACAGACAGCATACTTCAACAGAAAATAGAAGCAATTACGAAAACACGCCTATACAAATACATTGCATATTTTATCGCTGAAAATAAAAAGAAAAGAAAATTATAAATTTTGATTTTGTTTTTTTCTTATTTCTGCTCTGAAATATAAATTGTAGGTACTTGTTAGAACCGCCTCGATGCTCAAAATATAAATTGTGGGTACATGTTAGAACCGCCTCGATGCTAAAAATATAAATTGTGGGTACGTGTTAGAACCGCCGCCTCATCGAGGCGGTTCTAACAGGTAACCACAATCTATATTTCAGAGCAGAAATAAAAAAAAAAAAAAAAAAAAAACTGACACCTGTTACTCCTGTTTAACAACTATATAAAAGTGGGACTCAGGGCGGTGAGAATTATAAGGGCGTGTTTTCGTGTTGAAATATCTTTAGCTTTTCATTACGAAAACATGCCTGTACAAATACATTGAAATGTTTACCACCCCAAAAACGGAAATTTTAAGATGAAAAATTGTGATATTTTTCTCATTTCTGCTCAAAATATACATTGTGGGCACTCGTACTATTGAGTACCCACAATCTACATGTATTTAGTTACACTTAAAGAAAAATAAGGTATACCCCCTAAAAAACCCAGTTTACTATATAAAAGTGGGGTTCAAGGGGGTAAGAATTATATAGGCGTGTTTTCGTGTTGAACTATCTTTAGCTTTTCTAAAGACATCGATCTGGTGTTTTTAAGAGCCATTTTCTCAAACCATCACGAAAACACGCTTTTATATAGTAAAACTGGGGTTTCCGGGGTATACCTTATTTTTCTTATTTCTGCTCTAAAATATAGATTGTGGGTACTCGGTAGAACCGCCACGATGAAGCGGTTCTAACGAGTGCCCCCAGTCTATATTTTGAGCAGAAATAAGAAAAAAATATCAACATTTTTCATCATAAAATTTTCATTTTTTCGGCGATAAATGTGGCAATGTATTTGTATAGGCGTGTTTGCGTAATGAGTTTTTAAGAACCATTTTCTCAAACGTAATCATATTTATTTATTTATTTATTTATTTATTTATTTATTTATTTATTCATTCATTTATTTACTGAATTAGTTTACCTATGCCCCCGCCCATAGAGGTTTGAAGAAATATATGGGCTGCATGATGCTTCCGAGCAGAGCTGAATCCGGCCCGCACACTAGTACTGGTAAACCTCTTAGAGGGTCTAAGCCTCTCCAGGAACCGCGGTGAGAGGCGGACCGTCCATGCTAATAAACCCTATTGGTTTCATTGGGCGACAGGGCTTGCGATGTCATTTCATCTCAATGTCAGGTAAAAGTCCCACAAATTGAAAGCAACGTCTCCAAAATGACCTTTACAGTGTTGACGTGGACATTAAACGTTAAACCTCATATAAAAAACATTTTTTTTTTTTCAAATTTTTCAAAGAGATCGATCTGGAGTTTTTAAGAGTCATTTTCTCAAACGTAATCTTATTTATTTATGTATAATCTTATTTATATATTTATTTATTTACTGCATCACGTGAACAAGTTCGTGAAACGGATTCCCCCTCAACCCACTTTATATATAGAGAAAACTGGGGTTTACGGGGGTATACATGATTTTTCTTATTTTTGCTCCAAGACATAGGTTGTGGGTACCCACAACCTATGTTAGCAGTATATATAAGAAAGATGTCATGGATTTTCATCAGAAAAGTAGCCATTTTGGAGATGTGAAAAATGCACTATGTCGCTCGGGTGTGTTATCATAATGGTTTACCTGAGTATCCTTTGTAATGAGCTTGAGAGAGTAATCTTCCAAAACATCAGTTCTGTTCTCCACCTCCTTAAACACGTGCTCAATAATATGTACGAAAAAATTGACTTATTATAGGCGTGTTTTAGAGATGTTAACATTTATATAAAAGTGGGGTTCAAGGCGGTAAGAATTATATAGGCGTGTTTTCGTGTTGAAATATCTTTAGCTTTTCATTACGAAAACATGCCTATACAAATACATGGAAACGTTTACACCACCAAAAAAAACGGAAATTTTAAGATGAAAAATTGTGATATTTTTCTTATTTCTGCTCAAAATATACATTGTGGGCACTCGTTAGAACCGCCTCGTCGAGGCGGTTCTAACGAGTACCCACAACCTATATTTTAGAGCAGAAATAAGAAAAATAAGGCTTACCCCTGTAAAACCCCAGTTTTACTATATAAAAGTGGGGTTCAAGGGGGTCAAACTTATATCGGCGTATTTTCGTGATGTCTGAAGAGATGGATCTGGAGTTTTTAAGCGCCATTTACTCAAACGTAATCATATTAATTTTATTTATTTATTTATTTATTTATTATTTATTTATTTATCTATTTATTCATTTATTTATTGAATTAAATTACCTGTGTATCCTTTGTAATGAGCTTGAGAGAGTAATCTTCCAAGACATCAGTTCTGTTCTCCACCTCTTCAAACACGTGCTCAATAATATGGACGAAAAAATTGACATATTTTTGGTACCAATGATTTGATAATTCCAGTAATGCTCCAACGCACAATTTTGTCTTTTCTGAAGTCACCGCAGAACAAAGAATTAAAACTGTCAATAGCATAAGATTTCTTATTTCCATATTTACCCAATATTTTCTGAGCGTATTTGAGTGTGTACAATCTGAAATGTGATGATAGCGCTCGGTGTATATCCTAAAGCTGTCTGTGGATCTGCCTTGAATGTCTCTTATATACGTCTGTATTGTCCTTTATAGGAACATGAGAAATAATAAGAAGTACTATCCGTCGAGGAATACTTGACAGTGACGTCACGACTTGTTTTTGTTCTGAACAATGCAAAGCTTATGGGGCTAACGGTAAAATAGCTCAAATAGTCAGCTACGTCACTGCCAGCTATTTGTTGGCGAACTATAGTAACAACAAATAGCTGGCAGTGACGTAGCTGACTATTTGAGCTATTTTACCGTTAGCCCATTAGCTTTTGCATTGTTCAAAACAAAAACAAGTCGTGACGTCACTGTCAACTATTCCTTGACGGACAGTACTTGCGCCAAGCAAAAAAAAAAAAATACGAAAACACGCCTATACAAATACATTGTAAACTTCACCGCCGAAAAAAAAGAACATTTTAACATGAAAAATTGTGATATTTTTCTTATTTCTGCTCAAAATAAAGATTGTGGGCACACGTTAGAACCGCCTCGTTGAGGCGGTTCTAACGAGTACTCACAATCTATATTTTAGAGCAGAATAATAAAATATGGTATACCCATGTAACCCCAGTTTTACTATATCACAGTCGGGTTCAAGGGGGCCAGAATTATATAGGCGTGTTTTCGTGTTGATCCGGTTACGCCAAGCAAAAAAGATGTATTTTATACCACAATCAGCCATTCTTGTACAATCTTACTTATCAAAGGGGGTCGAATAAATGCACGCTATAATCTGATTTGGCCTATAACACCTGCTACTAACGAATCATACGAGTGTCATCATCCCAGAAAAAAATATATATTGAGATAAAGATTTATTTGTCAGAAGTGAAGATCAAATATCTTCATTTATTAACTTGTTTCTGCATATTTTTTGTTAGATTATCTCGAGATGTATGATTATTATAAGTATGTATTGAAACGATAATTTAACATAGAATGTATTGCGTTTCGAATTAAGAAAAACATTTTATAGCTAAATAAAAATGCTGAGATACACTTTTTTGTCATCTTCTTCCAAAAATATATATTGACATGGCATTATAATTCCTAAGATCTTTAGGAATTTATCTTATGTTATCTATATATAAGCGGTCATTTAAAAAAAAATATCCATTATCCTGAAAAATTTCAAATGAAATTCAAGTGTCATTAGGCGATGTGCAAGAGACAAGAACCATAACTGTGACTTCACTTCTTTCTGAATTACGGCCTTTTGAACAATGAAAACGATGGCTTTAAGTTTTTTTTCCGTTATGTTTCAGTTATCTTATTTTTTTCAGAAATGCTGATCATAATTAACCAATTTAGAGAAGACAAGGGTCATAACTCTGGCTTAACTTCTTTTGGCGTACGACCCTTTGGACAATGAAAATTGTGGTTTCCGTTATTCCCCGTGACTGTCATGTAACTTTAAAATTGTTTGATACATTTTCATCAGCTTTTACAGATCTGAGGTCATCATAGGATGAAGTAGGTGTGCAAAAGACAAGAACACTCTGACTTCACTACTTTTTCGAATTATGGCCCAATTTAAGATCGAATGCATTGGTTCTGTTTAATACTTATGGCTCATATGTAATTTGAAAGTATTTTTTGGGATATTTTATGACCATTTACAGAAATCAAAGCACCTTAAGACAAGATGCACAATTCAGGAATTCAGGAACAATAATTAATATTTCCAAATTTCGTGAGTCATGGGCCTATGAGTACTTTCAGTTGGTTACTGTTGTCATTTCCCAATGCTGTTCTGTAATTTGAGATTTTCATTTCAAAAGAAGTACAACCAGAATAATGGTTCTTGTTTTCTGTACATCGTCTCAGGAGGCTTTACATTTCATTACGTTAACACACCCGTGCGATAAAGTGCATTTTTTACATCTCCAAAACCACTACTTATCTGGCGAAAATCTGTGATATTTTTCTTATTTATACTACAAACCTATGTCTTGGAGCAGAAATAAGAAAAATATTGATTACCCCCGTAAACCCCAGTTTTCTCTATATAAATTGGGGTTTAGGGGGGTGTTCATTTCACGGACTTGTTCACATGATGTCTGCAAAGTTTCATAAAACATCTCGACTCGTTTTCATGTTACAGAGCGTATGCTAGTAAATGAAACAAAAACTAAACAAACCAAACAAACAAAAAAAAAAAAAAAAAATAACTCTTTATTCAATATTCGGAAGGACTTGATCACAAAACCAAGCAACCAATACATGTATTATGGTTCTTGTCTTCCACATGAAATCATATAGTGTTTTTTTTCAGTCCTGTACAGTTTCTTGAAATTGCATGAGACGGTTATAAAGTAACCCAAGGAATAACTAAAACCTCTGTTTTTGTTTTTCAAATGGTCATATTTTCTAAAGAAGTCATGAGCCAGAGTTAAAGCCCTTGTTTTCTGCACATCGTTTTGCATTTCTGTTGAAACCTCTGTTCTCATTTCGCAAAGGGCCATTATTCCGAAAGTTGAAAAGTAACAGTTATGGTTCTTTTCTTCTGCACGTCGCTTTGCATTTCTGTTAAAACCACCGTTTTCATTGTACCAAGAGCCATAATTCCGAAAACTGTCTAGTCAGAGTTATGGTTATTGTCTTCAGTACATGCCTAATTGCGCTTTGCTTTTAATTTAAGTTCAAGGATAATAATCCATTTTGTTTTCTAAAATGACCACATATAAAAAGAAAAAACATAAGATAAATTTTCAAAAGATCTTCAGAAACATAATGTCATGTCAAAATACATATTTGGAAAAAGATGACATATAAGTATATCTTAACATCTTTTTTTTTTTTTTTTTGCTATAAAATGTCTTTCTTAACTCGAAATGCAATAAATGCCATGCACAATTATAGTTTTCATACATACAAGCAATAAATATATATCTCAAGATCATCTAATAGCAAATATGCAGAAACAGGTTAATAAGTGTAGATATTTCTCTTCACTTCTGACAAATAAATCTTTATCTCAATATAAAATTTTCTGGGATGATGGCATATATGTCGTGATCTAATGAGACGTTTGCGCTTCCGTACTCAGGATATTAGAATGGATCGCAAAAGAAGTTACAAGAATTGGAAATCGGTATCAATATGGATAATATTGCACGACCCGCAAAAAAAGCGACCGACTGAAGTCGGTTGATTTTCTAAGAGTGCCCTAAAATCACCGTGTCATTCTGTCATTCCGTCAGTCTGTCCGTCTGTAACCCGTTTGTGAAAATTGGTGATAGTGACTTAACCGCTTGGAATATTTAAACAATTTTTGGCATACTGATAGATATCAATGCGATCTAACCAATGAATTTGCGAAATATTACATACCATTTAGTATAGCCTCGCCGAGGCAAAAAATGTGAAAATGTTCGATCTGCTTCTCCTCGAAAACCATTGTGCCGATTGAAGTCAACTTTCATATGGAGCCTCTATGGGATGGGGGAAACCAAAATTTGCTCATGGGGTCCAGGTCACATGACCTAAATGGCCGCCAAGCCATATATGGTCTGTCTGTCTGTCCGTCCGTAACCCGTTTGTGAAAATTGGTAATAGTGACTATTGGTAATAGTGACTATTCGAATTTCGCAAAATTGCAGTATGTTTCCTCTGGTTTTCTTTGCCGGATCATTACAGGGTCATTGATGAGGCCTTATTAGCCGAAACTACGTAGTATGGCCCATCTTCTTTCTTATGAATGTTTCCATTGCTTTTAAAGGAACTCATTTTTGATTTTTATTAACCGCTTGGAATATTTAAACAATTTTTGGCATACTGATAGATATCAATGAGAGCTAACCAATGAATTTGCGCACTATTACATTCCATTTAGTATAGCCTCGCCGAGGCGGAAAATGTGACAATTTTCGAACTGCTTCTCCTCGGAAACCGTTGGGCCGATTGAAGTCAAATTTCATATGGAGCCTCTATGGGATGGGAGAAACCAAAATTTGCTCATGGGGTCCAGGTCACATGACCAAAATGGTCGCCAAGCATATATGGTAAAACCCTCCAAAAATAGTCTTCACCAGAACCACTGGGCAGATTTCCACGAAACTTGATAAATAGCATCTGGGACGTAGGCCCATCATAAATTGCTAAAATGGTGACCCTGGTTATTGATAGAATTAGAAAGAATATTTGCTTTAAAAAACAAATATACATCCATAATTCAAAACTTTGCACTCATAACTTATTTATTTATTTTTGTTAATGTAAAATTATGTTTTTAATTAGCAACCTTTTGAAGCTTATTTTAAGATTTGCGATAATTATATTTTCGCCAAGGAAAACTACTAACTGCTTAATTAGAAAAATTTAATGATACGATGTATATTTCCACCAATACGAAAACGCGCCTATTCAAACACATTGTAAATTTCACAGCCAACTTACAACAATGTAAGAAAAAAAATCTGTCTTATTTCTGCTCTTAATTATATATTGAGGGTATATTCGTTAGAATGACGATAATGACTCGATAGAACAGTCAAACGTATGAGCTTAAGCTCTAAAGTTTTTTTTTTTATCTCATTTCTGCTTAAAATAAAGATTGTGGGTACTTGTTAAAATCGCCTCACTGAGTCGGTTCTAACGAGTAACCACAATCCATGTTTTTAGCAGAAATAAGACAATTACATGTAATGTTTGTGAGGGTCAAATAATTTTCAGTTTTTGACGGTAAAATTTTCAATCTACATTTGAATAGGAATGTTTAGTTAATGTTTGTTAGATTTTACACCAGTCCTGTAGATGCAGTGTTTTATTTCATGTGTTTAGAAAACTTTAATGTTCTCGATAAGTTATAATTTATATAATATGATGCATATTTTCATCATTACGAAAACACGCCTTTTGAAAGACATTGTAAATTTCAAGGTCAAAACCAGCAATTGTAAGAAAAAATAAGATGTTTTTCTTATACATATAATTTGTGGGTACGCGATAGAACTGCCTCTGCGAGGCGGTTCTAGCGAGTACCCACAATCTATATTTTAGAGCAGAAATAAGAAAAATGATCACCCTGAATTTATGGTTCGTGGCTAAAAGTCATACATAAGAAGTAATAATCTTTCGTCTGGATCGTGCCATTTTTTCTCTTATGAAGTCTTTGTCTCATTAATTAATTTTAATCTTCCTCTTGGCCTAGCCGAAATAAAATATTAAATTTGGCAAAATATCTCATTTGTGCAATCGTTTCAGAAGCTGTGTTCCTTTCACGCATTACTCCCTTAAATTACAATATACAATGAGGTAATTTTTAAATGAAAACTACGCAATGGTTCACCCGAAGGCTATGCTATGAAATTGATCGTTCATGTCAAAAGGTGTGTGTGTGTGGTGGGGTGGGGGGCGTGATATACCGCGCAAGACCACGTTAGTTTTATGGATTGTTTGATTATCTTAATTACATAGAAAAAAAAAGAGGTTTATAATATTTCTACATACAAACTTAATGGGGGACAAACAAACCACAAACCAATTGTTTTTTACATTGCATTAACCCTTATCATGCTGTTCACGACAATCCCTAACTTTGCAAACAGTGTAGATCCAGATCAGAGTAGTTCTAAAGAAGCCATCTGATCAGGATATATACTGTTTGTCTACCAGTTTGTGAATTTGAACGAAAACAGTATATAATGTAGTCTGATTGGCTGATAGTATAGATGTGACTTATTATATTATTCTCGTTTGAACAGCCTCGTCGAGGCGTTTCTACCGAGTATCCGCAATGTATGTTATGTGCAGAAATATTAAAATTATCAGCATTTCTTAATCTGAAAATTTCAATTTTAGGGTGATAAAAGTTTTAATATAATATAATGTGAGTATAGGCTGCTTTCGTTGTGTCTTGTTTAAATCTTAAAGAATGAAAATTACTACACAAACCCACTTTCTTTATTCTGAAATGACTGAGGATGCATCGGTGTATATTGAAATAACGTAAGTTGCTCGCGTAGGGCGTCCGAGATATGTTTATCCAAAGTTTGTGAGTGTTGTGCATTAACCCATTTTGTACCGACTCCCACAAAACGGGTTATAGCAAAAAGTGCAGGCCCAGATCAGACGCCACCCAGCTCGGCTTTTGTTCAGGAACTTCTTTTCGCAAAAAGTTCAGCCATTTTTTTTTTTTTATTTTTCAAATATATTTAGAAAACACTTCACACCATCAAATTATGAAATGCACTTGTGCTATATATAAGGAAGACAAATTCCGGTCGGTGCAAAATGGGTTAATGGCCCCCGCCCATAGGGGCTTGAAGAAATATATGAGCTGCATGATGCTTCCACGCAGAGATGAATCCGGCCCGCACACTAGTACTGGTAAACAGCTTAGAGGGTCTAAGCCTGTCCAGAAACCCCGGTGCGAGGCGGACCGTCCATGGTAGTAGACCCTAATGGTTTCATTGGGCGACAGGGGTTGAGATGTCATTTCATCTCAATGTCGGGTAAGAGTCCCACAAAATTGGAAGCAACGTCTCCAAAATGACCTTTACAGTGTTGACGTGGACGTTGAACCTCAAATAAAACAAAACAAAACAAAATGGGTTAAACTGATATAGACGACATAGCTTTAGTTGCTTTAATTAGCACATCCCAGTGTAGATAGAGCTCTTCATATCAGAAATTAGGCCTTCTCAACACTTTTTCTTAACGCAAGACCACGTTAGGTTTATGGATTGTTTGATTATCTTAATTACATTATACATAGACAAAAAAGTGAGGTTTATAATGACAAACAAACCACAAACCATACTTTTTACATTGCATTAACCCTTATCCTGCTGTTCAGGACAACCCCTTACTTTGCAAACAGTGTAGAATTCGATCAGGTTAGTTCTGAAGAAGCCATCTGATCAGGATCAGAACTGAAAACCTTAGAATATACATTTTTTATGGGACGGACTAGCTAGTTTCGGTCATTTACGTCTAATCAGTGACCCTCATTTTTTTCAGAATTTCGAAATCACTTGTCCAAAAGGATTAAAAAATAACCGTATACTACTGTCGAACTTCAATGGCTCGAATTCCTTTGGAACCGTGAAAATTTGTTCGAGACAGCCGTAGTTCGAGTCACGACGGGTTACCTTTCGTGTCATACCAGTAGGCATAATGGAGATAATTGTGGGATATCTTTTCGTTCGCTCTATATAATAAAAGTGTGTTGTGTGTACTCATTAGAATCGCCTCATTGAGGCGTTTCTAATGAGTACACACAACATACATTTGCATTCATTTGCAAGATAAAAGAATAACATACCTACATTATCCTTATGTCGTATTTGGAGGAATTCCCTGCGGGCTTTAGCAAAGGGTTCGACTCATCCATGGTAAACGAGCCATTGTGGTTCGAGCTATTGAAGCTCTCCTGCATGATGTTAGGCAGGGAGACTTTTTACGGACATTACACATTCCCTTAACACAGGCTGTGGTGGAGGCAAGTATTCCAGCTGAGGTATTTTTTTGAAGCAAGGATTGCATCACAGAACTAAAAACAATGGTGCATTACGATAACTCACCCGTGCGACATAGTGCATTTTTCACATCTCCAAAACGGCTGCTTTTCTGATGAAAATCCTAGATAGTTTTCTTACAAATGCTCAAAACATAGGTTTAGGGTGCTCGTTAGAACCGCCTCAGTGAGGCGGTTCTAACGAGTACCCACAACCTATGTCTTTGAGCAGAAATACGAAAAATAATGAATACCCCCGTATAGCCCAGTTTTCTCTGTATAAAGTGGGGTTTAGGGGGGTCTTCATTTCACGGACTTGTTTGTGGTGTGAACATTTTTGTCTGACCATAAATAGCTAGCTTTGGCCAGTTGAGCCACATTATTGACACTCAAATATTTTCAAAACTGAAAAGTGGAATCAATGAACCCAAAGGCCAAGGAAATATAACCCCACGCTATGATGTAGGACAAACAGAATTCGGTTCACTGACCGTTCCAAGGCGGTTCTTCTGTCGCGGTTGATTTTTGTTATGGCTTGTATTTGAGTGTGTGTATCGATTATATAATTTTGATTTGGATAGCCAATAGGCCATTTTGTGGGAAAGTAACTGTCCTTTTGGCTTTCTGCTATTGATGTTTCAATTGGTGTCTGTTGTTTCATATAGGTCTGTCTTTCACTTTTGTGTCTATGATGAGAGTTGTGGGTTAACTGAATCGATTCCTGATCATTGCCTCCACTTCTGTTTCTGATACAGCCTTCAGATATTCCCTTAACACTACCCATAGTGATGTCACATGTTCTATGAGAGAGTTATCCTTTGAAAGCAAGAACAACAACACAGACCTGAAAATCATTTTTGTGTAAAGGGCGGAGAGTGGGCGAAGTAGCGAGTTTCGGTCAATTAGGCCTTATTGGCGAACATCAAATAGTTTCACAAGTCTGCAGTGGAATGCATAATACCAAATTAATAGAAATTAAATTTATCTTAAATAGATATGCCGTATGTATGATTTAGTCTCTATTTGTGCTGTATTAAAGTGAAAGTCCAACAGTGGGACAATATATACGTTGACCCTGCTCGGCACATGTTCTCATTTCGAATGCCTTTGTTCTCAAATATCAGTGTCATATTAAAATGTATTACAATCTTCAGCCACTTGTGGTATACATTTTCGCAAAAATATAAATGACTATACATACTCAAATGTACATTACATCGATAACATTACAAAGCGGAGACAAGGAATGATTAACAAATGTGAGTGTATTTCTGCATTCTGAAGCATTCTGAAGCGGTGTACGAAATCTGTTTCTGATGAAAGTACTGACTGTACTGCAATGTAGATTGCAATCAAGCAAAAACTTGGAAAATAATCCAGAACTTGACTTTAAATCAGGAACTTTTAACAGTGTAGACCCTGATCGGATACCATGTTCGTTGGCAGATGATCTTTGTTTATGTTGCTTGCCGCTGTTTAATTTTTGGACCTCTAGGCATATACGAGTTTTCTTATAAAACATAGCGAACAGTTTGACGATATTTGTATGTCATTCTTATTCTTTGCGCCCTGTCGTTGTTAACAATGATTTGAATGACGTTTAACTTTACTGGTCAATCACAAACATGCAGATTATAGCAGTAATTGCAAACTGCACTGTGTTCATGACCCGGCGACTCTTCTCACTAAAAATATTAAGTTACATAAGTGTAACTAAATACATGTAGATTAGGTTAAAGTGTCAGAGTCTTATCTATGATAATATACAATCTCATATCGCAAGAAAACCAGTCTGTAGTTAACGCTATTGTACGATACAAACCTCCCTGCTCAGCTACTCATAACATCTAAATATAAACACTAGAAGTACAGTGACATTGCGCTAATAAGATTACCTAAAGTCAAGACTAGTTCTGCTTTAAAAAGCTTATTTTGTAGTCTGCAGTTATTATTTCTCTATGTATTCTGCATACAATGTCTTCTGGTCAAAGACCACCTTTGGGACTGTTCAAAGACAACAGCCACAAAGGTGGTCTCAATCGAGGATTTTACTGTACTCGTACACTGCCCAAATAGTGAACAGTAAGGTGCTTAATCAGACATATGTTCACAGATTTTGTTCGAAAATGTCAAAAGTAGAATTTGCCATGATGCGCCTCATACGTATGTCGATAGGAATGTGAAGGTTAAAGTCTACTAATTTAATACATATAATTCCAGAGATAGCGGGGTGGCGGAGACATGATTAAAGTCTAATGAACGCTTATAATTTCTTGTAATGCAGACAATTGCAGACTTGAAATAGCAGATTACAAAGGAATATAGCTCAGGTAAGGACATGTGTATCAATTATAAGCATGTTCTCGATTTCGAAAATTTAACTAGAAATATTTTAAACCGAAAAGCGTGACATGTTAGATTTTATTATACAAGCCTTTGACCATGTGTCTTTACTGTACTCATTACGACAACACGCCTACACAAATACATTGTAACCTTTATCACCAAAAAATGAAAAATTTAAGATGAAAAATTGTGATATTTTTTCTTATTTCTGCTCAATATATACATTGTGGTTGCTCGTGAGAACCACCTCAACGAGGCGGCTCTTCTAACGAGTACTCACAATCTATATTATAGAGCAGAAATAAGGACAAATAAGGTTTACCCCTGTAAACCCCAGTTATACTTTATAAAAGTTGGGTTCAAGGAGGTCGAAATTATATAGGCGTGTTTTCGTGATGCCAGGGAATTAAAAACGAGAAACGACCAGGAACTGATAAAATCAAATTCCAAATTCTCCCCGCAATATAACTAGGGAAAGAAGTCGAACCATGGAGTGACGACAGTAAACAAAACGGACAACAGGTAACCCGAGTCAGCAGCTACGTCCCAAACAGGTTGTGACTCAGAATATCCAAACGTAACTAAAAGGAGCAATATACTTAATGGGGAAAAGAATCATAATCACCAACATGAAAGCATTAAACGGGAAGGACAAACGTAACTTAACATTAACAAAAAAAAAAAAAAAAAAAAACGAAAAAGGGGAAAAAATCAGAATCATCAAGTAACAACATGAAGGAACCACAGCAAAAGCACTGACTTTGAACGGACAGTTAAGATACTGGTGGGGTTAAGTTAACATTAAGAGATCCCAACCCTCACCCTCAATTTCACTGTGGTTCAACCAAGTATTTATTTGGTCAGCGTAAAAGTTTTCTAACTCCTCAGTGAATCAACTCCGAAACAAAGAAATCACAATTAAAGCCTAGATGACAAAATGATGAGGACTCGACAGTAAAACATGCCGAACCATCCGACACAGCAACAAAGGGACACTGAAGCAAATAAAGAAAACCAGCAGTTGAACCCCGTTGGACCAAGCAACAGACAGAAACGTTCCGTCTCCGACCAATTAATAAATAGCTTTAAGCCAAAGTCATCATGGAGTCTGAACCCCGATCCAACGGCGTGCAATTAAAGTGGAATGCAAAATGTCTGGCCGTTATTGGGTCATGCATAATGCATGCGGAATGTTGAATATAACTTGTATTATATCCAATGCATTTGTAACGTTAAACTTTAAACGGTTTGTCTTTATTTTTTTTTAAATTTATATATACAAGGGTAGGCTGAAAAGTTCTGAGCCTGACCAAGATCCAATGGTTTGTCCATGCTGAAAGTGCCTTATTTGTCAACATAGTCTCCCTGCCTGTCCACACATTTCCTCCAGCGATGCTGGAGTCCTTGACTCCCAGTGGTATAGAAGGTCTCATGTTGGTCCCTGAAAAACTCCTCCACAGCAGCTATCACCTCCTCGTCTGACCGATAATGCTGCCCAGCCAAGTGCTTTTTCATGTTTGGAAACAGGAACTAATCTGATGGAGCTAGAACAGGTGAACACGGAGGGTGACCGACAAGTGTGAAGCAACAGTCATGCACAGCAGCCATTGCGACAACCGATTTATGAGCAGACGCATTGTCCTGATGGAACAAGACTCCTTTTGTCAATTTTCCGGGTCGTTTAGCCTTAATTATTTTTAGCAATTGTTTTAGCAGATCTGCATAATACTCCCCATTAATTGTTCTGCCCTTTGGAAGGTCATCTATGAATATTATACCCTTGGCATCCCAGAACACTGATGCCATCACCTTCCCTGCAGAGGAGACGACATTTGCCTTCTTTGGAGGGGGTGAGCCAGGGTGCTTCCTTTGCATGGATTGTCTTTTGGTCTCTGGCTCAAAGTGATGAACGCCACACTCATCCTGAGTGACAAAACGGTCAAGAAAACCATCTTGGCCTGCTTCAAAAATAGCCAAGTTGGCTTGTGACAGGTCAACTGTTGGTCAGGCGTCAAAAGCCGTGGCAGCCATCTGGCGGAAACCTTCGACATTCCTTATTCACTGTGTAGAATGTTCTCTACTCGTTCACGGTAGATGCCAACTGTGTTAGCTAACTGATTCACAGTTAAACGCCTGTCATCCATCACGGTCCTGTGCACTTGGCTGATGGTTTCCTCAGTTGTTGCCGTTGTGGGTTGTCCACACCGGTCATCGTCTTCAAGTCTGTCCTTGCCCATCTTAAAATTTGCTGCCCACCTTTTCACGGTTGCATACGAAGGAGCATCATCCCCTTATGTAGCAACCATATCGACATGACTGTCCTTAGGAGCTAACCCCTTTTTATGGAGGCACTTGATGACACCACGATGCCAGATTTTGTCCATTTTCACAAAAACGTGCTAGTACCAAATTTCAAAGTCTAGAATTTCTACGTTATTGCATGTAAGCTTGAACTCATTTGAGTCAAAACAATTAATAAAGGTCTGTATTTAATGAATTCAAAATTTCATGGCTGTTCGATGCCTGATTCTTGGTCAGGCTCAGAACTTTTCAGCCTACCCTCGTATAATATCTCCAAAATACTCAGGCTGTGACATATCCTGCAGCAAAAGTCTATTTAATCCAACCTTAAATTTAGAAAATAATTGATAGTGTCGGCAATAAAACTTAGAAAATGTTGTCCGAAGTTTATGACACCGATATCCCTGATGTTGCAGTTTTGTAGTAAAACTTAAATAACGAGAGTTAAAATCAGCGACATGACTTGACATTCCTGCCAAGCGAATAAGCCGCGAAGTATAAACACCGTAGTGGCGAGCGAGGAACATCACCATCTACCAATGAGAAGTTTACTATATTAAAATCTATTTTATAGTCTACTTGGCTTTATGTGTATCGACAATATATGTTTTGCACACTGTATGTCCTTAAAGCATGCCAAGTACCTTGAAGGCATTATAAATAGAATACCGCCCCCGTGTGAATTAATGCATTTTGGGCCCTTTGTCTTACAATCTACAAAAAGTTACTAACTACAGAAACTTTCCCCTGCTCTTGTTCACTTACTATCGTTGAACATGTAGAAAACCATGGCTATTCATATCCGAGCAAGTCTTGTGACGTATACTAAACATATGATAATTGGCTGCGAAAATGTCCGGAAATCGTTTGATTAACACTTCAAAAATACTAAGATACTAAGTATGTTTGACATGAATTTGGCACTGCAAAATAGGAAACAATATCTTCAAAATGTTTAGGATTTAACTGGCATTGGAGTCTAACTGCTGGTTTTGTTTTGCTCCAGCATTTCTGTTGTTTCTTGCTGTCGGGTCCTCACCGTTGTTTCATCTCTGTGGTTGTTTGATTTCCGTGTTCACGGAGATGTTGCACTGATGAGTTAATAGGTCATCGTGCGGACTGAACAACTTATTTGTCTTAATCGCGACGGAAGTAAAGGCGAGGATTGTGGCCACGTAAAATTGATTTAAGCCCAAACCCCCCCCCCCCCACCCCCAGTGGAATTCGTTTCCGCTAACCGCTCCAAGGCGGTTCTTCTGTCGCGGTTTATTTTTGTAATGGTTTGTCTTTGGATGTTTGTGTCGCTTATATTATTTAATTTTGGATAGCCTTTTGGCCATTTTGTGGGAACGTAACTCTCCTTTTGGCTTTCTGCTGTTTGTGTTTCCGTTGGGGTCTGTTGCTTCATGTTTGTGTTTCTTTCCCTTTGGTGTCTCTGATGGGAGCTGTGGGTTAATTGTATCGATTCCTTATCATTGCCTCTACTTCTATTATCACAGACATACCTCTTATTTGCCGATTAAAATGGCATCAGAGGCAATTTTAATCGGCAAATAAGAGGCATGTCTGTGATAATGCCATCTGATACCATTTTAATCGGCAAATAAGAGGTATGTCTGTGATAATACCAGTTAAATCTCAAACATTTTGAACATTCTGTGGTTATCATCGGTCAAACAGGACTATATAATTTAGACTCCTTTAAATCCCTATTTCATGTAGTAACGCTCGGATTAACAGAAATATATTTGGACGGGTTTTTAAACAAAATCCGTCCTTCAGAATAGCGATGTCCGGGGGGGGGGGGGGTTCTTTTGTTCCAGTATTCCTGTGGCGTTGTGTTCAGCACCGTATGGCTCAGCGCGATTAACTGTCGAGTCCTCATCCTTGTGTCATGTTGGCATAAATTGTGATTTCTTTGTTTACCTAGTTGAATCACTGATGAGTTATAAAACCTTCACGCGGACCAAACAGATACTTATTTGAACTACAATAAAAGTGAGGGTAAGGGTTAACTGATACCCATCAGTGATTTTTCTGACCCTTCCAAAGTAGAAGTAAAACAAAGATCAGAAATCGATACAATTAACTTACTCCACCCATCAAAGACACCAAAGGGAAAAAAAACACAAACATGAAGCGAGCAGACCATAATGGAAACCTAAACAAAGGAAGGCCGTAAGGACAGTTATGGAGATGTTGAAAATGCACTATATCGCGCGGACGTGCTATTGTAATGCCGTAGCGTTCCCTCTGGACCAGACAAGCTAGTTACGGACTATACGAATCTGATATGGGGTTCTGTTGAAGATGGGCGTTTCCAACCTGAGGGATGACCGAGCTGAGCGGAACCTCGGCTATATGGGGTTCTGTTGTAGATGGGCGTTTCCAACCCGAGGCCGAGGCTATGCCGAGGTTTGGCTCAGCGCGGTCATTCCGAAGGTTGGAAACCCCCATCGAGATGGGCGTTTCCACCCCGAGGGATGACCAAGCTGAGCGGAATGCTCAGCACGGTCATTGGAGGGTTGGAATATAAGAATCTTATATGGGTGTGAGGGGTGGAAACATCCGTCCCGAGGGACACTGTCCGGCATCACGAGGCTTGCCGAGTGATGCCGGACAGTGATCCCGAGGGATGAATTTTTCTATCCAACCCTCACACCGATATACGATTCTTTTAATTGCATACCTTCGACTTCTTAGCGCGGATTTTTAATGCTGCAATCACTTCCGTTACCGACGTCCGCCATATTGTGTTAACACTACAGGAATGTTTAGTGACGTTGATGTGACGTCAACCTTAACGACGGCGCATACGAGGTCGTAATCAACCAGTGCATTTATCAAACGCGCGATTATATTCGATTTTGGGTCGGAACACCGGGGTCAGAACATGATTTCTACCCCAGGGTAAAATCACGGATTTCCTTGTTTGGTGTGCAATAACATAAGAATCTGACATGGGATTCTGTTGTAGATGGGCGTTTCTTGCACACCAGACAAGGAAATCCGTGATTTTACCCTGGGTTAGAAATTTATGTTCTGACCCTGGTGTTCCGACCCAATATCGAATATTCCCGCGTGTTTGATAAATATACTGGTTGAATACGACCTCGTATGCGCCGTCGTTAAGGTTGACGTTATGTACGTTACGTGACGTCACTAAACATTCCTGTAGTGTCATCACAATATGGCGGACGTTGGAAACCGAAGTGACTGCAGCATTAAACATCCGCGCTAAAAATGGAAGGTATGCAAGAAGAAGAATCCTATATGGGTGTGAGGGGTGGATAGAAAATTCCGTCCCTCGGGATCACTGTCCGGCATCACTCGGCAAGCCACGTGATGCCGGACAGTGACCCTCGGGACAGATTTTTCCATCCACCCTTCACACCCATATAAGATTCTTATATTCCAACCAGAGGGATGACCGAGCTGAGCGGAACCGAGGCTATGCCGAGGTGCCGCTCAGCACGGTCATTCCGAGGGTTGGTTGTAGATGGGCGTTTCCAACCCGAGGGATGACCGAGCTGAGCGGAACCTCGGCATAGCCTCGTTTCCGCTCAGCACGGTCATTCCGAGGGTTGGAAACGCCCATCTACAACAGAACCCCATATTTGATTATTTTTCTTGTACAACACCTCCCAAACATTCCCTTTTTATTTTGTAGCAAATAGCAGAACTACAGACAGTATTTCTTTTCTTCTTGTTAAGATTTCATACAAAAGTCCTTTTCCAATAAATGAGTCAAATAATTATCATTCTTATTGATTTTAATTTCGTTTTTTGCCGGTAAGATTTGACAGCTCGCACATGTATATTGTTTGCAAAATAAAAATAGTGCGGACGTAGTTCCGGCAGTTGAATAGAATTGGAGCGCACTTATGTTAGTTGCCTGGGTCGGAACACCAGGGTCAGAACATAAATTTCTATCTCAGGGTAAACCCATGGATTTCCTTGTCTGGTGTGCAAGAAATTTCGGTTCATCAGTGACCTTTGTATATTTTCAAAATTCCGCAGTGGAATTAATGATACAATGAGAAAAGACAGCCACAATGTCTAGGTTTAAGGTAGAGCAAAGGGTGTACTCTGAATTTTGCCTGCTACATAGGCTGGGACCCAGCACCGAGTGTTCGGCCCCAAAACATACCAAAGTTTACAATGTACGCCCACAAATATCCAGTGCATCATCCATACCCCCAAAAGAATCTGCAAATATAGCAAACCAAAACAGTCCGCAAATTATCATGGTTTGATCACCGAACCACGCTCATATAGTTCTGACCTCCTTGAACCTCACTTCTATACAGTAAAACTCGAGTTTACAGGGGTAAACCTTATTTTTCTTATTTCTGCTCTAAAATAAATTGAAGTGGAGGCATTGATCAGGAATCGATACAATCAACCCTCAGCTCCCATCAGAGACACCAAAGGGAAGGGAACACAAACATTAAACAGCATACCTAATGGAAACATCAATAGCGGAAAGCAAAAATGACAGCTACTTTCCCACAAAATGGCCAATAGGCTATCCAAAATAAAATAATATAAGCGACACAAACACCCAAAAACAAACCATAACAAAAATAAACCGCGACAGAAGAACCGCCTTGGAACGGTCAGCGGAAACGAATTCCACTGGGGGGGGGGGGGCTTAAATCGATTTTACGTGGCCACAATCCTCATGACAAGTAACACGTGATCATGGCGATAGAAAGTTAGTTGTTTGAGTGGGGATAAAAATGCTCGAATTAAATAAGATGGATTGACCTGTGACTTTAAATTTATGAACAGGATAAGAGTTTCACAATTTTATTTTGCAATGAAATTGGAACCGTTTTGAAAAATTGTCGACAAAAGGAGTTATTTGGATATTTATTGTCGTACTGTAAGTGAACACTGTATGCCCATTGGTTGATTGAACACGCATGATCTGTATTCACATTTGTGTATTCACCTGAATGCTTCACTTGAACGTTGACTTGGTTTACTTTTGTTTACCTGGACTTACTACAGTCTCACCTGTGTTGATTTATATCTTGTAAACATCGAGTACAGTAAATATGGCTACTGCTGAGAATTCGGGAGCAGATTTTTATCTTTCTGACTCTGAAAATTCTGAAACCTCTGACTCAAGGTCTAAACGAAAAGGATCACCGTTAAGTAAGGATGAGCCATCAAGGAAACAGCCTTCATCTGAGCGAATAGTTCTAAGGAGACAGAGTTCCGTTCCAAACATGTTTACATTCACCGAAACTGATAAAAAGAAGTCTAAAAGCCAGAAGCCGGCTACTGTGGCTTTCTCTGACATGATAAAACTCTCGTTTAATGACAAGTCATTTAAAGAGAATATTACGCCCGTCTTGGTTGAAATGATATGCCCTATGATAAAGGATACAGTTACTTCGGCTGTCAATACTGCAGTCAGTGCTGCTATAGAGGGTTTAAGATCGACCGTCTTAGATGATATGATAAAATCGAATAAGGCTCTTCAGGACACGGTTCGAAAGCAAAATCAGATCGTCAATGACCAAAAGGCAATCATTGAAGATCAGAAGATTCTAATTGATTCGCACAATGGAACTATAGATAACCTACAGTGTACCGTAGACCTCCTTACTGCTGAAATTGACCAGCTAAGGATCAGCCATAATGAGCTGGAACAGTATGGAAGGAGAAATTCACTGAGAATTAACAATTTAGTGCTGGACGGCCCCAGGGGGATACCTCGCGATGAGCAGCAGTTAACCAACGCAGTCCTATACTTCCTAAACACAGCTGTACTGAAAGGTGTTGGTAGTAAACTTGTTGAGCGCGATATTGAACGGTGTCATTTTATTGGTAAACCTAAGACCTCAGGAGCCCAACAAATAATTGTAAAATTTGCTAGGTACCATGATAAATGGAGAGTGTTTTCTACCAAGAAAAATTTAAAGAACAATCCAAATAGAACATTTCTGACTGAAGACTTGACTGCCACTAATCACTCTGTAATCAAATCGTTACTTCCCCTTAAAAAGGAGAAAAAGATCGATAGTTTTTGGACCAGAGACGGTAAAATTATCGTCAAAAAAGGCAAAGACACAAACCCCATCCGTATTTCGCCTGCTGACAATCTAGAGATGGCACTGGGTCTTTTGCCTGATGACGGAGCTGACGAGATTGGTACTGCGTCAGGATCTTCCTGGCTCAGTGCCGACCACGTGTAGTTGTTTATTTACATCTGTCAAAATTCCCAGTGTACTATAAATAAACGGATTCTAATTCGATAAAATCAGATCAATATTTAATATCACACAGACGCATCCCATCAATCTCAGTTACTCGGTGTCGTAGGTCGTCAAGCGCTCATCATTATTGGACTGTTTGCAAGTTTCACAGCCCGATTGTCAGATATTTTCGTCATAAAAAAAAAAAAGGCAAAAAAATCTCTTAGCTCTAAATTTGTTGAAAATTCACCACATGTTTATCAGCGCTAACAGCTGCCATATTGTTTAAATTTAATAGTAAGTACATGTATGTATCCGTATGGGTCGGTTCTTCGCCCGAACTTGACACCCAGCAGGCACACGTCGCTTTGGCAACGTCAAATCAACGTCGGTGCAACGTCATGACGTTGCACCGACGTGGATGTGACGTTGCATAAAGGTCATGACGTTTTACCGACGTTGATGTGACGTCAGAATTACGTCATGTGCCTGCTGGGACAAATTGTAGTTGATGTAATCCACCTTTTCGGTAGTTACATATTGTCGATTTGGAGCAAATTTTTTTTTTTTTTTTTTTTTTTTTTTTTCAATAAAGTTGAATATTGTTTGTTTGATTTGAGGTTAAAGGTCCCCATCAACACTGTAAAGGTCATTTTAGAGACGTCGCTTTCTGTTTTGTGGGACTTTTACCCAACATTGGGATGAAATGACATCTCAGGCCCTGTCGTCCAACAAAACCAATAGGGTTTGTATGCATCGGCGGTCCAAGTCGTGTGCACCACTTTGCCTGGGCAGGCTTGGGTCCTCTAGGCGGTTTACTGGTGCTCGTGTGCGGGTCGGGTTCGGCTCTGCGTGGAAGCATTATGCGGTTGAACTTTGACGGCTCAAATATTTATTTGATCACATAATTTGTTCAGGAATTTGAAAGGTGGCATTTAGGATGTTGAGCATTTATAAAGGCACTATAAACATTTTTTTTTTTTTTTTTGATCATTTGAGTCGCATCTGAGGACCTTAAGCCCTTTTAGGAAAATGAATGCTACACCTGCTCATTAGAATCTCCTCCGAGGTGTATTGTGGCAAGCATGCCTATATAATTTTGTCTCCCTGAAACCCCACTGTTATGCAATGGAACTGGCATTTGGAGGGATGTTCATTAATATTCATGTTTCTCTCTGGATGCAACGTGGGTGCTCATTAGGGCCGCCTCACTGAGGCAGTTCTAATGAATCTCCAGGGTCCGAGTTTTCATTGGAAGTATTAGCCTAGGGGTAACAGTAAAGTTTTAAAAAAAAATAAATAGGCTTGTTGTTGTAATAGAACCAAATTATTTTTAGTAGGCAAGATGTCATTATTATTTGACTGTGTTTGTTCACTGTACTTGTGGAATGTTATTACAGGTAACATATACTAAAAGAACATGTATTTTTCTCATCATTATTATTAGTATTATTATTATCAATGTGACAGAGACTTCTGATCATGAGTGGTTACTTTCAATTATAATTGCTCCACATCTGCATTTCAGAAGTGGGCTAATGCATCTATGGTCCTGTAAATTTAGGGTTTTGTCATTTGTAGTCTCACTTGTATTATAGCATGGATCAACTTGAGAGGAATCAATGTGAGTTGTCTCAGCTGTCTCTTCTCCCTTTGAACCAGCAATCAGCTGTTGGGATGAATGCGTCAAGTACCCCAAATAAAACATTTGGAAAAATCCATTGTTTTTATTTGGACTTTGATTATATATTGTCAATAACAGACTTATCAATTACAACATTTAATTTCATGCAATTTCAGTGACTCATCTGTGTGACTTTGGGCACTCTTCATTTCTCCAAAACAGTAAAAAGTATGATAAAAAATTGTGAATTTCTTATTCTTGGCTCTGAGCATGGGTTGTGGGCACTCTTCTTTGGAGCCATCTCAATGAGGTGGTTTTGGGGGGTGCCCTTGGCCTATGTCTTTGGGCCAAAATGAGAGGAAGTATATACCCCTGTAGACCCAGGTTTTAAATAGTATAAAGTTGGTTTTATGAGGGGTATTTACTACACAGATTTGTTTACATGATTTCTTTATTTCTGTTCTCATTGTACCAATCACCAAAGTTTGTATTGCACTATTTGATCCAAGTATTTTGCTCCCCACCCACCTACATACACACATATGACCTTGTTTGGTCCATACTGTTTTTGTTGTATGTCAATTCATTATTATTATTATTTTGTATTTGATATATTCTGTACTTATATCTGTCAGGTGACTCAGTGGATAGGTGATGCTTTGGATGAGCCAGGCGGGAAACTAAAACTTTGATGCTTTTAATCCCTAATGAATATATCAGTTGACCAATGGCGGACCGCCATAGGCTTATTTCATGGCATCACCTGCAGAGGCACCCTAGAAATTGTTCACTACTCCGGTTTTTCAGATGTATTTAGAAATATTACTCTGGTATACCTCTCAATGTTCTACATGGTGTTTCTTAAATATGCTCTTCTGAAGGACTTTATTTGTAACAGTCACTTCAGTCTTATTATATTCATACTTTTAATTGTGGCTTTTGACATTGAACAAGATCCTGGCCCGGATAACTCTACTGCAGACCTATCTATTTTGCATTTTAATATTAGGAGTATTCGTAACAAAATAGACTTTATCAAAGATAACTTTTTAGATTTCGACATCTTATGCTTCACTGAAACTCATTTAGACACCCAAATTACAAATGATACTTTGGCACTTGCAGAAATGTATGATGAACCCCACAGAAAAGATAGGACTAACCGTGGTGGTGGTTTATTGATCTACTTAAACACTAACCTTGTACATAGAAGAAGACATGATCTGGAAATATTTTGCGAAGAATCTATTTGGGTTGAAATTAAGGCCAATAATGAAATTTACTTATTAGGGCTTTTTTATAGTCCCAGGACTTCTGACACAATATTTTTTGATAATATGGATTTGAATATTGAAAGAGCTTTCGAATCCTCAAAAAACTTAATAATTGTAGGAGACTTGAACGAAGATTTATTAAACCAAAATTTTCACAATCTGAAAGATTTATTATTGCTTAACTCTTTAGAAAATACTGTTACAGAATGTACAAGGCAGCATGCTATTCTAGACCCAATTATTATCCCCACTGATATGCCATTCCTAGAAGCAGGTACACTAAATACTCCTCCTAACATCAGTGATCACAAAGCAACATACATAAGACTACCATTTCATTATCAATGCAATAAAACATTTAAAAGACTAGTTTGGCTCTACAGAAAGGCAGAGCTCACCCTCTTTAAACAAAGTATTTCTACGCACGATTGGAGTTGCCTCTCTAATGGATCGATTGATGAAGCATGCTCCAAATTTACAGAGTGTTTTCTTAATTTTGCTAAAAATTGTATACCCCATAAACATATTACTGTCCGTCCAAATGACAAACCCTGGTTTGATTCAGAAATCAGACATTTTTCACGAATACGAGATCGACTTAAAAAGAAGTCTGTTAAATCGGGCAACTCCAATGAGTGGAAAAAATATAAAAATGCCAGAAACAAAGTAAACAACCTGAAAAAACATGCCAAAGAGATTTTTTACAATAATTTAGAAATTAGTCTTTCAGATTTCCATAACAATGATAAAAAAAAATTTTGGCAGGTAATTCGTCATTTCGTCAAGAATAACAATTCATCAGGTAGTATACCTCCTCTACTTATCCCTTCGGTGTCTGGTCAAGATACATATTGTTTTACTGATGAAGAAAAGGCAGAGTGCTTGAATGATTACTTTACTTCTATATCCAATGTTGACGACAGCAATACACAATTACCCACTTTTCAGCCCAAAACCCAGTCTTCCCTACCTCAGATATTATGTACCCCAAGTGAAATTGAAGAGCTTATCAACTTACTAAACCCAAATAAAGCCACCGGACCTGACGCTATAAGCCATAGAATGCTTAAAGCAGTTGCTAAAGAAATTTCCACTCCCTTGAGCATACTCTTCAATAGATCATTTAGAGAAGGTATCTATGCTTCCTCTTGGAAAGAAGCTAACGTTCTACCACTGTTTAAAAAAGGAGACAAAACGTCTCCTTCAAACTATAGACCCATATCTCTTCTAAGTTCCTTGGGTAAGCTTCAGGAAAGAATAGTTTTCAAAAACATTTATAATCACCTTCATGATAATCAACTATTATATAAGTACCAGTCTGGCTTTTTGCCCAACCATTCCACAACTTTTCAACTTATTGACATTTACAACCACATCTGTCAAACATTTGATAATAGTCAGTTTTCTTGTATGGTCTTTTGCGATGTTTCAAAAGCTTTTGACCGTGTATGGCATAAAGGTCTCTTATTCAAATTTAAACAACATGGCATCAATGGTACACTTCTAAACTGGCTTGCGGATTACTTAAGCAATAGATCTCAGCGGGTGTTTGTAAAGTCTAGCTTTTCGAGTAAGAAGCCAGTTAATGCTGGAGTGCCCCAAGGTTCAGTGCTAGGACCCCTTTTATTCCTCATATACGTAAATGACATTTCAGATTCTCTGCTCAGCTTAACCAGACTCTTCGCAGACGACAGCTCGCTTTTTGTTTCAGCTTCTTCGATAAACGATTTACAAGGCATCATTAATCACGACTTGAATATGCTATCAGTATGGGCCAAGCAGTGGCTAATCAACTTCAATCCTCAAAAAACTGAGGTTGTGTTATTCACTCATAAAAATTTCGAACGTTTTCCTCAAATCTTGTTTGATGACGTGTCAGTTAAATTTGTGACAGACCACAAGCACTTAGGTCTTACTTTAAGTAACAATGGGCAATGGCACAAACACATTGAAAATATTATTAACAGTGCATCCAAAATTATTGGAATAATGCGAAAACTCAAGTATACCTTTCATCGTATAGCCCTTAATCAGATTTATATTTCGTATGTTTTACCAATATTGGAATATTCTTCAGTAGTTTGGGACAATTGCACCGCCCAAGACGCGAATATGCTTGAAAAACTGCAAAATGAAGCTGCCAGAATCGTTACTGGCTTAACCAGGTCAGTCTCATTAGATTGTCTTTATAAAGAATGTGGATGGGTCCCACTAAGCACAAGACGCAAAGAACAAAAGTTAGCTTTCATGTATAAAGCCGTAAATGGTCTTGTCCCTGAGTATATATTAGATTTAATCCCTCCATATGTTGGGGAAACATCTAACTACTCCCTGCGCAATAACAACAACCTAAATATTCCCTTTACGCGCACAGAAATATCCCGTAAATCCTGCATCCCTTCGTCTGTTGCTTTATGGAACACTCTTGATGAAACTATCCGCTCTTCTGTTAGTGTGTCAACATTCAAAAGTAATATTAAATCGCTACGCCCCAATGTCAGTAAAGTCCCTCCTTACTTTCTCTGTGGCGACAGATATTTATCAGTGTTACACGCAAGAATTAGAAACAGATGCAGTAATCTTAAACAGGATTTGTATTTGAATCATCTCAGTATAAACCCTTTCTGCAGTTGTGCTGAAGTTGTAGAGGATGCAGAGCATTTCTTTTTTATTTGTCCACACTATTCAGACAAGCGCATTTCATTGTTTCACTCTACTCATAACTATCATCCTCTAAATGTTCAAAAACTTCTCTGCGGTGACGATAACCTGTCAATACAGGAGAATACTTCTCTTCTCCTTTCAGTCCAAACCTACATAAAAGTTACTGGCAGATTTGCTAATACTGACCAGTAATTTTTCTTATTTTATATTTACGCCCCTGTTTCACGACTAGTCACCTGACAGTATTTATTTATTTATTTATTTATTTATTTATTTATTTATTTAGTTGTATTCATCGTTCTCTCTCTCTCTCAGGACGTATTAAGTGTATGCTTATTAATGTTGCTTCTTTCTCTTTCTTACTTTACATGTATTATTTTCCTTAGTCTTATTTCATATCATGTTATATGATCTGAATCTTTATATATCCCCATGTCGCGTGAAATTAATATATAAGTTGTACCTATGTAGGGGAAGGGCCGTAACTAATGTTGTGAGAACTTGTGGCCCAACCCCATTGCACTGTTTATATGCAATAAAATATGATTAAACTAATCCTCACCCTTACTTCCGTCGCGATTAAGACAACTAATTTGTTCAGTCCGCATGAAGGACTCCTAACCCGTCAGTGCAACATCTCCGTGAACACAAATAATCAAACAACTCACAGAGATGAAACCATGGTGAGGACTCGACAGCAAGAAACCACTGAAATGCTGGAGCAAAAGAAAATCAACAGTAAGACTCCGATGGGCTCGACCAGAGATAGAACATCAGGCACCAACCAACATTACGTTGAATTAGATTTCTCTAATTTTCAATAAGCCTTTACGCTGGAACCGTCATAGAATCTGAGGCCTGACCCACCGGCGTACAATTAAAGAGGAAAGCAAAGATGTCAACGATAAAGATTGTGGGTTCTCGTAAGCATCGCCTCTATGAGTCGGTTTTAACGGGTACCCACAATCTATATTTTGAGCAGAAATAAGAAACATATTAAAATTTCTCTACTCATAAGTTTCATTTTTTTCGGTGGTATAAACGTGTGTTTGAACGAGGTCGGAGTTATATAGGCGTGTTTTCGTGGTGACAGCTAACTTCAAGTAATAAAAGAATATTTATCCCTACAGTTTGAAATTATTTCTAGTATAGTGTTATGGTAAAAAGGGGTATATCAGCACTGTATTTACAATTCTAATTTGTGTACTTTTTCCACACAGGTTCCGCGATGAAACTTGCAGTAGTTTTCAGCGTTTTACTGTGTTTTCAGTGTCACACATTTGCGTCCTTAAAAACTCTTCCATTAAACCATAATGGCGGACACGTTGGAATCAACAAGGGTTTGTATAATATTTATTTTGCTTGCATATCTGTATTGTAGAAGATGAGCTCGAACGTATGTTAATGTCATATCATATTAATTGCTATAACCACGACAGAGCCAAGGGCGAGGATTGTGGCCACTTAAAATTGTCTTCTGTTTTGTGTTTGCAAAACCAATTCACCATCACGCCTGTACAAATATGTTGTAAAAGTTATCGCAGAAAACAAAAAAAAAAAAAAAAAAAAAAAAACTTTTATGATGAAAAATTGTGAGTACATACAATCTATATTTTATAACAGAAATAAAAATGTGTTTCTTTCCCTTTGGTATCTCTGATGGGAGCTGTGGGTTAATTGTATCGATTCCTGATCATTGCCACCACTTCTATTTTACCCTCTAAACCCCAGTTTTATTATATAAAAGTGGGGTTCAAGGTTGTCAGGCGTGTTTTCAGCACAGTATTTTATACGTGATTGTAGCTCAGCGCGCCTACATGTATATAGGCAGTGGAAAATAATTGTGTTTTATTCTACAACAAATCAAGGCATGGAAGCGCGTGACGAGTAACGTCATTAAAACCTGCCAATTTATGACGTCACTAGTCGATTTCCCACACGTTAGACGGTGTAAGGTCATTTTTTCGCATCGAAAACGTCAGAAAAGGATATAAATGCATGTGTTTCTGTCGATAATTTTAGCGGGATTTCTTCTAACAATATGGCGAAAAGTTGTGAGATTTTGAAGGAAACAACAGCATTATTGCCGATTTTCAGCCTGTTAGAACCGAAATAGATCAGTTCTAGTTTGTGATTTGTTCAGCAATAAATCACAGTTTGTCGGTCAGTTGTAAGTAGACAAATCACGTGACCTCCAAACTGTGATTTATTACTCAACAAATCACAGCTAGAGCTGATCTATTTCTTAAATAAACGATATCGTTATATATGAAGCTCTCCCATGTTGCATGTATCACGATTACAAGACCATGATAAAGACCAATGGCAAGAATATAAGACTCTTACATGGGTGTGGGGGTGGATAGAAAAAATCCGTCCCGAGGGTCACTGTCCGGCATTACTTGGCTTGCCGAGTGATGCCAGACAGTGATCCCGATGGATGGATTTTTCTATCTACCCCTCACACCCATGTAGGATTCTTTTTCTTGCATACTTTCCATTTCTGAGCGTGGGTTTCTAATACTGCAGTCCTTTCGGTCGCCGACGTCCGCCATATTGTGATGACACTACAGTGATGTTTAGTGACGCCACGTAACGTGCTCTGACTTCAACCTTAACGACGGCGCATACGTACAAGGTCGCATTCAACCAGTGTATTTATTACGCGAGAATATTAAATTTATGGTAAGAACGCCAGGCTTAGACCAGAATTTTTATCCATAGCTAAAACTATGGTTTTTTATCTGTTGTACAAGAAATACATAATCCTCCTTATTTAGTTTTGCAAATACATAAATTGCAGGTACCCTCAATATAACTTTTCGTGGAAGAGACTAAACACATATCAGAGTTTGACAGCAAAATGCAGATTATAGAGCCGTCAAATTGCACTTTTTAACAGCTTTGTTATACCGCAAATACAGCAAAATTCCGCTATTAACACCGACTATAATCAAGACTAATTCTGCTTTTTATCATATGACGTCGAGTCTGAGAGTGTAATAACGCCATGTAATATTTTCGATAATCCACTAGTGAATTAAATATGCAAATTAGGTAGATACGTCCCGTAACGTTACATGTGTGTGTGAATTCGGGTTTAACGTCGCTTTCAACAATTTTTCAGTCATATCACGACGGTGTCTGGTTGCGACAGGGAGCTCAATGCTCACGTTTATAGTGCTGCCTCACTGAAGTATCATGTCCCAGACACATTACATGATACCACACCCAGTCACATTATCCTGACACTGGATCGACCAGTCCTAGCTCTACCCCGTAAATCTGAGTGCCAAGAGAGGAGCAGCTAGTACCATTTTTAACGACTTTGGTATGTCGCGGCCCGGGATCGAACCCGAGACCTCCCATTCCCCGGAGCGGACACTCTACCAACTGAGCTATCGGGGCCGGTTATAACGTTACATGTACGGCGTCCTTAACGACGTCGCGTTTACTAATGGCGGAATGTTGATATTTTTGTAAACAATCGTGAATAAAATGCGTTTTAAATGTCATATGATAAATAGAATCTTGCATTCGTGCTCATGTATTATTGAATTTATTAAACTCGTTGAGGAAAAGGGATAAAATGCTCGGCAAAGCCTCGCATTTTATCCCTTTTCCTCAACTCGTTTAATAAATTCAATAATACATGAACACTCATGTAAGATCCTCTATGAAAAGCTTATTTAGCAGGCTGCAGTTATCGTTTCTTTGTCTTTCTGCATACAGTGTCCTCTGGTCAGAGACAACATTTTGGAATGCTCAAAAGTTGTCTCAATACTGGAATTTTACTGCATATGGATTAAAAAACTTTCCGCTGGTACAGATGAACCTAACCTCAAAGACCCATGGATATGTAACAGAAAAGTTCTGATGAAACACGCTCATGTCGATTATTCAACTTATTAGTATTGAGAGTGTGTAATTTGCCTGTATAATTTGAGGACGGGGATGAACATGATGAAGTTACAGAAAATGCGCGGAAAAATGAGAAAAAAAACAACGTATACTTTTCGGTCTATTTTTGCAACTGTCGCGCTATAATCAGATGACATAGCGTGATTATCTATAAAGAGAGGAAACATATTATTATTACATAGAGGAAAATTTAAGTGGAGGCCATGATCAGGAATCAATACAAGTAACCCACGCTCCCATCAGAGACGCAAAAAGGGATAGCAACATATAGTTTAAACAACGGACCCTAATGGAAACATCAATAGCGGAAAGCCAAAAGGTTAGTTAATTTCCCACAAAATGACAAATCGGCTATGCAAAACAAAACAACACAAAGGACACAAACACCCACATACAAACCATAACAAAAGTAATCCACGTCAGAAAAAGCGCCCCAGAACGGCCAGTGAAAAGAATTACACTTGGGGGCCCAAGTTGATTTTGCGTGGCTAAAATCCTCGCCCTTACTTCCGTTGCGATTTAGACAAATAATTTGTTCAGATCGCATGAAGGCCTCCTAACTCAACAGTGCAACATCTCCGTGAACACAAAAAATCAAACAACCACAGAGATGAAACAACGGTGAGGACTCGACAGCAAGAAACCACTGAAATGCTGAAGCAAAACAGAACCAACAGTTAGACTCACATGGGCACGACCAGAGACAGTGTATCAGGCACCAACCAACATTACATTGAATTAGATATCTCTTATTATCAGTAAACCTTTACGCTGGAACCGTCATAGAATCCGAGGCCTGGCCCATCGGCGTGCAGTTAAAGAGGGAAGCAAAGTCGTCAACCGTGGTTATGTTAACTACCATGCATGCAGTCTGTCGCATCACGAAAACACGCCTATATAATTTTAACCCCATTGAACCCCAGTTTTAAATAGTAAAACTGGGGTTTACAGATGTAAACCTTATTTTTCTTATTTCTGCTCTAACATATAGAGTGTGGGTACTCGTTAGAACCGCCTCAATTCTAACGAGTGCCCAAAATCTATATTTTGAGCAGAAATTCTTATTTCTGCTCTAACATATCGAGTGTGGGTACTCGTTAGAACCGTCTCAATGAGGCGGTTCTAACGAGTGCCCAAAATCTATATTTTGAGTAGAAATAAGAAAAATATTGCAATTGCTCATCTTAAAATTTTCATTTTTTCGGCGATAAATGTGACAATGTATTTATATAGGCGTGTTTGCGCAACGTTTATTTTGTACCCAGTCTTTTTATATCAAATTTTATATAACAATTTGGTGAAGTTCGATCAAGTTTAGTTTTGTTGCTGTTACTTTTACCCCCCCCCCCTCACGTCATTATAACAACCAACCAATGTATACGAAATAAATTACTGGTTCTAGTGTTCTACAGCGCTTTAGGGAAAATTCGGAACCAGTCAATCATTGTCCTCGTTGGTTGAACCATGGAAACTAAACTGACGTCATTTCCTCTAACCAAATATAGTTCGATCTTACTTTAGTCACAGATTAATGACCGCGGTTCTTGCATCGAACCCGCTAGATAAGGATGTCGCTATTTTCTATTTTAGTTCCATTGATGTGCAAAGGACTAAATATTGCATATCGATATTGGTCTGAACAGCAAAAAATCAATCTCACAATCGTAAAGTTTATTATATATTTTGGATGAATAGTATAAAATGGAAGAAAAGAATGTAAATAAAAACAGAACTTGCTTAATTAATTGCGTATGTTTGAGAGTTTAGATCATGTAAGTAGGTTTTGTCAATTTTAAACATATGATCCTAATATCCAGGCATCGAGCTGATGATTTCATTTACAATTGATCTGCTTATCTTTAGAAAGGGGCATTGATTTCCTTTTAACATGTCGAGTATGTTACATGCAATACTATACAGCCTATCACTGAGACAAAGATGCATCACGAAAACACGCCTATATAATTTTGACCCCCTTGAACCCCACATTTATACAGTAAACCTGGGGTTTCCGGGGGTATACCGTTTTGTTTTTTTTATTTCTGCTCTAAAATATAGATTGTGGGTACTCGTTAGAACCGCTTCATCGAGGCGGTTCTAACGAGTGCCCACAATCTATATTTTGAGCAGAAATTAGAAAAATATCACAATTTTTCATCATAAAATTTTCATTTTTTCAGCGATAAAGGTGGCAATGTATTTGTATAGGCGTGTTTGCGTAAGGCCAAAAAAAAAAAAAAAAAAAAAAATAGGCGTGTTTCAGGTTTCAGTTTGAAATAAATTAGGTGGGGAAGGTCGATTTATTTTTTTTTTTTATCTTATTTTTTTTATTTTGTTTATACACTGTATAGAGCATTTCTGCGGAAATAGTAGTAGTAAACACCGAAACGCTCGGAAACTGACCGAATTAGAACAAATAAACCGCACGCAACCGCTCGCGTAGTTCCGAGTCGTTTCGCCCCGCGATTTTTTATTTTTTTTTTGGCAAAAAAAAATTTAGGGTCGGGCCTAAAACTTAGGAAACACACCTATTTTTTTTTTTTTTTTTTTTTTTTTTTTTTGGCCTAATGATAATGCAATTTGACGCTAATGGAAACATCAAAAGCGGAAAGCCAGAAGACAGTTACTTTTCCACAAAATGGCCAATTGGCTATCCAAAACAAAAATAAATACTTTTATTTTAACGATATACATATTCAAAGATTAACCATAACAGAAATAAACCGCGGCAGAAGAATTGCATTGGAAGAACTTAATTCTAAAGGCCGTTATATAAATAACACTGCATTGTGCTATGTCTCTCTAGCACCGAGTTCCATGTGTAATGCACGAACAGATTCATATGGTTTAAAATACCGTTACAATATTATAATCTATAGTGTATTATAGAAGTCAATGCAACGATCAGGAATCCATACAATTACATTACACCTTCCATGCAAAATGCCAAAGGGAAAGCAGATATAAAGCTATATTACCGCATAATCACGCCATTACCGGTAAAAAGCAATAGGAAAATTCACATTACGGAAACACGCCTATACAAATACAATGTAACCTCTGTCGTCGAACGAATGAAATTTTTAAGATGAAAAATTGTAATATTTGTCTCATTTCTGCTCAAAATATAGATTGCTGGTACTCGTTAGAGTGGTGGTGACTGAAATGAAATTTCCGTGGCATATGTCCTCGCCGTTGGTTATGCTGTAGTTTACAAGTGTGGACCATGTTTGCTGATGTTGGCTCGGTGGGGGACGCCTATAAGTCCGCGGGTGGGCGTCTCTTGTCTGATGCCTTAAGTTGACCTGTCTCATGAGCTACGTCGGTCCGTGTGTGCTCGGAGGGGGTTGTGCTGTAATCGCCGGGTCTTATCCGTCATCCGTTTCGGTTTCAAAACTTTGGGTTTGAGACACACTGATGAAGATTCAATGTAAGAAAGGCCTATGTGTCACTGAATTTGGTATAGTTACGCTTTAATTACAAAAAAAAAAAAAAATAATAATTTGCTCAGTCCACGTGGAGTTCATCAGTGATATATCTCTGTTTATCATATGACGTCGCGTCTGAGAGTGTAATAACGCCATGTATTATTTTCGATAATCCACTAGTGGATTAAATATGCAAATTAGCTAGATACTTCCCGTAACGTTACATGTACGACGTCCTTAACGACGTCGCGTTTACTAACGGCGGAATATTGATATTTTTGTAAACAATCGTGAATAAAATGCGTTTTAAATGCCATATGATAAAAAGAATCTTGCATTCGTGCTAATGTATTATTGAATTTATTAAACTCGTTGAGGAAAAGGGATAAAATGCTCGGCAAAGCCTCGCATTTTATCCCTTTTCCTCAACTCGTTTAATAAATTCAATAATACATGAGCACTCATGTAAGATCCTCTATGAACATACAGACCAAATTGATACAGAGATACAGTAAGGATGAAGACTCGACATCATGAATAACTTGAATGGTGAAGCAAAAGTAAACCTACAGTTGGACTCCGGCATGCCCAACCAGAGACCGTACATCAGGCGCTTACCGACATGCCGTTTGGCCTTTGTGTGAGAAAGAAACTGTCCTTTTGGCTTGCCGCTTGTGATTTTGTTTACGGTGAAGTTGTTTCATGTTTATATTTCTTTCCATTTGGCGTCTTGGTTCGTAAGTGTCAGATAACTGTCTCGATTCCTGATCATTGCTTTATCTTATATTTTACTTTAATGTCTTTAGTCCGGAGCCACCATAGAGTTTGAGGCCCGATCCGCTCGCAAGCAATAAGAGGAAAGCGAAATTTTCCATCGTGATTTCATTTCGTGATTTCTGTTGTATTTAATCTATATGCTAGCCAATCGTTTCATATGGAAAAATATTCTACGAAACTGCGAAATGAAAAAAAAAATGTATGTTTTTCCTGAAATCATATATTGTTGTCATAATATTAAGGACTAAACACTTTGGCGGGCTGATTTAGTTACTGCCTAGAAATACCATAGGAAAAGCAAAAAATCAATCTCACAATCGTCAAGTTTATTATATATTTTGGATGAATAGTATAAAATGGAAGAAAAGAATGTAAATAAAAACAGAACTTTCTTAATTAATTGCGTACGTTTGAGAGTTTAGATCTTCTAAGTAGGTTTTGTTAATATTAAACATATAGTCCTAATATCAAGGCATCGAGCTGATGATTTCATTAACACTTGAATTGCTTTTCTTTAGAAAGGGGCATTGATTTCCTTTTCACATGTCGAGTATGTTATATGCAATACTATACAGCCTACCAATGAGACTCACTACCAATGAGACAAAGATGCATCACGAAAACACACCGATTTAATTTTGAACCCCTTGAACCCCACTTTTTTTAGTAAAACTGGGGTTTCCGGGGGTATACCTTATTTTTCTTATTTCTGCTCTAAAATATAGATTGTGGGTACTCGTTAGAACCGCCTTGACGAGGCGGTTCTAAAGAGTGCCCAAAATCTAAATTTTGAGCAGAAATAAGAAAAATATCACAATTTTTCATCTTAAAATTTCCATTTTTTCGGCGATAAAGTTGGCAATGTATTTGTATAGGCTTGTTTGCGTAATGAAAAGCAACTTACAGTAACTTAACGGTCTGTTGTTTCATGTTTGTGTTTCTTTCCCTTTGGTGTCTCTGATGGGAGCTGTGGGTTAATTGTTTCGATTCCTGATCATTGCCTCTACTTCTATTTTACAATGCATTTAGCAAGAAAAAGGAAAATAAAAACGAATCACAAACAGCAGACACAGCAGATGACTTCTAGACAATTATTTTGGTTACTTCAGATCCTGAATTTTATGTTATTGTTTGTACTTTATATGGTTGCATGTATATGTTTTAAATAAATACTATTTAAACCAACAGCACAGCAACAAGCTCTTTCTTCTTAGCGCTTCTCCGCTACCAGTGAATCGAACTAAACCTGTCTCTTACATGATTTTAATGGTACAACATATAACAGAGGCGTTGAAGGTAAACAATAATTTGTTATTACTCGTTCGAACCACTTCAGCATGTAATCAAAGAGTATACAAGATTCATACAGACTGACAGGGACTTTCATGGAACACATCACGAAAACACGCCTATATAATTTTGACCCCCTTGAACCCCATTTTGTACAGTAAAACTGGGGTTTCCTGGGGTATACCTTACATTTCTTATTTCTGCTCTAAAATATAGATTGTGGGTATTCGTTGGAACCGCCTCGATGAGGCGGTTCTAACGAGTGCCCATAATCTATATTTTGAGCAGAAATAAGAAAAATATCACATTTTTTCCTCATAAAATTTTCATTTTTTTCGGCGATAAAGGTGGCAATGTATTTGTATAGGCGTGTTTGCGTAATGACATTACGTGTATTTTCAACAGATTCCGTTATTGTTATTACGCCAAGGACATGGGTGCCAGACCCGCCCGTGTCGGCTCATGTATATTCTACGAAAACAACCTTTTTGTATATCGAGTGGAGTTGTACAGGGTATAAATTACACAGATATGTTTAATTTTTGACTTGAGGCCTCAGATTCTAGGGCGGTTCCAGCGTAAAGTAGAAGTAAAACAAAGATCAGGAATTGATACAATTAACTTACTCCACCCATAAAAGACACCAAAGGGAAAGAAATACAAACACTAAGCGACCAGACCATAATGGAAACCTAAACAAAGGAAGGCCATAAGGTCAGTTACTTTCCCACAAAATGGCCATATGGCCATCCAAAATTAAAAGACACAAGTGATACACACAGTAAAGGCTTCCTGAGAATTAGAGAGATCTAATTCAATGCAATGTTGGTTGGTGCTTGATGCTCTGTCTCTGGTCGGGCCCATCGGAGTCTAACTGTTGGAGTATTTTGGCCCCAGCATTTCAGTAGTTTCTTGCTGTTGAGTCATCACTGTTGTTTCATCTCTTTGGTTGTTTTATTTTGTGTGTTCACGGAGATGTTACACTGATGAGTTAGGAGGCCTTTATGTAGACTGAACAAATTATTTTTTCTATATCGCGACAGAAGTAAGGGAGAGGAGTGTGGCCATGTAAAATCGATTTAAGCCCCAAGTGGAATTAGTTTCACTGACTGTTCCAAGGCGGTTCTTCTATTTTTTATGGTCTGTCTTTGAGAGTTCGTTTCGCTTTTTGTTGTTGTTGTTGTTGTTGTGGATAGCCAAATGGCGATTTTGTGGGAAAGTAACTGTCCTTTTGGCTTTCCGTAATTGATGTTTCCATTAGGGTATGTTGTTTCATGTTTGTGTTCCTTTCCCTTTGGTGTCTCTGGCGAGAGCTGTTGGTTAATTGTACCGATTTCTGAGCATTGCCATCACTTCTACTTTGTTTAAACCACCGTCTCTCAAAGTCTCAATATTCTTATTTTCAGATGTGTTGAATGGAGACAGATTTGAACGAGCTGTTGTAAGCGTGAAACGTAAGTTCAATTTACTTCTCATAAAATATGTTTGCGTACTACAAAGCCCTACAATTCGACATGCGGACCACCAGAAACTTTAACAAAAAGCTTGCACAAACTGCCGACATAAACAAGTCAGGTCTTGCTTGTTCCCAGTTACATGTATACATTGTAAGCCCTAAAATTTCTAATTTATGTTTTTGAACATAGGCAATATATCCTAAACTCTCGCGCATGGTCTTTTTTGTCCAGGATATACTGAGTGATTCTAGTTGTCTTGTCTTGTTAATATTTTCAGCAAAAATGAAACGTACAAAGCTCCCAAAGTTTTTTTTTTTTAATTTGTAGCTGAAAATGATTTCATGCTACAATTTGGTAATTCTAAAATTGAATCAAGAACTTCCATTTGATTTGATTGAGACATTTTAGATGTATGGTTGTTAACGTATCTAAGGCGCCTTTTCTTTATTCACAGTCTTTTGCTGTTTTTTTTTTTATTTTATTACCTGAGATGATATGGGCCCCGTCAAGCGATTTTGGTACTTATCGCCTATGCGAGCAGCGAAGGTTCAGGCGAGCCTGCGCATCCGCGCAGTCTCGCCAGAACCTTCGCTGCTCGCTCATACAAGCAGTTAATCAAGAGAAACCTACAGACAGAAAGCCATATCCCTGGCCCCTCTGAATGGCTGGGCATGCGCAGTTATAGTTTGTCATGACGGAATGCTCGAAGACACAAATTCGCTTGGCGGGGCTCATATGGTTGTATGATTCCAGTTCTCCATCATTATGTATATTTCGGGCGATTTGAATGGATGAAATAAAAGTTTTATACTATGATAATTGCCATGAGCAAGACCTCAGAACTATTTCACACATCGACATACAGTAATATAACGTGACATCGAAGAGCACTTTAAGAACTCTTGCGTTTAGTCATTTTTTTATGCAGCGACATCAACGGCTTTCGATTGAAATATGAAAAACTATCGAAAACATTAATGTTAGAAGACAAATAAACTGAATTTAAACAGTTGATTTTTTTGTTTTTCTCTCTTTTTTTTTTTTTTTTGCTTGACTCCTTTACAAGACGGCAAATCCTAAATTAAATGCAATAATCATTTGACCGAGACCGTTGTAGAGTACATTTTTCGTTTTCGAAAGAATAACCATGCAACTTACCATTTTGGTAGCATTTTGAAATATTTCGATGACAAAGTTGGAATTATAACGAAGGGCTTTACGTTCGCCCCCGCCCATATGGGCTTGAAGAAATATATGGGCTGCATGATGCTTACACGCAGAGCTGAATCCGGCCCGCACACTAGTACTGGTAAACCGCTTAGAGGATCTAAGCATGTCCAGGAACCGCGGTGCGAGGCGGCCCGTCCATGCTAATAACCGCTATTGGTTTCATTGGGTGACAGGGCTTGAGATGTCATTTCATTTCAATGTCGGGTAAAAGTCCCACAAAATTGGAAGCAGCGTCCCCAAAATGACCTTTACAGTGTTGACGGGGACGTTAAACCTCAAATCAACCAACCAACCAACCAACCAACCAACCAAGGGCTTTACGCAGTTTGTGATTCGCCGGACGTTTATGCATCGTTAAAATCCACAAATATGAGTATTCATAACAATTGTTAAATGTCGCGTATAGCCACTTTGATTGGCAAGAAGGGCTCGAATACTCCGCCACACAATGTTTATAACGTGTGATGATGTGAGTGATCAAATTCTAACGGTGCAGCTTAAATCCAAAATTGACATGAAGGATCAACTTATACATTGCAGGATATTTCCAAAATGTGTTCGATTGGGTTAAAACACGGGCTTTTCACAGGCCATTGGGGAACGTTTGTGTTGCGACGTAGCAGGAATGACTAAGGGCGTTATAGCACTATCTTACTGTCGATTTACTTTCTGGACATGCTAGAATCTGATTGGTAGACCCACGAGCATTACACATTTCATTCACTACCATAAGACACGTTTTCAAGCACCTCAGCACAATATACCGCCACACACGTTAAATATGTTAAGCAGTTTCTCTGAAGGATGCAGACATCAGTGTATTGCTCACCTTTCCTACGATAGACTCTTTCATGGTTATCTACGTGACTTAAGTTAAACCTCGACTCGTCCGTTTACAAAACATTGTTTAAGTCAGTGTCCCGTAAACATAAATGACGCCGCCACCAGTTCACTCGGGCAGCGCTATAGACCACTGTCAGAATTTGCCTCCAGTAACGTCTTGAGGAACGCACTGGCCAATGCCTAGCGGTAACGTTATATAATGACATATGCGTGCCGTGGAACTTTATATTGCCTTTATGCCTGTATCCAAATAGTCCTCTTCGTGCTAAATGTATTCACCGTTTGTACAACATTTAGCATACCTAGCTTGCTGCGCTGTTTTTATTGTCATTCGAAATGACGTTAGAAATAGTTTGTGCTACACAGTTAAGGAATTTTCCGAGTCTTTTTTTTTTTGCACGTGGAAAGAAGGAGTATATATGATGTTTTATGTTTTAAATACACCCCGTTCACACATTTTATGTAGCAATCACCTGAAACGGGCCTCCTTGGTCTAATGGGTAAGAGTGTTTTCAATCTCACAATTGTGGTTCGTGTCACATGTGAGACGCCAAGTTCTGCAACGAAAGGTCTGTTGGCTTTTTACCGGGTACTCCGGTTTTCGCTCACCTTTTGTTTCAGCTGGAAATAAACGAAATAATCTTGAAATGACCGGAAAACCGAAATATAAAAAAAACGCCTTTAAACCAGATAATGCAGCTCCAAAAACATTTTGGCATGTGTTTTATCATCAAGGCCATGGATTTTCGCAAAATTTTTGGCAAAAGTAATACGGATACTTGTTCTTATTTTTGTGAGTATAATATGCATGTGTAGCTACAAAGATCAAGATTATTCGACGGGAATGGTGAGTGATCTCAGTTGTTGCTGCCCTTTTTTGGATTTTATTAATGTCCATATGTTAACCGTGTTATCAATGTTTTATGAAAAAAAATGTTAGAAACTGGCTTGATGTTATACCTGCTTCATATGTTGTTTTTATGTTCTTGCATAAAATCCACCTATGAACATAGGTGTTCAAATCTATTTTTGGATGGGCAAGAAACCGAGTCCAAGCAATAAAGCCCGGGTTCAATCATTATACTCAAGTGCTGTTTCCACATGGGTTTTGAACTTTTGATTGTTCAAGATGGGTCTTGGCTTTTCGCCGTTACGTTGACTGAATATTTTTTTGTCTTGCAGGTTTAACCAAAATGGGGTTTACCGTTGTGAATACTCTTTTAAAAGACGCAACAAAAGTGCCATCAAGTAGCGAGTTCAGACGAAAATACATTAAGACTGGAGGTGTGAGACAGATGTTGAAAGATTTCAATAACTTTTATTATGACGATGTCACTAAATACAAGTCGCCAAACGGGGTATGAATTTCATTTGTTTTATCATAACACCACATGCGATATATAACATTTATTAATCTGAACTTGGGCTGTATATATAAACTGAATAGAGGTTGTTGATAGGCGGTTCTAATTAGACCAATGTTTAACACCCGTGTGACGTAGATTATCATTTCATGTCTAGAAATGCTTATTTGTCTAAATAAAAGTTTAGACATTATTCTCATGCATAACTAAAATCTACAAGCCCCACAGAGGAATTCGTTTCTGCTGACCGTTCCAAGGCGGTTCTTCTGTCGCGGTTATTTTTGTTATGGTTTGTCTTTGGGTGTTTGTGTCGTTATATTATCTTATTTTGGATAGCCTTTTGGCCATTTTGCGGGAAAGTAACTGTTCTTGCATATACTCGTTATAACTGCCTTATTGAGGCGGATCTAAAAGCCTTCCCACAACCTATGTGTTAGATCAGAAATACAAAGATGGTTACACATGTAAACTCCATTTGTTTCTATAGAATATGGGGATTGCAGGGGTGTACATTACATGAACTCGTTGAGGTGACGGCTACGGGGAGAAATGATGTATTGTGTATTCTTGTAAAGAACAGTTATCTCTGCATACGACGTCGATAATTGGGTGAGGCGGAGATGTCGTGTGTCTTAAGACACACACAACGTCCAACTGATATGCAGTTCAATCAACTTCTGTCGTCCTATGTTTTATGCTATTTATTTATTGCACCTTACGCCTTTGTAAGACAACAACCTGTCAATATCGACGAACAAATTACTGGTTCTAGTTTTCTGGTGTGCTTCCGAGAAAACGTGGAACCTGACAACAAAAGTCGGATCAATCTGTCCTCGTGGGTCGGACCGCAGTCATTTCCTCTAACCAAATACAGTTCGATCGTACTTTAGTCGAACTCGCGCATTTGCTTACATGGGGACAGGTTAGAAGGTGATTGTTATTTCTTCCGATTCTTAACTCTTACTCAGAGAGTTCAATTTTTTTTCTTGATCGGACTAGCATGTTTCGGTAAAATAGAGGTGAAGGCAATGAGCAGATTTAATTACTTATACATTCCATTAAAGACACCAGAGCGAAAGGAATACATACAGAGAACATTTTCTTGCACACCAGATTAGGAAATCCATAGTTTTAGCTTGGGATAGAAATTCTGTTCTAACCCTGTTAATTTTGCCCTAAATCGAATATTCTCGAATGTTTGATAAATGCACTGGTTGAATACGACCTCATATACGCCGTCGTTAAGGTTGACATCACAGTACGTTTCGGGGCGTCACGTAACATCAGTTTAGTGTCATCACAAAATGACGGACGACGGCAACAGAAGTAACTGTAGTATTAAAAACCCACACTCAGAAATGAAAGGTGTACAAGAAAAAGAATCCTACATGGGTGTGAGGGGTAAATCTAAAATACCGCCCCTTAGGATTACAGTCCGCCGAACCGTGATCCTCTGGACGAATTTTCGTTCCATCTCCACCCCATGTGAGATTCTTTTATTCTCCACAATGATAACTTACCAAGGACAGTTACGTTCCGGCCAAATGGTTAACGGCTATCCAAAATAAATACTTAAGATGCTAAAAATACAAACATGCAAATACGAAATATAACAATGATAAACCAAAACAGAAGGAATGCTTCAAACGGTTAGTAAAAATGTTGTTTACGAGGGGGTGTTGCGTGGGTGAGGGTAAGTTGAGGGGGTGGCTTAAAGCGCAATTCTCTTTCTTCGCTCTCTCGCGAGCTACAGGAGCAAACTAGAAGTGGAGGCACTGATCAGGAATCGATACAATTCACCCACAGCTCCCATCAGAAACACCAAAGGGACAGAAACACAAACAAGAAACAACAGACCTAATGGAAACATCATTAACGGAAAGCCCAAAGGACAGTTACTTTCCAACAAAATGGCCAACAGGCTATCCAAAATAAATTAATATCAGCGACATTAACATCCAAAGACAAAGCATAACAAAAATAAACCACGACAGAACATAATTGAAATAAAGGTCGACAAAATCATTAGGAAAACATGGCCGTGTGAAATAATGGCGTCCAACATGGTGTCAGAAGTTACATATATTAGATAAAAATGATAACATCTTTCTAATTTCTGCTTTCGGCATAGATTGTGGGTGCTCGTTAGAACCGCCTCACTGAGGCGGTTCTAACGAGTACCCACAATCTATGGTTTGGAGCAAAAATAAGGCAGATAATAATTACCCCCTTACACCCCACTTTTCCCTATATAAAATGGGGTTTATAGGGGTCTTCGTTTCACGGACTTGTTATCGTGATGATGTCATTACTTTTCATTACGTGCAATCTTTTACCATAACGTGTAAAACTATAATAATAAAAATACATTGTGGAAAACACTGTCAACACACGGGCCAAATCGACAGTCGAGTGGTGTCATTGCTTTGATTGTATGTCTATATGCGATTCAACGTTTGCTTGTAGCCTTTGACATTATATGGTCTGGTTGTAGTATTAAAATTTAAGCTGATTAAAAAATACTTCTATTACATTCTTAACGTTTAAGAAACGCATAAGATTCTTAAAGCTGTATATCCTTACCGAGACAATACAGTCACCTTGCAGAATGGTCCGCGTCATAATAAAACTAATCTTATCGGACCTATATTATGTGATAATTTATGTTCATAAACTGAAAGGTGTAAAAATCTCAAACAACTGATCAACTTCTATGGTGTCATATTGCAACAAACATGGCCGAAGGATTGTTCAAAACAAGAGCGAGGTTCTTAACGGATAAAGCTTTTGGCCGGATCACTAAAAATTAGAAAAAAAATGTTATTATAACATAAAAAATGGAAAGAAATGCTTAAAAATATATGAAATATATAAATATGAAAAATTACAGTCAGATTACACTATGTAGACCGATTTTTGCGCTTCGGAATGTAAGGACACATTGAGGACAATCGATAATAGATCGTGAATTGCCAATTTGTACATTGAACTTTTGTTTGATTTGAGGTTTAACGTCCCGATCAACACTGTATAGGTCATTTTGGAGACGTTGCTTCCAAATTTGTTGGACTTTTACCCGACACTGAGATGAAATGATACCTCAAGCCCTGTCGTCCAATGAAACCAGTAGGGTTTATGAGCATGGACTCATGCGCAACGCTTTGCCTTGGCAGGCTTAGATCCTCTAAGCGGTTTACCAATAATCGGATTCAGCTCTACGTGGAAGCATCATGCAGCCCATATATTTCTTCAAGCCCCGATGGGCGGGGGCCGTGCACATTGAGATAAACTGATAAACAGAATACCACATTCGCATCATTTCATATCAAGTTTATCAGGCTCGACTTCGAGAACGCTTGAAGAATCGCGATACTTTCCTGATAAACTTTATTTCAAAGACTCAAATCTAGTATTCTCTATTTATCATGTTCGACTGAACTATTTTCACGCTGTTGCTACTGTAAGTAAAGTCAATATTATCCCGTTATTAGCGACTCGCACTGTGTAGGCCGATTTAAAAGAAAACAGTTTAAAATCGCTTCACATGAAAATCACAAATTATCTATAAATCATTTTATTGCTTTCAGAATACGGCATTTTAAACAGATTTTATTTTGTTTTCCTCAATCCTCCATCCAAGTATTGTTTCCTAGTTGATATCATACTGGCACGTCTAGGGCATCAATGGGTGTTAATCCTGGTGTTTCTTTCACTTTAGTTTGATTTAACAGCCTTCGGCAGTGAACTTCCAATTACGTTATTTCCTACATCAGAGTCGAAATTCAGATCGTTTTCTCATTTTGCAAGGTTTCACAATATAACACTAGTCCGCCTATGTAATAAATAAGGAAAAATGTCGCGCAGAATATTAATAAACGATCGGCGTCCATTAAGAATAAGCAATAAGGCAGAAACCTTACATTTTATAAAAACGTATAGTAAACAGGAATGGAATGTCTTTCTTCCAGACAATGGCAAACATGAACACAAATAATTTTGCAACTGAATATCATACGAAAAAAAAGAAGTGGAGGAAATGATCAGTGTCGATACAATTAACCCACAACTCCCATCTGATACACGAAAGGGAAAGAAACACAAACATGAAACAACAGACCCTAATGGAAACAACATTTCAACATCCTATTAAATTCAAATAGAAAAGGTCCAAAATGCCGAGACCGGTCTATGGAACATTTTAAACGGGTTAATCATATGACGTCGCGTCTGAGAGTGTAATAACGCTATGTAATATTTTCGGTAGTCCACTAGTGGATTAAATATGCAATCTAGCTAGATACGTCCCGTAACGTGACATGTAGACGTCCTTATTGACGTCGCGTTTACTAACGGCGTAATATTGACATTTTTTGTAAACAATCGTGAATAAAATGCGTTTTAAATGCTATATGATAAACAGGATCTTGCACCCGTGCTCATGTATTATTGAATTTATTAAACTCTATGAGGAAAAGGGGTAAAATGCTCAGCAAAGCCACGCATTTTATCTTTTTTCCTCAGCTCGTTTAATAAATTCAATAAAACATGAACACTCATGTAAGATCCGCTATATCTATTCTGATGGTACTGCGTCAGTCGTGATTAGAAGCATGGGAAATAGAAGTGAAGGCAATGACCAGGAATCGATACAATTAATCCACTACTCACATAAGAGACACCAAAGGGAAAGAAACACAAACATGAAACAACAAACCTTAATGGAAACATCAAAAGCGGAAAGCCAAAAGGACAGTTACTTTCCCACAAAATGGCCAATTGGCTATCCAAAACAAAACTAAAAAAATGTTAGCGATACAAACACTCAAAGACAAGTAATTTGTTTGCACACAATCCTGTTACTGAATATTATAAAATTAGAACTGAAGGCAATTATCAGGAATCGATACAATTATTCCACAGCTCCAAGCGATGACACCAAAGGGAACGAAACACAATCATAAAACAACTAGACCCTAATGGAAACATCAATTGCGAAAAGCCAAAATGAGAGTTATTTTCCAACAAAATGGCCAACTAGCTATCCAAAACAAATAATATAGGCGAAAAACACACTCAAAGACAAAGTATTACAAAATTAAACCGCAATAGAAGATATGCCATGTAACGGTCAGTAGAATGAATTCCACTTTCCACTTGGGGTGGGTTGGGGCTTAAATTGATTTTACGCAGCTTACTTCCGACACAGTTTAGACAAATAATTTCTTCAGTCCGCATGAAGGCTTACTAACTCATCAGTGCAACATCTCAGAGAACACATAAATCAAACAACCACAGAGATAAAACAACGGTGTGGACTCGACCACAAGCACCACTGAAATGCTGAAGCAAAAGAAAACCAACAGTCAGACTCTGATAGGCCTGATCAGAGACAGAGAATCAGGCACTTACCAACGTTACGTAGAATAACATTATCTCTAATTCTCAGTAAGCCTTGACGCTGGAACCGTCATCGAATCTAAGGCCTGGCCCACCGACGTGCAATTAAAGAGGGAAGCAAAGTTGTCAACCGTGAGTGGGTTAACTACCATGCATGCAGTCTGTTGTACCCAATCTACTTGTATCGAAGAAAAATTGTACGAAATTGGGAGCTGAAGTCATTGCAATTATGTATTTTCCTGAATTTATATACTAAGTATCCAAAAACTTCGTGTTCCGATGGCGGTTGTTGCAGAAGAGATTAAAGTCCAACATTGTATTTTAAAATTAAATCGGATTGACGTCGATAAAATTGTGCAAAGGCTTTGCGTAGTTTATGATACCGATTACCCTGATTAAGAAGCTTATCAGTAAATAATTTATTACGTGTGTTGAATTCGGTAACATGACTAGATAATCTGGCAAATCGAATTCATTGCATACACGCCATAGGATGCCGCACGAGGATCATCACAAACCCAGAAAGGAAACTTTGCAATCTAAACATCAAAATCATCGCGTTTATCATACATTTTGCAGTAAACAAACCAATCTACAATAGACAGATGTAAATCCAAAAACTTAAAGCGTTTAATGTGTGAATAAAAAATATCCTGAAATCAAACTCAATGAACATCATTATAGTTGAATTGCAAAAGTGACATTCTATCCGCAGAGGCGAATCTAATCAGCCTTTACCATCCTCGGGGATTGCATTTACAAGTAACTGTCCTTTTGGCTTTCCGCTAGTGATGGATCCATAAGGAGTTATTTCATGTTTGCGTTTTCTTTCACTTTGATGTCAGTGGTGTGAGCTGTAGGATAATTGTATCGATTCATGCTCATTGCCCTCACTTCTATTTTACATGCTATATGTGTGTCCGTCACCCAAACTAATGTCGAAAGGCTTTTAACTTTATATGTTGATAGTCTTTTTATCGACTGTAGATAAATGTTGCGAGTTGAGGGTTCAATCTGCATATTTTGATGAAGACACGTTCAAATATACGTAATAATCGTGTCGGGAAAGCCAGTATTCGGGGTCTACGGTTAGGTAAGATACAAAATAGAAGCGAAGACAATTATCATGAATCGTTACACATAGCTGGCATCAGACACACCAAAGGGAAAGAATCACAAACATGAAACAACAGACCCTAATGGAAACATCAATAGCGGAAAGCCAACAGTACAGATACTGTCCCACAAAATGGCCAATCGGCTATCCAAAACAAAAATAATATAAGCGATACAAACACTCAAAGACAAACCATAACAAAAATAAACCGCGACAGAAGAACCGCCACTGTGTGTGTGTGTGTGTGGGGGGGGGGGGCTTAAATCGATTTTACGTCGATCCTCGTCCCTACCTCCATCGCGATTTAGACAAGTCGGTCTGGTCAGGTACGCAGACCAACACCAAGTTGATGCCTCACTAATATTCACGAGCTATTCAAGAAATCTGATTGGTCGAGATCATAAAACGCGAAGGGGAGCAAAACGTTATTTCTCTTGTTTTTTCCCCTCTGACAACACTGTATTAAAGATCAAATTTACTGTTAGTCACGCGCACTGTTACTTTGGATTAATAAAACAAGTGTTGTCCTGTGGGAGGGGAATAAGACGATTTGCTCAACCGACCAAGTAATATGCCAATGACTTTCAGGAAGGGAAACAAAGTGAAAACTAGCATCTGGAAGTTTATTTATTTAAGAAGTCGATTGGTGCCTAACGGCCTGACTCTTTTTGGGCCTAACGGACTCCAACAGTTGGTTTTCCATTGGTACAGGTGCTTTCAGTTATTCCATGCCGCCAAGTCCTCAAAGTTTCTTTATCTCTGTATATATTTGCTTTTTGTGTTTTCGGAGATGCTGCAATATTGAGTTTGAAACCTTTTTTATAATATAACGTCGCGTCTAAGAGTGTAATAAAGTCATGTAATATTTTCGATCATCCACTCGTGGATAAAATATGCAAATTAGTTAGATAAGTTCCGTAACGTTACAGGTACGGCGTCCGTAACGCGGTCGCGTTTACTAATGGCGGAAAATTGACATTTTTGTAAACACTTGTGAATAAAATGTGTTTCAAATGTCATATGATAAATAGAATCTTGCATTCGTGCTCATGTATTATTGAATTTATTAAACTCGTTGAAGAAAAGGGATAAAATGCTCGGCGAAGCCTCGCATTTTATCCCTTTTCCTCAACTCGTTTAATAAATTCAATAATACATGAACACTCATGTAAGATCCTCACTGTCAACAATTTATTAAACTCGTTGAGGAAAAGGGATAAAATACTCGGCAAAACCTCGCATTTTGTCCCTTTAACTAAACTCGTTTAATAAATTTATTAATACATCAACACTAATGTAAGATCCTTTATGAAACCCTTTATGCGGACTGACAAAAATTATTTGTCTAAACCACGGCAGAACAAAGGGCGAGCGTTGTTGCCACGTTAAATTATTGTAAGCTCCTGATATTAATAGTTTTCGTTTCAAGGCGGTGCTCGCCCCAGCCAAGGGCTTGGAGAAATATATTGGGCTGCTTGATGCTTCCAGGCAGAGCTGCAACCGACCGCGAGCATGTGTACTGGTATACCGCTAAGAGGCTCTAAGCCTGCTAAGGCAAATGGTGCGAGTCGGATCGTCCAAGCATATAAACCATTTTGGTTTCATTTGGAGGCAGGGCTTGAGATGTCTTTTCATCTCAGTGTCGGGTAACTGTCCCTTAATATTGGACGCAACGTCTCTAAAATGACCTAAATAGTGTTGACGGGGACCTTAAACCCCTAATCAATCAAATCCTTATCGCTGCATTTTTTTGTGATTGATATTGGTATTGTTTATCTTTGCATGTATGTGCCAGTAATACTTGCAAAACCATTTGATCATTTTCGGGCGAAAAACAATAACAACAACAACAACAACAACATCAAAAACAGCAATACTCACAAAAAGGCCCTTTGACATTCTCCTTGAGATTTTTTTTTTTATTGCAATCGAGTTTTTTATGCCGGTGCTTCTTCCACCTTTGTGTCTTGGATGGGAGATTTAGACAACTATATCAATTTCTCGTCATTCTTTGTTATCAATAAACATACTGGTGCTCATCAGACTGCGCGGACACTGCTCTTTATGCTGACATTCAATGGCAAAAACAGATTTTCTCACGACGTTGCTCAATATATTTTCAGGCGGCTGGAAGAGTTGGTAAAGTGGCTGACAGGGTTGTAATTACCAGAACAAAAAGTGCAAATGGCAAGCCAACACTTGAAATTCTCAAAGTGAAGGACAAGTTACAAAGAAAGTTAAGCGGAAGACAGTTCGACTTAGTGAGAGATGAAATCACATATATTGACTAGTTGAAAGCACCGATGCTAGAGAGCAGCGTATCCGATGTTTGGGTTAAGGCCGGCACCGTAGTTATCCGGAAAATATTTTGGACATCTAAAACAGTTCGACTTTGAGCGAGATGAAATCACACATATAGACTAGTTGGAATCTATTCTGAAGAACAGTGTTATCCGATATTTTGGCCAAGGCTGGTGCCGTATTTATCGGGAGCGTTTTTGGATATCAAAAATAAATACTAATTTTCTAATAAAACACTAAGGAGTATTAAACCCTGTAGTGCTTCATCGCGAACGCCTAGGACAATATCGATTTTTCGACAAGCAATTAGTATATGATAAGTAAAAATGCATGGGATAATAGAAATATGAGCGTATATCATGAGCTTATGTTCTACTTTTCATTACGATAACACGCCCGTGCGACATAATGCATTTTTCACATCTCTCCACAATGGCTACTTTTCTGAAGAAACCCTGTACGATGCAAAAAATATTAACGAAACACACACTCAAAGACAAACGCTAACAATAATAACTTGCGACAGAAGAACCGCCTTGGAACGGTCAGTGAAACGTGAAAATCTGTCAAAGAGTTAGTCTTTCACAGCGAAGTACGCAAAACATTACGTAAGTTCTATAAAAGGGTTATCCTTTGGAAGCAAGGAATACATCACAAAACAGGAAAATATGGAGTGTACATGTTTTCTGGGCCAGACTAGCTAGTTTCGGCCAATTAGGCCTCATCAGTGACCATCAAGATATTTTCAAAATTTCACAAAGGAATCAATGATCAACTGCCGGTGATATCAATGTTCCAAGTGAAGCGGCAGGTAGTGCAGCCTCACCTGCACCAGACTCTGCAGTTCCAGATAGTGCAAACATGCTGGATGCACCGGTATCCCCTAGTGTGGTGATACCCCCAGAGAGATCGTCATTGAATCCTTTGGCGAAACCCTTCAGTCCTGCACCGGGGTCTCAACCAGAATTGCAACCCCAAACACGTCCAAGAAGGCATAGGCAGAAACCAAGGTGGCAGGCAGGAGGGGACTGGTTATTTTAAATGTTCAAATGTTTTAAACTGAATTAACAGCCGGCATGGTTTCCTGGTTTCCTGTGCGTGTATTTTATTTTTTTTTAATTGAAATGTCGACACGACACTTTTCACAGAGGGGGAGGGGAGTGTGTCGCAGTAACTCTAAAACGTATTCTGGAGAGAGGCTTAAAAAATGTTAATTCAGCTAAAGGGGCAGCTGAGTTGCAGTCGAGTGGAGAAGCATTGCTTGTCATGGCGTCTCTGGAGAGCCGTTGTGTTGTCAGAGTGCCGTTGGCTGGTGGTGCGCTGGCCTGCAATTCTGGTGACCCATTGTTTTTAAAAATATGGTCTTCTGTTGGGTTGCAGTGGGTTGACGGTGCATGATTTGACATGGCGTCTCTAGAGAGCCGGTGTGTTGTTAGAATGCCGTTGATAGTGGTGCATTTGACTGCAAACTAGTAAGAAAGTTCTAGTAATTAAAAATTTCGCCTTGTCATGATTTCGTGCTTGCTAGGGGCATGGGTTGGTTACAACCTAGGTGGGGGCACCATCCCAATCAGACCGTGACCGCTTCGTGTTTCTGGTCTGCGCTTTCGTGAATAGGTGAATTGTTTTCATTAAGAATTGAATAGTTCTGTTATTTCACCTCTCTCCAGTCCAGCGCGTAAATAATTTTTGTTTCATATGACACTTTAGTTGTGTTTTAAAGATAAGGGCATTAAGCAATTTTAGCCTGTTTTTAATGTTTAGCAGTTTCAGTCTAAACCAAAAAGGAGTGTCTCTTATGTAGGCGCAACCAATAAATGTTTTTTCTCCTAAGTTCTGTATATAAAGTTTTATATTTATGCGCTGTGCATACCGTGCAGCGTTTATGGCAGCGCATTTTGATAAGGGTTTACCTGGTAAAGTGTTAGATATGTTTAACTTCACTAGCTCGACAAACATTGGAAGCAATAGCTTCGGCTCCTATTTTATTATCAGATTGGTATTTATTAACAAAATATACATCTGGTAAATTTAGATAAATAATTGAAACTGGTAGTTAAACTTGTTTTTAAACTCATGCAAGTAATTTGTTGAGTAAATTAAATGTCCGGACGACATTTCCCGAAGAGGGGGAGAATGCACAGAGTGAAAAAATGGAAGCTGGAAGAGCGCTTGCGCTTAGGACTTTCTAGTCGTTTCCATTTATCTTCCCCTATTGATCGTCGCTTTTCTTACTTCATATACTCATATATTTCATATTTCATTAAGCATTAAGCATTCATGAGTAGCGTATATCAATTTCCGGTGCCCTTATGTAAGTCTCGCGCGCTTTTCACCTCACTGATTAACACCGCATGCGCACATTCTTACCTCAGCCTTTGTCGGTCTTTCTTTGTCTCTGGCATGGGTAGATCTCACTACCACCTGACGGACACCATCTATATGTTATTCCTAATTACTTAGGATATTTATAATATTTATTCAGGTATGCGTTTACTTTATTTCATTATCATGTTGAACATTTGTAAATTCTCATAATTGTCATTATTTCATGAATATTCATATCTTGCCATTTCGATCTTTCGATCTCGAGCCAGTCTTTCTTTGTCCCTGGCTTGGGTAGGTCTCACGGCCACCTGACGGACACCATATATATGTTAATCCTAATTACTTAGGATATTTTTAATATTTATTCAGATGACGAGGTCGAGAGGGAGAAGGTTCAAAATTTACCAAAAACATGGAATCATCAAACAGAGTTGTCATCCTTTGAACCCCGAACCCCCTCGAGAAGGCGGGAGAAGTTATAACGTTGTATCAACGTCGTCAACCATCATGTGGCCACAACCACCTTAAATCCATATAAACCCGTGGCAAACATCCCGTGACACAAAAGACAAGTAAATGCAAACTACACTATGATGAAGGACAGGGAGACTTTTTACGGCCGCCACACATTCCCACACATCAGCTGCAGTGACGTCAAATATGTCCCATAAAAGGGTTATCCATCGGAGTCTAACTGTTGGTTTTCTTTTGCTCCAGCATTTCAGTGGTTTCTTGCTGTCGAGTCCTCAGCGTTGTCTCACCTCTGTGGTTCTTTGATTTTTGTGTTCACGGAGATGTTGCACTGATGAGTTAGGAGGCCTTCATGCGGACTGAACAAATTATTTGTCTTAATCGCGACAGAAGTAAGGGCGAGGATTGTGGCCACGTAAAATCGATTTAAGCCCCCCAGTGGAAATCTTCCACTGACCGTTCCAAGGCGGCTCTTCTGTGGCGATTTATTTATGTTGTTGTTTGTTACTTAGTGTGTGTATCACTTGTGTCTTTTAATTTTGGATGGCCATATGGCAATTTTGTGGGAAAGTGACTGTCCTTATGGCCTTCCTTTGTTTAGGTTTCCATTATGGTCTGGTCGCTTAATGTTTGTATTTCTTTCCCTTTGGTGTCTTTTATGGGTAGAGTAAGTTAATTGTATCAATTCCTGATCTTTGTTTTACTTCTACTTATCCTTTGGAAGCAAGGAATACACCACAAAACCGGAAAATATGGAGTGTACATGTTTTCTGGACCAGACTAGCTAGTTTCGGCCAATTAGGCCTCATCAGTGACCCTCAAGATATTTTCAAAATTCCACAATAATCCTGCATTGTGTTTTCTTTAACCAAACTGGGAAATATTGTTTTGTCCATTCATTATCGACACTTTGTCAATGAATGGGATAATTCTAGCTACAACATATAAATGAATAAAACAAATAAAGACAAATGAATTACTCCCCACCCTCCATAAAACAAAGATGAATATGGAAAGAAGTTTAGGTCGGAGTACCAAAGCGTTAATCCAAAATCATTAGTCCATGGACAAAAGGACAAATATCAATGTTCAGATCAACAGACATGGGCTCCAGAAGAGTGTAATCAGTGTAAAAGTTTTATGGAAAAACTTGTGTTCAAAAACATTGATTATTGGCTCTGGTTTTGATTCGTAATCTAAAAAGCTTCACGATATGGAAAGTGAGTAAACAAAATATTCACTTGACTGAAAGTGCGAATCAGAGAAGCCATTTTCATATCCCTGGGCTGAAAGTGGGGTGGAGAAAACGAAATTCTTATACAAAACGCTCATCAACTCACAAACACCCATACACCCCTCCTGTCGGATTAGTTTCCTCCCGGTACCCAGGGAAGGGGTGTGGGTACGTATTGTGACTGTGGCTCGTCCTTTATTATTATATTTTGAGGACTGACTCTCCTGGAGTAGTGAAGGGACAGTAATAACTTTGTCAGGTTTACAATGAGAAAACGATAACAGAAACAGACAGCAGCACTACAGTCGAACTTCGATGGCTCGAACCCCTTTGGGACCATGAAAATATGTTCGAGACAGCGGTACTTCGAGCCATAGAGGGTTACTATTGATGCCATACCAGGAGACATAATGGAGATAATTGTGGATATCTTTTCAGTGTTCTGTGTTATAAATGTATGTTGTATGTACTCATTAGAATCGCCTCATCGAGGCGATTTTAATGAGTACACACAGCATACATTTGCAAGATAAATGAAGAAAATCTTCCTAAATTACCCTATATCGTATTTGGAGGAACTCCCTGCGGACTCAAGGGCGGGTTCGACTCATCCATAGTAAACGAGCCGTCGGAGTTCGAGCCACTGAAGTTCTACTGTAATAGTAAATTTAAGGGGTGAATTAGAGCAAGATTTTTTTTCTTCAAAAATGGCAGGAGCAAGGTAACTGCATCAACACCTCAGTATTGCCTTCACTTATATTAGCCCTTTCTGTACCAAATGGAATCTTCCTCCTTATATATAGCAGGAGTCCATTTCAAAATTTAGGGGGTGTCAGGTCGTTTTTTTTTTCAAAATGTATTTGGAAAATGACTTAACTTTTCGCAAACAGTGTAGGCCCTGATAAGACGCCGCGTTCTGCGGCGTCTGATTGCGGCGTCTGATCTGGGCTTGAACTGTTTGGCAGGGTACCCCTTTAGGGGTTTCCGGTACTAAATGGGTTAATATGAAGGTTTTTAAAGGTGTACCAAATATATACTCAGAGGCAATAAAAAATATACAGTTTTTGATTTGGAATACCGGATCTTGAATTGCCGTTTGTAATAAAATTTGCCTATGTCCGTTTTTGCCAAACGTCTAAGTTTGTAAAACTTCAATTCTTTTCCTGTTACAGTCATTCATGATGGAGTTATTGCCCTTAATTGAAAATCAATATTTTCAATACATTCTCGTGTTGTACATGACATTTAACTCTATGCACACCGCAAAAGTCATGTACGACTATTCATCGATAAGACCACATCATTACTTTGCCATTTAACCCCAATAAACAGCTTCAAATTCAATTGGAATTTCTGCCTGTTCCGGATTATTTCCCTTTCAATTAAAATGATAGTGAATTAAATGAGTCTTTTTCTCAAATCGTGTAAGAGATTTTCTTTCGAAACTTTCGCATAATTATTGTTTTGCTCGGCATCTTTATGCTTACACCATAGTGAACCCTCTAAAATTGCTCATTGAAAAGGTAATCCCCAATACAAATTCCACAGAAACATAATGCATCCAATCAAAGGAAGAACGTAAAAGGCGAAACTACCATTTTCGTGGACAAAAGATGCTGCACTTTACCTTGTGTTTAATTTCAATATGCGTCATATTCTGGCCAATCAGTTGCCCTTCTTTGAATTTGTTTCATGAAAAATCGTTTATTAAATAACACTTATTCGAAACCCATGTTTAAAGGGAAGCTACTCAAGACAAAATATTGGATCAGACCCCCTGTCCATTTCAAGCGATGCATTTTCATTATCCTTTAATCAATTTAAACGGAAAATGTTGCAAATTATGCGGAACTGGTTGTTCTTAATTTATGGTGCCTCATATGTATGTAGAAAGGGAAACTTTGGTACGCAAATCGGCATTCAGTTACCTGTATACTTACTTTTGCCTCTCAGTATATTTAAAACAGTATGACGATCATATCAAATATTTGATAGGATTGCTTCACCATCCTATAACTCCTCCTGAAGAAAATTGGGTACAAACATAATTGTCGACAGCATAGACCAGTTAGAAAATTATAAACTAACAATTCCTAGCAGGATGTATGCAACATCACGCCATACATATACATTTCTATTAGATCAAGTAAGTCGTTCTCACGATATTGTCATTAGCCGAGGCAACTACTTGGTGAACAGGAAACGGCGCCATTTGAACCATGGTGAATGTGACTACAGTCGAACTTCAATGGCTCGAACACCTTTAGAACCTCGAAAATCTGTTCGAGACAGGGGTAGTTCGAGCCACTGAGGTTACTGTCAGGAAGCATAACGAGATACTTTTTGACATCTTTTCGGGGTTCTAGAATGAATATGTATGCTGTGTGTACTCATAAGAATCGCCTCATCAAGGCGGTTCTAATGAGTACACAGAGCATACATTTGCAAGATAAAAGACTAAAATCTCTTCAATTATCCCCCAGTATTTCTTATGTAGAGGATTTCGCTAGGGGCCCAAGAACGGGTTCGACTCATGCATGGTAAACGAGCCATCGGTGTTCGAGCCATCGAAGTTCTACTGTATATTGAGAAAAGTAAATAAAACGAGTTACATATTTCGCTTTGACATACATGTTTTACATATTTACATGTTATGATATTAATTTCAAAGTTATCAAATAACACATACTAATATTAGTTTTACTTTGGTATCAGGTAATTGTGTTTCAAGCTGTTTTCACTTTTCTCATCACTGGTCGGTAAGAATATAAGAATCTTATATGGGTGTGAGGGGTTGATTGAAAAATCCGTCCCAAAGGTCACTGTCTGGCATCTCGGGGCTTGCCGAATGATGCCGGACAGTGATCCCGAAGGACGGATTAAGAAAAAAAAAGTTAAGAAAAAAAATTGTTCGAACAATGTGCGGTTTACAAGGCATATGTTTTCATATTGCATCACGAAAACATGCCTATAAATTTGACCCCTGTATCCCAACTTTTATATAATAAAACTGGGGTTTCAGGGGTAAACCTTATTTTTTGTATACTTGCTCTAAAACATTGATCGTTGGTACTTGTTAGAACCGCCTTGATGAGGCGGTTGTAATGAGTGCCCACAAGCTATGTTTTTGTTGGTACTCGTTAGAACCGTCTGGCTGAGGCGGTTCTTATGAGTGCACACAATCTATGTTGTGGGCAGAAATAAGAAAATATCGCAATTTTTCATCTTATTTTTGGGTTTGGGTTTTCGGCGGTAAAATTTACGCTGTATTTGTACAGCGTGTTTTCATAAAGTAAAAGCGTTAAAACGTAGATATCAGTTAATTGTGTTTGTGCCACATCATAGTCATTTGTTTTCGTGCCAAAACAATGGTGTGTTTTATACCCCACGTTCAAAAGTCCGCAAAAATAAATACCAGTCTAACCGACTGGCACTAAAATGGGCATATATAATGTTCTTGCACACAAGACAAAGAAATCATTGATTTTACCCTGGGATGGAAATTTATGTTCTGACCCTGGTGTTCCGACCCAAAATCGAATATAATCGCGTGTTTGATAAATGCGCTAGTTGAACACGACCTCGAATGCGCCGTCGTTAAGGTTGACGTCACAGAACGTTACGTGACGTCACTGCACGTTCCTTCAGTGAGTACCCACAATCTATAGTTTAGAACAGAAATAACAAAAAATAAGGTTTATCCCAGTAAAGTAGAAGTAAAACAAAGATCAGGAATTGATACAATGAACTTACTCCACCCATAAAAGACACCAAAGGGAAAGAAATACAAACATTAAGCGACCAGACCATTATGGAAACCTAAACAAAGGAAGGCCATAAGGACAGTTACTTTCCCACAAAATGGCCATATGGCCATCCAAAATTAAAAGACACAAGTGATACACACAGTAAGTAACAAACAACAACATAAATAAATCGCCACAGAAGAGCCGCCTTGGAACGGTCAGTGGAAGATTTCCACTGGGGGGCTTAAATCGATTTTACGTGGCCACAATCCTCGCCCTTACTTCCGTCGCGATTTAGACAAATAATTTGTTCAGTCCGCATGAAGGCCTCCTAACTCATCAGTGCAACATCTCCGTGAACACCAAAATCAAAGAACCACAGAGGTGAGACAACGGTGAGGACTCGACAGCAAGAAACCGCTGAAATGCTGGAGCAAAAGAAAACCAACAGTTAGACTCCGATGGGCCCGACCAGAGACAGAGCATCAGGCACCAACCAACATTACCTTGAATTAGATTTCTCTAATTCTCAAAAAGCTTTTACGTTGGAGCCGTCATAGAATCTGAGGCCTGATCCACCGACGTGCAATTAAAGAGGGAAGCAAAGTTGCCAACCGTGATTGGGTTAGCTACCATGCATGCAGTCTGTCGTATAATATCCATGTTGTACCCAATCTTTTTATATCGAAGAATGATTTTACGAAATTGGGTGCTGAAGTCATTGCCAGTTTTACTATAAACAAGTGGGGTTCAAGGGGGTCAGAATTATATAGGCGTGTTTCTGTGATGAATTGGTGTGAGTTTTTGTGTGACAACCCCACGTTGATTGACGTCATGCAGCGGGTGTATCTTGTGCTTTATACAAATCAAATTTAAAAACTTTAAAAGCCAATACATTACGAAAACACGCCTATACAAACACATTGTAAACTTAAACACCGGACAAACGAACATTTTAAGATGAAAAATGGTGATATATTTCTTATCTCTGCTCAAAATAGGGATTGTGTGTACTCGTTAGAACCGCCTCATCGAGCAGAAATAAGAAATATAAGGTTTACCCTTGTACACCCCAGTTTTACTATATAAAAGTAGGGTTCAAGGGGGTCAAAACTATATAGGCGTGTTTTCGTGATGCATTAAATACTGATGTGTAAAAACTCGGTTCTATTTTAGATCCAGACAAGAGCGAAATTAGTGGTAATATAAGAAAAAAAAATGCTAAACTTATTTCCCTAAGTCTGTGTATGAAACTTATTTCCTTTAGTCTGTGTATGAAGCGACTCAGTAAAACCGAGTTCGTTCTTTTATGCGTTCTTTGTTTATTTGTTCAGTCCGCATGAAGGCCCCCTAACTCATCAGTGCAACATCTCCGTGAACACAAAAATCAAAGAACCACAGAGGTGAGACAACGATGAGGACTCGACAGCAAGAAACCACTGAAATGCTGGAGCAAAAGAAAATCCCAGTTTCCGATTTTTCGTTCTTTCATGTGTTCTTTGTTTCAAAAGGCAACCCTTTTAGCTTTTTATTTTAACTACCATGTATGCAGTCTGTCTCATAACATATATGCTGTACTCAGTCCTTTTATATCGCAGAATCATTGTGCGAAATTGGGTGCTGAAGTCATTGCAAGTATATATTTTTTTTTCTGAAATTATATTCTAAGTCACCATATAATTCGGGTTCCGATAGACCTTATTGTAGAAGAGATTTAAGTCCAACATTGAATTTTGAAATTAAATCAGAATTACGTCAGACTCTATAAAATTTAGAAAAGGCTTTGCATATTTTTGATACCGATAACCCTGTTTAAGAAGTTTAGCAGTTAACAATCTATTACGGGTGTTGAAGTCACTTACATAACTAGACACTCTGGCAAATCGAATTAATTGCGAAATATAAACGCCATAGAATGCCGCACGAGGAACACATCACAATCCAAGAAAGGAACATTTACATGTTCAAAATGAAACTCATCGCATTTATTACAAACAGGTTTTGATAAATATGTACTTTTTATATGCTCTTTGATTGGCTCATTTATTGATTCGGGTTTAACGACACGTCAACATTTGAGGAGCATTTTGTGTCATCACTCAGACGAAGGGAAAGAAGAACAATGAGATATGTAGTTTGTTTGTTTGTAGTTCTAACTTTTCTAAAACTAAGACTGACTTGTCAGGTGGGACATGTATGCATCTTAGCGGATTTGGTTGCCACTTTTTGTAATATTATAAATTTTGCAAGTCGTTACTTTGGGCATCTCCTTCCTGATGCCCGGGACTTCCGTGGAGTGTGGGCCATGTTTGCTGATGTTGGCTCGGTCGGGGACGCCTATAAGTTCCCTGGTATGCGTCTCTTGCCTTATGCCTCCAGTTGACCTGTCTCATGAGCTACGTCGGTCGGTGTGTGCTCGGAGGGGGGTGTGCTGTGTTTGCAGGGTCTTGTCCGGCATCCGTTTCGGTTTCAAACCTTTGGGGTTTAGACCCACTGATGAAGATTAGATATCAGAAAGGCCTCTGTGTCACTAAATTTGGTATAGTTACGCATTACTTGTATGTGAGTTTAACGGCTCAGTCTACTTAGGTAATTTTAGCCGGTCAGTTTACCTATCAACACTCTCCCTGGACAGGCTTATACGTAAGCGGTTAGCCAGTACAGTGCACATTTTTTCGCCTGAAACTGACAACTGCCCTTCTTGAACGAGCGGAAGGGAGATAATGACCGTAGAAAAGATTCCATGATCAATCTTCACGAAATAATGCATCCGACCCCGGCAGGTATCGAACCTGCGTCCTACTAATCACCAGCCAAACGCACATCCGACTGAGCTACCGAGGCCCGCAGAAGAGATATAAGAGTGGATGAAAGTTAGGGACAATGGAGAAAGAGGACAAAGGTTCGTAGAAAAAGGAGATTCTTGCACACCAGACGAGCAAATCCGTGATTTTACCCTGGGATAGAAATTTATGTTCTGACCCTGGTGTTCCGACCCCAAATCGAATATAATCGCGTGTTTGATAAATGCACTGGTTGATTACAACCTCATGCGCGGTGTCGTCATGCGTGACGTCACTAAACATTCCTGTCGTCTCATCACAAAATGGCGGACGTCTGTAACCGAAGTGACAGCAGCATTAAAAATCCGTGCTAAGAAATAGAAGGTATGCAAGAAAAAGAATCCAATATGGGTGTGAGGGGTGGATAGAAAAATCCGTCCCTCGGGATCACTGTCTGGCATCACTCGGCAAGTCTCGTGATGCCGGAGAGTGACCCTTGGGACGGATTTTTCAATCCACCCCTCACACCCATATAAGATTCTTATAATAACAACATTCACTCTCTATCTTACATGTTGAAAAGACAGCAGGCCTTAACCCAAATGTAAGACTACACCCACTACACCATACCACCAAGTCCGTGTTATGAGTACCGCGCTAAACCCCATTTTATAAAGATAAAATTGAAGTTTACGTGGGTGTGTATTATTTTGCTCCAGCACATTGGTTGTGGGTACTCGTTAGAACAGCCTCAATGAGGCGGTTCTAACGAACACACACAGCCTATGTTTTGAGTACAAATATGAAATATATCACAAATTTTCATCAAAAAATTAACCAATTTGGCGAAATGACAGAATGCTCTATGTCACACGGGTGAGTTGTCGTAATCATTATGACGACCTTTTGAAATAAGATGGTACTATGTTATGACCATCCCTCGGCGTCCGTCCTCCCGTCCGTCCGCCCGCCTTTCAATTTCGGGCGGACCTTTCATGTTCGGATAACTTCACCTACTTTTTGCATACGATCAAGCTTTATATATAGTTAGACTTTGATGTGAATCAGCGCATATTATTTCGAGGTTACTGTCCACTAATAATAATAGAGTTATTCCCTTGAGAAAATATGTATAAACATTTCGCTTACGGCTTACTTCTACTTTTTTACATCCGATCAGGCTGCGGCTTAATATATAGCATGACCATGATGTGGAGCAGTGCATATTATTTCAAGATTACGTTCCACCAAATAAATAAAGTAATTTTCCTTTTATTGTTTTTGTAAACGTTTCGATTCAGGATAACTCGTTCTATATTTTACACCCGTAAAACAAGCCTTTTGGATAATTTAACAAAATTTATTTACAAAGTATCTTTACCCTATAGAAGTAAGAAAATTAAATGTACTTAGCTCTGTTAAGAAATATCCTTAAATGAATCTATTTTCCTTGATTCCACAGAATTCACAGTCCGAAATGAAATATAATATCCTTTAACAATCCAACCCGGATTTAGAAATAATTTTTCTTAAAATCCCAAACTTCAAACTCCAAAGCCAGACTCAAAGAGAAAAATCAAGCTCTTTTATAGACCCCACGATTTCCCTAGAACGTTCCAGAGGGCTGTGGAATAAGATTAGGTAATTTTATAAAAATAATGCAACCCTGAACTTTCTGGAGGATTCCAAAGTACTTTTCCTTGTAAACAAAAATTGTTTACAAAAATGAAATTAATTTGTGGCTCATTTCTTTCCAGAAAGATCTTTAAAAAGAATAAACATGATGTTATTAGGTCACCCAGTGGGGTGAAAGTGGGATTCAGAAAAATAAATTCTTATGCATAACACACTTGATATATAGCTAGATAATGATGTGGATTAGCCCCAAAGACACCTCGGTCCCACTTTTGATATAGTCGTTCGTTCCTTCGTTCGTTAAGGTTAAAGATTTTTATGTCTGCCATGGTCAAGCGGACAGAACTCCATAGCTCCACAACATGAAATAGGTTAAGTGCTTCTGGGCTGCAAATCGTGACAGTTTGTCCAACAAAAGCAAATGGAGTTGGACTGCCGGTGCCCCACCGTAGAAAATGAAGCACTGCCTGCTTTTGAAATATAAAAGGCTAGTCGAAAAATGAGCTGAAAACATATAGGAATCAGTGCCAATACGACTGCAAATCATGATTTCTATACTATGCTCATGAGCGATAAGTGATTCAATAGTGCTTACTTTCAACAATGAGACAGCATATAATATAAGATTGTAATGGTAATGATAATAATAATAATAATAGTAAAAAATGACAATAATTATAATAATGATAATTGAAGCTAAACAGAAACATTATATATTATCTACTGGTATAGCTACTACAGAAGCCTCCGTGGTGCAGTGGTTACGCTACTCGCCTTGTAAACCAGGGATCGCAGGATCGATCCCGGGCTTCTCCAGACTTTCGGATGAGTCTTTAAACCGAGGTCCCGTCTCCGTATGACCTTAGCTGTTGGTGGGACGTAAAACTAAAATTCACTCACTCACTCACTGGTATAGCTACAACAGCGCAGTGCTGTTTTTAGACTTAAAATTTGAGTACAATGTATTAGAATGGAATGAACAGAAAGAAAGAGATAAGTAAATTAGATTATTATAATCAGAATGAAAACTAAACGAGAACATGATATTTGTTAGGGTATGGGCATTTATATCATGTTAAAATCAGCCCCGCCCATCGGGACTTCAAGAAACCGACAGCCTGTGACATGAGTACTGGTAAACCGCTTAGAGGTGTTAAGCCTGGCCAGGAAAAGCGGTGCGAGTCTGACCGTTCATACTTATAAACCCTATTGGTTTCATTGGGCTGCAGGGCTTGAGATGTCATTTCATCTCAATGTCGGGTAAAATTCCCTCAAAATTGGAGGCAAGGTCTACAAAATGACCGAGATAGTGTTGATTGGGGCGTTAAACGTCAAATCTAACAAACAAAACATGTTAACAAGCCCGTGTAGTGATGACCCCGCTCAACCCCAGTTTATACGGGGAAAACTGGGGGTATAGGGGCATACATTATTTACATCACGTAGACACGCCTTCATCACGCCTATATAATTTTGAACCCCACTTCTATAAAGTAAAACTGGGGTATACAGGGGTAAACCTTATTTTTCTTATTTGAGCAGAAATAATAAAATATCACAATTTTTCCTCTTATAATGTTCGTTTTTTTTTCGGCGGTAAAGTTAACAATGCATTTGTATATGCATGTTTTCGTAATTCTTATTTCTGCTCCAAGACACAGGTTGTGTGTGCTGGTTAGAACCGTCTCACTGTGCAGGACTGATCAGAATGCGTCTGTGACAACCTTTAATCACAACTAGTTTAATATTAATCTATGTTTATGCAAACTAGTCATTTCTTAGAAGATCCCTTTCATTTAAGTTAACAGGTATGTGCGATGAACCACCTCCTTGAGAACGATTGAACCAGTATTATAGATCTCTGTTTTCGAGCAGAAGTAAGAAATATAATTTTTATCAACCTTTCGTTATATAATTTTGGTTTTACGGAATCTTCTGTTAAGTTATTAGGAAAAAAGATCAAATTATTTTATTGCTATTTTTATTTCATATAAAAAAATAACAAACAACCTATGAGACGTTTATAATAAATATAACAACGCATACACGACATTTTCAGGTTAACTTGGACTACACTCTTAAGGACAGCTAATGCCCCGCCGCCTTCAACCGTCACCTTTTCGTGATGTTGACCTTGAGTCAGCATCACGAAAAGTGGGGTTTAGCGGGTTGTTCTAATTATGAATATTTGATACTGATAGTCAATGAGCCTTTTCTACAAAATATATAGGGCCACGAAGACTTTGCACTCAGTGTACATCCAGATCCATCTGATCTGGATCTACACTGCCATTCAGTTTGCGAATTTTAAATGAATACAATATAAACGCATCAAGTAATTTGAGGGTTTGAAATAAATTATACAGTATACTGGTTTCTGTCCGTCTTTAAATATGAGCTGAAATAACAATCAAATAGGAATTTCTAAATGTGTGAAAATCGATAACAATGGACACATACTGAGCAATTCCTACAAAAATACGAGTAGTGAAGACTTTGCACACAGTGCACATTCAGATCTACACTGTTTGGCACTAATATATATATACATATAGTATACATTTATCAAGTAATTTGAGTGGCTGATAATCAGAAATGTGAAATAAATAAAGTATACAATCCGTCTTCAATACGTCTTATGACCCACAAAGAGGGTTGCCGCGTCGTTAAACACGAAATCATCATCATCATCATCATCCGTCTTTAATACGAGCTAGGTGGCCTAGTGGATAAGAGCGCTGACTCTTAGTCATTAGGTCTCTCACCGCCGTAGGTTCGAGCCTCGCTCGGGCCACGTGTGAGACGCCAAGGTCAGGTGGTTTTTCTCCGGGTACTCCGGTTTTCGCCCACCTCTGATTAACGATCGGCTCGATATGAGTGAAATAATCTTGAAAGGGCCGTAAACCCCCCCCCCCAAAAAAAAAAAAAAAAAAAAAAAAAAAAATACGAGCTAGAATGACAATCAAATGTGTGAAAATTGATAACAATGATATGTTTATCATCAAGGATCTCTTTATTGGGGAAAAGGGATTAGCAACGCCTGGTTGTTTATTGAGCTTCACACAATACTAATTTAAGTCAATAATTAATTGTTCTTGTAAAACTTTTTGCTAAATAGTGTACTAACCTGAATTTCATTCATCCTTGCCCCGCTGAACACGACAATCCTTAACTTTGCAAACAGTGTAGATCCTGATCAGATTGCCTCTGCCCTCTGAACCGGATCTGCACCGTTTTTCATGCAGTTTTTGAATTGCATGCGTACCGTTATATTAATTGGTTTGCTTACGAGTATAGTTTTAGTTCAGCGAACTTGAACACTGAATTACCTAATAAATAAATAAATAAATAAATAAATAAATAAATAAATAAATTGTTTGTTTGTATTGGAGATTAACGGCCCAGTCAACACTTTTTAGTTCATTTTAGAGCCGGCCAGTTTACCTATCCACAATTATCCTGGGCAGGCTTATACGTAAGCGGTTAACCAATACAGTGCACATTTGTTTCGTCAGATAATGACAACTGCCCTTCTTGAACCAGCAGAAGGGAGAGAATGACCGTAGAAAAGATTCCATTATCAATTTCCATGAAATAAATTTGCCGACACCGGGTAGGTATCGAACCTGCGTCCTCCTGATCACCAGTCAGACGCGCCTCCGACTTAGCTACCGAGGCCAAAAAATAAATAAATTAATAAATAAATAATATTATTTAAATTTGTTAACAAATATAAGATTATCCCCCATCATCACCATGAGTGACGAAACCGAGAAATGATTTTTTTTTTTTTTTTTGGTTTTACGGCCCCATTCACCGATCCATCCAGATTTCCATCCAATAAGTAAGGATAATTAGGTATCATTTTCTTTTTAAGCGGTTTGGAATTATTTCCGATAATAAAAAAGTCTATAGATGATCAAAAGAGTAAGGAACCCGGGAAGGGACATATATATTTTTTTAATATGTTGTGCGAACAAGATATTAAGTTGTCCGAACAAGATATCTTGTGCGCACAAGATAATATGTTGTGCGGACAAGATATTATCTTGTGCGGACAGCATAATTTATGTTGTGCGGACAACATATTATCTTGTGCGGACAAGATAATATCTTGTTTGCACAACTTAATATCTTGTGCGGACAAGATATTATCTTGTTCGCACAATATATTATCTTGTTTGCACAACATAGATCTTGGGAAGTTGTGCGAACAAGATATTATCTTGTGCGCACAAGATATTATCTTGTTCACACAATATATTATCTTATGCGGACAAGATATTAAGTTGTGCGAACAAGATAATATCTTGTGCGGGCAAGAAATTATCTTGTGCGCACAAGATGTTATCTTGTCCGCATAAGATCTATGTTGTGCGGACAAGATATTATCTTGTGCGGACAAGATAATATCTTGTTCGCAGAACTTAATATCTTGTGCGCACAAGATAATATGTTGTGCAAATAAGATATTTTGTTGTCCGCACAAGATAATATCTTGTGCGAAAAATATCTTGTCCGCACAAGATAATATGTTGTCAGAACAAGATAATATCTTGTCCGCTCAAGATATTATCTTGTTCGCACAACATAATAAAAATAAAAAACCATGTCCCTTCCCGGGTTCCGAAAAAGAGCAGGAATGTAGAAAAAAGCCTGCTCTAAAGCATGCCGCAATGCATTTAGAATTATAAATTGAAATAAAAGAGGGGAATTTTCAAATGTTTCTTCCATTCTTCTTAAACACTGTAAATAGACATATAGATTTTCTATTTAGTAACGTTATAATATATAATAAATATATACATTATAGGTTCAAATATTCGTGGCTTCCTGTCAAAATAATCAAATCAGCAAATAAGAAAAACAAACAAAAAAAAAACTCATCGGGCATCCAACCCGATCTCCTATTTAAAGGGAAGCGCCGTGAAAAGCAAAATGGGGCCGAAGTGTCTAGGTATATGGGGCCGACGTGTCTAGGGGCCGAGGTGTCCAGGGGCCGACCCGTCTAGGGTTTCAATTTTATGTGGGGCCGAGGTGGTTTTGGGGCCGAGGTGTCTAGGCGCCGAAATGTCTAGGCGCCGAGGTGGTTTTAGGGCCGAAGTGTCCTGTTACCATGTGTGACAAGAGTACGGAACCCGGGAATGGACTTACATCAAGTTGTGCGAACAAGATACTATCTTGTGCGCATAAGATAATGTGCTGTACGGACAACATCATGTTCACGCGACTTAATAGCTTGTGCGCACAACATATTATCTTGTTTGTACCACATAGATCTTGTGCGGACCGTGAACATATTATCGTATATTATACAAGATAAAATCTTGTTCGCACAACATATTAAAATAAATTGCATCTCACTTCCAGGGTTCCGTACAAGACGTCCACAACGATAACACACCCGTGCGACATAGTGCACTTTTCACATCTCCAAAAAGACTACTTTTCTGACGAACACCCGCGATATTTTTCTTATAAATGTTCAAAACATAGGTTATGGGCACTCGTTAGAACCGCCTCATTGAGTCGGTTCTAACGAGTACCCACAACCTATGTCTGTGAGCAGAAATAAGAAAACTAATGTATACCCTCGTAAACCCCAGTTTTCTCTATATAAAGTGGGGTTTAGGGGAGTCTTCATTCCACGGACTTGTTAACGTAATGTCTCACAGCTTTGTTCATTTCATAAAGTTCACAGAAATTATAATGCGTGTGAAAACCCTCTTTTTTCTACCTCACCAGCAATACCGGCACCTTCACTACCGCTAAATGGTTCGAAGTGTTTGTGTCTGTATCCTGTTGCTGATTGTTTATACGACAGTTCATGCTGGCGGACGACGATTTCAAAGAGACGAGCAGAGAACCATAGAAGGCGAAGGTAGCGTTACATTTCTTAACGCTTTTTGTTTTGTTTATTTGATTTGAGGTTTAACGTCCCCGTCAACACTGTAATGGTCATTTTTGAGACGTCGCTTTCAATTTTGTGGGGCTTTTACCCGACACTGAAAGGAAATGGCATCTCAAGCCCTGTCGCCCAATGAAACCAATATGGTTTATAAGCATGGACGAGCCGACTCGCACCGCTTTAACTGGGCAGGCGGTTTAACAGTATTCGTGTGCAGGTCGTTTTCAACTCTGCATGGAAGCAACATGCAGTCCATTTATTTCTTCAAGCCCCGATGGGCGGTTGCCTAATTTACCCTTTTTGTACCAAATGGAATCAACCTCCTTATATATAGCAGGAGTCAATTTCAAACATTAGTTTACTTTCATACTTTTTAAACTTTCTTATGCAGAAAACATTTGGGCAATGTCTGTACAGTTTAACGCTCCACTTGGCAATTTGTTGTTTTCAACATTTCCTCGTGCAGTACTCTTAATGTATACAGTAACCTCATCATATTGGCATATTGTGTTACCTGGAGTTTAGGTTTCAAAAGTCCGGTAAAATTTCTCTACGGAATATGGTACGTTTGACCCAAGATCAGCGTAACGTAGCGGTCCAAATGCTTCTACGTGGGACGTCTCAGACTGTCATCGCCAGGAACTTCCAAGTGAGTAAATCGACGATAACTCGCTTGTACTGTCATCGCCAGGAACTTCAAAGTGAGTAAATCGACGATAACTCGCTTGTACCAGCGTCTACTTCAAACGGGAACGACAAATGACAGGCCCAGAAGTTGACGTCCACGCGTCACGACACGTCGACAGGACCGATACATCCGTCTAATCCACCTTCGTAATCGGTTCCGTACAGCTGTCGAGACGTCTCAGGTGACACCAGGAACACACAACAATCGAATAAGTGCGGATACTGTCAGGAATCGCCTTCGAGATATTGGCTTACGTCCTCGTCGTGCGTACGTTGGTTAGAATGGCGTGGCTAACACAACATAGGCCAAACTTGTTTCCCCTTCGTCAGTGGCGTAACGTAGTGTTTTCCGACGAGTCCAGGTACTTGTTGTACAGAGCTGACGGCCGTCAACGTGTGTATAAGCGTGACGGAGAGCGTTATTGTGACAACTGTTTGGTTGAACGTGATCGATTTGGAGGCGTCGGGTTGATGGTGTTGGTTGGCATATCCTTTGGTCACAGAACGCCCCTGGTATTCATTGATGGATCTTTGACGGCTCAGCGTTACGTTGACGTCGTTTTACGACCGGTAGTTGTTCCATATGTACGACAGCACAACGTTACGTTTCAATATGATAACGCTCGGACGCTTGTAGCAAGGTTCAGCATGGCGTTTCTTCAGCAAAACAACGTTGACGTGATGCACTGGCCTCCGTATAGTCCAGATCTCTCTCTCCTATAGAACATTTGTGGGACGTCTTACTCAACAGCTAGAGCTGATCTTTTTCTTAATTAGAGTTTTCTTTATTTTTTTCACCTTACCTCTGTTGCTCTAAAGGAAATAGACAGGTAAGAGCTAGTGTTGGTTTGATCAGCATCTTAGAACACACAGCCAGTAGCATTTCTCAAATTTGATTAGGATTGGTCATAGTCATAAAAACACGCCGATACAAATACATTGTCAATTTTATCGCTCAAAAAAAAAAACCCAAACATTTTTTTGATGAAAAATTGTGATATGTTTCCTATTTCGGCTCAAAATATAGATTGTGGATACACGTTAGAACCGCCTCATTGAGGCGGTTCTAACGAGTACCAACAATCAATATTTTAGAACAGAAATAAGAAAAAATAAGGTTTACCCCTGCAAACCCCAGTTTTACTATATAAAAGCGGGGTTCAAGGGGGTCAGGATTATATAGGCATGCTTTCGTGATGGTTACAAGTACTTACATATATGACACATTAACTATTAAGAACAAATAAACTTTAGTAACAACACATAAGGAAAAGATGCCTATATATATACATTGCCAATTTTTTGGCCAAAAATTAAAAATGTTAAGATGAAAAATTGTGAAAGTTTCTTATTTCTGCTCCAAACCTAGATTGTGGGGACTCGATAGAACCGCATACCGAACTTTTTCCTTCATAGGCGGCGATCGGAATAAGTCGTGAATTTCCGTTAAAACCTGTCTGGGTGGTATATTCGAGTTATCTCCCTGTACACCACTGGGATTAAGGTATAAGAATATCCAATATTTTTTCTCTAGTCGCTGGCCCCAGGGAATCATTAATCATATATCTGCAGATATGACACTTTGCTTAATAGATCTACCTGTAGGTATTCAAAGGAGCGCTTAAGTAGTGCTCAAATTAAGGCTATCTAAATGTGAAAAAGAACTTCTTGAAGTAACAACCATGCCTTTTCATTTCGAGGCATCTAGTATGAACGAGATATTTGACATTTTTTGAAGAGCTTCATTATGTAGAATTGCTTAAAAATAATAATAATAATAATAATAATATCAATTATAATTATCAATATTATTATTAAGTAGTAGTAGTAGTGTTTTTGTTGTTGTTGTTTTATTTTTATTTATTTATTTATTTATTTTTTTTTTTTTGACATGTAGGATATTGGGTCCATATGTTAACATCCTTGTTTATTGTAAGTTGGGAGTTTACAAGAGAATATATTATATTCCTTTTTTTCTTGCTCAAAAACGATGCAACATTCATCATTCTCTTTTCAGCTACTGACGAGTGAATATCTTTCTCTTGCAGATTTTCCAGGTGGATTACAGAGGATTTTAATTGTGTTTTAATTGTGTCTTAATTGTGTTTGTGCTATTGTGTCACTGCAATATTGGATAATTATAATTGTTTATTACAGATAACATTTGTGTTTGTGCTATTGTGCTATTGTGTCATCATTGATTGTAATACTGGGATATTGGATAATTATATTTGTTTATTACAGATAACATAGAGGTTAGTGCCCTTATTCTTACCAACTATCATACACTGTTTTTATACTCCTATATCACATTTTTGGAAGTTATTTTATTAAAGGTAAACATGAGTATGAACATTAGCAACTCATCCCAAACCTTGGAGAACATGATCAATACCATGATCAACACCCCATTACCTGTGTTCCCATGCTCCCCAAACTCTAGGGACAGCTCATACGGTCGGGGAGAAGGGGACCTGACCATCATGGTGAAAACTCTCCAATACCAGCATCTCAAGTCCCGGGACTTCAATCTTGTCGGGATCCGAAAACTCTGGGTCACTTTCCCTCTCCCCCTCCCAGGATAGAAGCCCGCGGACCTATGCCGAGGTCGCTTCCGGTCTAACCTCCCCTGTCATGACAGAATCCCACCAGTCCCACCCACAAGGCAAGAGCCCTCAGACCATAGGGACTATGGCGCAGTCACCCTCTCAAGAGACCCCAAGCCCAGCCAGTCCAGGAAGCCCAACTACGAGCTCCAGCACTCCAAAGCCCCAAAGAAGAAAAGCAACCGCCACTAGACCCACCGGGGTCACGGCGGCTGGGCCTATCATAATGGGGGGATTAGCATAACCCACACCACCGCCAAATCCCCCAAATTTTATACCCCTAAAACCAGCCCCACAGTCAGCCTTCAGTCCAATTCAATTCAAAACCCGGCTACTCCTTTAACTCTTAAAAAGAGGAAACAGGTCGACAGATCCCCCCTCTCCCCAGACGACCAGCCCAAACGAGCCAACGTAGGCATCTCCCCCATCAACCCCAATGAAGGGGACGATTCCTTTGATCGCTCCTTGCAGAATGTAGTCAATATGGCAGTCAACAACATGAGCTGCCATGGATCCAATGGAAGCCCAAACACTTCACCCTCCCCAAGCCCACCCCGATCCCCACCACTATCCCCATCCCTCACCTACGTCACCATTACAAAGGTCGGGGGACCCATCTCAAAGTCAGAAAGGAAAGAAACTATCAGGGACTTCACAGCCTTTCTTAAATACGACAATATCAAATACACCCTTGGACCAGAAGGTAACCCCGGGATCACCTTCAAAATAACAAGCCAGGCCAGCCATAAAGCAAAACATTACACAGCCAACCACAGGCTGTCCTTCGAGCCAAAAGCTCAGCTGTCAAGCAGCCCCCCAGTTGGCAGAAAAAGGGGTCCAAAGACCCAAAGACCCGACCCTCCAATAAACTCCAATACCGGCACTGGCATTCTCAAAAGCACAGGCGTCATCGAAAATGTCCCCATAGCCACTGACCTACAAGAGCTGAAGGTCAAACTCAACACAAGTGGGCACAACATAATAAAAACAAAACGTGTGCTCACAAGAAACAAAAAACCAACCAGGGTAGTGAAAGTGACCTTTCAAGAAAAGGTCGCGCCCAGCATTATTAAAACAGCTGATAAGACCTACTTAATCCAACCGTGCAGGGTACCGTACATACGGTGCAACTCCTGCCAGTCTCATGGTCATTCCGCGGGGAAGTGCCCAAACAAAATAAAAGTCTGCCCCCACTGTAGCATGTGGCACTCCCATCACCAATGCCAAGTCAACTATAGATACAGGAAATGCCCAAACTGCGGGGGGCCACACGGTGCAGCTCACCCCCAGTGCCCTACCTTCCTCACATACAAAAGGAAGGTAGATACCCTTAACAGAATAACCAGGGAGGAATGGAACATTAGGCGTACACAGGAGTCCGTCGTTCATGTTGCACACCCATTAGACGATGCCCCCACTCATAACCCCACCCAAACACCTCCCACTATAACCCAGATGCAGACACGGCCCATAGCCAGCCCATCAGTACCAAATTATCCCATACCTAACCCTAATCCTAACCCTAGCCATACACCCAGCCATAACCAAACGTATGTTACAACAGAACAACTCATCACCATCCTCGTTGAGGTGATGAAATTGGATAAATTGACCCTAGCCCCAAAATACAAAGCGAAAGCAGTGGGAAATATCGTCAGAACCCACACCCACATAAACCCACACCTGAGTACAAACATAACAGACACCCCGGCTAGACAAAAAACGCACTGCCATACAAATGCCACCAACAGGCGTATAGCAGCACTAAGAGCAGACAACCCAACTCCCATGGATACCTCAACACCCAACCCAACAAACCCGACCCCAAGCCCATAGACATTCCGACCCCCACCCACCCGACCCCATAAGGATATATAATGGCGGACTCCACTGCAAAACCACCCCCTCCACCAGCCTCCCGACTTGACGTTCTGCAGTGGAACTCCCGTAGCGCTGTCAATTTACATCAACTTAGAGCCTTTCTAGATGAAAAAACAATATCCCCCCACGCTATATGCCTACAAGAAACCTGGTTCAAAGATAATAAAAGAACCCCTACGATACCGTCATTCAAACTTTCCGCCATCTCCAACAGACAGGAAAAAGGAGGAGGTGGCGTAGCCATTTATATGAAAGATAACATCCCATTCGAAAAGCTAGACCTAAATATCAATGACCCCACTTTTGAATCGTGCGCTGTCACCATCCATCTGAAAAACTGTAAAGTAGCCTTGATAAACTGTTACGACCCGCCCAGCAATAAAAACGCAACAAAAGAACTAGATAGACTAAGAAAACTTTTCGACCATATCCCGCACCAAAGCTACATACTTGTAGGTGACTTTAACGCCCATGACACGCTATGGAGCCCAAAGCAGAACCCAAGGGGGAAGGCACTATCAGAGTTATTACTTGAATATGGGGCTACCATCCTCAATGATGGGGCACCAACCATGGCAGAAACTGAATCTTCACCTGACATCACCATAGCCACCCCAAACCTCTCAGCCCGTTCAGAATGGTATACCCTTGACAATTCCTGTGGTAGTGACCATCTCCCCATTTTGTCCAAATATAATGCCAAATACAACACCACGGGAGCAGCCGTTTCCCAGAAATGGAACCTAAACAAGGCCGACTGGGATCTCTTTAAAAATCTCTGCTCACAAAAAATAGAAATTAGTGACAACCAAAACATAGACGAAATTGCCAACCAGTTTACGTCCACCCTAAAAGAGATCTGTGACAGTACAATTCCAACGACCTCAGTTAAACATAAAAAACTACTCCCACCCTGGTGGAATCAAGATTGTAGGAAAGCCATAAATCAACGCGAGCAAGCGAGGAAGAAATACTTGAAAAATAGAACTTCCGAGCTTAAGAATAACTACAATAAAACTAAGGCACACGCTAGAACCACCCTAAAAATAGCACAAAAACAAGGGTGGCAAGAAATAGTCAACAAACTTAACCATAAGACCACTAGTAAGAAAATGTGGTCTACTTTTAATAAATTTAGGGGTAAACCTACTGAAAAGATAAACTGTCTCAAAATTAACGGCCAGACCATAACTAATGATAGAGAGAAAGCAGACGCCCTTGCCAACCACTACCATAATATGTCGAAAACCTCCAACCAAGATCCTGCCTTCCAAACAATAAAAGAGACCGAGGAGAGAACCTTCAACCAATCTCTCCCTGACCTCTTCAACGATGACCGAAGAAGCAGTAACCTGAACTGCGACTTCACCCTATTTGAACTTAATGAGGCTCTGCAGAGTAAACGCAGCACAGCTCCAGGAGCGGACAAAATTCATTATGAAATGCTGAAACAGCTCCCACCAGATAGCAAACAAAAACTCTTAGACCTCATAAACACTTCCTGGCGTAGAGGAGAAGTCCCCACACAATGGAAACTAGCCACAACAATCCCAATAAAAAAAACACTCAAGGATAAGCTGGATCCACAATCATATCGACCCATCTCCCTCACCTCATGCACATGTAAAACTATGGAAACCATGATCGCCAAACGCCTCTCCAACTATCTAGAAGCTAATAATATCATCTCAGACAACCAATCAGGCTTCAGGCCTAACAGATCCACAACTGATCAACTTGTCCGACTGGAATCAGAAATAAACATGGCTTTCATGGAACACAAAATCCTAGTAGCGGTAGCCCTCGATCTTGAAAAGGCCTTTGACCTCATGTGGTCAACCGGCACCATAACCAAACTAAAGGAATACGGAATAAGCGGAAACATGCTAAAGTGGATCTATAGCTTTCTCAAGGATAGAAAAATTCAAACCCGAGTTGGGGACAATACCTCAGAGGAACTAATCCTGGAAAACGGCTGCCCCCAAGGCTCAGTACTATGTCCCATACTCTTTAACGTAATTGTTAACACCCTTCACGAGGCCCTGAAACCACATAATAATATAGGCCTGTCACAGTTTGCCGATGATAGCGCGGTGTGGGGGAAACGCTCTACTCTAGAACTGGCGGTCAAAGACCTACAATCAGTTCTAAGAGAAATCGAAACCTGGGCACTAAGATGGGGATTCAAAGTATCAAACCTAAAGACTAAAGCAATCATATTCAGCAAACGACGAAATCTGAAGACCACTCAAAACAAACTATACCTCTTTGGTAGGGAAATAGAATGGGCCCAGAACATCAAATTTCTGGGCATGATCCTCGACAAACATCTGACTTGGAGAGATCACATTAAAGATCTCAAAGAAAGATGTGAATAAGACCTGAACCTACTACGAGTAGTGTCAGATACCACCTTTGGAGCTGATAAAAAGACACTCCTGATCCTATACAAAGCCCTTATTCTTAGTAAGCTAGAATATGGAGCCCAGGCTTACAACTCCGCGTCAGAGAATATCCTTAAAACTCTGAATATCATTCAAAACCACGCCCTCAGGCTGACAAATCCATTGCCCGGCCGCCCGGGACAAGTCCGAAATCGCGCCGGGCAGGTGCACTTTGACCTTTCGACGCCCGGTCGGGCAAGTGCCAAAAAATCGTCTACAACTGTCAGTCTTTTGAGTTCTTAAATACGGTAAAACTACACCCGTAAGTAAATCACAATAATATCCGCTTTGTCGGCAGTTCAGGAGCAAAACCATCTATGTTTTTATAACGGTTCAATTATGACACTATTATTAATCCCTGTCATATAATTACCAATTAAACACGATTGTCCGGCGGTGCGTGTCTTTCATTTCTGGTGTAGTGTGTACCACCAGCGCTTTCGATAAGCGTGACAAGGTGTGAAAATAAGATTAAGTTATGTCTCTAATTTGCGTTTATCCCTGTCATAAAATGTAATCCACAATCAATGTGAAAATGATTTAATAGCGCCTAAGACGATTTGCTACATCTTACGGTAGTAAAAACGGACTATTCTATTATCTTGTGAATGGTTATGTTTTGGCGCCAAATAGCAGTCGCTGGCGGGAAAAGTTGATTTTTTTTTTAATGTTGGTAACCGCGGATTGGTCGCGCCCCTATCCACAACCATTTAGCTAGCGAGAAATGTTTTTTTTACCGGTTCCAAACTTTTTTTAATGAAAGAGATACGCCCCATTAAAATAAAACAATGACGTTAAACACGTGTAGGGTTGCTGGGGTCGGATGACGTCATTTACCGATCGCGTGCAGAAAAATGGGAGTGGTGGTTTATGGACGACGATTTGGATGGCGGAAATGATGATCGCATTGAACTTGCTTGTAGGGCGGGTGTAAAAGTTTGGGTTCGTTTTGGATCGAGGGGGTCCTCACCTTATGGTCCAAGCTAAATAAATTCCATTCTTTTAATCTTTTATCTCGCTGCCCTGACACTTCTGATCTTTTGAGTAGATCTATATCGGCTGCAGCTCTTGTTCATCATGCGTGTCAAGCTAAATGAGTTTGTATAACTGTATCTTAAATCGCTAATCGGTAAAGGTATTATGTCAATTAACTTGTTGACTGTGACAACAACAGTACTTTCTACCGTATTACCGCACGCAGGGAAATAAATAGAAGTGAATGCAATGATCAGGAATCAATACAATTAACCCTGAGCCCCCCCCCCCCCCCCCCCCCTCCCCCGCATCCAACTCCACTTTGAGTTCCAAAATCCTGGGCAAGTAGGATTTTGAGCTGGGCAAGTGCAAAAATATTTTACTTGCCCGGTGGGCAAGTGGAAAATTTTTGGATTTGTCAGGCCCTGTTAACCGATCTACCCCAATCAACGCACTAGAGGTAGAATGTGGACTTAAACCACTACATTTACGAAGGGAAGAACTCATACTAAAATACTGGGCTAGATCCTCCCCACTTGGCAAATCCCTCCCAGTGAATGATCTATTAACAGATCATGGTTGCTATTCATGTAGGAGAGCCAAGAACTACAACCCATATTGTAGGAAAGTCAGTGCCCTCCTGAAAGAGCACAACATACCCGATAAGATCCAGGCACCCAAGTACAGATCCAAATGGGATCTCAAACACAACACACCCTCCTGTTACCTCCATCAGGTCCTGGGGAGGAAAGAAGAAAATACAAATGAATACATGAAAAATAAAAGCCTCTCTTATGTTCGCACCAGCCATGCTGGGAAAACTCTAATCTACACAGATGGCAGTAAGGACCCCACAACAGGAAAAACCGGCGCCGCATTCGTTGTCCCAGAGAGAAATCTTCACGTACCGATTAAAACAAACCAACACCTCTCAGTATTCACAACTGAACTGATTGCCATTCACTGGGCCATCTCCTGGGCCATCACAGTTAAGACACCCAAAGCCACAGTACTCACGGACAGCCTAAGCGCTATCCAGGCCCTACAGTCAGGAAAATCCAAAACACGACCTGACCAAATTGACTCAATCCTGTCTAAACTAGATAAGGCAAAAAGAGAAGGGCAAGACATTGAAATCGACTGGATCCCATCCCACGTCGGCATCCCCGGTAATGAGGCGGCCGACGAAACAGCCAGATTAGCACTAGATATAGGTATTAAAGATTATACTCTCCCTTCAAAACGGGAGATCTATACAATCATAGACACCACCATAACGAGAAAATGGCAAGCTCTGTGGGATAGAAACCCAACCAACACCGGGAGGCATTACCAACTCCTCCAGCCCACAGTAGGTAAATCTGCCCACCAATTTAGCAACAACAGAAAATTAGACGTGGTAATTTCCCGTTTGAGATTTAACCATAACGGCCTAAATGCCAACCTCACTCAACTAGGAAACACAACGGGTCTATGCAGAAAATGCGATAACTATGAACTAGAAACAACACAACACATCTTGTTTGAATGTGTAACAAACGCCCATGCACGAGAAGAGATAAAATCTGAAATGTTCAAATTAGGATATGAATCGGTACACCTACAAGATCTCCTCGCTCCCCCCGAAAAACACTGCTCGGCCATAGCCGAGGTGGTTAAGAAATTCCTTAAAGACACAAATTACTGGGAAGTAATATAAGAAAAACAGCTTTTGTTACCCACACACCGCGCTTAGGCAACCATCACCTACCGTCAATCTGAACTTGGACCTTAGACGGGGGCGTCAAAGCGAGACACTGTGGTTGCGGCTCATTTGCTTTGCACTTATGGGTGCCCCGCCGAGGCTACCCCCCGTCAAAGGACAAACCAATGACCCTCCCATACCTTCAACATCATAACAGACCACGGGCAAGGGTGCATCATAAGAAAATCCCATAGCCCGAAAACTCCCACGGACATGCTTGAACCTGCGGCGACAAGCCGATTCGGGACACTGTGGTTGCGGCTCATGTGCTTTGCACTTATGAGTGTTCCGATGAGGTAACATGCCGCGGCAGGACAGGCAGCCCCCATGGGAAGGTAATTCTTCACAATAACCGCGCCACCCGTTAACTTGGTTTTGAACAAGTTACCCTAAGAGCCGGACCGTGCCTTTGTGGGGGGACCCCCCTCACAAGCCCGGCCCGCCCTGTGCACAGAATGGGAAGCCAAAATATGTGACGGATGGCGGGGTCATATTAGCACAAGCACAATATGCACTAATGACTTTTGTTTGTATTACAGGTACAGGTGGGACCCCGGGGGACAAGAAACTGGACACAACTACACTGATCCGAGCGCACACGTGGGGTCCCAAAGCACTAATCCGACTTTTCTATTTCAGGAACGAGAGGAGGCTCGACGGAGCCCGACAGGACAATATCCTGAGGGCACCTGGGAGAAAGCCCGTACTGGGCTCCCCCTAGGTACCAACAGAATGAAATCCCCTGAAGTAGGCAAAGCGAAGGCATAAATACTGCCAGAACAGAGCATACAAACGGGGACAGGTCACACGCTAAATATCTTTATAGGCGGGGCAACGGCAATATCCACCATTTGCTAGGTATTTGGAAATAGGAAGTCCCTTAAAAATGCCTTTTGGAAGACCATTCAAAAATAAAAATTAGCGAGATTGCAAAACGGCTGATTAGCCTCATCACTGCCTTTCCCAAACAAACACATACCTCCAAACACATCACGAAGACACACCTGTCCAATTTTGAACCCCACTTGCATAGGCAGGTCTCCGTGATAAGAGCACGGGTACTAGGACTTTTTGCAATAGCCGGAATTGGCTGGTCTATTAGTCACCCATCCTGGCTCACTTTAGATGCCTGTTCAAAATTCAAAAATTTCATGCGTTGTCACCCTTTAACAAGCATCGTGACCGAAGGCGTTTTCTTTGCCATGTCAGGGGTGGAGGCAGAGAATAATGGAAGCCAGAACTGATAATGTATGTTAGCTTTTTTCCTCGGCCAGACATTCGAAAACAGGGCTGTGCTCTGACACATTTGGCAGTCGAAATTGGCAACACGTCATCACATACTAGAGCCCGTCTTTGGTCTGATTCCTGCACTCAAAATTCTAAAATCGCTATAGAACTGTGTTTCTTAGGACAAACGCTGTACCTTGGGTGCGATCTGTGCCTTCCTCCGATTAAGAGTTCAGTATATTCCCATTGGTCAGCTGACACCTGTCGAATTGACAAGTGCCAGCACATTGGAGGCCCTGGGAAGAGCAGTTCATAAACTAATCCCATTTAGCGAGATGGGGGTAGCCCCTATGTGCTTTTAGCGCCCGGTTACCTTACAAAATCTATCAAGTCAAGTCAAGACTTGCTCAAAAACATAGCTGGGGTACTGGTAAGATCGTCCGAATAATGGTGTTGCAAAGAACACCCATAATCTATTTTTGTGCCCTAAATTCCTACTTTATATAGAAAAATATTGGAAACTATTGCATCATATTGGTGTGGCTAATCACACTTGTACTGTTCGATAATTAAGGACAACTTAATGTATTTCTAAATCAGGCCGGTTATTAACACCATTATATATTAGCGCAGTCTCTTGTCCAGTGATTTTAAATAAGGATTAAGGTCAAATATGATACGTGAAATCTCTTGACTCCGATCTTTTTATGCATTAATTTTATTTATTTATTTAAATAAATAACGCCATGAAAATATTTTTAGCCAATCACGAAAACACGCCTATAAGACTCGATCAAGATCAAGTCAGATTTTGTTTGTGTGTTTGATTTGAGGTTTAACGCCCCCGTCAACACTGTAAAGGTCATTTTGGAGACGTTGCTTCCAATTTTGTGAGACTTTTACCCGACATTGAGATGAAATGACATCTCAAGCCCTGTCGCCCAATGAAACCAATAGGGTTTATAAGCATGGACGGTCCGACTCGCACCGCTTGCTTTATTAGCATCCGCCTCGCATCGCGGTTCCTCCTCTAGACGGTTTACCAGTACTAGTGTGCGGCCGGATTCAGCCCTGCCTGGAAGCATCATGCAGCCCATATATTTCTTCAAGCCCCTATGGGCGGGGGCCGAGATGAACTCAGATGAGAAAGTTCTTACATTAAAACCAGTTTTGTTCCATTACGAAAACACGCCTATACATATACATTGTAAATTTTACTACCAAAAAATGAAAATTTTCAGATGAAAAAAAATGATATTTTTCTTATTTCTGCTCAAGACATAGATTGTGGATACTCGTCAGAACCACCTCGGCGAGGCGGTTCTAACGAGTATCCACAATCTATGTTTTTTAAGAAGAAATAAGAAGTAATGTATACCCCTGCAAACTCAAGTTTTACTATCACTATGAAAATGGAGTTATAGGGGGTCAAATTTTCGTGATGGTCTGCCGCAGTCATAATTGACACCTTAAGAATTAACATTACACCGATATACAGTATATTGTATAAGATATTTCCTGAATAATTAAAAGGACGCCATAAAAGTAACATGATAGGTAAACACATTTTGAAAAATGTTGTCTGCCCAAGTCATGATTGACACTTCAAGAGTTAACACTGCACTGATATACAGTATCTTGTATAAGATATTCCCTGAATAATTGAAAGGACACCATAAAAGTAACATAATGTGTAAACACAGATAAGCCTATTTATTTAATTATGTATTTATTTATTTATTATAAAAGACATTTCACTCATATTTGAATCGGCTGTAATTTTTGTCCTAAACAATTTTAACACAATTTCGAAAATGTTGTTTGTCGAGCTATGGTTGACACTTTAAGAATTCAAGAAAGATATAAAAAAGTACCTTAAAAGTCAGTCACAGAAGGTATTTATTAAAATATGGCATGCAATTACTATGTGAATGAGCTGCAATAGTTTTATGATCACATCACAAAAACAACCCATATTACCCACTTTTATGTAGTAAAATGGGGATCATTATTTTTCTTATTTCTGCTAAAACGAGTTCCATCAATTTATGTTTCGAGAAGAAATACGAAAAGTAGCAATTTTTTATCTGAATACTTTCATTTTTTGGTGGTAAAATTTTCAATATTTTTAATGGACGTGTTTTCGAAATAAATCAACTTAAAACCAGGAAAATGTCATCTGCACTAGTTATGATTTACACTTTAATAGTTAACAAAACTGTACATAAGTCAAGACACCACAAAGATTGTCTATCAAATCTGTCACAAAAAGTGAACAAAGATGAGTGTTACTTTATTTATTTATTTATTCATTTATTTATTTATATATTTATCTATTTATTTATTTAATCAACTTGTTATCTTCGTGAATATGATTGGCACTTTAAGGGTAACACATGATTGACACTTTAAATTAACACATATTGGGGGGACGACGGGCACGCGCCAACTCATTGTTAAATTAAAGGACGTTTGTTAACTTCGTCATCACGATAACACACCTATATAATTCTGACCTACGTGTACCCCAATTTTATATAGTAAAACTGGGGTTTATAGGGGGTATACATTATTTATCTGACTGTTACTCCTAAACCTCAAATCAAACAAGCAAAAGAAATGCCTTTATTAACCTTGAAACAAGACATACCTTTGATATGCGGAAAATAGTGGACAATTCGGACAGAGGAACTTTAAATCGGTTTCTACTAAAGTAGATTCTTTTATCTCTGAATAATTATAACAGTTATTTTTATCACCTTATATTGCCATTATGCATGATGGATTGAGAGAATAAAATATTTGATTGATTGATTGATCCATCTCTCATCACAAAAACACACCTATATTATTGTGACTCCTTAAACCCAGCTTTTATACAGTAAAACTGAGGTTTACAGTGGTATACATTATTTTTTTCATCAAAACAAAGATTGTGGATACTCGTTAGAACTGCCTTACCGGGGCGGTTCTGACGAGTTCCTATAATCTATTCTTGGAACAGAAGTATGAAAAATAGCAGTATTTTCTATCTAAACATTTTCATTTTTGGTGGTAAAAATTATCAGTATAGGATAGGCGTGATTTCGTAATGTGAATTGAGACAATTCCATTTTTATTGACGAGTCATCAACAGAATGGCAAACAGTGTAGAGCTGGATAGAAGACCGCTCATTCTGAGCAGTAGAACCATGATCTACACTGTACGGACAGGCAGAGTTGAATATCATTAACAGAAAATAACAGAATAGCAAAGAGTGTAGATCCAGATTAGGCGCATCGGCTAGATCTGCATTGTTTGCATAGAAATTTGTACTGGTCTGTATGGCGATGATAGTTAAAATACCATACACAGCCTCATCTGGATCTACACTGTAAAGTAGTGTCTTTTCCAATAAGTGAAAATATAAAATCGTTCAGGATGGCAAACAGTGTAGATCCAGATGAGACGCTTCGTCTGGATGTACAACAATGAACAGAAATTTGATTTACTCAGTTTACAAAGTATCGGGTTGCAAATCCAATCATTAACAGTAGATATCCATCGCGAGCATCCTCGTCCGTACCTACTACACTTCTTGCAGATGTGTCATTACCCAGCGGGCCGGTATGGTTGACATTGCAGGACTTTGGACACATCCCTGAGACCGAACCCCAAGAACACCCTCTAATTCCCAGTGCCCCCCCCCTCCCTTCCCCCCTCAAAAAAAAAAAAAAAAAAACACGCCTGTTCAAATACATTGTATAAAAATGAACAATTTCAGATGAATAACTGAGATATTTTTTCTAAGTTCTGCACAAAACATAGATTGTTGGTGCTCGTTTGAACCCCCTCGACGAGGCAGATGTGCACTGTACTGGTTAACCGCTTACGTATAAGCTTGCTCAGGAAAAGTGTGGACAGGTAAACCGACCGGCTCAAAACTGACCTAAATAGTGTTGACTGGGCCGTTAAACCCCAATAGAAACAAACACAATCAATTAATGGCTTCAAACTGCCAATTAACTTTTCATGGTGGTTTTAATCGGCATTTAATCGCCATTTCACAGTTAATGATTTCGACAATGTTTGTCCTTTTGACATATTTGCCGCCCATTCATAATGAATGAAAACATAAATGTAACAAAAGTGAGACAAAATTATAATAAAATAAAATAAAGAAATCCGAGGAATATAATCACTGTATCAAGTATATTATCCGTATGTTGTTTATTACTAGTAATTATAAAAATAATACAAAAAAAAAAAAAAAGCTTTACATGTTTGATTCGATTTCTTGTACATATAATGTGGACTTAGCGATTTTTGCATCATGAACTGCAGAACTGATAAACAGCTTATAAACGATTTTTAAGCTCTCGGGGAAGCAAGTTATCATTTTTCAATAGAAATAAACTTTATATCATCGTAAACGTTGAACAACAGTCTAACAGTATATAACAGTGACTTAATTCTAAACAAATCATTTCTATTTAATATTGGCAACCAAACATGGAAATCTAACTTTTTTTAAAAAAAATACATTGCCGTCTATGGAGCATATAGGCATGACATTAAATTGCAGATGGAAGCAATAAGAATTAATTATTCATCACTTTGAAATGCACCAAATAAAAACTGAATAATTTTCCTACATCAGGATAACAGTGACTTTTTTCTAGTGTTAAGGATAAATAAGATACGAGGAGTTAATATTTTTTTCCTTCATAATTTTAATATGTAAAGCCTTCAAAATAGACGGATCCAATGTTTTGACACGTGACCTTATTTACCTGTCATTGCGCATGCGTAAAATTAATTTTCCTTTTGATTACAATCTTTCGTGGTTGGCAAAAAGCCCCTGGTTCCATATGAACACATTGTAAATAGGTTCAATATTACGGGCATATTTAAGTTGACTGTCACAGAAAATCGATCGAATTACACTTAAAATGAGTAGATAAATATATTTTAGAGCTCATTCATGCATTTTCCGCGTTTAGTGATTCGTTTTGCGCATTTTTATTACAAATTTTTAAGACCGTCCCGCCTCGTTACCTGTATAAGTTTAACAGGTAATTTAATCATCAAATCATCCTCAAATCGTCTAGAAACCAATAATTATTAACCAAGACATGTCTATTATAAAAGTTTAAAGGTAATTTTTGTCGCTTCGATTCCAAACAAAATACAAGTTTAGAAACAAAAACATAGCATTTACAATGGCGATAAACGGCCTTTTACGTTTTCTGCCAACCACCGGTAAGTCCCGGCAAATAGTAATATTGAGTGATGACGTAGTGTTTGGATGTGTCTATAGACAGGTAACTTTAACTGCCGAGTTCCTATGGAAATCGATATTCAACTCGGTAATTTCCGGCGAATGAAGGAAAAAGTTCAACATGCCTCGACGAGGCGGTTCTATCGAGTACCCACAATCTATGTTTTTGAGGAGAAATAAGTAAAATAATGTATACCCCTTAAACCCAAGTTTTACTGTATAAAAGTGGGGTATGAGGGGGTCAAAATTATATAGGCGTGTTCTCATAATGAAGTTTATATTTGTTTCATTTTTTTTTTGTTTTTTTTTTGTTTGTGTGTGTGTGCGTGTGTGCTTTTGTTGTTGTTGTTTTTGTTATTATTTTTTATTTTTTAATCTGAAAACGAAATCATGTATTGCTGTAAAATTTAAAACAATCTATTTTTCAGTTCCCCTTGAATTTGAACGACGCCGCCGGGCTGTTATTCCTATAGGTAAGAAATTGAAAAGCATTGGCCGCAATGGTGGTTCGATTGCCTCTGAAAAGCGGTTCTTATCGGGGTCTTAGACTGTAACGGACCACGAGCAAAGTTATTCAGTAAAGTAAAAGAACCCAAGGAGTTGAACATTACATAAATTACCTCTATTCCCTACATTAGCGGCCCCCGCCAATCGGGGCTTCGCGAAATATATTGGGCTGCATGATGCTTCCACGCAGAGCTGAAACCGGCCTCACATGAGTACTAGCAAAACAGAAATGAGGGCAATGATCAGGAATCGAAACAATTAAACCGAAGCTCCAATCAGAGACACGAAAGGGAAAGAAACGCACACGAAATTACTAGACCCTATTGGAAACATCAATATCTGAAAGCCAAAAGGAGGGTTACTTTCCTACCAAAATGACCAATTGGTTATCCAAAACAAAAATATAAGCGATACACACACGAAGAAGACAAACGATAACACAACAAAAGTAAACTGCCATAGAAGAACCCCCTTGGTCAGTGAAGCCAATTTCACTCGCGATTTAGATAAATAATTTGTTCAGTCCGCATGAAGGCTGCCTAACTCATCAGTGCAACATTTCCCAGAACACAAAAATCAAATAACCACAAAGATGAAACAACTGACTCGACGACAAGAAATGGTGGAGCAAAAGAAAACCAACTGTTAGAGTTTGATGGGCCCGACTAGAGACAGAGCATCAGGCACCGCTTACGAGGTCTAAGCCAGCCCAGGTAAAATGGTGTGTGTTTGTTGACCGTCCATGCATATAAATCCTATTGGTTTCATTGGGCAATGACAATCTATAGACCCTTGTTCGGCAGATCTCCTAAGTCTGCAAATAGTATTCATTTATTGCCATTGTTTGTGGGAAATATGACGACTTCTTCATCCGAGCAAGTAATATTGCCCGAATGCGAAGCCCGATGGTAATATTACCTTCCGAGGGTGAAAAATTGTCGTATTTCCTTCACACAAGGGCAACAAATGCTTTATTATACTGAGTTTTGATTTCTAGAGATGCATTACGTGAATGCACTTGTACTTTTTAGCAGTGACGTCAGAGGGGAGTACATGTATTGCAGGGGAACAGGGCAATTTATGGTCCTACGCGTGGCATGATCTGGACCATTCTAAAATATTCTAGAATAGCCTGTGAATATTAATGAGTTATAACATCACGTGAACAACTCCGTGAAATGAAGACCCCTTAACCCCAATTTAAATAGAGAAAACTGGGGTTTAATGGGGTATAAATGATTGTTCTTATTTCTGCTCCAAGACATAGGTTGTGGGTACTCGTTAGAACCGCCTCAATGAGGCGGTTCTAACGAGCACAAACAACCTATTGTATGAGCATTTATATGAAAAATATCAAGGATTTTCATAAGAAAAACAGCCATTTTGGAGGCGTAAAAAATGCACTATGTCGTACGGGTGTTGTAGCGTAATAATATTGGCCCCCGCCCATAGGGGCTTGAAGAAATATATGGGCTGCATGATGCTTCCACGCAGAGCTGAATCCGGCCCGCACACTAGTACTGGTAAACCACTTAGAGGATCTAAGCCTGTCCAGGAACCGCGGTGCGAAGCGGACCGCCCATGCTAATAAACCCTATCCGTGTCATTGGGCGACAGGGCTTGAGATGTCATTTCATCTCAATGTCGGGTAAAAATCCCACAAAATTGGAAGCAACGTCTCCAAAATGACCTTTACAGTGTTGACGGGGACGTTAAATCTCAAATCAAACAAACAAACAAACAAACAATTTCTGCTCCAAGACATAGGTTGTGGGTACTTGTTAGAACCGCCTCAATGAGGCGGTTCTAACGAGCACAAACAACCCATTGTATGAGCATTTATATGAAAAATATTAAGGATTTTCATCAGAAAAGGATCCATTTTGGAGGTGTGAAAAAATGCAGTATGTCGTACGGGTGTGTGATCGTGTGTGTGTGTGTGTGTGTGTGTGTGTGTGTGTGTGGATTCGGGTTTAACGTCGCTTTCAACAATTTTTCAGTCATATCACGACGGTGTCTGGTTGCGACAGGGAGCTCAATGCTCACTTTTATAGTGCTGCCTCACTGAAGTATCATGTCCCAGACACATTACATGATACCACACCCAGTCACATTATCCTGACACTGGGTCGACCAGTCCTAGCTCTACCCAGTAAATCTGAGTGCCAAGCGAGAAGCAGCTAGTACCATTCTTAACGACTTTGGTATGTTGCGGCCCGGGATCGAACCCGTGACCTCCCGTTCCCCGGAGCGGACACTCTACCAACTGAGCTATCGGGGCCGGTAGGTGTGTGATCGTAATAATATATTCAGGTAAAGCAGCTACGAGAGGTTTAACAGCCGCAAACATCCTTCTTCTTGGTGCAAAGAAGTTTTCAACAACGTTTGGAAGAACTCGATATGTCAAGACAGGAGGAATGAGGCAGCTGGTTAAAGATTTAAATACAGTAGAAATGGAAAGCCTGCGAAAATTCCATCTTCCCGGCAACGTAAGTACAAAAGTCAATAGAATTACATTCTGATTTATCATAATATTGAGCCCCGCCAAGCGAATTTGTGTATTCGAGCATTCCGTCATGACAAATTTTAACTACGCATGCCCAGCCATTCAGAGCGGCCAGGGCTATGACTTTCTGTCTGAAGGTTCCTCTTGATTCACAGCTTGTACAGCTTGTATACATATGCGATAAGTACCAAAATCGCTTGACGGGGCTCTTATAACGTCGTTGCTAAGCAATGGATAACGTCGTGTAATAAAAATCGTCGTATGACCACACGTGTAACAACACTTTGGTGGGATTAAGTAACGTCATGACGACGTCCATGTCAACCATGCATGTTTGTGGAAAAAAAAAAAACGTCAAATTTAAAGGCGATAAAAACCGATTTAAAAGGGTCATATGATAAACAGAATCTTACACTCGTGGTCATTTCATATTAAATATATGAAACTCGCCGGAGGCTCGTTTCATAAATTTTATATGAAATGACCACTCGTGTAAGATCCTCTTATGTATACGACGTTTGCCTGGATAACGTCACAATTTGCCGATATACTGTCGGAATTCGACGTTCTACTCGTAGCTTTTCATTGGCAAGCCCTTGGTTTTATGCAGCTCAAAGCGCTTACCATTTTGAGCACATCACGAAAACACGCCTATATAATTTTGACCCCCTTGAACCCACCTTTTATAAAGCAAAACTGAGGTTTACAGGGGGGGGGGGGGGAAACCTTATTTTTCTTATTTCTGCTCTTAAATATAGATTGTGGTACTCATTTGAACCGCCTCGATGAGGCGGTTCTAACGAGTACCCAAAACATATATTTTGAGCAGAAATATGAAAAATATCATAATTTTTCATATTAAAATTTTCGTTTTTGGGCAGTAATGTTTACAGTGCATTGTATAGGCGCGTTTTCGTAATGAAGAGATACACTATTTTAATAAGACAACTGAATAAGTAAACTGGTGACTGCTATATTACAAATGATCATAGATTGAAGTGAATTGTCAGATTCGTGAACAGAAATTCGATTTTACGGTTTCGAGCTAAGACGGGCTATCCCCTGAATGACTCCAAAGCCGGGCGCCCCCGCCCATCGGGCCCTGGAGCAATAAATGGAAAGCATGTGCTTCCACGCAGAGCTGGAACCGACCGAACTTGAATACTGGTAAACCGCTTAGGTCTAAGCCTGCCCAGGAAAAGTGATGCGAGTCAGACCGCTCCTTAAACCCTAGCGGTTTCTATGGACAATAGGGCTTGAGATGTCATTTCATCTCACTGTCTGATAAAAGTCCCACAAAATTGGAAGCAACGTCTCTAAAATGACCTAAATAGTGTTGACAGGGACGTAAAACCTAAACTCAAACAAACAAAGACTCCATAGTCGAAAAGAAGCCATCATCACGTGAACAAGTCCGAGAAATGAAGACCCCCTATACCCCACTTCATATAGAGAAACAGGGGTTTACGGGGGTATACATTATTGTCCTTATGTCTGCTCCAAAACATAGGTTGTGGGTACTCGTTAGGGCCGCCTCCATGAGGCGGTTCTAACGAGCCCTATTGAGGCGGTTCTAACGAGCACCCACAACCTATGTTTGCAGTATTAATAAGAAAAATATCACTGATTTTCATCTGAAAAGTAGTCAATTTGGAGATGTGAAAAATGCACCTTCTTGCACACCAGACAAGGAAATCCGTGATTTTACCCTGGGATAGAAATTTATGTTCTGACCCTGGTGTTCCGACCCAAAATCGAATATAATCGCGTGTTTGATAAATGCACTGGTTGATTACGACCTCGTATGCGCCGTCAAGGTTGACGTCACAGCAACGTCACTAAACATTCCTGCAGTGTCAAAAGAATATGGCGGACGTTGGCAACCGAAGTGACTGCGGCATTAAAAATCCGCTTTAAGAAATGGAAGGTATGCAAGAAAAAGAATCCAATATGGGTGTGAGGGGTGGATAGAAAAATCCCTCCCTCGGGATCAGTGTCCGGCATCACTCGGCAAGCCTCGTGATGCCGGACAGTGTCCCTCGGGACGGATTTTTCCATCCAACCCTCACACCCATATAAGATTCTTATATTATCGCACAGGTATGTAATTTTAGTGTTTGGAGAAAGGAAAGAATGCACTATGTCACACCGATGTGTTATCAAAGTGGTCTACTACTTGTCAAAGCCGTGGTCCGTCCAATAAATAGAGGATCTTACATGAGTGTTTATGTATTATTGAATTTATTAAACGAGTTGAGGAAAAAGGATAAAATGCGAGGCTTTGCCGAGCATTTTATCCCTTTTTCTCAACGAGTTTAATAAATTCAATAATACATGAGCACGAATGCAAGATTCTATTTATCATATGACATTTAAAGCGCATTTTATTCACGATTGTTTACAAAAATGTCAATATTCCGCCATTAGTAAACGCGACGTCGTTAACGACGTCGTACATGTAATGTTACGGGACGTATCTAGCTAATTTGCATATTTAATCCACTAGTGGATTATCGAAAATATTACATGCCGTTATTACACTCTCATACGTGACGTCATATGATAAATGTGGTTAATGCGAACACATGACGCTACTTCAAACTTTAGCTTGAAATCTACTGGGATATTACCATACACTTGGTGTGTTGTTCGACGGAGCGGTTGTACAAAGAAAGGAAAGCAACGATCAGGCTGTGTTTAATTGCATGTCCCGGTATTATTTACTTTTTGGTAGCCGTTTGACCTTTATGGGAAAGAAACTGCACTATGGTTTTCCCTATGTATGATTGTTTACTGCGGAGCTCCTGATTAGTGTGCGTCCTTTATCCATTATGAAAACACGCCTATTCAAAAATATTGAAAATTTTACCACCAGAAACAGAAATAAACAGGTAAAAAGTTCAGATATTTTTCTTGTTTCTTCTCTAAATATAGATTGTGGGAGCTCATTAGAACCTCCTCGGCGAGGCGGTTCTAACGAGTACCCACAACCAATGTGTTTGAGCAGAAATAAGAAAAATAATGTATACCACTGTAAACCTCTGTTTTACTGTATGAAAGTGGGGTTTAAGGGGCTCAATTTTATATAGACGTGTTTTCGTTATGCATTGTTGTCTTGGGCAGCAGAAAGGTAATCGCGTCGCTTGCTAAGCCTCGTTTTCTCTTTCACTATTATATTTTTTCTGGTTGATGCGACCAAGATTGTTCTCTGTGGAATTATGAAGATATCACACACATTCATGTGGACTGAACAAATTATTTCTCTAAAACACAAAGGAATTTAAAGCGAGGATTGCGGTCCCCTCGTCACACCCCACCCCTCCCCCTCCTCCCCGCCACACCCACCCCATTACAGTGAAATACTTTTAACTGAACGTTCCAAGGTGCTTCTTCTGTCGCAGTTAATTGCACGAACCGCAGAAAAAGCGACCGACTGAAGTCGGTTGATTTTCTAAGAGTGCCCTAAAATCACCGTGTCATTCTGTCATTCGGCCATTCAGTCATTCTGTCAGTCTGTCTGTCCGTCCGTAACTCGTTTATGAAAATTGGTGTTAGTGACTTAACCGCTTGGAATATTTAAACAATTTTGGCATACTGATAGATATCAATGAGATCTAACCAATAAACTTGCAAAATATTACATTCCATTTAGTATAGCCTCGCCGAGGCGAAAAATGTGAAACTTTTCGAACTGCTTCTCCGCGGAAACCGTTGGGCCGATTGAAGTCAAATTTCATATGGAGGCTCTATGGGATGGGGGAAACCAAAATTTGCTCACGGGGTCCAGGTCACATGACCAAAATGGCCGCCAAGCCATATATGGTCTGTCTGTCTGTCCGTCTGTAACCTGTTTGTGAAAATTGTTGATAGTGACTTAACCGCATGGAATATTTAAAGAAGTTTTGGCATACTGATAGATATCAATGAGATCTAACCAATGAACTTGCCAAATATTACATTCCATTTCGTATAGCCTCGCCGAGGCGAAAAATGTGAAAATTTTCGAACTGCTTCTCTTCGGAAACCGTTGGGCCGATTGAAGTCAAATTTCATATGGAGCCTCTATGGGATGGGGGAAACCAAAATTTGCTCATGGGGTCCAGGTAACATGACCAAAATGGCCGCCAAGCCATATATGGTAAAAACCCTTCAAAAATAGTCTTCTCCAGAACCACTGTGAAAATTTCCACGAAACTTGATAAATAGCATCTGGGACATAGGCCCATCATAAATTGCTAAAATGGTGACCCTTGGTTGACCTTGACCTTCTTTGTGCCTAGGTCAAACTTTGACACATATGCTTTTGTATTGGAAAAGTGAGAATGAATTTTATCCTGCAAACGATTCAGAATACAGTACTAAAGTATAAGATATATTTTTGCTCCTTACGATAAGGCGCATTTATTGGAGGAACTGTTTTAGGTCCATGTCACATGACCAAAATGGCCGCAATACCCATATATGGTAAAACTCATAAAGCTAAACGCATCCGGCGGGTCGTGCACTTCAGCTGAAGCACTGGTTCTTGTTATAGTCCGCCTTTGAATTTGTGTATCGCTTTTATACAGTGAAATTCCGCTATTACGACCACCTTAAATTAAGACTAATGACCACCTTTTGGATTGTTCAAAAGTGGTCTTTAAAGACCACTATTGAACAGTCCCAAAGGTGGTCTTAATATAGGAATTCTACTGTATGTTTGTTTTGGATAGTCAGCTGGCCATTTTGTGGGAAAGTAACTGTCCTTTTGGCTTTCCGCGGGACACATTTCCAATTATTTCATGTTCGTGTCTCTTTCCCTTTGGTGTCTTTGATGAGAGGTGTGGGTTAATTGAATCGATTCCTGATCATTGCATTCACTTCTATTCATTAGGCAAACACGCCTATACAAATACATTGCCACCTTTATCGCCGAAAAAATGAAAATCTTATGATGAAAAAAAAAATGCGACATCTTTCTTATTTCTGCTCCAAATATAGATTGTGGGCACTCCTTAGAACCGCCTCATCGAGGCGGTTCTAACGAGTACCCACAATCTATATCTTAGAGCAGAAATAAGAAAAATAAGGTATACCCCGAAAACCCAGTTTTTCTATATAAAAGTGGGGTTCAAGGGGGTCAAAATTATATAGTCGTGTTTTCGTGATGTTCACAACGGTAGCAATAACTCGATCCTGCAATAAGCCGAACACTACCTAGATGTCTTTTTTCGCCATGACTAGAGATGGATAGATGATGAGGTGGCGATTATACGCACAAAAAAGAGAATTTTTAAACATCCTCTGTCATTTTCTAGTACCATAGTGCTATGCGATAGCGCAGCATCTGCGCCAGGGATAAATTTACGGAACCCGGGAAGGTACATTCAATTTTATTTTTAATATGTTGCGCGAACAAGATATATATAAGAAAAATAAGGTATACCGCCAGAAACCCCAATTGTGGCCGGGTGCGGGGATGGCTTGGGGTTTGTGCGAACAAGATATTATATTGTGCACACAAGCTAATATGTTGTGCGCACAATATATTATCTTGTTCGCACAACATAATTTATCTTTTGAGGACAACTTATTATCTTTTGCCCACAAGATAATATCTTGTTTGCACAACTTAATATCTTGTGAGCACAAAATATTATCTTGTTCGCGCAACATATTATCTTATTTGCACAAAATAGATCTTGGGAAGTTGTGCGAACAAGATATTATCCTGTGCGCACAAGATAATATCTTGTGCGCACAAGATATTATGTTGTCCACACAAGAAATTAAGTGTGCGAACAAGATATTGTGTTGTCCGCACAAGATATTTTGTGCGCACAAGCTATGTTGTGCGATCAAAATAACATCTTGTCTGCACAAGATATTATCTTATGCGCACAGCTTATAAAAAAGTCATGTCCCTTCCCGGGTTGCGTATAAATTGCAATTAAACGAATTTTCTTTTCTATGTGTATCCCGTGCAGGTAGCTGGGCGAATGGGGAAAATTGGAGACAGGCTTATAATTGCCAGAAGCAGAAGCCCAAACGGCAAACCATCTCTAGAAATACTGCAGCAAAACAAAGTACACGACATAACGGAAATAGGAGCAGACTTTCCAGTACAACAAATGGATGAGATAATTTACACTAACAAGGAAGTGTTTTGAATAACGTTGTCCAATTAACTAGTGAGTGAGTGAGTGAGTTTTAGTTTTACGTCCCACCAACAGCTAAGGTCATACGGAGACGGGACCTCGGTTTAAAGACTCATCCGAAAGTCTGGAGAAGCCCGGGATCGATCCTGCGATCCCTGGTTCACAAGGCGAGTAGCGTAACCACTGCACCACGGAGGCTTCTATTAACTAGTGAACAAAAAAAAATAAAATCGATGTATCGCCCTCGCCCATCGGGGCTTAGATTAATAGATTGGGCTGCATGGTGCTTCCATGCAGAGCTGAATCTGACCACACATGCGTTCTTGTAAACCGGTTAGAAGGACAAACCCTGCCGAAGCAAAGTGGTGTGAGTCTAGTGCATAAAACGTTTGGTTTCGCTGGGCGCCAAAGATATCATTTTCTCTCAATGACGGGTAAAAGTCCCACAAAATTGAAAGCACTGTCTCCAAAATGACATAATTGTGTCGACGGGGGTGTTAAACCTCAATTCAAACAAACAATGTATCACAATGAGGACCGAGCTGGATGAGTTAATTTACACTCACAATAAAGTATTTTGTATCACATTGTCTCGTGGACATCAACTAGTCCGAGCAATTAATACCCCTCTAAACCCACTTTATATGGAGAGGGGGGGGGGGGCTACGGGGGTAAACGTGCTTTGCTATATTTGTGCTGGAAACATAGATTGTAGGTACACGAAAGAACCGCCTCAATGAGGCGGTTCTAACGAGCGCCCGCAATCTATGTTTGAAACCTAGATTATGGGTACTTGTAAGAACCTCCTCAGTGAGGTGGTTTTAACGAGCACCTGTTATCCATGTTAAGTCTAAAAAGAGAAAACAAAATCATATGAAAATTGCTACACGTGAACGAGTCCGTGAAATGAACACCCCCTAAATTGTATTTGTTGTTTCATCTCTGTGGTTGTTTGATTTTTGTGTTCTGTGAATTAGGAGGCATTCGTGCATTTGTCTAAATCGCGACAGAAGTAAAGGCGAGGATTGCAGCCGCGTACAATCGATTAAAGCCTCAAGGTGGAATTCGTTTCACTGACCGTTCCAGTGCGGTACTGCTGTCGCGTTTTATTTTTGTTATGGTTTGTCTTAGTGTGTGTTTATCGCTTATATATATATATATTTGTGTTAATAGGCAATTGGCCGTTTTGTGGGAAAGTAGCTGTCCTTTTGGCTTTCCGCTATCGGTGTTTCTATTTCTTATTTCTTTCCCTTTGTTGTCTCTGATCGGGGCTGTGGATGAGTTAACTGTATCGATTCCTGCTCATTGCCTTCACTTCTGTTTTTATACAGAGAAACCCGGGGTTTACGGGGATATATGTTATTTGTTCTTATTTCTGCTGCAAGACATAAACTGTTACAGTAGATTGTGGGTACTCTTTAGAACCGCCTCGATGAATCGGTTCTAACGAGCACCTACAATCTATGTTTGGACTAGACATAAGAAAAGGAAAAAAAAAAAAAACATCTGGAAATTACTAGTTTTGGAGATTTCGACACACAGGTTTTTTTTTTTTTTTATCGCAGTTCTGTATGATTTGATAAACGATGGTTTGTGTTCCATGACCGAGTTGTTTGTGTCGAGGTTTAACGTCCCAGTCAAAACTAGTTAGGTCATTTAGAAAACGGTGCTTTCGAGTTTGTGGGACTTAGACCCAAAATTGAGATATAATGACATCTCAAGCCTACTTTCCCTGGGCAGGCCTAGACCATTTCAGCATTTCGGTCGGCTTCAGCTCTGCATAGAATCACCATGCAACCCGATCTATTAGGGCGGGCGCATTTGGTGGAGTTGAACCTGTGCTTTAGTCACAGAGGAGGGAAAATTCAAGCTACTAGTCGAAATTCTTCTGTACGCCACAGATTATTTCATCCATCACGTGAACAAGTCCGTGAAATTAAGACCCCCCTAATCCCACTTTATATAGAGAAAACTGGGGTTTACGGGGGTATACATTATTTTTCTTATTTCTGCTCCAAGACATAGGTTGTGGGTACTCGTTAGAACCGCCTCAATGAGGCGGTTCTAACGAGCACCCACAACCTATGTTTGCAGTATTTTTCATAAAAATATCACGGATTTCCTTCAGAAAAGTAGCCATTTTGGAGATGTGAAAAAATGCACTATGTCGCACGGGTGTGTTATCGTAATGCATCAGATTACAACAGGTCCTGAGGTCATATGTGTTTACATGTGTATGTAAATGTTAAATGTTTCTTTGGTTGAATCAAGGTTTTACGTCCCCGTCAACACTATTTAGGTCAATTTGGAGGCGTTGCTTCCAGTTTCGTGGGACTTTTATCCGATACTGAGATGAAATGATATTTCAAACAAACCAAAAGTGTTAGTATGTAGGGACGGTCCGACCAGCACCACTTTGTCTTGGCAGGTTTACACCCCTAAGCGGTTTACCAGTACTCATGTGTGACCGGTTTCAGCTCTGTGCTGAAGGATCTGTTTCTTCAAGTAGCGATGGACGGGGGCGACAGTATTTAACTGTTTAATGTACTACGCCTTTACAAAAAGTCATCTTTTACCATATGCGAACAGTGAAGATTGTTAATACGGCAATTCTAACACAGCGCGCCTATATAGGCAATGGGAAATAAAATTAATGTATTCTACAACAAATCACGACAAGGAAGAGCGTGACGAGTTACGTTATTAAAAATTGCCAATTTATGACGTCACTAGTCGATTTCCTTGACGTGAGACGGTGTAACGTCATATTCTCGCATCGAACACGTTAGAAAAAGATATAAATGCATGTGTTTCGGTCGATAATTTTAGCGGGATTTCTTCTAACAATGGCGAAAAGTTGTGGGATTTTGAAGGAACAACAACATTAATGCCGATTTTCAGCGTGTTTGAATCGAAATCGATCAGGTCTAGTTTGTGATTCGTTGAGTAATAAATCACAGTTTGTCGGTCAGTTGTAAGTAGACAAATCACGCGCGCTACGCGCCCGTGATTTGTCTACTTTACAACTGGCCTCCAAACTGTGATATATTACTCAACAAATCACAGTTACAATGTAGAGCTGTTCTATTTCTTAAATAAAACCGAAGGACATTTGCCATATAACATTACATTACACAGAACCAAGTATATTTTGAAAGAGGAAAATATATTTATTTCCTCTTTTTTTTTTGGTCATATTTTAATAATTTACGGTATTTTTTACGATTTTCTTGGTCATTCTTTCAAAAATCTTGGGCACAGAATTTCTCAAACACATAAAAAGCATGTACAAAATTCAAATATACAAGACTAATTTTCATTATCTTAGGGCATTATCCAACGCACTCGTGTTTTTGGGATTGATCCCGAAAATAAATCTCAACACATCATCACAGTTGTAGATGATATAAATAATTTTTGGGATCTATCCCAAAGTATTCTTTTTTTTCACATGTTAAATAGATTAGTAGATTATCCTTTTGGGATCAATCCCAGAAAATAATTACTGAACAGATTTATAAATGAGGTGATCTTTTTTTTTATCAATCCCAAAATGTTTTTTTTTTTTTTTTTTTTTTTTTTTTTTTGCATGTTACATATATCAGTTTTGGGATCGATCCCAAACATGAAAATATAAGCGTTTTTGGGACCAATCCCAAGACTGAAACAAGAGGCCCATGGGCCACTATGCTCACCAGAGCTCAGGTGGGCACTGCCCATGCCCAATGGCAGCCATGTATTTTAACATGATATCATTTTAATCCACCAAATGAACCCCCATGTCCAAATGAGCACCCATGTGGACTCAGCATCTGAAAAGTTAGGCCTTTTATGAAGTAGAGGGGGTGGGGCATGGACCCAATGGAGCCCTGGTTGGTATCACTAAATGCGTCTTATCATAAGAAACAAAAATATATATGGTTTAGCAGTGGGGATCTGTAAGGCCTCTTTAACAGTTGAGGGGTTGGGGCATGCCCTGTTGATCCCAGGAAAGCCCAAACTGTTGTCCCTAAATGTGTCTTATCATAAGGACCAAGTATATATATGGTTCAGCGCTGGGAATCTGACCGGTTTCAGAGATTTGAGGCCCTTTTATGAAATAGGAATGGCCCCTGCAAACCCCGCTACAGTAGGTGTGCTAATAATAAGGAACAAGAACATATATGATTATGGGGTGGGGATTTGAATGGTTTCTGAAATATAAAGCCTTTTATGAAATGGAAGGGCGGGGCACATTGCCTCAGCACAAAGAGACCTCCAGGTTGGTGTGATTGAACAAGTCTTATCATAAGGAACAAGTATATGGTTTAGGGGTGGGGATCTGAACTATTTCTGATATATATGGCTTTTAATGAAGTAAAGCGGTGTGGCATGGCCTGGGCGTGCCCCGGGGACTCCCAAGCTGGTGTCACTGAATGCGTCTTATCATAAGAAAGATGAATATATATGGTTTAGGGTGGGGCTAAGAACATTCTCTGAGATATAAGGCCTTATGTGAAGTGGAGGGGTGGGGCAAGGCCCAGGGAGACTCCCAGGTTGGTGTCAATGAATGTGTCTTATCATAAGGAACAAGACTATATATGGTTAAGGGGTGGCCATCTGTAGGGTTTCCGAGATATTGTGATATTATGAAATGGAGGGGGTGGGGCATGGCCCCAGCATATCCCTGGGAACCGCCAGGTTGGTGTTACTGAATGCGTCTTATCATAATGAACAAGAATATATATGGTTTAGGGGTGGGGATCTGAACAGTTTCTGAAATATATGGCCTTTTTTGAAGTGGAGGGGTGGGGCAAGGCCCCAGCGCGTCTCTGAGGACCCCCAGGTTGGTGTCAATGAATGTGTCTTATCATAAGGACCAAGCATATATATGGTTTATGGGCAGGGATCTGTAAGGTTTCCGAGATATTGGGCCTTTTATCAAATGGAGGGGGTGGGGCATGGCCCCGGTGCATCCAGGGGACTCCCAGGTTGATGTCACTGAATGGGTCTTATCAAAAGGAACAAGAATATATATGGTTTAGGGGTGGGAATCTGAATGGTTTCCGAGATATTGGGCCTTTTATAAAGTTGAGGGGGTGGGGCCTGACCTGTGCGCATCCCTGACGACCAAGTTGGTGTTACTGAATGGGTCTTATCAATAGGAACAAGAATATATATGGTTTAGGGGTGGGGATCTGAACAGTTTCTGAGATATATGGCCTTTTGTGAAGTGGAGGGGTGGGGCAAGGCCCCAGCGCATCTTTGAGGACCCCCAGGTTGGTGTCAATGAATGTGTCTTATCATAAGAAGCACGCATATATATGGTTTAGGGGCGGGGATCTGTAAGGTTTACGAGATATTGGGCCTTTTATGAAATGGAGGGGGTGGGGCATGGCCCCGGCGCATCCAGGGGACTCCCAGGTTGATGTCACTGAATGGGTCTTATCATAAGGAACAAGAATATATATGGTTTAGGGGTGGGGATCTGAATGGTTTCCGAAATATTGAGCCTTTTATTAAGTGGAGGGGGTGGGGCATGACCTCGGCGCATCCCTGAGGACCCCAAGGTTGGTGTTACTAAATGCGTCTTATCAATAGGAACAAGAATATATATGGTTTAGGGGTCGGGATCTGAATGGTTTCTGAGATATATGGCCTTTTATGAAGTGGAGGGGGTGGGGCATGGCCCCGGCACAACCTGGGGGACCATCAGGTTGGCATAAAAGCATATGGCTGAAAGAATTTTACTCAAGAAACATTTCTATAAAAGTTTTGTCCAAATATCTGCAATGACTTGGCAGTAAATGCCATTTTTCAATTTTCCCCATTATAAGTCTATGGAAACTCTAAGTTGCCATAGCAACCAAACTAATGGGCCGATTTTCATAAAAAACACAAACTTTCAATCCCCCAGCCCAAGGATGCTACAGATAAAATTTGGGCTGAATCGGTCCAGTGGCTTCAGAGAAGAAGATGTTTGAAAGTGTTGACGTCAGACGACGACGACAACGACAACGACGACAACGACGACGACGACGTCGCCGGACAACTGCCTATCCTATAAGCTCCCCCGGAGCCTTCGGCTCTGGTGAGCTAAAAAAGCATTATCCCACGCACTCGTGTGTTTTGGGATTGATCCCGAAAATAAATCTCAACACATCAACACAGTTGCAAATGATATAAACAATTTTGGGATCAATCCCAAATTTTTCTGATTTCTTTTTTACATGTTAAATAGATTATCATTTTGGGATCAATCCCAGAAAATAATCAACAAATTTATAAATTAGGTGAATTTTTGTTTTTTTGGGATCAATCCCAAAATGTTTTTCTTTTTTTTTTTTTTTTGGCACGTTAAACATATCAGTTTTGGGATCGATCCCAAACATGATAATATAAGCGTTTTTGGGACCAATCCCAAGACTGCAAAAAGTATTCTGTTTTCTGCGTACACTGGGACAAGTTCGTCGAAATAGCAAACTTCTGAGGATTTTGATGCACATGTACAAAGCATTAGAAATAAAACATTATCTCTGTCCGAAGCAAGGCCATTCAGGTCCAAGCTTTACCATTGCAAACGAGCCCCCCACCAATCGGGGCTTGAAGAAATAGATTGGGCTGCATTGTTTTTCCACCAAGAAGTCATTTCATTTCAATGTCATCAGATTCGACAAAAATGTCTCAAAAATTATCTTAATAATGTTGATAGGGACGAAAAACCACAATGCAAACAAACAAACCATTGTAAACAGGTATAAGTCATTGATGCTGACTGCTTACTGATGCATAAATGCAAGAATGTGCATTACGAATGCATAGAAAATTAAACGGAGTGAACAAAATTATAGATTTTCGTTTGAATCGCCTCAAAGAAAGAAAAACAAAGACGAGTTTACAATGAGTGACGAACAAACATTTATGATGTATGTTCATTAGAATTGTCACCGTTATCAATACAAAACACTGAATTATATTATCTGAGTGAAGAACTTGATGATCGTTTTTATTGATTCCATGATTTGTTTAAATCAAACCCCTACCCAGCGGGCACATGTGGTTGCATCGACGTTGAGGCGGCGTTGTATTAACGGCATGTGCCCGCTGGGTAGAATCTATGTTTCTGAGCAATGAAGATTGTGGATGCTCGAATGAAATGTCAGAATAAGATGTTTTAACAAATATCCACTTAGCAATTACCTGATCAAAAGCAAGCACAATGAACAAACGACAAAATGGATCTAAAAATGTTTTCAGAGGAAAACAATGCCCCCAACACCATAAACATAATCTAAACACCTACTTGACCTCAAAATCTAGGTGTGGGTCACCAAAATCTTAGGTGCATAAACTGACAGTTTTCGGGAGCATGTGACCTTACAAAAGGTCAAGATCACCACAATGTAATCAAATTTGTATTAGGTTGGAATTTATATTGTACCAACTTGTCCAACATTCATCAATTCTTAAAGGACAGGGTGCATACGAGCCATTATTTGCTCAATATTGACAAATTTCGAGAGCCTGTGACCTAGGAAAAAAGTCAAGGTCACTAAAATATGTAATCCTTATTTGTAGGATGCAATGATCAATTATACCAATTTTGACCAAATGTCAGCAATGTGTTCATGATAGAACGCAGAGAAGCCAACAAACCAAAATTGACAGACTTTTCTGGGGTATGGGGGTGCTTGTTCACTTGAAAATAAGATCAGGGTCACCAAAATCTTATCAAATCTTTGGTAGGTGGCAATAAAAATTATACCAAGCTTGAGCAATGCAAGCTTGAACGGTTTTTGAGATACATGATAGGGCGCAGGGGAAGCCATAATTCACGGTTTTCTTTTCTCTTTTTCTTTTTTCGGAGGAGGAGTGGGGGTGGTGGCGAGGAGGCTGTGCCGCTTAAAATTGTGTCAAAGTCATCAAAATCTAATCTACTCTTTTGTATGCTGCAATGATATATTGAAAAGGTCATTCAGGAAATGCCTCGATGAAAGAACGCAGCCATGGCAAGCGACCTAAAGAATGTAAGCGACATGGACATGATGGATGCCCACACAAAAACATCAGACGAAACATGAACCAACAGCACAAATCCTATTAACAAATAAGACACTGCGAACCGAACGACCACCTTGAGACGGTCAGCAGCAAAACCAACGGAGAGGGGTGGGTGTGTACCTTCGGAGTATATGAAATTTCAACCCTCGCCCTCAATTCAAGTGCAGTATCAAGCATATTAACAATAACAAATTGATCCGCGTGGATGCTTCCTAGTTTGACCAAGTTTCAATGATTTGTTCATCAGATAAGGTGCAGACAAGCCATGCCACTGCCCTTTAAATTAAGGCCAAGGTCACCAAAGTCTAATCAAATCTTTGGTAGGTTGCAATGATATACTCATTTGTAGAAAGTGTGAACACATTTCATCGATTCCTTCACGAGACATAGAAGCCTCTGTGGTGTAGTGGTTACGCTAGTCGCCTGGTAAACCAGGGATCGCAGGATCGATCCCGGGCTTCTCCAGACTTTCGGATGAGTCTTTAAACCGAGGTCCCGTCTCCGTATAACCTTAGCTGTTGGTGGGACGTAAAACTCAAACACTCATTCACGAGAGAGAGTGTGGATGAGCCAAATCTGACAGCTTTTCTTGAAAATAAGTTAAAGCTCATTAAAACCTAATCAAATCTTAGGTATGCTGCAGTGATATATTGTACCCAGTGTGACAAAATTCATCAATATGTTCATGAGAGAGATTGCAGGCGAGCCATTTTGGCCGAAATTGACAGTTTTCGGGGGCCTGTGCCCTTGAAAATAAGGCCAAGGCCATTACAGCCTAATGACTGTTTCCCCTAGCCAAGTGGAAGAACCATGCAAGTTAAGTCAGAATCAACCAATAGGTTAAGGAGATTACGACAACATGCCTAATCAAGTGCATTGGTAAAAAATTACCACCAAAAAAAGAAAATTTTCAGATACAAATCCTGATATTTTTCATATCTCTGCTTATAACATAGATTGTGGGTACCCATAATCTCTGTTTTTGAGCAGAATTAGGAAAAATATGGTATACCCCTGTAAACCCAAGGTTTACATTATAAAAATGGGGCTTAAGGGGTCAAATTTCTATAGGCGTGTTTTCGTGATGAAACAGACCACACCAACGCCGATTCCATCGCAAACGGGATCCGCGCCAAAACAATATGTCTCCCTCACCCGTTGTGGTGGCGGAGGGTGGGGGAATTCGGGGCGTCATAAGTATAACTCATGAATATGCCCTCAGTCTCTAGGTTCATACAATGGAATTCCTAAATGTTGATTTTTAAAAAGCATATGTTCCTTGTCCATAGCATACGAACGCAAAACAATATATTTCCATCTGCTCCTCTATGTACATGCGGATACCATACCATTGGGCTGTTGACGTGCATAATATCAGTCGTAGAAATAATTCATGAAATGAACAATGTGTCACGGCATGTAAAATGAAGTTAATGTTTTGTCAAACTGTCATATTCCGTTTCACCTAGTTGCGCATTGGGACTCATTTACCAAAATGAGTTTGCAGATGCATACTTCCGCCACAACACGCCACGGTCCATAGTGTCACACATGCCAATTCAAAACACTACCACCCCAACGACGCCACACCAAACCGCGCCACTGTACACTGTAGCCCACGTATTAAGTGCTATCAACGCCACTCCAACCCATAGTACGGCAAGTACGCCAAATAGTTCATATGGACGCCAACGTCGCATTTGGTATTAACATCTGGTTGACATTCTTAGCTTGAAGATGCCATAGTTGATGCTGCATAAGGCTAGAAAAAGAAAAGAAGTCACTCGAGTGTGTCGTTTTTCAGTATATAAAAATATTAACCCACACTATAGACTCTAGCTTGAGCAGATTGAATTACATTTATACATGCATAAGTATATTAAAGTACTACTTAACATGATTGAGATTATTTGATTTCCATAAAAAATATATCTTAATATTTACATTTCCAGTGTAAAGCCTAATGTAAACCTATAGAAAACAATGCACTTCGTACTTCCATGAACGCATTGTGTCACATGATTTTCATTGACGTCATATGACGTCAGTACAAACCATGGTTCTCTATAATCTGATTGAGCGTTAGCGGCGTCAACGCTCTTTATCTTTTCGTAGAAAAACAGCGTGTTATTTTTCAGCTTTAAAGGTTTGCCGTACAAACATTTTTGCGCCAAGTGATGAGGTGCAAAGAACATAAATACAAGAGGCTCAATGAGCCTAACCGCTCACATGAGGAACATTTTAGTAAGCTGTTTGCCTCATGGTTTCAGAGCGGAAGATTTTATTCGAAGTTCTTCCATATATAAATCAGTGGGAGATAATGAGCCAACGGATAGGGCCAATTTAGACGCCATAGCCATTGCTGGTGACCGATTGATGTTGCAACAATACTAAATGTCTAATCTCTCAGGAGATTTCTTAAGTTTTTTTGTATTATTAGTCTACATGAACTATTGATTGAATGTGTTTTAGTTTTACGTTCCACCAACAGCTAAGGTGATACAGAAACAGGACCTCAGTTTAAAGACTCATCTGGAAGTTTCGAGAAGCCTGCGGTCTTTCCTGTGATCCCTGGTTTATCAGGCGCGTAGCATAACCATAACACAACAGAGGCCCCAATAGGAGTTTAAAGGTCCCATGGTTTAGTCAATTTCGACCCTAGGGGCCTGGTTAGTAGGATTAATGTAGGTGACCACTTAATAATTTCCATACTGAACATCTAAGGTCTGGGCCTTATGGTTTCAGAAAAAAGAAGATCAAAATTTATTTGCTTTATTATTATAGTCTTGAAGTTACGTACTTGGCAGGATTTATATAGGACAACACATAGCATTGTAACATATGAAACAGCAAGGCTCAGAGACGAATGGTTTCAGACAAGATTTTTTTTTTAAGTTTTTTTTTCCATTATAAGTCTATTGGAGCTAATTTTGACCCCTGCCGCATGGTTGACAGGATGTATGTAGATGGTCATTTTACGTTGCATCATACAAAATATCTAAGCTATGGGCTTTATGGTTTCAGAGAAGAACATTTTTTTTAACATTTTTTTAATTATAAGTCTATGGTAGCTAAGGAGCCCCGCTGTGAGTTAATTTTGACCCCCAGTTTTGGGCATTTTGGATTCAGAGAAGAAGATTTTTAAAGTTTTTATCCAATATTAGTCTATGGGAGCTAATGAGCCCAGGGGCGTGGCCAATTCTGACCACAGAGGCATGGTTGGCAAGATTTATGAAGGTGACCATTTCACGTTAGAACATAATAAATCTAAGCTATGGGCTTAATGTAATGGTTTCAGAAAAGAAGTTTTATGGCGATTTTCCATTATAAGTACAGGGAGCTAAGGAGCCCCGGGGCCTGGCTAATTTGGGCACTAGGGGCATGATTGGCAGGATTTATGTAGGGGACCATTTGACGCTGCTACGTACTAAATATCCAAGCTTTGGGCCTTTTGAAGAAGATTTTTTAAGTTTTTCCCATTGTTTATCTACGGAGCTTATGAACTCCAGGGAGTGGCCAATTTTGACTCCAGAGGCAAGGTTCGCAGGATTTATGTAGGTGACCGTTTCACGCTGGTACATACTAAATATCTAAGCTATGAGCTTTATGGTTTCAGAGAAGTTTTTTAAGCTTTTTCTTTATCATAAGTCTATGGGAGCTAAGGTGCCCCGGGGTGTGGCCAGTTTGGACCCCAGGGACATGACTGGCAGGATTTATGTAGGGGACCACTTGACATTGCTACATACTAAATATCTAAGATTTGGGCCTTGTTGTTTCAGAGAAGAAGATTTTTAAGTTGTTTTCCAATTTTTTCCAGGAGTCCCGGGGCGTGGAAAATCCAGACCCCAGGCATACGATTGGCAGGATTTATGTAGGGGACCGTATTACTTTGCATCTAAACTATTTACTAAATATCTTAGCTATGGGCCTTATGGTTTCGGAGAAGAAGATTTCTGAAGCTTTTTTCCATCAGAAGTCTATGGAAACTAAGGAGCCCCGGGACCTGGCCAATTTGACCCCAGGGACATGATTGGCAGGATATCTGTAGGGGACCATATTACTTTGCAACCTACTAAATATCTTAGTTATGGGCTATATGGTTTCGGAGAAGAAGATTTTTGAAGCCTTTTTTCCATTAAAGTCTTTGGAAGCTAAGGAGCCCCGGGGCCTGGCCAATTTAGACACCAGGGGCATGATTGGCAGGATTAATGTAGGGGACCACTTGACATTTCTACTTAGTAAACATTTAAGCTCTGTGCCTTGTGGTTTCAGAGAAGAAGATTTTTTAAGTTGTTCCCTTGGTAAGTCAATGGGAGCTTATGAGCCCCGGGGCGTGGCTAATTTGTACCCCCGGGCATTATTTGCAGGATTTATGTAGGGGACCATATTACGTTACTACATACTAAATATCTAAGCTATGAGCTATATGCTTTCGGAGAAGAATATTTTTGAAGCCCTGTTCCCTGTTGTAAGTCTGTGGAAGCTAAGGAGTCCTAGGGCGTTGTCAAATTAGATCCCTGGGGCATGATTGGCAGTACTAATATAAGGGACCACTTGACATTGCTACATACTAAATATCTAAGCTCTGTGCCTTGTGGTTTCAGAGAAACAGATTGTTTTAAGTTTTTTTTTCCCATTGTGAGTCTATGTGAGCTATATGTTACCATGGCAACAAGAGTTTCCATCTGATCTGCCCCCAAACAATAGGCTTTCTTTCCACCTACCTGACAATGCTTCGTGTGGAATTTAATCATGATTGGCCCACTGACTTTGAAGATATACTTATTTGAAAATGTGAACGGACGACGGACAACGGAGCATTGGAATACTATTACCTCACATGAGCATTCGGCTCAGGTGAGCTAATAAGAAATAAACTTATCTTTGTGCTGTTCATGATAGTATGCACGACAGTGGATGGCTAGCTAATTTCACATGAACTCATTTACTTTGCAGTCGACCCACAGCGTTCATACTTTCATGAACAGCTGTAAAAGAAAATTAATTTCTCTTTAGTATAGTATTGTGCTGACAATGTGATTGGTGTTACGTTGTCGTAAACTTTAAAACGGAGAATCCTACCTGAACTGAACTGAACTATTCGTTTATTATCTCTCTCATGTCACATACATGTTGACGTATGAGAATAAACTATAAGATTCAAATATTGTATGTAGCGGTGATAATGGTGAGCCTAATAAAGATAATAATAGTAATAATACGGCATGCGAGTGGTAGTTCTATTGTGGGGGAGCAGGGTTTCTTTGCTTGGTCGATACGTTGGCGTTAAGCCGCATTCTATACTATAAGGAGGATTCGACCAGCTATTGTTTCATAGCTGTTGTTGTAGCAGCGCGTCAGAAATGAAGCGATGCATCGTTTTTGCATTGTCAATCAGACATGAAATATATGTAAGTAGAATAAGGATGACTTGTGGTAAGTTAACCAAATCTGTGTGAAGCATTCATATTGACATGCCTGTGCTAGTAAATGTAAGTATGTACTAAGTATGACTGATGCACTTCTTATATTATGTAAAAGGTGGACTGAATTAAAACAAGAGGCCCCTGTGCCACAATACTCACCACAGCTTAGGTGGGCACGGAATATTAGCAGCTACCGACCGATTATTAAGTCCCCAAAACGAACCCCAAAACTCAAATGACCACCTATGTGGACTCAATATCTGAAATAGTAGGCGTTTTATGAAGTGGAAGGGTTGGGGATGGAACCAAGGGAGCCCTTATTAATGGATTTGCCATTATATGGTTCAGGAGCGGGGATTTGTATGATTCCTGAGACATTAGGCCATTTTAGCAGTGGAGGGGTTTGGACATGGCTCGGTGGAACTCGGGACTCAATATTTTTTTCACTGAATAGGTCTTATCATTAGGACAAAGAATATATATGGTTCAGGGTTGGGAACCTTGATGGTTGTGGAGGTATGAGGCCTTTTAATGAAGTGAAAGGGTGATGAATAGCTCCTGTGTACCCGCGGGGTCCCTCAAGTTGGTCCGCCGGAATGTGTCTTATCACGAGGAACAAGGATATGATTAAGGGCTGACGAGCATCTGTGGCCTAGTGCGTAGGAGCGCTGACTCTTAACCATTAGGTCTCAAACCGTTGTGGTTCGAACCTTGCTCGGCTCACATGTGCGACGCCAACTTCTGCAACGGAAGGTAGTTTTTCTCCAGGTACTTCGGTTTTCCTCCACATATGATAAACAATCGGCTCGATATGAGTTGAATAATCTTTATAGGGCCCCGCCCCCACCCCAAAACAAAAAAAAGATCTAAATTGGGATCTAAATTGTTTCTGAGATATATGGCCTTTTATGAACTGGAAGGGTGTCGCATTGCTACAGAACAATCCGGAAGACCACAAGGGTGGTGTGACAGAATTAGTCTTGTTATTATGAATATGAGTATATTATGGTTTAGGGGTTGGGAATTGAACGGTTTCTGAGATACATGACATTTTAAGAAGTAGAGGTTTGGGCATCGCCAGAGTCACCCAAGGGGACCTGAAGGTTTGTGTCACAGAATGCATCTTATCATTAGTAACATGATATTATAAGGTTTATGGGTGAGGGTCTGAAGAGTTTCTCAGAAATGTGGCCTTTTATGAAGTGGAGGGATGAGGCATAACCCCAGTTCATCCCGGGGTGGGGGACGCCCAGATTGATGCCACTGAATGTCTCTTACAGTAAGAAACAAGAGTTTGTAAAGTTCTAGGGGTGGGGATTTGAATGGGTTTTGAGATATGAGGTCTTTATTGTAGTGAGTTTGTGTGTGGAGGTGGGGGGGGGGCGGTAGCCCCGGGGCGAGTGGCGTTATTAGGGACAAGAATATACATGTATATAGTTTAGAGGTAGGGATCTTAAAGTTTTCTGATTGATGATTTGGCCTTTTATAATGTGATGGAGCTGGGTCATGGCCCTGTCACGCCCATTTTTTTTTTTTTTTGGGGGGGGGGGGGGGTGGAGGTGGGAGTGGGGGGGGGGGCGGCTTCGAAACAAAATTTTGGCGGATTTTTGCATGTCCCCAGGGGACGTTTTGGGTCAGTGGTTTTGAATTTTGAACCGCCACTGCAAAACCAGCAGTTGCACAAAAACATATTGCTTCAAGGAACTTGCTATAAATGTTTTGTCAAAATATCTGCAATGAATTGGCAGTATATGCCATTTTTGCAATTTTCCTAATTGTAAGTCTATGGACACTACGAGTTGCCATAGTATCCAAACTAATAAGCCGTTTATCATAAAAGGCAGAAGATTGCCAAAGGAACATTTCTATGAAAGTTTTAACAAAATATCCGCAAAGGCTCGGCAGAAAGTACCATTTTTCAAGTTTTCCCATTGTATGTCTATGGAAACTCTTAAGATGTCATAGCAACCGATCTAAAGAACCGAATTTAATAAAAAAAAGAAACACACAAAACCTGCAAAGGCTAATAAGATGATATCTGCACGAAGTCTCAGCCTCATAAAGAATATGGTTTCTGAGGAGGTGATTTTGTTTAATTTTTCTTATTGTTTTTTTTTTTTGGGGGGGTGGGGGGCATTTTGGTTTTCATGGCAACCAATAAATATGAGCAGTAGGTCTTAAATCATATGACAGATAGAATATTGCCAAAGGGACATTTCTATGAAAGTTTTGTCAAAATATCTGCAGACGCTTGTCAGTAAATGACTTTTTTAATGTTCCCCATTAGAAGTCTTTGGAAACTTATACAGCTGATTTTCATACAAAAATTACACTCACCCAGCCGAAGGCTGCTACAGATTAAATTTGGGCCCAATCGGCTCAGTGGTTTCATGAGAGTGTTGACGCAAGACGACACCAGATATACGACATATGACGACAACGGACAACTGCATATCCTATAAGCTGCCCCGGATCATTTGGCTCTGGTGAGATAAAAATCACAGTCAGTCAACTGAGAAACAGCTTCCATCAATAAGTTGATTTAGTGCTGAATCATCGTGAAACCTACGTTACGAACTTTGTTTTAACGTTGAATCAAAGTTGGGTACCAGCAGTAGGCAAAGTTCAATGTAAATAGCCGTGACTTCATCTGGTCGGCCTAATTGACATTGTTGAAAACAAGACATTGCAAGAGGGCCAAAATGGCCCTGGATCGTTCACCTGATCCTTACTGTACAGAAACATGGTAGGTAACATAGGATGAAGTGAGCGGTTTGAGCCTTTTTATTTGACAGTGACCCAAGCAGCATTTCTGTGAAATTATTTCAAAATCAGTCTACCTCTTCAGGAGTAGAAGTCATTTTAAAAGTTTTTTTTTATAGTTTTTTGTGGCAATCACGTTCATAGGAGGGAATCAATTTTGACATTTTTGTCTCAGGGTCACCTATGTAACATGCCTTCTTAATTGTTTTCTTTCAGGGGATGAAGGCTTTCAAAAGTTTCTTTTGACAATGCAGAGCCGACAGTTGCCAAGTGTAACTGGCAATGCCCGTGGGTGGGAGGGTGGGGGATTGGCATAAGATGAGGCGGTGGTTCGCTTTGTTAACACAGATCTGACTTGAATGTCTCTATCTGGAACCATTTGGACAGTCAGAGTCAGATTCTAATGCACCAGAAGGCGACGAACTGGCTCAGTTTCATTTATCGATATAAAAAGATTGGGTACAACATAGATGTTATACGACAGACTGCATGCATGGTAGTTAACCCAATCACGATTGGCAACTTTGCTTCCCTCTTTAATTGCACGCCGGTGGGTCAGGCCTCAGATTCTATGACGGCTCAAACGTAAAGGCTTATTGAGAATTAGAGAGATCTAATTCTTGGTAATGTTGGTTGGTGCCCGATGCTCTGTCTCTGGTTGGGCCCATCGGAGTCTAACTGTTTGGTGTTCTTTTGCTCCAGCATTTCAGTGGTTTCTTGCTGTCGAGTCCTCACCGTTGTCTCACATTTGTGGTTCTTTGATTTTTTGTGTTCACGGAGATGTTGCACTGATGAGTTAGGAGGCCTTCATGCGGACTGAACAAATTATTTGTCTAAATCGCGACGGAAGTAAGGGCGAGGATTGTGGCCACGTAAAATCGATTTAAGCCCCCAGTGGAAATCTTTCCACTGACCGTTCCAAGGCGATTCTTCTGTGGCGGTTTATTTATGTTGTTGTTTGTTACTTACTGTGTGTATCACTTGTGTCTTTTTATTTTGGGTGGCCATATGGCCATTTAGTGGGAAAGTAACTGTCCTTATGGCCTTCCTTTGTTTAGGTTTCCATTATGGTCTGGTCGCTTAATGTTTGTGTTTTTTTCCCTTTGGTGTTTTTGATGGGTGGAGTAAATTAATTGTATCGATTCCTGATCTTTGTTATACTTCTACTTTACTTACAATGTCACATGGTGACAAGGTTGGGGTTGGGTGGGGTAGGGGCGGGACTAACAGAGTTAGCATAAGAAGCTAGACTTATGAGATTCCCTTTAGCAATACAGAGCTGACATGTATGCCAATGTCTCGGCACCTTGTGGACATTGAGGGTCAGATCCTAATACACCATGGAGAGATGAAGTGCTTATGCTAACAATGCCTCATGGTGACAACCGGGCGTGGCTTGGAGAAGGGTTGGAATCAGATGCTAGACTTATGAGTCGGTGGTTCCAATATAAGTAATACACAGCTGATGCATTTCACTATGGGCACACATTGAGGGTAAGTTTCTAGTGCACAAGGCGGAGATTGGCACCAGTGCTTTAATTTGAACAATCTTAGCAGCGGGCCACAAGATGAATCTTCAAACTAAATATCAATGACTTGGGCCTTCTTGTTTCAGACAAGGGGATTTTTAAACCTTTTCCCAATCTTAGTCTATGTAAAACTGGTGGGCCATTTTTGGCCCCAGGCTCTACTTGAAACTGCATGTCAAATGCAAAAGACCTCGGCCTTCTTGTTTCAGTCAAGATGTTTAAAGGTTACCCCTGTAAGTCTATTTAAAACAGGTGGGTCCAGGGGCGGTGTGATGTTTGGCCCCAGGGCTATAATTTAAACAATCGCGGTTATGGTCCACTAGATGAAGGTTCAAAGCACTTACCACAGACCTGAGCATTGCGATTTCACGGTAGAAGTATTTATGGTTTCAGGGAAAAAAATGTATTTTTGGCTCCTGTGACCTTGATGTGCCACTGACCGGAACCGTTTGAACAACTGTGAAAGGGGACCATCAAAGGATCATTCCAGTGACATTATGTCAAAATCTGATCAGTGGTTTAGAAGATATTGTTTGAAGAAATTGTTTACAGACGCACAGACGCATGACGGATGGCGGACATAATGTGATCCCAAAAGCTCACCTTGTCCCTACGTGACAGGTAGGCTAAAAGACGACAATGAACAACTTCTAGTTCTAAGGAAGTGGCTTTAAGAGTTTGCAAACAGTTCTATAAGGAACATCTACAATTACCTTTTCATAGACACAAGCCAGTGCCGGGAAGCAGGTTCGGTTGGTATATGTCTTCATACTCTTTTTCCCACAACCTACGTAAAATCGATCTGTCGACCACCATCATTGACAATGGACTTATTCTGCAAAGTGTCAAAGTAAAATTTTCTCTTATCGGACACCCGTCTATGCTACTAACTAGTAGAGTGTTTGCTTCCCACGCCATAAGCAGGAATACTCGTACTACAGTGTAGAAGTAAAACAAAGATCAGGAATTGATACAATTAACTTACTCCACCCATAAAAGACACCAAAGGGAAAGAAATACAAACATTAAGCGACCAGACCATAATGGAAACCCAAACAAAGGAAGGCCATAAGGACAGTTACTTTCCCACAAAATGGCCATATGGCCATCCAAAACCAAAAGACACAAGTGATACACACAGTAAGTAACAAACAACAACATAAATAAATCGCCACAGAAGAGCCGCCTTGGAACGGTCAGTGGAAGATTTCCACTGGGGGGCTTAAATCGATTTTACGTGGCCACAATCCTCGCCCTTACTTCCGTCGCGATTTAGACAAATAATTTGTTCAGTCCGCATGAAGGCCTCCTAACTCATCAGTGCAACATCTCCGTGAACACAAAAATCAAAGAACCACAGAGGTGAGACAACGGTGAGGACTCGACAGCAAGAAACCACTGAAATGCTGGAGCAAAAGAAAACCAACAGTTAGACTCCGATGAGCCCGACCAGAGACAGAGCATCAGGCACCAACCAACATTACCTTGAATTAGATCTCTCTAATTCTCAATAAGCCTTTACGTTGGAGCCGTCATAGAATCTGAGGCCTGACCCACCGGCGTGCAATTAAAGAGGGAAGCAAAGTTGCCAACCGTGATTGGGTTAACTACCATGCATGCAGTCTGTCGTATAATATCCATGTTGTACCCAATCTTTTTATATCGAAGAATGATTTTACGAAATTGGGTGCTGAAGTCATTGCGGTTATATATTTTTCTGAATTTATATGCTAAGTCACCATAAAATTCGGGTTCCGATAGACCTTGTTGCAGAAGAGATTTAAGTCCAATATTGAATTTTGAAATTAAATCAGAATGGCGTCTATAAAATTTTGAAAAGGCTTTGCGTAGTTTATGGTACCGATAACCCTGATTAAGGAGTTTAGCCGTTAATAATTTATTACGAGTGTTGAAGTCAGTTACATGACTACACACTCTAGCAAATCGAATTAATTGCGAAATATAAACGCCATAGGATGGCGCACGAGGAACATCACCATCCAAAAAAGGAAAATTTACAATCTCAAAATCAAAGTCATCGCGTTTATCATAAATTTTGCACGAAACAAATCCATCTACAATAGACAGATGTAAATCCAAAAACGGGGCCTCGGTATCAGAAGAATTTGCTTTATTTAACTGAAGTTCAAGGGGGTAAATCTGACTGATCAATCCATCAAAATAGGTATTATCAATATTTAATAAATCATCTAAATATCTAGAAGTAGAGCTAAAAGCTTCAATAATTTCAGATTGGTTATCAATGGAAAGCGACAAAATGAAGTCTCTTTCATAACAATACAAGAACAGATCAGCCACAAGAGGTGCGCAATTAGTACCCATCGGAATACCCACAATTTGTCTAAATAACTTAGTACCGAATCTAATATAAATATTGTCAAGTAGAAAGGTGAGGGCATCACACACTTTCTGACATGACCAAAGTGTATAATTCTTATGCTCCTTAGAAGTGAAAAATGCATTTCTGACATTACATGCAAGATAGAGAGAATCTTCTCTGTGAAAAGTCCATTCAATTAAATCATTAAGCTTTTCTTTTATAAGATTATGAGGAAGTGTAGTGTAAAGAGTGGAAAAATCGTAGGTAGACAGACTAGAGACAGGTACTAATCCACACTTATCTGTCACTTCTGTGACGTCACAGCCAGTCGCTAGTTTTCATACAGGTAATACTAGGAAAATGTATAGAGTTATATAGGAGCCCGTCATTTAACTAGTAAAATCTTTTATTTTCATTTCTACAAGATATTATTATAACCTCGCATTTGATAGAAAAATGTATCTGCTTCATTTTGGTACCAAATTTGTTGAAATAAAATAAATTTTAAAGTGGCCCAGATTCTAATGAATGCCACTGGGGTATTTCCCTATTAAGTCTTTGTATTTTACAACAAAAATGAAAATTGGCCTTAATTCAAAGGCTCAAAAGTCATATTTGTTAAAATTTCTCCGTGCGCTATAACCTCTCACTAGAAAGATCTATTTAATATCTATATTCATGTGGTAAAAAATTTAGAAAAACAGATTATTAAAAGTGGCCCACAGGTTGTAGAAAATAGCTATATTTGAAGTTTCGGATCAAAAATGTGTAAAGATTACACAGACGCAGGGCTTGTATACACAGGATATTAGAATGAATCGCAAAAGAGGTTATAAGAAATGAAAATCGGCATCAATATGGATAATATTGTCTAATATTCTTGATAGAATTAGAAAGAATAGTTTGCTTTAAGAAAACAAATATACATCTGTAATTAAAAACTTTGCACTCATAACTTAATTAATTTATTTTTGATATTGTAAAATTATGCTTTTGATTTGCAACCTTTTGAAGCTTGTTTTAAGATTTGCTTTAACTATATTTTCGCCTAGGAAAACTACTAACTGCTTAATTAGAAAACTTGAATGATACGATATATATTTCCACCTATACAAATACATTGTAAATTTCACTGCCAACTTACAACAATTTAAGAAAAAGTTATTTCCTATTTCTGCTCTTAATTATAGATTGAGGGTATACTCGTTAGAATGACGATGATGACTCGATAGAACAGTCAAACGTATGATTTTAAGCTCAAAAGTTTTTTTTTTTTTTTTTTTTTATTATTTTTATCTCATTTCTGCTCAAAAGAAAGATTGTGGGTACTTGTTAAAATCGCCTCACTGAGTCGGTTCTAACGAGTAACCACAACCTATGTTTTAGCAGAAATAAGACCATTATTGTTTGTGAGGATCAAATAATTTTCAGTTTTTGACGGTAAAATTTTCAATCTATATTTGAATAGGCATGTTTAGGTAATGTTTGTTAGATTTTACACCAGTCCTGTAGATGCAGTGTTTTAATTCATGTGTTTAGAAAACTTTAATGTTCTCGATATGTTATAATTTATATAATACGATGCATATATCCATCATTACGAAAACACGCCTATTCAAATACACTATAAATTTCTCCGTCAAAACCAGCAATTGTAAAAACAAATATGATGTTTTTCTTATACATATACTGTGTGGGTACGCGATAGAACCGCCTCTGCGAGGCGGTTCTAACGAGTACCCACAATCTATATTTTAGAGAAAAACTAAGAAAAATGAGCACCCTGAATTTATGGTTCGTGGCTAAAAGTCATACATAAGAAGTAAGAATCTTTCGTCTGGATCGTGTCATTTTTCTCTTATGAAGTCCAAACATAGTGGTTCTTTTTTGTCTCATTAATTAGTTTTAATCTTCTCTGGGCCTAGCCGAAATAAAATATTAAATTTGGCAAAATATCTCATTTGTGCAATCGTTTCAGAAGCTGTGTTTCTTTCCCACACCTACTCCCTTAAATTACAATATACAATGTTGTCATTTTTAAATGCAAAATACACAATGGTTCACCCGAAGGCTATGCTATGAAATTGATCGTTTATGTCAAAAGGTGTGTGTTTGGTGGGGTGGGGGCGTGATATACCGCGCAAGACCACGTTAGTTTTATGGATTGTTTGATTATCTTAATTACATAGAAAAAAGTAAGGTTTATAAAGACAAACAAACCACAAACCAATTGTTTTTTACATTGCATTAACCCTTATCCTGCTGTTCACAACAACCCCTAACATTGCAAACAGTGTAGCTCCAGATCAGATTAGTTCTAAAGAAGCCATCTGATCAGTATCTATACTGTTTGTCTACCAGTTTGTGTATTTGAACGAAAACAGTATAAAATGTAGTCTGATTGGCTGATAATAAAGATGTGACTTATTATATTATTCACGTTTGAACAGCCTCGTCGAGGCGTTTCTACCGAGAACCCGCAATGTATCTTATGTGCAGAAATATCATAATTATCAGTATTTTTTAATCTGAAAATTTCAATTTTAGGGTGGTAAATGTTTAATATACATGAAATATAATATAATGTGAGTATAGGCTACTTTCGTTGTGTCTTGTTAAAGTAAGGAAATTACGACACAAACCCACTTTCTTTATTCTGAAATGACTCAGGATATATCGGTGTATATTGAAATAATGTGAGTTGCTCGCCTAGGGCGTCCGAGATATGTTTATCCAAAGTTTGTGAGTGTTGTGCATTAACCCATTTTGTACCGAATCCCACAAAAGCGGTTGTAGCAAAATGTGCAGGCCCAGATCAGACGCCACCGAGCTCGGCTTTTGTTCAGGAACTTCTTTTTGCAAAAAGTTCAGCCATTTTTTTTATTTTTCAATTATATTTAGAAAACACTTCACACCATCAAATTTTGAAAGACCACGTTAGTTTTATGAATTGTTTGATTATCTTAATTACATTGACAAAAAAGTGAAGTTTACAATGACAAACAAATCACAAACCATTTTTTACATTACATTAACCCTTATCCTGCTGTTCACGACAACCCCTAACTTTGCAAACAGTGTAGATCCCGATCAGATTAGTTCTGAAGAAGCCATCTGATCAGGATCTATACTGTTTGTCTACCAGTTTGTGAATTTGAACGAAAACAGTATACAATGTAGTCTGATTGGCTGATAGTATAGATGTGACTTATTATATTGTTCTCGTTTGAACAGCCTCGTCGAGGCGTTTCTACCAAGTATCCCCAATGTATGTTATGTGCAGAAATATTAAAATTATCAGGATTTTTTAATCTGAAAATTTCGATTTAGGGTGGTAAAGGTTTTAATATAATATAATATAATGTGAGTATAGGCTCCTTTCGTTGTGTCTTGTTAAATCTTAAAGTAAGAAAATTACGACACAAACCCAGTTTCCTTATTCTGAAATGACTCAGGATGTGTCGGTGTATATTGAAATAATGTGAGTTGCTCGCCTAGGGCGTCCGAGATATGTTTATCCAAAGTTTGTGAATGTTGTGTATTAACCCGTTTTGTACCGAATCCCACAAAACGGGTTATAGCAAAATGTGCAGGCCCAGATCAGACGCCACCGAGTTCGGCTTTTGTTCAGGAACTTCTTTTTGCAAAAAGTTCAGCCATTTTTTATTTTTTAGATATATTTAGAAAACGCTTCACACCATCAAATTTTGAAATGGACTTGTGCAATGTATAAGGTTGACAAATTCCGGTCGGTACAAAATGGGTTAATCTGATATACGCGACAGAGCTTTAGTTGCTTTAATTAGCACATCCCAGTGTAGGTATAGAGCTCTTCATATCAGAAATTAGACTGGAGTTTAAAGGCCTTCTCAACACTTTTTTGTGATATCGAGCTTGTCAGTTTACCTATCCCCAATTTTCTACTGAGTATACATACGCGATTAACCAGTATGGCGCAAATTTCTTTTTTGAAACTGACAGTTGCCCTTTTGAAACAGTGGAAGAAAGAGAATGAATGTAGAGAAGATTTCATGATCAGTTTCCACGAAAGAATATAGCCGTCTCCGGCAGCTAGGTATCGAACCCGCATCCTCCTGATCACCAGTCATTCGCGCATGCGACTGAGCTACCGAGGCCGGCTTCAGAAATAAGTCAACACCCATGTAAAATTAGGTCTTCATATATGGTTAATTAAAATGAATTTTCCATAACCAAAAAAATAAAAAGCCCCCCCCCCCAAAAAAAAAAGCCGCGACGTGATTTTAAACAATGTGGCATTGGCGACTAGCATAGACTCAGATCAGAGACTTTGGTACGCGGAAGCAATGCAATTCATAGAACCGTTATTGAATCAGTAAACATGCAGGCTGATCTTGTTTTCACCCTAAAAACTACCACATTATTTGAAATCCTGTGTCGAAGCTGAATTCCAAACATACGCCACCGTGTCTACTAGGGCCTATGTTCGGATACATAATTGTTTTACGGCGTAACAGTCCTCACTAGAGGCCAGAGGTTTATAAATGGCATGTCATTATTATACGCTGAATTTCATTAATTAAATAAAGTCTTTTACATATTGTCATCATTACGTTTTTTTTTTTGTTTTTTTTTTTTGTTTTTTTTTTTGTTATTTACAAAGGGCCACAATATAAAAAGGAACAAAATTACATGAATATCCACTTGAAATATAAAAAAGAAATAATATATTTATACATGTATAAACGTGATCTATTTTTATTTCCCTATAATTTTGGATTAACCATGAATATTTAATTTATATCGAGGACAAAACACCTGGTCATCCGTCAGCAAAAGATGCCTTTTTTATATAAAATATCAGAATTTTTCATCTTGAAATTTTCGGTGGCAAAAATATCCATACTAATTTTAACAGGGCACTGGATAGAACACAGATTGGTTGTGTATTGTAACTCAAACCGGGAGGTGTGAAACTCTTATTACACACTGTTAACACAGGTAAACGACGCTATTTCGACTACGGTCTAAGGGAATTAACTGATGTCAATCAAATATGGGATATCGGTAATCTGAGTGACAGTTCCTGTAGTACGAGAATTCCTGGTAATGATCTCGTTATCCCTAAAGCCCAATATATACAGAACATTTTCCTATAAATAAATAATTTCTGCCAGCTGACGAGTGCGGCTTTAACGTGTTACAGCGAGCTGCAGCATGTAAATCTGAAGAAATATATTTTTGTATTAGAGGGCTAAATCTATGTATGTTCATTATATTCTTTTTTTGTTTGTTTTTAAATGCTAAAACTCGTTACATTGGCTACTAGGTCATCATTGGGCAGCAAGGCTTGAGATGTCATTTCATCTCAATGTCGGGTAAAAGTTCCACAAAATTGGGAGCAACGTCTCCAAAATGACATTTACAGTGTTGACGGGGGCGTTAAATCTTCAATCAAACAAACACAAGGTCAGTTCAAAACCTCCAGACAAATTAATTATGTATTTTAACATTCTTTGGCGTCGATTACATTTTCCAATCGTGCATTGTTGAAAGTGCATGTTTTTTTTTTTTTTTGTTTATTCTAATTTTTATATGTATTTTTATAGACACAAATATAATCTTCAAACTGAAATACTAAAAGTGCGATGTTAAATGATTGAGCCATAAGCCAAGCCAAGTTTAACATAGTGCCCCTCCATACAGAGATATACGAACAAAAAGACCAAGCTCACCTGAGTCATTAAGGGAACCTGGTTTTGTTTTGGTTGAATTGAGGTTTAACGTCCCCGACAACACTATTTAGGTCATTTTAGAGACGTTGCTTCCAATTTTGTGGGACTTTTACTCGACATTGAGATGAAATGACATCTCAAGCCCTGTCGCCCAATGAAACAAAACAGCTTAGGGCGGTCTGACTCTCACCATTCTACCTCCGCAGGCTTAGTCCTTCTAAGCGGTTTTCTAGTACTCATGTGTGGTCAGTTACAGTTCTGTGTGGAAGCACCGTGCAGCGTAATCTATTTCTTCAAGCCCCGATAGGCGGGGGTGGGAACAGATTCTGGTGTGCCCAGATAGATGATAAGACCTAATTTTGACCCGATATGACAAATTTCAAATTTGGTTTTATCAGCTCAAAAGCTATCGCGTTATCATGAAGACAAACGTTCTGGTCATGTTTCATTAAGACGGAAGCAAATAAGTTGTATCTATAGACAGTGAACAAGGCAATAAACACATTTGACTAAGTTGTCTAGTTTTTGACTCGACACTGTATACTCGAACCTGAAAGAGATTTCATACATTCTGATAAACTTCACGAAGAGTGAAGCAAAACTGTGCTCACTATAAATTAAAGGCATTTGACCTAGTTGTTTACTCCGCTTAGTCAATATTCGAGCTGGACTGAAACATCATCACGACGGACATTCGGTTAATGTTACGCAGAATGACACCGTGGCATAGTAAAGGGTTAACAAGGGTTTAAAGAAATATGACCTAGCGACCTAGTCTTTCTTCCGATATGACTCATATTCGCGACCAAGCTATTATCGTAAAAACATTCTGATATAGCTTCATTAAGATTAAAGCAACACTGTAGCCCCTAGCGGGTGAACAAGGCTTTAAAGAATTTGACCTAGTGGCCTAAGTTTTGATTGCACATCACGGTGATACCCACATTCAATCTTAGACAAGATAACACCAAGAACCACCAAGACAGACATTCTGGTACAGTTCCACGAGGATTGAAGACAAATTGTGGACTCTAGCGAGTGAACAAATTTGAAAGTAATTTGATCAGTGATTTAGTTTTTGAACCGAAATGACCCGCATTCAAACTAGAGGGCAAACATTCTTGCATAGCTTCATGAATGTTAAAGCAAAACTGTGTGACTGTGTGTTAGGGGGTGAACAAGGTTTGAAAGCAACTTGACCTAGTTTCTGAACCCGACATTTGCCATTCCCGATATTACCTAGACAATCATTAATGGTTTCAGGAAAGTACAGCAAAACGCCTCAAGATGCTGAACATGGTTTTAAAGCAATTCGATCTAGTGAGCGGGTTTTGACCCCATATGACCCATATGACCATGGAATTACCAAGAAATGTTTTCTTGAACAGTTTCATGAAGCACAACTTCGGTCTCTAGAGGGGGAACAAGGGGTCAAAACAAATTAACCTTATGAACTTGTTTTGGATCCTATATGACCCATATTCAGATTTCTTTTCTAATACATTTATATCAGGCAAACTATTGTGGTGTAGTTTTATGAGGATTGAAGGAAAACTGCGGCCTCTAGGGGATGAACAAGTTTTTAAAAGCAATTTGACCTAGTGGCCTTGGCTTTGATCTGACATCAGCCATATTCTGATCTGATCAAGATGTATTCCATGCAAATATTTTGGTGTTGTTTTAACGAAGCAAGACTTAGTGGGATGTCTAGTTCTGGAACGGAATGACATGTTTTGTTTTGTCTCTCTCCTGCAGCACTGATTTCGTTTGCCCATCTCTGATTAACGCTCGAATTTTATCGCCTTTAAATTTGACATTTTCCCATAAATAATGCATGTTTGGCATGGACGTCGTCATGACATTACTTTATCCCGCCAATGTGTTATTACACGCGTGGACATGCGATTTTTATTACACGACGTTATCCATACCTACTCAAAGACGTCATATGATAATACCAAATATCAAAGGTCTGGGCCTTCCGATTCCGGATAAGAGGATTTTTAAAAGTTTTCCCTATATATGCAATTTAAAACCAGTGGGTCCTTGGTCGGGGCCATTTTTCGCCCCGGGCTATAATTTGAAACATCTTCATAGAGGTCCCTAAGACGAAGTTGCTAACCAAATTTCAAAGGGACAAATACCTGGGCCTTCTGGTTTCAGACAATATGTTAAGGTTTTTCCTTTATTAGTCCCTGTAAAGCAAGTTGGTCCCGGGGCGGAGTCATTTTTGTCCCCCGCGCTACAATTTGAACAAACTTGGTAGAGGTCCACTAGATTAAGCTGCATATCCACTAGCAAAGGTTTGGTCCTTCTGGATTCAGACAAGATCAGGCAAGATCAGACAAGAAAATATTTAAAGGTTTTTCCTTCACAGTAAGCAAATGGGCCAGGAGGCGGGGCCATTTTGTCCCCAGGGATATAATTTGAACAATCGTGATAGACTTCCAATAGGTGAAGCTGCATAACAAATATCAAAGACCTGGGCCTTCTTGTTTCGGACGAGAAGAGTCTTAAATAGTTTTCACTTATATATGTAAAACAAGTGGGCCCGGGGTAGGGGCGGCATTTTCGGACCCGGGGCTATAATTTGAATAATCTTGGTAAATGCCCACTAGATGAAGCTTCTACAAAATATCAGAGACCTGGGCCTTCTGGTTTCAGACAGGAAGATTTTAAAGGTTTTTCCCTTAGAAGTCTTGTAAAAGATGTGGATCCCAGGGCGGAGCCATGTTTGTCTCCATTGCTATAATTTGAACAATCTTGGTAGACATGGTAGAGGTACATAGATGAAGCAACAAACCAAATATCCAAAGACCTGGGCCTTCTGGTTTTAAATAAGACGATTTTTAAGGCTTTCCCTTATGAGTCTATGTAAAACAAATGTGCACTTGAGCGGGGTCCCCAGGGCTATAATTTGACCACTCTTGGTATTGGTCCACTAGATAAAGTTATATAACCAAATATCAAAGACCTGGGCCTTCTTGTTTCAGAAAAGATGTTTAAAGTTTTTTTCCGCAGTAAATCTATTTAAAACAAGTGGTCTTGGCACCAGGTTTATAATTTGAACAATCTTGGTAGAGTTCCACTAGATGAAGCTACATACCATATATCAAAGACCTGGGCCTTGCGGTTTCAGAGAAGATTTTTTTTTTACTTTTTCAGTTAGAAATTCTATTTTTAGCACCTGTGGCCTAGATGTGCAATTAACAGGAACCATTTAAACAACTTTGAAGGAGGACCAACTAGGGATTATGTCTGTCAAGTTTGGTCATAATTCAATGAATGGTTCAGAAGGAGATGTTGTTTGAAGAACTTATGGACTGACGGATGACGACGACGTCGATGGACGGTGCACCCCTGAAGCCTTCGGCTCAGGTGAGCTAAGAACAAGAGATTCTTAATGGTCTTATATCGCTCATCTGAGCCAAAGGATTCGAAGATCCAAACAACTCCATTGGAGCCTCTGAAGCCACTCGGCCGATTGAGCTAAATTTTCATCTTTAGAATCCAAAGGGGGTGGGTGGGGTGGGGGTGGGGGGTATTGTTTTTATACATGAAAATCGGATCATTAGTTTGTTTGCTATGGCAACTTACAGTTTTTATAGTCTTGTAATGGGACGACGACGATAGGCGCCGACGACGATGGATAACTGTCTTTCCTGTAAGCTCCCCCGGATCGTTAATCAGAGATGGATTAAAACTGGAGTAGGCCTACCCAGAGAAAAACTACCTGACCATCCATTGAAGAACTTGGCGTCTCACGTAAACTGAGCGATATATGAACCCACAGCAGCGAAAGTGGCGAACAGTGTAGGCCCTGATCAGACGCCACAGCATGTGGCATCTGATCAGGTCCCTCACCATTTGCAGAAATCTCAGCAATTTTCCGAATAAATTCCTAAGTTCAAAATTTACTCCTGCTGTGTGTAAAATGGGGAATGATATAGGAAACGATATGGCCCGCAGATTCCTTATATAACCTATAGTCATCTATATGGTTGCATCTGCATCAGCAATGAGTAAAATATCAAATATTTACATCAGAGCATTGACATGTTTAGCTTTGAAAGCATGCACAATGTTATCCATGTTATCCAAATGTCAATACAATCACGTGAACAAGTCCGTGTAATGAACACCCCCTTATACCCCCTTTGGGGTTTACAGGAGTAAGCATTATTTTTCTAATTTCTCACCCAAGACATAGGTTTTTATACTCGTTACAATCGCCTCAACGAACCGGTTCTAACGAACATTCACAACTACGAGCCGGTTCTAACGAGCACCCACAACATATATACAAGAATAGTATCACGGATATTCATCAGAAAATTAGCCATTTTAGAGATGTGAAAAAATGCACTTTGTCGCACGGGTGTTATCGTAATGCATTTATTAACCTTCTGTTTTGCAATAAAACTTACACATACAATAGGCACCCCGTCCCTGGGGGCTTAGAAAAATAGACTGGACTGCACGGTACTTCCACGCAAAGTTTAAACCGACCGAACATGAGACAAGTATAGAAGGTTTTAGCTTGCCGTCGGACCGTCCATGATTGTAAACCCTAGCGGATTGTATGGGAGAAGTGCTTGAGATGCCATCTCATCCCAATGCCTGGTAAAAGTCCCACAGAACTGAAAGCAACGCCTTAAAATGACCTAAATAATATTCACGGGGAAGTTTAACCAAACCTTGAACAATTTGTTTGTTTGATTTGAGGTTTAACGTCCCCGTCAACACTGTAAAGGTCATTTTGGAGACGTTGCTTCCAATTTTGTGGGACTTTTACCCGACACTGAGATGAAATGACATCTCAAGCCCTGTCGCCCAATGAAACCAATAGGGTTTATTAGCATGGACGGTCCGCCTCGCACCGTAGTTCCTGGACAGGCTTAGATCCTCTAAGCGGTTTACCGGTACTAGTGTGCGGGCCGGATTCAGCTCTGCGTGGAAGCATCATGCAGCCCATATATTTCATCAAGCCCCTATGGGCGGGGGCCACAAACCTTGAACAAACAAAAATACAGAGAATGCTATTCTCGTTAATGAATTTTATACAGCCAATATAGCAGCCCCCGCCCATCGGGGCTTAGAGAAATAGATGAGGCTGCTTAATTGATACTTCCATGCAGAGCTGAAACCGACCGCATATGAGTATTAGACCTAATAGACCGCTTAGGAGGTCCAAGTCTGCCCAGGAAAAGTGCTGTCGGATACACGTATATAAACCCTATTAGTTTCATCGGGCGGCAGGGCTTGAGAGGTCATTTCATCTCAGTATCGGGTAAAAGTCCTACAAAATAGGAAACGTCGGCAAAAATGACCTAAATAATATTGGCGGGGACGTTAAACCTCAATTCAAACAAAACAACGCTGCCCAATTATATGAGTTTTGACTGAAACAAACGTACTATGATATCCACATATACATGTAGCGGTTGAAATCAGTTACATGTATTTAATTGCTGTCATTCTTTTATATTATTTTTACATCGCAAGAGCAACTGTTGATTTTATAAAGTAAATAATCTTACCTATGAATATTCAATTGTCTGAAATCCACGACCCTTAAATCCTCCATTTCAGCAAATTCCACCAATTCAAATTCACTGTAAACACATCATGCATGTCGATAAATAAGCCTGCAGTAACTGATAAGCATATAATTGTGTGTGTAAAGTTTACCTTTTAGCTCAAGGAGAACCGTTCTTTGTTTATGTGTGGCTTGTTACTATACATAGGAAAAGTATTTTGAAAAAAAAAAATGTGATGTTCTTGTAGCATTTCCCGCTATTACTGAATATATTAAACAACCTTTACCAGCCAATCAGATTACTTGATATATTATATCCATTTAATTTGTTTGTTTGTTTGTATTGGAGTTTTAACGGCCCAGTCATCACAATTTTAGGTCATTTTGAGCCGATCAGTTTACTGGACAGGCTTATACGTAAGCGGTTAACCAGTTCAGTGCACATTCCTTCGCCAGAAACTGACAACTGCCCTTCTTGCGGAAAGAATGACCGTAGAAAAGATTTCAAGATCAATCTCCACGAAAGAATGTTGCCGACCCAGGCGCAGGTATCGAACCCGCATCCTCCTGATCACCAGTCAGACGCGCGTCCGACTGAGCTATCGAGGCCGGCTATCCAGTTAATTTATAAACTAATCGGAATTTATATTTTCATTTGCAAACTAAACATATATTAACATCAAAGCTCTGTGAGTTTTAGTCTTTTTTTGCGTTGCGGTTTAACGTCCTCGTCGACACTATTAATGTCATTACGGAGACGTTGCTTACAGTGTTGTGGGACTTTTACCCGATATGGAGATGAAATGACATCCCAAGTCCTGCCGCCCATTGAAACCTAAAGGTTCATGTAGGAGCACATAAAGAGGCACATTTTTACTGGAATACTCAGTGTAAATGATATATGGGTGATATCATCATGATCCTAAGTAATGGGACAGACAGGCCTACCCAAACAGGGCAGACCCAGATCAGGAGTAGTCCTGAAAGGGTCATCACTGTCTGCCACTCCTTGCTGTGTCATGAAATAAATTTGTCATAACTTCAGAAGCATTCAAGGTGTACCACTATTTATGGAACTAAGTTATCATGTGCAAAAATTGCCAGATTCTGCACAGCACCATTGTTTTTGCGCAAAGATCTTAAATATCGGGACAGACAGTCCTAATCACACAGTGCAGACCCTGATCAGGAGCAATCTGATCAGGGTCTACACTGTCTGTCATTCCGTCTGCACCTCCTGCTGTGCCATGAAACAAGTCCGTCACATCCTTAGAAGAATTACAGCAAGCCCTCAAGGTGTCCAAACTTTTAGGGTCCTTTAGGTAGTATAAACTCCCTGATGAGATGTTCAACCCTAATCCTGCCAAATAAATTAACCTGTCACACTTATTAATGACCAACAACCAATCAAATTGCTTGAAATAATGTATTCAGTCAGATTCATAGAAAGAATATTAAACTGTGCAGATACCGATCAGATAGCTTCCACAGAAGCCATCCGATCGGATTCGCACTGTTTGTAAAGGCCGAGGTTGTCCTGCTCAGCAGGTTAAGGGCTAACCCATATTGTACCGTAAGCCCCAAAACGGGTATTTGGCAAACAGTGTAGGCCCAGATCAGGCGCCGCAGAATGTGGCATCTGATCACAGTCTTCACTGTCTGCAAAACGCCCAGCCATACTCCAAGAAACCAAACCCGACACCCCCGATACCTGAAATGGACTCCTGCTAAACTGCTATACATAAGGAAACACAAAAACCTGGGCTACAGCAGTGATACTCCCAGTTTTTACCACCAAAAAATACAGGTATCATGTATGGACATTTCAGCCTCTCCAGAATAACAGCTAAGTTTATTTTCACTTGTCAAAGTGAACTTCAATAAATCTCAGTTTAACATGATAAGCTACACTAATTGTCTAAACATGTGGCAATAAAATTAACAAGTTTTCAGACAACATGGACAATGCATTCATGAAAATTTCAGTGGATCTGAACTTTTTGGTTTTGGGTTTTACAGCCTTTTCAACATTATTTCACTTATATCGATCCGATCTGAGAGGTGGACAAAAACCGAAATAACCAGAGAAAAAACCACCTGACCTTTCGTTGCAGAACTTGGCATCTCACATGTAACCCCGAGCCAGATTCTAAACACGACAGTGAGCGACCTAATGCTCTTAATCCACTAGGTCAAAGAGGCCCGCTAAATTTCAATGTAGAGGCAGCAATATGTGAATATGCACCGCTAGCTTATTGTTAAAATACATTTAATTTGATGATATATGTCATGACATCAATTTTTAAGAAATTTCACCTGAGAAAAGATAGAGACCTGATGGGAGCTGCATTGTTTTATTTTTACGTAAACTATTTTTGAGAAACTTTGTAGCACCCACAGCCTATGTTTGAAGGATAAGTAGGAAAAATATCGCGGGTTTTCGTTAGAGATATGGCCATTTTTTGAGATGTAAAAATGCACTAGAACTCGTAGTGTGTGTGTTTGTGTGTGTGTGTGTGTGTGTGTTTTGTAATTAGTATCTCTACATGTAAATACTGTGCATATTAGAGGGCCTCATGGAAGATTAGCTTGTTATTGCTAAATGTGTTACCCTCTCAAATAGAGACGATTATTATTATTATTATTATTATTATTATTATATTAACCGTGGTCTGGTGGAGTTAACCACTCTTACAAAATACAGACTTTTTCAGAATTTTCTCTACTTTGTTATCTGACTTTAATCTCTAAACTAAACCATCTTTCTCCTTTTGACTGTCAGAATCCAGAGCTGGCAAAAATCTGGAAACACTCAAAAGAAGTTGCTAAAGCTAAGGACAATACAGATGGCTTTTAACTATACAGAGGAAAATAAAAGACACATGTTTGAGTGGGTGAGTGAGTGAGTGAGTGAGTGAGTGTGTGAGCACGCGAGCAAGCAAGTGAGTAGGTAAGTAAGCAAGTTATCTTGCAGGCACACAACACTGACTCAACTTTGATTCAATGTTGAAACAATGTTATAAACGTTGTTTCAACGTTAATTCAATAGCAGGTAGGTCAGTAAATAAGGTAAATTAAGAATGTTTATAAGTAACTAAGAGGTTTTAGTAATGAGGAAAAATAACAAATAAATAAAAGAAAAAAAAAAAAAAAGAAAAATAAATACTTTTTCCCATTTTGTACAGAATGGGATGTCCCATCCCGTATGCAGAAGGGTGCATTTAAGAGTTAAGGGGTACCAGGCTGATTAGAATTTAATCATTGTTAAAAATTGGTTGAACTTTCAAGCAAACAGTGAAGGCCCTGCTCAGGCGTCTTGTTCTGAAGAATCTGATACGGGTCTGCACTGTTTGCAACGAGTGATAAGTTGTTTCTTTATTCCTTTGTCCTTATTCCAGATTTATTTTTTCAACCTGTATTTTTAAAAAGAGTCGTATCAGGAAAGGTCTATTTTTGGCCCCATCAAAATATGTCGACTTTACGCTTCGGCTCCGACTTTACGTAAATATGCCCACAAAAACACTCCAGCAAAAATGTGACCAAAGTTTCCTCAATTTGAGTGGCTTTGATCTTTCAAGCTCCAACAATTAAAACAAACAGATCCTAGCAAAAGACTGTAAATCAGATAATATGTCAGACTATCTGATTAAATTCTAGAAAAAGGTACACTGGTTGTAGGAAGGAGATAAAATTCTAGAAAAAGCAGAGTATAATTAGTTTTCCAGATTGTAGCAGAGTTGAACATTATTTAGTTTCCATTGACCAGCCTGCTCAAATTTTTTTTGTTTTCATCAGGTGAACAAGTCTGTGAAATGAACGCCCCCCCCCCCCCCCCACTAAACCCCACTTTATATAGAGAAAACTGGGGTTTACGGGTGTATACATGATTTTCCTTATTTCTGCCCCAAGACATAGTTTGTGGGTACTTGTTAGAACCGCCTCAATGAGCTTGGAGTATAAATAAGAAAAATATCATGGATTTTCATCAGAAAAGTAGCCATTTTGGTGATGTGAAAAAAATGCACTATATGTCACGGCTGTGTTATCATAACGGTTGTGGTTGTATGGCCCTTCCAAGATTATTTCACTTATTCAGTTGAGCCAAGCGATAATCAGAGGTTGGCAAAAACCAGAGTGCCCGGAGAAAAAACACCCAGAACTTAGCGTCTCACACGTGAACCCAGCCAGGCTTGAACCCACAGCGGCTTACTCATGTGTCGTCAGTTTCGGCTCTACGTGGAAGCACCATTCGGCTCAATATATTTCTCCAAGCCACGATAGGCGAGTGATTTTTTGTTTGATATTGTGTATGATAACTGAATAGTCGATTATATGCTAGTTGAAATCTTACCAAGTCTTTTTGTGGGTATATTTACGTAAAGTCGGAGCCGAAGCGTAAAGTCGACATATTTTGACGGGGCCAAAAATAGACCTTTCCTGATATGACCCTTTATAAAAATACAGGTTGAAAAAATAAATCTGGAATAAGGAAAAAGGAATAAGGAAAAATGAAACAACTTATCACTCGTTGCAAACAGTGCAGACCCGTATCAGATACTGCAGAACAAGACGCCTGAGCATGGCCTTCACTGTTTGCTTGAAAGTTCAACCAATTTTTAACAATGATTAAATTCTAATCAGCCTGGTACCCCTTAACTCTTAAATGCACCCTTCTGAATACGATATGGGACATCCCATTCTGTACAAAATGGGAAAAAGTATCTATTTTTCTTTTCTTTTTTTTTTTCTTTTATTTATTTGTGATTTTTCCTCATTAATAAAACCTCTTAGTTACTTATAAACATTCTTACTTTGCCTGATTTACTTACCTACCTGCTATTGAATCAACGTTGAAACAACGTTTAAAACGTTGTTTCAACGTTGAATCAAAGTTGAGTCAGTGTTGTGTGCCTGCAAGATCACTTGCTTACTTGCCTTCTCACTTTCTTGCTCGCGTGCTCACACACTCACTCCCTTACTCACCCACTCAAACCTGTTTCTTTTATTTTCCTCTGTATAGATAAAAGCCATCTGTATTGTCCTTAGCTTTAGCAACTTCTTTTGAGTGTTTCCAGATTTTTGCCAGCTCTGGTAATAAAATACCCATTCTGACAGTAAAAAGGAGAAAGATGGTTTAGTTTAGAGATTAAAGTCAGATAACAAAATAGAGAAAATTCTGAAAAAGTCTGTATTTTGTAAGAGTGAAAAGACTTGGTAAGATTTCAACTAGCATAGAATCGACTATTCAGTTATCATACACAATATCAAACCCAAAATCGCCCGCCTATCGTGGCTTGGAGAAATATATGGAGCTAAATGGTGCTTCCACGTAGAGCCGAAACTGACGACACATGAGTAAGCCGCTGTGGGTTCAAGCCTGGCTGGGGTCACGTGTGAGACGCTAAGTTCTGCGTGGTTTTTCTCCGGGCACTCCGGTTTTTGCCAACCTCTGATTATCGCTTGGCTCAACTGAATAAGTGAAATAATCTTGGAAGGGCCATAAAACCACAACCATTACGATAACACAGCCGTGACATATAGTGCATTTTTTTCACATCACCAAAATGGCTACTTTTCTGATGAAAACCCATGATATTTTTCTTATTTTTCTCCAAGCTTAGGTTGCGGGTGCTCGTTAGAACCGCCTCATTGAGGCGGTTCTAACGAGTACCCACAAATTATGTCTTGGGGCAGAAATAAGGAAAATCATGCATACACCCGTAAACCCCAGTTTTCTCTATATAAAGTGGGGTTTAGGGGGGTGTTCATTTCACAGACTTGTTCACCTGATGAAAACAAAAAAAATTGAGCAGGCTGGTCAATGGAAACTAAATAATGTTCAACTCTGCTACAATCTGGAAAACTAATTATACTGTGCTTTTTCTAGAATTTTATCTCCTTCCTACAACCAGTACCTTTTTCTAGAATTTAATCAGATAGTCTGACATATTATCTGATTTATAGTCTTTTGCCAGGATCTGTTTGTTTTAATTGTTGGAGCTTGAAAGATCAAAGCCACTCAAATTGAGGAAACTTTGGTCACATTTTTGCTGGAGTGAACAGGGTTTCATCTCTCTCTCAGGAAAAGTGGTGCTAGTTTGAACCTCAGCACATATACCCAATTAGTTTCATTGGGTGGCAGTGCTTGAGATGTTGTTTTATATCTCAATACTTGGTAAAATTCCCCCAGAATTGGAAGCAACTCACGTTTCTCTCCAAAAGGACCAATACAGTGTTGACATGGACTTAAATCTCAAACCATACAAACAAAAAAAAAAAACCTCTGAGGAAAAAAATAATGCATTTAATACAAATGACATATGAAACAGTACATAATAGTTGAACAAATAAATGAAGCCGCAACGTGTGCTAACATACTGCAGATTGTATTTTATATTGTCCTTATTTCTACGCAAAACTTAACTGCCTTACGGGGCTTAAAGAAATAGAATGGGCTGCAAGATGCTTCCACGCAGAGCTGGAACAGAATGCACAGGGGTGCTGGTAAACAGCTGAGCGGTTTTAAAACTACCAAGGAAAAGTGGTGAAAGTGCGACCGTCCATGCTTATAAATGCTATTGGTTGAATTGGGCGGCAGGGCTTGAGGTGTCATTTCATCTCAGTGTCGGGTAAAAGACCCCCAAAAATGGAAGCAACGTCTCCAAAATGACTTACACAGTGTTGACAGGAACGTTTATCTTAAATCAAACAAAATACTCCAAACATAGATTGTGTATGCTCATTAGAAATGCATCAATTACACTATCCCAAAGCTCTAGATAACCGGATAGGATAATATATGATTTTTTTTTCTCATTTATCTTTAAAAGGTGTGCTGTGTATACTCATTAGAATCCCCTCAATGAGCGATTCTAACGAGTGTACACAACATACCTTTATTCTATAGAAGATCGTAAAGATACCCTTAAGTGGTCCCACCATCACTTATGACCTGGTACTATGAGTAAACCTCAGTAGTTCGAACTACCCCAATCTCGAACAACTTTTTATGGTCCCAGAGGTGTTAATATTCATTGAAGTTTTACTGTATTTGGTGCCCGTTTGCATCTATGAGGCAGTTCAAACCAATACCCACTATATTTTAGCAACATTAAAGCAAATTAAGTATTCCTCTCTAAACTCAAATTTTCTGCATAAGATGCGGGGTATACAGGGGGGGGGGGGGGTTCGAACCAAATGATTTTTCCTCCTTATATATAGCTAGAGTCCACTTCAAAGTTTAGGTGTGACAGGTTGTATTTTCCTCTTTCATTTAGAAAATGGCTTAACTTTTTGCAAACAGTGTAGGCCCTGATCAAATGCCCCGTTCTATGACGTCTGATCTGGGTCTGCACTGTTTACCAGTTGCCCGTTTTGGGGTTTCTGGTACAAAATGAACAGATGTGTATACCTTTTCTAGCAGAAATATTTCAGTCTGGCACTGCACTGTCTAATTTAAAACCTCTAGCATGCTTGGCTGTAAAATTCTCTGAATAAATCAGAATTAATTACAACTTCATGCCATTATTTCTATACCAGCAAGGCAACAGCTGTCAAATATTTGATAAATTGGATTGCTCAGTCTGAGCACTCGTAGTATCTGATTTTCGTCTTTGTTTGATTTGAGGTTTAACCGTCCCCGTCAACACTGTAAAGGTAATTTTGGAGACGTTGCTTCCAATTTTATACCCGACATTGAGATGGAATGACATCCCAAGCCCTGCCGTCCAATGAAAACAATAGGGTTTATATGCATGGACGGGCCGAATCGCATCGCTTTGCCTGGGTAGGCTTAGATCCTCTTAGCGGTAGGCTTAGATCCTCTTAGTGGTTTACCAGTACTCGTGTGTGGGCCGGTTTTATATGATTTGTGATGAAAAAAAAACTCATGGTTAATATTAGAGCCTTAGTTATTTAACTGCGTGATCGAGACAGTTTTAATGAGCAACTGACCAACAATAAGAACTAGAGCGTGCATTCGATGGCACACCTTCGCAAATCCCCACTCTTCTGTCAGAGCCAAATATAACATAGTTCTAGCACGCCCTCATTATGTAAGAAAGCCCTGTACCAAATTTGCTGGCATTCAGGCCAGTGGTTAAGGAGAGGATAGCGTGATCGATGGATGAATGAAGACAGACAGATGGATGGAGGGATTTACAATTTCCTCAAACAATTTTTTTAAAAGCATGGGGATAATGATTTTTGTTTGTTTGATTTGAGGTTTAACGACCCCGTCAACACTGTAAAGGTCATTTTGGAGACTTTTCTTCCAATTTTGTGAGACTTTTACCCGACCTTGACATGAAATGACACCTCAAGCCCTACCGCCCAACGGAACCAATAGGATTTATTAGCATGGACGGGCCGACTCGCACCGCTTTGCCTGGGCAGGCTTAGGTCCTCTAAGCGGTTTACCAGTACTCGTGTGCGGGTCGGTTTCAGCTATGCGTGGAAGCATCATGCAGCCCATCTACGTCTTCAAGCCCCGATGGGCGGAGGCCGAAATGCGGATAATGAATATATATGGTTTATGAGTATGGATCGGAACGGTTTATCTGATATTGGGCCTACTATAAAGTGGAGGGGATGCCCCGGCGCTTCTGGGGTACCCAAAGGTTGGTGTCACTGAATGTATCATAAGGAATAAGAATATATATAAAATTTAAGGGTGGGGATCTGAACAGGTATCCGATATTAGGCCTTTTATGAAGTGGTGGGGGTAGGGCATGACCCCAGCACACTCGGGGGACCCAATGGTGAAATGCATCTTATCATAAGGACAAGAATATATATTGTTTAGGGATGGGGATCTGAATGGTTTCTGAAAAATAACGCCTTTAATGAAATGGCGCATGGGCATGGCCCCGTCGCACCCCTGGGGACCTCCAGGTGGACTGAATGTAAAAGGTTATTGACCTGAAATTCAGGCTTGCTGTTTTTCAAGCATAATTCAAACTAAATAAATGTTCCAGTGTAACGTCATGTGAAGACTGTAAACATGTAAAAGGCCCTTATTAATCACATTCTGCTTGATGAAAACCCTGACCAGTCTTAATATTGTCTGGACTTAAAAAACAACATCAACAACAATACATGGTATGCAGTAGACTCAACTCAAAGACTCAGCTCATTGACTCAACTCATAGCCTCAGCTCAAAGACTCAGCTTAGACACCCAATTCAGTATTTTCGTACATATATGCCACGGGCTTTCGAACCTCTCCAGATTATCAGCTGTGTCTAATTTCACTTGTCAGCAAGAATTTCAATAAATCAAGTCTACAAAAGCAGAGCAGCTAAACTTTAAACAGAGCAGCTAAACTTTAAAACAATTACTTTTTACAATTTTCATAAGAGAAATGTTGCACATAATCATTATAATTAAGCGGCGTCTGATCAAAGTCAAGAATGTTTGCTTTAAATACAATTGTATGGGTTTAATGGGCAATCCACCTGTGCTTCTATATACATGTATGTATTATATACCATCCACTAATGCGATAATTACTGTCAATTCGTTAAAAGAGGGAAACCCCTGCTTTGCAAACAGTGTAGATCCAGATCAGATGGCATCTACGGTGATTGTCATGCAACTTGTGAACAAATTTAGTATGCGAAGTAATTCGATCGGCTGCTGGACTGCAATGGCTATTTATTTATTTTATTTTTTATTTATCCAATATTTTAAGAGGGATGTGCACTTAGCTACAGTAGCTAGTCTACCTTGCGGCCCTCTGTTAACATATATACATATGTACAACATATAAAGTTTGCAACATATACACTGGTCTTTGCATACTAGGTATCATATGACTAAAATGGAATCTTCTTCCTATATGAATCTAAAAACCCAATCTGCTTAGTAGTAAAAAAGAATCATTAATAAATCTATGAGCGCATAAAATCTTGTCGTCAATAAAATATTTGTAAAAACGGTTTAAAAACAATGCAATAAGACTAAGTGCTTGACGGCCCTTTTGTTGTTTGAAATAAGACTTGCAAATAGTGGTTATAAAAGAGTACACTGTTGTACATATCTATGACCATAAAATATACAACAAATGACGCGTCTAGGACGGTGTAAATTAATGACTTGGACTTGGAAGATTATAATAATTAGCATGTTATAATACCTATATTTTCCATCACATGGCCGACAAAAGGCCTCGGAATATAAATCATTGCCTCACCACCTGTCTTCTTCAACTCGTCAAGAGCAAAATTGTGCCCCGGGCAGCTGGGGCTATTGCTAAATTAACATATTCAGCAGGATAAAGGTTAAAAAAAAGAAAACGAAATAGTGGTCTGTAGCCTACAGGCCCGCAAAACAGTAATTTTACATATTGCAGGGTCTGATGGGACGTGTTTGGTATGGAAGGGCTGGTAACAGTCATCACAGACAAACCCTCACTGTTTTGGGGCAGACATTATGATGTGCAAAATTAATATTTATGCTTTCACAAATAAACATTAATGTATATGAGCAATCTTTTTTTTTTGTTTGCGTGTGTGTGTGGGGTGGCGGGGGGAGTTTGTCGTTAATCAGAGGTCGGCGAAATCTGAGTGCCCGGAGAAAAGAAAACGTGCCCTTCTGTTGCAGAACTTGGCGTCTCACATGTGACCCTAGCCAGGCTCGAACCCACAGCGCTGAGAGACCTTATGATTGCATGGTCTTTTTCCATTGAAGTACATAGCTAGGCCAAGGAATTAATCTATGCAATGGTCTGGATGCAACTCACACTGGAATGGGGTGGTACAGAGTATTGCATTCCACTCCAATTTTAAACTAAGCTACACATGCATCCCAAAGACATTCAGCAACACGCTACACTCTGACCTACTTATACTTGTAAGATCGATAAAAATAGCACAACAATTTTCGCCCCCCCCCACACCCCCCAATTCAGTGATAGTCACGTGGACAACATCGTTATTTCTGATTATGAAATTTAGTAACTTTGGGTCGATTATAAAACCATCGACCCAAAATGGATAGAATCGGCCAAACTGGTATATTTGTCAATTGTAGTTCATATATTTTGCAAGGATTCGGTATTATACATTATGATATAAGCTTTAAAACTTCTGAATTGCGCCCAACAAACATTTGTTTTCCATACCATGTTTGAACCACCCTATTCCACACATCAGCATTTAAATTAAGACAACCTCTCTGCAATTTTCTAATCGAATTTCTAAATCCTGTCAGATTTCATTCAGATTAAATGGGTTTATTATATGCACCAATCTTAAAAAAAAAAAAAAAAACTAATACAAAAGCCTTAACTTTACAGTTTATGCAAACTGTCAAACAAATGTTCTAGTTCCAGCCACAAAAAAAAACAAAAAAACAAACAAACAAACAAATCTGTTCGATTTATCGATTTTTTATATTTCTCTGGGTAAATTGATCCTTCATTGTAAGCCCTTAAACCATCTCTGGCTAACCCATATATGCCTTGCATCCCAATTAATTTTTTGTATGATTTGAGGTTTATCGCCCCCGTCAACACTGTATAGGTCATTTTGGAGACGTTGCTCGAGTTTTGTGGGACTTTTACCCGACATTTGGATGAAATGACATCTCAAGCCCTGTGGCCCAATGAAACCAATAGAGTTTATATGCATGGACTCGCATCACTTTTCCTGGGTAGGCTTAGAACCTCTAAGCAGTTACTCATGTGCGGTCGGTTTCAGGTCTCTGTGGAAGCATCATGCAGCCCAATCTATTTCTTCAAGCCCCGATGGCCGGGGACGAGCATCCTAATTCAGTCAGGTGTCTAGGTAAAACTGTTAAACTTGTGCGAAAGGCAGACTTTGATTGGTTGTGATTATCAGGCAAAAGCTCTTGCATAACCATATAAGTAAGTCTATCAATTCCTTTCTAAACCCCACTTTTATAGTAAAAAGTGGAGTTAGCAGGTGTGTGTGTGTGTGGTGGGGGGGGGGGGTGGTCATTAACTCCTTTATTACTGCCAAAGACATGGATTGTAGAAACTCATTAGATCTGCCTCATTGAGACAGTTCTAACAATAATCCAAATGCTATACTTGGATGAACCAGATATTATGCTTTGTGTGTGTGTGTGTGTGTGTGTGTGTGTGTGTGTGTGTGTGTGTGTGTGTGTGTGTGTGTGTGTGTGTGTGTGTGTGTGTGTGTGTGTGTGTGTGTGTGAGGGTGGGGAGGGGGAGGTGAGGAGGCATGAATGGGTTTCTAACACCAGCGTCAGGTAAGCCATATATTTGTATATGCAGCCTTTGTAGCTGTAATCATCAACTCCTCTGCGTGTGGCAATAAACTACTGTACTAGGCAGATTCTGAACTGCCTTATCAGGGACCAGATAGAGACTAAAACATAAGCCTTAAAAAGACATGGACATTTATATAGCAGAAAACAATTTCGGTTTTTACATTATTTTCAGAGAGAATGAAGCTTGACAATGTGAATAAGAATTATGTCAAGCCTTATTTTCTTTAAAAAATAAGACAGAATACATTTGAAAACTTACAATCTGCACAATTGGGCTAGCCGGTATCGGTAGCACAGTCGGATGCGATTCTGACTGGTGATCAGGAGGACGCGAGTTCGATACATGCCGGGGTCGGCAACATTCTTTCGTGGAGTTTGATCATGAAATCTTTTCTACGGTCATTTTCTCCCATTCCGCTGATTCAAGAAGGGCAGTTGTCACTTTCTTGCGAAAACATGTGCACTGTACTGGTTAACCGCTTACGTATAAGCCTGTCCAGAAAAAGTGTGTGTAGGTAAACTGACCAGTTCGAAAATGACCTAAATAGTTCTGACTGTGCCGTTAATCTCCAATACAAAACAAAAACAACAACAAAAAAAAAAAAAATAGAGGGCTAAGAGTAATGATTTTCTGGAGTAGAGGTATGTTAATATGAAAGGATCACCATCATCATCATCATCATAATTCTGCAATGGCCCTTAATCAGTGCGTGTCTCCATACTTATATACTTATACTATGGCAAGCAATGTTGCTAATCATTATGCAAAATAGATATTTTTGTTTGTTTGTTTGATTTAAAGTTTAACATCCCGTCAGCACTGTAAAGGTCATTTGAAGACGTTGCTTCCAATTTTGTGGGGACGTTTTACCCGACATTAAGATGGAATGCAATGTCGCCCAATGAAACCAATAGGGTTTATAGGCATGGACGGTCCGATTCGCACCGCTTTGCCTGGGCAGGCTTAGATCCTTGCGGCGGTTTACCAGTACTCGTGAGCGGGTCGCTTTCAGCTCTGCGTGGAAGCATCATGCAGCCCATCTATATCTTCAAGCCCCGGTGGACGGGGACTTGCAGAATAGATATCATATATACCACATCAGGTATCTAATATAGGATATTAGCCCCCGCCCATTTGGGCTTGAAAAAAAAAGATGGCTGCATGATGCTTCCATGGAAAGCTGAAACCGATCGCACATGACTACTGGTAAACCGCTTAGAGGATCTCAGCCTGCCAAGGCAAAGCGGTGCGAGAAGGACCGTCCATGTTTATACATGTAAACCCTATTGGTTTCATTGGGCGGCAGGGCTTGAGATGTCATTTCATCTCAATGTCGGGTAAAAGTCCTACCAAACTTGAAGCAACGTCTCCAAAATGACCTTTACATTGTTGACGGGGACATTAAACTACAAATTAAACAAACAAACTTATACAGGATATAAGATAACTGATAGAAGATATAACATATCTGAATAAGTATATCATATATATTTTATCATATAAATGATATCTTATATTATATATATGATGTTCTTATATCCTATATAAGATATATCAGATATCTGATATAATATATATCTTATTTAATTCCATATAACAGATATCTTAAATATCATATAAGATATCTTTTATAAACTGTCTTATATATTAATTTCGAAATCTAAAATGCTAAACACAGATATCTTTTTTTCAATGATAAAAACATATTTTCTTTTATTAAATAAGATATCGTACACCCTAAATCAGATATCTAAGGCTAATATGGTATAGTTTATAAGATAATATATCCTATATATCTCATTTACTTCATAAGATATCTGATATGTATTATCAGATATCTAATATATATAAGCAATTCAGATATCTTACAAAATTTGAGAAAATTGAAGACATGTAAGTCAGTTTGGCGAACATATAATATATCTTATATAATATATTAGATATCTTATAGACATTTGTATGGAAAAAGGCAAGACAGTGGATTTTACTGATTGCATTGTAGCTTGTCACATCAGAACTATTATTTGCAAACAGCTGAATGGAAGTTTATCAATTCAAATAGTCTAGGTCATTTTTAACCTTTGTCTTCGGTATTTTGTATCACTAAAGCTGCTGCGCTGATGAAACCAAATTACATGAAAGGCCTCTGAGGGATGAGGCATTGAAAATTTATTCGTCGGATTGTTGTCACATGACCAAGATGGGCACCAAACCTGTATATGGTATTAAACACATGACCTCTGGTGAGCGTAGTGGCTCATGAGCCTCTTGTGTTTCTTTACTGCACAAATACAATCAAAGCATTGACAGTACTAGTGGTCGGATTATCTCGAAGGCTAAGTATATGATCCTTGGACTGTCAAATTCCTGTACTTCAAGCAAACAGTATAGACAATGATCAGAGCCGTATTGTGCGGCATCTGAACTTGGTAAACACTGTTTGTCAAAATTCAAATATGCGTCAAGCCCACATTCAAAATGTTTGGGCTGTTCAATTTAACACTTAATTCCTGTACTTCAAACCAGCAGTGTAGGCCCTGATCAGAACGTTTTGTGGCGTCTGTTCTAGGTAAACACGCTTTGCCCAAACCGACACATGATTCTAGCCCCAGCGTACCCCCCAGAGGACCATAGACTGGTCTCACTGAATTTGTCGTAAAAAAAAGAAATGAAATCAAAGCGCCAAAAGGCACTGAAATGACAGATTCTATGAGACAATCATATAACTGTGAAAACTTACGGAAAACCTTTCTAAAAAGAGCTTAAAATTTAGAAAGGAAGTTCTGCAAATTCCAATATATGATATGTTTGCAGATTTCTATAGACCGTTGGTATTATGAAATGCCATTCGATGTTTCAAATTTTTGAAAAAAAAAACGATTTACGTTTTCAAAACCAAACATTAAAATTCAAGTTTTAAAAATGCTACTGTCCATAAGAAACAGTTTTTGTCTGGTCGGTTGTGGACACCTAAGATACTCTATGGGAAAGAGATCGGGGGAGAAAGGCTGGTTAGTCCAGTACATGAATTCCATTGGCTTGAAGACATTTTTGAGTAAGAACAGCACTATGAGCCCGCTCGTAATCCTACTGGATAAGATACCCCGGATTCGGAGCGTAAACAAATAAATGGAACCATGTGAGGCCCAAGCACTTGATTGATGTAACGTCTCGCTGTTCAATCCACGTCTCAGCTATGATCTTGAATGTTCTTAATGACACTAAGCTGCGTTCGCTAACTATATGCAATAGCTCGCCACACAATTACGCTTATTTCACCCGATATGTCATGCTCTATAACGAACGCGTCGCCTCGGCATACCTTACACCTATACGTCGAAACACCCGGGAACGACAACCGGCGTGATTCACGCTGAAGTGCGATTTGTCACTGAAACGCATATGCCAGTCGCTTAAACGCCAATTTACGCATTTCATGCACTAGCGTAAGTTTTCCGTGCTGTGTCGACGCGTTAACTTTTGTCACGACAGGGACGTCTAGCTCTCAAACGTGCATCGCATAAGGGCGACGATCAGTGCCAGTGCTTAATAGTTGGTAGTTGCGACCCCTTGTTTATCTACAGGTACAGTGTAGCTGCTGCCGGCGGAAATCTGTTTTGCATATGCGTCTGACGGTCGAATCGATCTTGACGTACTGACGTCGGTCTTCCGCTACGTCGACATTCACTAGCGTCTTCTATATATAGTAAGTTGTCGCTCCAATAGACATTTGATCACACACGTGTGGCTACCAAAATAAGAGTCAACGTCATCCGCTTTCCGACCAGCTTCTATCTGTCCAGTGGCACGCTTACGATCCTTTATTGAAAAATGTTGCAACACGCTCTCACTAAATGCTTTTTTGAGAACAAATTTCAGTTTCTTCTTTTCTAGGCACGATCTTACATTACACATCAAAAGTTTGATCCTGAACATGTGGTTTCTATCCGTACTGGTGTGAGGGTGGTGCACAGGATCGACGTGGCCGGACTGGTAACCAAACGTCACGGTTGATTGATTTAACCTTTTTAGCTTAAGGGCATGGTGCTTAAGTGTGTTGCAATCGTTTGGTTTCAGAATCAAAGCACTGAGGGGTTGGGGTGTAGGTTGGAGTAATAGGCCTGGGCTGAGATTTAAACTGTTTTTTTTTTTTACTCTGAAATTCCAAAGAAATAGTGAAGATTTTGATAAGAAGACGCGTTCGGCAGCGTCTGATCTTGGTCTACACTGCTTGCCAACCTCACCCTATGATTCCAGGATTACCCTCTTCCGTCTTATGGAATACCCCGATCTCACTGCGGCTATTTTCTACAAGACAAAAGGTTATTCTGACAAGTCAGTGATAGTCACGTAGACATTAGCACTGAGGGGCTTTTCTTATTATCAACTTCGGGTCGAATGCCAAACAATCAACCCAACCATAGCTGCGTCGTTTGTCAGTGTTGGGTACATGTAAGTTTTATCTGTAAAATCTGCACCTGAATCAAATGTTGGATCTGACAATCAATGTAGAATCGGATCAAACACCGCAGAACACGGTGCTGATCTTATTCTACACTTTTTTGCGTTAGTCACTAACATCTTAAGTTTAAACGAATCAGTCCAAGTCCCCGTTCATGACCAGCCTGCATTCAGAGACAATCGGCATGAGTGTTATCATTGCTTTGATTTATTCACTGCCTTGATTTTCTGGAGTGCACTCTTCCATCACTGAAGTTGGGCTTGTCCATTCTGCTAAATATATGGCACCTAGAGTTATATCACAGGACCTACACTAAGTATCTGTACCATATTCAAGGATTGAAACGGACAGCCTTTCTTTTCAGTTTCTCCAAGCAAAGTCAATATACACCTAAGTTGTAACTAACCTAAACTTGACCTCGAAAGTCAGAAAGAAAACTCATTAATATTCTTAATTGTCTACAGCTGGCCTGGTCCATCAGCAGGCTGGTCTTTAAGGATTAAATGTTGACAGCACTGATAGAAAACACGGTAAAACCTGAGCAGACTGCTGATCAGACGCCGCATTGATCTGGGTATACAGATCGCATGATGCAGCTGATTCATATGCAATGCTGAATCATCAAGTCGTCTGCTTCAAAAGTTTGTATTACGCTTACAGGATAACTAATACGCTTGTACAATTTTGATTACTGCGCCAAACCGGACTCCGGAAGAAAAAGCCTGAATTACTTTAAACGTGCAGCACAGCAAGAATAGAACGATGGAATCTGTCATTAAAAAGTGAATAAGCACTGCTTATAGACACCCCCGCATGACAATGGTCAATAATATAAAACAGCAGACATGTTAAAAAAGAAGTGGAACGCATAGCCGGCATGTTATTTGACCTCAAAAAATGGCTAAGTTAAAAAAGACGAAAAAAGGTGAAAGAAATAATTTTAGGAGTATGAAAAAATCACATGCACATCTTCAGACCTATATGTAAACATCTGCAATGTTTCAAAAGGATCAACGTAAAATTGTGAGAGGATTTGCGCTGACAAGGTACCCACTCCCTATACATGTGTACATTATTAGACCTAAAAAAATGGCTAAGTTAAAAAAGAGGAAGAAAAGTGAAAGAAATAGTTTTAGGAGTATGAAAAAACCACATGCACTTCTTCAGACCTATATGAAAACACCTGCAAAGTAGAAGTAAAACAAAGATCAGGAATTGATACAATTAACTTACTCCACCCATAAAAGACACCAAAGTTTCAAAATGATCACCCTAAACATGTGAGAGGAGTTGCGCTAACAAGGTACTCACTCCCTATAAACATTAACATTATCAGACCTCAAAAAATGGATAAGTTAAAAAAGACGAAAACCGTGAAAGTAATAATTTTAGGAGTAAGAAAAAATACATGCACATCTTCAGGCCTATATAAAAACACATGCAAAGTTTCAAACGGATCATCCTAAAACTGTGAGAGAAGTTGCGCTAACAAGGTACCAACTCCCTATACACTTTAACATTATTATAACTAAAAAACTGGCTAAGTTAAAAAAGACAAAATAAGTGAAAGAACTAATTTTAGGAGTATGAAAAAACCACATGCACATCTTAAGTAGAAGTAAAACAAAGATCAGGAATTGATACAATTAACTTACTCCACCCATAAAAGACACCAAAGGGAAAGAAATACAAACATTAAGCGACCAGACCATAATGGAAACCTAAACAAAGGAAGGCCATAAGGACAGTTACTTTCCCACAAAATGGCCATATGGCCATCCAAAATTAAAAGACACAAGTGATACACACAGTAAGTAACAAACAACAACAAATAAATCGCCACAGAAGAGCCGCCTTGGAACGGTCAGTGGAAGATCTCCACCGGGGGGCTTAAATCGATTTTACGTGGCCACAATCCTCGCCCTTACTTCCGTCGCGATTTAGACAAATACTTTGTTCAGTCCGCATGAAGGCCCCCCAAATCATCAGTGCAACATCTCCGTGAACACAAAAACCAAAGAACCACAGAGGTGAGATAACGGTGAGGACTCGACAGCAAGAGACCACTGAAATGCTGGAGCAAAAGAAAACCATCAGTTAGACTCCGATGAGCCCGACCAGAGACAGAGCATCAGGCACCAACCGACATTATCTCTCTAATTCTCAATAAGCCTTTACGTTGGAGCCGTCATAGAATCTGAGGCCTGACCCACCGGCGTGCAATTAAAGAGTGAAGCAAAGTTGCCAACCGTGATTGGGTTAACTACCATGCATGCAGTCTGTCGTATAATATCCATGGTGTACCCAATCTTTTTATATCGAAGAATGATTTTACGAAATTGAGGGCTGAAGTCATTGCGGTTATATATTTTTCTGAATTTATATACTAAGTCACCATAAAATTCGGGTTCCGATAGACCTTGTTATAGAAGAGATTTAAGTCCAATATTGAATTTTGAAATTAAATCAGAATGGCGTCTATAAAATTTTGAAAAGGCTTTGCGAAGTTTATGGTACCGATAACCCTGATTAAGGAGTTTAGCCGTTAATAATTTATTACGAGTGTTGAAGTCAGTTACATGACTACACACTCTAGCAAATCGAATTAATTGCGAAATATAAACGCCATAGGATGGCGCACGAGGAACATCACCATCCAAAAAAGGAAAATTTACAATCTCAAAATCAAAGTCATCGCGTTTATCATAAATTTTGCACGAAACAAATCCATCTACAATAGATAGATGTAAATCCAAAAACGGGGCCTCGGTATCAGAAGAATTTGCTTTATTTAACTGAAGTTCTAGGGGATAAATCTGACTGATCAAACCATAAAAATAGGTATTATCAATATTTAATAAATCATCTAAATATCTAGAAGTAGAGCTAAAAGCTTCAATAATTTCAGATTGGTTATCAATGGAAAGCGACAAAATGAAGTCTCTTTCATAACAATACAAGAACAGATCAGCCACAAGAGGTGCGCAATTAGTACCCATCGGAATACCCACAATTTGTCTAAATAACTTAGTACCGAATCTAATATAAATATTGTCAAGTAGAAAGGTGAGGGCATCACACACTTTCTGACATGACCAAAGTGTATAATTCTTATGCTCTTTAGAAGTGAAAAATGCATTTCTGACATTACATGCAAGATAGAGAGAATCTTCTCTGTGAAAAGCCCATTCAATTAAATCATTAAGCTTTTCTTTTATAAGATTATGAGGAAGTGTAGTTTAAAGAGTGGAAAAAATCGTATGTAGACAGACTAGATGCACGAAAATGTCTAGATTTCAATTTATTTAAAACCTCATTCGAATTTTTTATAGACCAAAACAGATTTCTTCCTGATCTTTCAAAGACTTTAAAATACATTATACACTTTGGTCATGTCAGAAAGTGTGTGATGCCCTCACCTTTCTACTTGACAATATTTATATTAGATTCGGTACTAAGTTATTTAGACAAATTGTGGGTATTCCGATGGGTACTAATTGCGCACCTCTTGTGGCTGATCTGTTCTTGTATTGTTATGAAAGAGACTTCATTTTGTCGCTTTCCATTGATAACCAATCTGAAATTATTGAAGCTTTTAGCTCTACTTCTAGATATTTAGATGATTAATTAAATATTGATAATTCCTATTTTGATGGTTTGATCAGTCAGATGTACCCCCAAGAACTTCAGTTAAATAAAGCAAATTCTTCTGAAACCGAGACCCCGTTTTTTGGATTTACATCTATCTATTGTAGATGGATTTGTTTCGTGCAAAATTTATGATAAACGAGATGACTTTGATTTTGAGATTGTAAATTTTCCTTTTTTGGATGGTGATGTTCCTCGTGCGCCATCCTATGGCGTTTATATTTCGCAATTAATTCGATTTGCTAGAGTGTGTAGTCATGTAACTGACTTCAACACTCGTAATAAATTATTAACGGCTAAACTCCTTAATCAGGGTTATCGGTACCATAAACTACGCAAAACATTTTCAAAATTTTATAGACGCCATTCTGATTTAATTTCAAAATTCAATATGGGACTTAAATCTCTTCTGCAACAAGGTCTATCGGAACCCGAATTTTATGGTGACTTAGTATATAAATTCAGAAAAATATATAACCGCAATGACTTCAGCACCCAATTTCGTAAAATCATTCTTCGATATAAAAAGATTGGGTACAACATGGATATTATACGACAGACTGCATGCATGGTAGTTAACCAAATCACGGTTGGCAACTTTGCTTCCCTCTTTAATTGCACGCCGGTGGGTCAGGCCTCAGACTCTATGACGGCTCCAACGTAAAGGCTTATTGAGAATTAGAGAGATAATGTCGGTTGGTGCCTGATGCTCTGTCTCTGGTCGGGCTCATCGGAGTCTAACTGATGGTTTTCTTTTGCTCCAGCATTTCAGTGGTTTCTTGCTGTCGAGTCCTCACCGTTGTCTCACCTCTGTGGTTCTTTGATTTTTGTGTTCACGGAGATGTTGCACTGATGAGTTAGTAGGCCTTCATGCGGACTGAACAAAGTATTTGTCTAAATCGCGACGGAAGTAAGGGCGAGGATTGTGGCCACGTAAAATCGATTTAAGCCCCCAGTGGAAATCTTCCACTGACCGTTCCAAGGCGGCTCTTCTGTGGCGATTTATTTATGTTGTTGTTTGTTTCTTGCTGTGTGTATCACTTGTGTCTTTTAATTTTGGATGGCCATATGGCCATTTTGTGGGAAAGTAACTGTCCTTATGGCCTTCCTTTGTTTAGGTTTCCATTATGGTCTGGTCGCTTAATGTTTGTATTTCTTTCCCTTTGGTGTCTTTTATGGGTGGAGTAAGTTAATTGTATCAATTCCTGATCTTTGTTTTACTTCTACTTTTTTATCACAATATTTAATTACATGCGTTTTAATAGCAGTAAGACAGGAAGTTAATAATTATGAAAGTTCAGTGGTAGTGCAAGAGCTAGAATTTGCAATAAACCGTGGTTTGTAAGGTTTTTTATGAAGTTTTGGTAACCAGTATAGCGTAGGAAGCTTGTCTTGGCCTTCGTTAACACACACAGCAAACTTGGTGGCTGAAAGACAAACATGTTTATCTACTATAGCTCTCTCTTCAGCTAAAGGCTGAAGTTCATAGGCCTTAGTACCACCAAGTTCCTGCTTAAGCGTGTTAACATAGTGGAGCCGTCACACAACGACGACGTTGTTAGCGGCCTTGTCTGCAGGGGCCAAAACAAACTTCTTATGAAATTCTTGAATACCTAGTTTAAGATGACGTAAAGACGTCTTGGGCTTAGGAGGTAATAAGTTAGTATTTTGAGAATAGAAAGAAATGCGTTTAATCACTAGTTTTAAAATGCTAAGTGTCCAGTCCTTAAGGGCTTTATGCTCAACATACTCTCGCTTACACCATCGATTACCGAATTCATTCAAGGAAGCAGCGATTTCATCTCTACATTTACTGAAATCAATTTTAGAAGGAAACCGATATTTCGGTCCTTTAGAAATTATATTCCTTATCCTAGAATCAGGAATAATTTTCAAATTGCCAGTAATTACATGACCAGCAGCAGGATAGCAATACTTTGAGTTTTTACAATCACATGAATCAGGAGTATTAGTATCAATATCAAGATCTGAAACAAGTTTATTGAAATTAAAAATGATAGATCTAACAGGTTTGTTATAAGACCTAAATAAAAACACATTTAAAGTTTTAAAACGACCACCCTAACAATGTGAGAGGAGTTGCGCTGAAAAGGTACCCACTCCCTATAAACATTAACATTATCAGATCTCAAAAAATAGCTAAGTTAAAAAAGACGAAAAACGTAAAAGCAATAACTATAGGAGTAAGATAAAACCACATGCACATCTTAAGACCTATATGAAAACATTTGCAAAGTTTCAAAACGATCACCCTAAAACTGTGAGAGGAGTTGCGCCTGCAAGGTACCCACTCCTATACACTTTAACATTATTAGACTCAAAAATGGCTAAGTTAAAAAAGACGAAAAAAGTGAAAGGCATAATTTTAGGAGTACGAAATAACCACAAGCACATCTTAAGACCTATATAAAAACACCTGTAAAGTTTCAAAACCATCACCCTCAAACTGTGAGAGGAGTTGCGCTAACTAGGTACCCATTCCCTATACACTTTAACATTATTAGACCTGAAAAAATGGCGAAGAAAAAAAAAAGACGAAAAAAGTGAAAGAGATATTTTTTGGAGTATGACAAAAACCACATGCACATCTCCAGACCTATATAAAACACCTGCAAAGTTTCAAAACGATCATCCTAAAACTATGAGAGGAGTTGCGCTAACAAGGTACCCACTCCCTGTACACTTTTACATTATAGACCTAAAGAATTGCTAAGTTAAAATAAAAGACGAAAAAAGTAAAACAAATAATTTTAGGATTATGAAAACACCATATGCCCATCTTCAGATCTATATGAAAACACCTGCAAAGTTTCAAAACAATCACCCTAACACTGTGAGAGGAGTTGCGCTAACAAGATACTCACTCCGTTTACAATTTAACATTATTAGACCAAAAAAATGGCTAAGTTAAAGAAGACGACAACAGTGAAACAAATAATTTCAGGAGTAAGAAAAAACTACATGCACATCTTCAGACCTGTATGAAAACACCTGCAAAGTTTCAAAACGATCACCCTCAAACTGTGAGAGGAGTTGCGCCTACAAGGTACCCACTCCCTATACACTTTAACATGATAAGACCTCAAAAAATGGCTATGTGAAATAAAAAGCTATCCAGGGACATAACTCTGGGCCCTTGATAAATATTTTACTACAACAGATTCCTTACCTCAGGCACCAAGTGTGATAGAAGTTCCATTAATGTAGAACAATAAATACAAAAGTTATAAAAAATATTAAGCAAGATATACAGGAAAATCAAAAGTGTCACGGATAAGTTTTCAAGAATTACAAAGGGGAATAACTTTAACAGTATTGATCGCAGGACCTTTATTGTCATGTAGCCGCAGCATCTCATCAATATCAACATTTATGCAAAACATGGCAAGATTCTGTAAACTATTATGCAAGATATGCAGGGAAAACCAAAGTGTTACGGTGGGGGGGGGGGGGGGGGGGGGGGTATAACAATAATACATGTATGTATAGTTTAGGGGTGAGGACGTGATTGTTTTCTGGTATATTTGACCTTTATGAAGTGTATGGTGGGACCCCTCCCACCTAGCCCCGGTTGGTGTCATTGAATTGGTGTCACTGAATGTGTCGTATCATAAGGAACAGACATATACTTGGTAAAGGGGTACAGGAAGGGATCTGAACGGGTTTGTGAGAAATTAGGCCTTTAGGTCATTACAGGGTCACTGATGAGGCTTTATTAGCCGAAACTACGTAGTATGACCCATCTTCTTTCTTATGAATGTTTTCATTGCTCTTAAAGGAACTCATTTTTGATTTTTATTTGCCTTCACTGCAGCTGGTGTTGTGCCGTGTGGCGGCCGTAAAACGTCTCCCCGTACATCAACCATAGTGCAGTTTATATTTTACTTTTGGTCCTTTGAGGTGGGGTGGGGGTCGAATAACTGCTCGCTCTAATCCGTAGTGTCCTATAATACCACTTTCAACTGCCTATAATATCGTACGTCTAGTGACCGGACCTACTTTCAGCCCGTACCACCCAGTAAAAAAATCAAACTTCAAGTTATTATTTTATTTAAATAAATTTTCAGCATTTTCAGCTATATTTTAACCTTTCCGGGCTTTCCCAGTTGAATGCCCGTTGGACATCATGCAAACACGCCCATAAATATTTTTGACCCCCCTTGTACCCCACTTTTATATAGTAAAACTGGGGATAAAAAGGGGTAAATATTTTTTTCTTATTTTTGCTCTAAAATATAGATTGTGGGTACTCGTTAGAACCGTCTCGATGATCGAGGCGGTTCTAACATGTATCCACAATCTATATTTTGAGCCGAAATAAGAAATAAATATCACAATTTTTCATCTTAATTTTTTTTCATTTTTACGGCGGTAAAATTTACAGTGTATTTGTATAGGCATGTTTTCGTAATGAATAATTGCACACTCCTAGTGCGGTTGCTTCCTAACCCAAAGTTAGAATAAACTATTAATTTGCAGATTTTCATTCTAAACGTAAAGCACAAAGAAGCTTTTATTTTATACATAGCAGTGAAATCAATGCATATCTGAAACAAATAAAAGTGATATTTTCACAGTGTGAAAATATAAGTGATATTTTCACACTGTGAATGTTATTTTCACAGTAGCAGCCCGGTCTACTTTTTTCGCCTAAGTCATATGTAATCGCTGAAATAATTCTTTAAAATACCTTGAAAAAGCATTCTCTGAACTGTAAAATGCTGTATTAAAAATGGCGATCTGTTTCTGTTTTGCAACTGACAGTTATGACGTCATTGTCAAGTCGAAAATTGTGACGTAAGATCCGATTGATCAATTACAGTAAGTGTCCTAAAATATTATAAAATAAAAAGAAAATTTACTTTTTTCAGATAAATATCAAAAATATTTCATCTCGTGTGTTGAAAATATCAGAATTTCCACTCGTGCTTCGCACTCGTGAAAATTCTGATATTCTCAACACACTCGATGAAATATTTTTGATATTCATCTCAAAAAAGTAAATATCCTCTATTTATTTGAGCGACCATATTGTTGCTGATGATTCTGCGGTTCGGTGACGTCAGAAACGTTGCATCCTTTGACGTCACGGCTCCAAGGCACTGAATGTCGTTTAACAACAAACAAACAAACAAACTGTTTGCATTGTTGAAATTTGCTGAAGCAACACAAAACCCCTTGATTTTTGGATTGCGGTATAAACTAAATATATGGTTAGTGTCTTTGATAATTAAATATAATCGGTTCGCCGTGACAATTTTATAGGGGTTCGCTAAAGCTCGCCCATGTTAAAGTATCTAAGTATCATCGATTATATTTTATATTAACTCATTAAATGCAAATCACGACAATTGTTGTCTGCTTTGGTGCCTGGCAAGTATACGTTAAACTTAGTTTTTGCAAACAGTGTGTTCCCAGATCAGACTGCTCCTCTCTGATCTGTGTCCACACTGTTTGTCTGTATGCAAAAATAGTTTTGAAAAGTTTGCAAAGAGATTCAGCAGATGACATAAGCAGACGACATTTTCAGGTGTAGTTTTCTGGGCGTCTTAAGAGTTGAAGACCTAGCCATGTATTTTCTATTTATCACATTAGTTATTCAGACGTCCAGAGGACCCACGTTATAACGACATTCGTTATAACGACAAAACTCGTTATAACGACAATTTCAATGGAACGAATTCTTAGCTCAAGGTTTAGCCTCAATTCCGAGCGCATTTGGCTTCCTTTAGGTTGGAAATACCCAAGTCGAATCCAGAGTCATGAAAGATTCTTGTAATTTAACACTCCAAGATACAAATGTTATAGATATTTGTTAGAATCGCCTCGAAATTACCCATACAGTGTGGTCGGGGGCGTTAAACCTCAAATCAAACAAACAAAAACCATTTTCTATGCACCGGGCTGAAATATGCTTTATGATTTTATGAAAGATTAAACGCCTACATATCGGAAGGTATATCAGATCGTCATGCCTCAATTAGATTTTGCGCCAGGTTTTCAAGTCGGTGTAAAATAAAAATCAAAAATGAGTTCCTTTAAGAGCAATGAAAACATTCATAAGAAGGAAGATGGGTCATACTACGTAGTTTCGGCTAATAAAGCCTCATCAGTAACCCTGTAATGATCCGGCAAAGAAAGCCAGAGGAAACATACTGCAATTTTGCGATTTTCGAATAGGCAGTCGATACAAAGACTGATATAAATCAAAATGGGGCCCAATTAATTAAAAATCTGTCTAGAATATGAGTCTAAACCAATAATTATTTCCGATTTCTCAGAATATTCACGCTGATCTCAAAGGACCAAAAGTAAAATATAAACTGCACTTTGGTTGGTGTACGGGGAGACTTTTTACGGCCGCCACAGGGCACAACACCAGCTGCAGTGAAGGCAAATAAAAATCACAAATGAGTTCCTTTAAGGGCAATGAAAACATTCATAAGAAGGAAGATGGGTCATACTACGTAGTTTCGGCTAATAAAGCCTCATCAGTGACCCTAAAACCCTACTTTAGAAAAGTCAGATCAGTATTGGTAATAGTGACACGTCAAATTTGTTTCAATTTTACGGGGATATCCATTAGTTTCCTTTTTTCTACATGAACACTTTTGTGTGACTTGTTTGTTTGTTTGATTTGAGGTTTAACGTCCCCGTCAACACTGTAAAGGTCATTTTGGAGACGTTGCTTCCAATTGTGTGGGACTTTTACCCGACGTTGAGATGAAATGACTTGTCAAGCCCTGACGCCCAATGAAACCAATAGGGGTTATGAGCATGGACGGGCCGACACTCGCACCGCTTTGCCTGGGCAGGTTTAGATACTCTAAGCGGTTTACCAGTACTGGTGTGCGGGTCTGTTTCAGCTCTGCCTGGAAGCATCATGCAGCCCATCTATTTCTTCAAGCCCCAATGGGCGGGGGCTGCACTTTCGCGTGACAAAATGGCGTCTATTCAGGCAGACACACGTCTCTAGGGCATCGTCAAATCGACGTCGATTTGACGTTGCACCGATTTAGTTTTGACGTTGTATAAAAGTCGTGACGTCGTACCGGCGTATGTTTGACGTCGCAACTACGTTATGTGCCTGCTGGGGTGGTTTAGACCCGGATAGACGCCTCATTATTTGGCATCTTATCTGGGTATACACTGTGTGCCAATGTCTCAGCAAATGAACCTAGTCATTGTTTTACAGATAACTATCTTTAGACAACACTCTGACGTCACAAAGACAAGAACATAGCGGTTATTAATAACTGATAATCGAGGTGCGTTCAACAAAGCTGGCGCCCACCGAGCGCCCTCTTTGTCGCCTACAGAACGAAGACAACAAAGTGAGCGGTCGGCGGGCGAAAGTCACGTGGACTTAATCAGCAATGTAAAGCCTCTTTTCTTAGAAACACAGTAGATATCAATTTATATATATGGTTCCCGGAGATGTTGCACTGATAAGTTAGGAAGCCTTCATGCAGACTGAACAAATTCTTTGTCGCACTCGCGACGGAATCAAGGGCGAGGATTGCAGCCGCGTAAAATTGATTTAAGCCCCCAGTGAAATATGTCTATCGCAGTTTATTTTTGTAATGGTTTGTCTTTGAGTGTGCACCGTGTGTATCGCTTATATCTTTTTGTTTTAGTCAACCATTGGGACTGTATCGGGTTTCCGCTTTTGATGTTTCCAGTAGGGTCTAGTGATTTAGTGTCCGTGCTTCTTTCCAGTTGGTATCTCCGAAGGGAGGTGTGGGTTACGCGTATCGATTCCTGATTATTGCCTTCATTTCCGTTCTGTTAGCCTGATATAGCTTGATACAGAGGACCCGCGTTATAACGACATTCGTTATAACGGCAAAACTTTGTTTTAACGACAATTTCAATGGAATGAATTCTTACCTCAAGGTTTAGCCTCGATTCCGAGCAGCTCGGGCTTCCCCTGGGTTGGAAATACCCAAATGGAATCCATTGTCATGAAAGATTCTTGTAATTTAATACTCTAAGATACTGTTTCTTGGAGTAATGATGTGGAAAAGACCTTTTATAAGCTATCATACTCCTGACTGGGATTCTTTATAACGGCAAATTCATTATAACGGCACAATAATAGGGAACAAATACTGTCGTTTTAACGCGGGTCCTCTGTATTAAAATGCAAATACATGTAACAGAAGAAACTGGGATTGGGCTTCAATAAGTTGTCTCAACATTAGTTACAGTGTTGACGGGGACGTTAAACCTCAAATCAAACAAACAGCCCCCACACCACCCACACTAATGTGCTAGCCAACATGAAATTTACCCTTCTGGTTCATACAATTCGTTACATACAGTAAACTTCCTCTATTAAGACCACCTTTGAAACTGTTCAAAAGTGGTCTTAAAGACCACTTTTGAACAGTCCCAAAGGTGGTCCCTCACCAGAGGACACTGTGGCCGGAAAAAATAAAGAAATATGAAGTGCATCCTTCAAAATAAGCTTCTAAAAGCAGATTCAGTCTTAATTTTAGGTGGTCTTAATAGCGAATCTGTGTTGTGTATACATGAATATATTCGTTGAAAGTTTGTAATGAATGAATGAATGAATGAATGAATGAATGAATGAATGCGATCTCTAGAGCATCACCTGAACAAGTCCGCGAAAAGAACACCCCCTAAATCAGTCTTATATAGAGAAAATCGGAGTTTTCGTGGGTATACATTATTTTTCTTATTTCTGCTCCAAGGCATAGGTTGAGTGTACTCATTAGAGTCGTCTCAAAGAGGCGGTTCTAACGAACACTCATAATCTATTTTTGCTGTATAAATAAGAAAAATATTAGGAATTTTCAGGATTTTCATCAGCAAAGTAGCCATTCTGGACATGTGGACTTAAACTATGTCGCACGCATATAGATTTGATCGCCAGGTGTCGCTTTAATATCCTGGTGTGAAAGGCGATGGATATCATATTTTACCCAGAATTGTATCTGATCGCAAACGACGGTATCACGCGGTTGTGATGTTTAGATATTTCTCACACCAGAGCGGTTGGAACAGCTTGGAATTAGGATAGCCCGGCGGTAATGTGGTACATTCTGACTCAAATATGGCATTCTTCTGCGAAAGTAGTCGATATTTGTTTTTTTTTATTTTTTTCTCTGCTGCTAACGTAGATTGTGGGTACTCTTTATCGCACACTTAATGGGGCAGTTCTAAAGAGTAGTCACAATCTTTATTTTAGAGCATAAATAAGAAAAATAAGATATAATCCTGTAAACCCCAGTTTTTGTTTATATAAAATGCATCAAGAAAACATGCCTATATACTTTTGATCCCCTTGAACCCCACTTTTATATAGTAAAACTGGGGTTTTAGGGGGTATACCTTATTTTGCTTATTTCTGATCTAAATATAGATTGTGGGTACTCGTTAGAACCGCCTCGATGAGGCGGTTCTAACGAGTGCCCACAATCTGTATTTTGAGCAGAAATAAGAAAAATATCACAATTTTTCATCTTAAAATCTTTATTATTTCGGCGATAAAAGGGGCAATGTATTTGTATAGGCGTGTTTGCGTAATGGGGTTTCAAGGGGGTCATAATTTTATAGGCTGTTTTCGTGATGGTTGTTTATTTCATTGCTTTGTTATAGCAGAATTGCATGTTAACCCTTTTTGTACCAAATGGAATCTTCCTCCTTATATATACATGTAGCACACGTGGGACTGTCAGGTTGTGCTTTCTTCAAAATTGATTTGGAAAATGGCTTAACGTTTTGCAAACAGTGTAGGCCCTGATCAGACGCCGCGTTTTGTGGCGTCGTATCCGGGCCTGCACTGTTCTTGGGTTTCTGGTACTCAACGGGTTATGGTTTCAAATTTCTCTTAATTCGAGTTAGATCATCGGAAGAGGGTATTTAATCTAGTAGGCTCACATTATAATCTGATGTTTTGTGTTTTATTTATTTATTTATTTATTTATTTATTTATTTCTTCATTTATTTATTTATTTAATTATGTTGTTTTACGGCCCTTTTTGTTATTACTTCACTGATACGAGTCGTTAATCAAAGGTGCTCGACAATCGGCGTATCCAGAGAAAGAACACCCGACCAAATTACACACAAACCCACACACGCAAGCGCACACACGCAAGAACACCCATATTCACACGCACATTCACACGCACAATATGAGTAGATGAATGAACAGTGAATGAACCGTCCCATGACGCCGTTCTAACAAGCCGGGGCATATCATTTCCTACAATTTACTTGTGCGCCCAGCGAAGAATCAGATCAGCCTGCGCATCCATATAGTCTTACCAGAGACTTGCTGCATGAAGGAGCAGTGGGCCCTTAGCTAACCTTAGAGCGCGCAACGAAGACCCTCTGATCAGACTGCGCGGATGCGCAGGCTGCATCTGGGTGTCTTATTGTAGGATTTGTCGTGCGCTGGTTCACATGTGTTAATGAGTCACATTTGGAAATCATGTCTGCGTGGAAGCATCCTGCAGCGAGTCCGATGGGCGGGGCCGAAGAAGTAGCAGATACGAAATGCAGATTTTAACAGTTGTTCAGGGTTGCTGTCATATTTATTGGTAACAGGCTGTCGGAGGAATGGTAAAGGGATACCGGAGGATAGGTTTAAGGGAAATGGGAACACCTGGTAGATATTTCCGCCATTTTTCGAAGGGAGACTACTTTGGGAACTTCCTGTTCGCTTTTCTATTAGCTCTGTTACACGGAAAAAGGGGTCAACTCTTAAAGGAAAGAATTTGCTCCTCAGGAGCAAATTCTTTCCTTTAAGAGTTGACCCCTATTGAAATGGATCATATATACTTTTGTAGGAATTGCCTCCCCTGAAGTTGTATCCATCTCCCTTTAAATCATCATGGTTTCAGCTCTGACAAAAAACACCATGCGGCCGGCAATCTACTTCTCCTAGCCCGATAATAATAGAAAATGAGCCGGTACACAGCATTTCCTACAAAATAAATGTGCGCCCAGCGAAGAATCAGACCAGCCGGCGCAGGCATATAGTCTGAACAGCGACTTCTCTTGCTACACGAAGGAGCATTGGGCCCCTTAGCTATCCTAAAAACGCACAACGATATTTTTAATCAGACTGCGCGGATGCGCAGGCTAATTTCGCTTTCAACAATTTTTCAGTCCTATCACGACGGTGTCTGGTTGCGACAGGGAGCTCAATGCTCACTTTTATAGTGCTGCCTCACTGAAGTATCATGTCCCAACTACAAAACATGATACCACACCCAGTCATATTATCCTGACACTGGGCCGACCAGTCCTAGCTCTACCCCGTAAATCTGAGTGCAAAGCGAAGAGCAGCTAGTACCATTCTTAACGACTTTAGTATGTCGCGGCCCGGGATCGAACCCGCGACCTTCCGTTCCCCGGAGCGGAAACTCTACCAACTGAGCTATCGGGGCCGGTTTTTGAACGTAAAGAATCTGGTTCTATTATTACGGCCCTTTCAAGATTATTTCACTAATATCGAGACGATGGTTAATCAGAGGTGGGCGAAAACCGGAGTACTCGGAGAAAAACCACCTGACCTGCCGTGCAGATCTTGGCGTCACATATGTGATCCGAGCCAGACTTGAACCTACAACGGTGAGAGACCTAGTGATTATGAATCTGCGCTCTTATCCACTAGGCCATGGAGGCCCGTCACTTTTATCTGCACACAGGCCTAAGCACAACATTGCGCTAGCAGATTCTGATTTATTGTGTTTCTATGAGACAGAATTCACCGAGTGAATTTTCGGCCCCGGCCTATCGGAGTTCGGAGGATTTAATTGCGCTGCATGGTGCTTCAACGCAGAGCTGAAACTGACCATATATGTATACTGGTAAACCGCTTAGAAGGACTAAGCCTGCCCAGGCGAAGTGGTGTAAGTCAGATCGTCCAATACGAAGAAGCATTGTCGTTCCATTTGGCGGCAGGGTTTAACGTGTAAGTTTATCTCAGTGTCGGGGAGAAGTCCGACAAAATTGGAAGCAACGCGTCCGAATATGACCTTAATAGTGTTAACGGGGACATACATGTAACACCCCAATTTAAACAAACAAATCACCGAGTGAATTTTCTTAACAACGCGGTTCTAACGAGTACCCGCAATCTATGTTTTTGAGCACAAATAAGAAAATACTTTTTCCCCCTTTTAACCCCAGTTTTACTATGTAAAAGTTGGGTTTGAGGTAGTCAAAATGTATATAGGCGTATTTGCGTGATGGCACAGTAGTCGCAGATAAGATTGACTAGACGGAGATATTCAGGTGTTGTCAATATATGTCAAGTTCGCTGAGTCCACCAGAAGGGATTCGGTAGAGTGCCTTTCGCGTGCTTTCTGCAAGCTGACCAAACTGCCTTATTCACCACAGCTTTGTCTGTGTCAACGGTTGCAGTTGAATTCACACAATCAGGAGACTTGGCTTACCTTTTTTTGCCAGTAGAACATTCCAAAGGCAGGTGCACATCACGTGAACAGGTCCGTGAAATGAGTCCCCCCCCCCCCTAAACCCCAATTTATATAGAGAAAACTAGGGTTCACGGGGATATACATTAAATTTCTTATTTCTGCTCCAAGACATAGGTTGTGGGTACTTGTTAGAACCGCCTCAATGAGGCGGTTCAAACGAGCACCCACGACCTGTGTTTGCAGTATTTATAAGAACAATATCACGGATTTTCATCAGAAAAGTGGCCATTTTGGAGATGAGAAATGTGCATTATGTCGCACGGCACGGATGTGCTATCGTAATGCAAACGGTAGCTCTGCCTAGTCAGTTTTATCTGTGACTACTAAAACTCTGTATTTATTTCAATGGTTAGGGGCGATAGGGCTTGTGATGTCATTTCATCTCAATGTCGGGTAAAAGTCCCACAAAATTGGAAGCAACGTCTCCAAAATGACCTTTACAGTGTTGAACGGGAGGTTAAACCTCAAATCAAACAAACAAAACCTCAAAGGTTAACAAGTTTGAAGACAGGAAATTTCAACGGCCCGAAGTCGTTTTTGTGAACTCGTATGAAAAGTCTTGATGAAGCGTTTCCGATGTTTATACATCGTCACCTATAAGTGAAACTGTTGTAACTGCATTTTTTAAAATTTTACAGGAGAGACAAAAAAACTGATTATTTTTCTTATACAGCAACAAGAAATAGTCATATTCACATATGTTAAGTAAAATAATGTTTTACACATTATGGTCTAAATAACTTTTTTAATTGAAATATGTAAGTTACAATAGTTTCGCACTGAAAATTGGGAAACCGGCATTGCATGTTATATGCGAAACTATTGTAACTGCACTTTTTTCTTAATTTCATTTTGAAGGATATTTTCAAGTAAAGATTTTTCAAGTTAACAATAAATAGATATAAAAGTGGAATTGATACGGGGTCATCTAATTGCAGTTTTTGAGCATACACATTTTGAGTTACAATAGTTTCGCATATAAAAAATATGGTGATTTGAGTTACAATACTTTCCAAATATTTCAATTTTTGCTTATCTATTCTCAATTCAGCCTCAATATTTGGTGTATAGATAGAGGTTAGGGAGTGGAATAAATTTATCCCAAAAAGTGATTTTTGATAAAATAGTCAGTTACAACAGTTTCGCTTATAGGTGACGACATGTACACAGCATACCTACCTCATAGAAATAAAAAAAAATAAACATCATGTTCACACGTGCGTTTAACGAATATCCCACTAAACCCCTCCATATACACAGAAAACTGGGGTTTACAGGCGCAATAAAAATAGCTGGTAGGTACTCGTTAGAACCGCCTCATTGAGGCGGTTCTAACGAGCACCAACAACATATATGCTTGGAGTATAAATTAGAAAAATATCACTAATTTTTTGCAGAAAAGTAACTTTTTCGGGGATATGAAATAAAAATGCACCATGTCACTCAGATTGCAATGATATATATAAACATTATTTTCTCTGACTCTATGATAAACCCTCAGTGGGTCGAAAACCCCATGTTTCAAAATAACTTTCACAGCCACAAAGGTTTCGAACTATAGCAGTTCGACAGTATTACACGTTAAATAGTTTTTCGGCATTTATTCCTTTACTAAATGGAATATATGTATGAAGCTTCACCGATATATAGACCACCATAAGAAGCAGGTTTTGGATTGCTCATAGGCAAAATGCGTTAACATTTGACAGAGTTATTGCCATTAACAATTTCCATTTAATGGTTTTGGACTCTTATTCGTTTATTTTAAGGACTAATTGGAAGAAATTTTGTATATATATTGGTATTGGGAATGTGTGGTTTGGGAATTGCTCATGGCATAAATATGTTAACATTTGATAGAGTTATTGTTGTTAACAACCAGTGCTTTAGCTGAAGTGCACGACCCGCCGGAAGGTTTTAGCTTTATGAGTGTTACCATACCATACCATACCATACCATGGGTATGGCGGCCATTTCGGTCATGTGACCTTGACCTAAAACGGTTCCCCCAATAAATGCGCCTTATCGTAAGGAGCAAAAATATATCTAATACTTTAGTACTGTATTCTGAATCGTTTGCAGGATAAAATGCATTCTCACATTTTCCAATACAAAAGCATATGTGTCAAAGTTTGACCTAGGCACAAAGAAGGTCAAGGTCAACCCAGGGTCACCATTATAGCAATTTATGATGGGCCTACGTCCCAGATGCCATTTATCAAGTTTCGTGGAAATCTGCCAAGTGGTTCTGGAGAAGACTATTTTTGAAGGGTTTTTACCGTATACTGCTTGGCGGCCATTTTGGTCATGTGACCTGGACCCCATGAGCAAATTTTGGTTTCCCCCATCCCATAGAAGCTCCATAGGAAATTTGACTTCAATCGGCCCAAAGGTTTCCATAGAGAAGCAGTTCGAAAATTTTCACATTTTCGCCTCTGCGAGGCTATACTAAATGGAATGTAATATTTCGCAATTTCATTGGTTAGATCTCATTGATATCTATCAGTATGCCAAAAATGTTTAAATATTCCAAGCGGTTAAGTCACTATCACCAATTTTCACAAACGGTTTACGGACGGACAGACAGACAGACAGACCATATATGGCTTGGCGGCCATTTTGGTCATGTGACCTCGACCCCATGAGCAAATTTTGGTTAGCCTCATCCCATAGAGGCTCAATATGAAATTTGGCTTCAATCGGCCCAACGGTTTCCGAGGAGAAGCAGTTCGAAAATTTTCAGATTTTTCGCCTCGGCGAGGCTAAACTAAATTGAATGTAATATTTCGCAAGTTCATTGGTTAGATGTCATTGATATCTATCAGTATGCCAAAAATTGTTTAAATATTCCAAGCGGTTAAGTCACTATCACCAATTTTCACAAACGGGTTACGGATTTTTCGCCTCGGCAAGGCTATACTTAATGGAATGTAATATTTCTAAAATAAATTGGTTAGATCTCATTGATATCTATCAGTATGCCAAAAATTGTTAAAATATTCCAAGCGGTTAAGTCACTATCACCAATTTTCACAAACGGGTTACGGACGGACAAATTTGGTTTCCCCCATCCCATAGTGTCTCAATATTAAATTTGACTGCAATCGGCCCAACGGTTTCCGAGGAGAAGCAGTTCGAAAATTTCCACATTTTTCGCCTCGGCTAGGCTATACTAAATTGAATGTAATATTTCGCAAATTCATTGGTTAGGTCTTATTGATATCTATCAGTGTGCCAAAAATTGTTTAAATATTCCAAGCGGTTAAGTTACTATCACCAATTTTCACAAACGGGTTACGGACGGACAGACAGACAGACCATATATGGCTTGGCGGCCATTTTGGTCATGTGACCTGGACCCCATGAGCAAATTTTGGTTTCCCCCTTCCCATAGAGGCTCCATATGAAATTTGACTTCAATCGGCCCAACGGTTTCCGAGGAGAAGCAATTCGAAAATGTTAACATTTTTCGCCTCGGTGAGGCTATACTAAATGGAATGTAATATTTCGCAAGTTCATTGGTTAGATCTCATTGATATCTATCAGTATGCCAAAAATTGTTTAAATATTCCAAGCGGTTAAGTCACTATCACCAATTTTCACAAACGGGTTACGGACGGACAGACAGACTAACAGACTGACAGAATGACCGATTGACCGAATGACAGAATGACACGGTGATTTTAGGGCACTCTTAGAAAATCAACCGACTTCAGTCGGTCGCTTTTTCTGCGGGTCGTGAAATGGTGTAGTCTGAAACTCTGTATACACATGCATATAGCCGCAGTGTAAGGATGGAGTTGGCAGTTTTGCCGCCCCGGTAAGCTTCATTATTTATTACAACTGATATAAACTTTTCTTTTAAAAAGTTTTTAAAGTTACTAATCCGCCATTTCTAATTGTTTTTTGAGTATTTATGAGCATGTAATGAAAATATGTCAATGACTTCAATAGCGATTTTTAACCCATTCAGTACCAGAACCCCATAAAGGGGTACCTGGCCCAGATCAGACGCCGCAGAACGCGGCGTCTGATCAGGGCCTTCACAGTGTGGAAAAGTTAAGCCATTTTCCAAACAGATTTTGAAGAAAACACAACCTGGCACCCCTAAATTTTGAAATAGGCATGTGCTATATATAAGGAGGAAGATTCCATTTGGTACAAAAAGGGTTAAGAGCCGATGCACGAGAACAGGCTCTTATCATTATCAAATTTACATGCAATTTTATCAAGCCAACTTAAACGCATCACGTGACCCGCTTAGATTTCTCTTCTTCATATTCGAGAGCAGCAGACTGCGCGTCCGCGCAGGCTCTCCTCGGGCTTGTGATATAAATTGTGAATGTTAGCCAGTAATTGTCAACTGTCCTTCTTAGATAAATGGGAGAGGTGTGTGTATGTGTGTGTGTGTGTGGGGGGGGGGGGGGGGACAGTGACCGTAGAGTCTCTTTAATAGTTTAAGTTCAAGGACGACTCTTGCCTCCCGGCGAGGAGCGAATCCGCAACCCCGGTGCGCATCTGACTGTAATGGTTTAAAACAGTGAACAGCTGAATACACTAACACAAGTTTTATTTTAAAAGAAAATGTGCCGGAAAAGACAAAACCATGCACATTTTAAGCTTTGGTTTGTTGGACGGGAAAAAGTGATTTCAGAGATAAACTAGAAATGTGTCAGTATGACACGGATGCCCCCACCCACATATCCAAGAACCAAATATGAACCAATTCCATCATACAGTTTGAAAAGTTCTTTAACCCTTTTGTACCAAATGGAATCTTCCTCCTGATATATGTCAGGAGTCCATTTCGAAATTTAGGTGTGACAGGTTGTGTTAACCTTAAAATTTATTCAGGAAATATCTGAACTTTTTGCATATAGTATAGGCCCTGATTTGATGCCACAATCTGCACCGTCTTATCTGGGCCTGCACTGTTTGCCAGGGTGGCTGTTCTGGGTTTTCGGTACAAAATCATTAAGGTTTAAAATCTATTACATTAAACAAAAAATTCTCGAAGTCTGTGACCTTGACCTTGACGGCATGGCCATGATGGGTGTGGGTATTCAGATCAATAAATCTATCACTATACCAAACATCTGCCAAATTTATTACATGGTTGGGAAAACATGAAAAAATAAACATTACAAACTTCTAAGTCAGTGACAAGGAAACTGACGATTAAAACTTTGGATCAACATGTATATCTATCATCATACCAAATATCTACCAAAACAAGAAACCTCTGTATCGCCTAATAAACCAGGGATCGCAGGCTTGATCCTGAGCTTCTCCAGCAGACTCTCTGATAAGTCTTTAAACCGAGTTTCCGTCTCTGTATGACCTTAGCTGTTGGTGGGACGTAAAACTAAAACACACACACAGTCACGAACCATATGATTTGAAAAAAAAGTTCTTAAAGGTTCAGGTGGTACCGGGTAAAAATGCTTATCCCCCCCCCCCCCCCCCCCCACACACACACATACACACTCAAGGAAGTACACACAAACTTGTGTATGGAAAAAAAATAAATATGGCCCCAGCGTCATGCTGATGGCGGGAGCATAAAAAGAAACACCCAAATTGAAATAAAGTAAAAACTTAATGACTCCAACACCAAATACTCATTCACCATTCATATCAACAGTTAAGGTTGGTATTTTGTGATAATAGAAGGACAGTTTTTGCTAATTCTCCATAAAATCCTATGTATGTATTTAGTTTTCAATGGAACCGCCTTGGTGAGGTCATGAGGTGGTTCTAATGAATAACCACAACATAGGTTTATGGCGAGATAAGGAAAACTATCTTACATTTGTCTCAAAATATTAACATTTCCAGTGTAAAGTATAATGTAAACCTATAGAAAACAATGTAGTTCATACTTCCATGAACGCATCGAGTCGCGTGATTTTCAATGACGTCTAAACACTGGCTCTCTATGGGTGTTGGTGACGTCAACGCTTTTCCTCTCTTTGTAGAAAACACAACTTGTTAATGTTTTTCAGTTTTAAAAAGTTTACCCTATAAGTATTTTTTCGCCCAGTTACGAGGGTCAAATGATGTAAATAAAAAAGTTTTTTTTCTGCTTTTCATTAAAGTATGCACGACAGCGGGTCGCTTGCAAAGTTTACATGAAGTCCTTCGGGTTTCATTTTCTTTGCACGCGACCCGCTGCGTTCATACTTTCATGAACAACAGAAAAATTAAATGCATTGTTACAAATCAACCTCATTAGTTGCTATGATAGTCGCTTCTGGAGTGAATCGGAAATTACACAACATTCTGTACTTCTATTACTAGCACAGCTGCCGGCGTAGTAAATGTAAACAAAGCATTGATAATCCTAAACAGCAGCATTTTCTGTCAAAATTAATGTCAAATTATTTTTTTTTTTATAAATTGAAGTTCAAACATTGTTATGGTGTAGGTTTTTGTTTTAATTCTATTGTAACTAGATCTTACTGGAATGTTATCTCTTGACATATTGACAAAACAGGCAATGCTGTCAGACTATGCAAAGTAACATAGTTCCTTAGGTATCCCTAAAGGGTACCCTGACAAACAGTGCAGACCCAGATCAGACGCCACAGAAAAGGGTGTCTGATCACGGCCTGCACTGTTTGCTAGCAGAGTAGAATAAGAACGTAAAAATAGGCCTTGCGCCCCTTGTATGACAAGTGAAGTTGTCCAACATATAGCAATGGAAGAGTCCACCAGTATACAAAGGGTTAAGTGTAGGAACTGGTGAAGCATTGCCTGACCCACTGAATATTTAAATAGTACACAATGGCTGAGCAAACGGAAACGTTTTCCAGACATTGCCCGTCCTGACATATAACTTACGGTAGTACTTTCCATATGTTCCATATATTTTAATTCAAATCTTATAAGGGGCTCCCGTTAATCGGGACTTGGAGAAATACATGTAGATTTGATTGCATGGTGCTTCCAGGCAGAGCTGAAACCGACATCACACAAGTACTGGTAAACCACTTAGGTCTGAGTCGGCCCAGGCCGGACCATCCGCAAATTTAATATTTTCTATGAAAAGGTTATCCTTTGGAAGCAATGATTGTACACAACAGAACTGAAAAGTACAAGTACAAGTATTTCTGGGCCAGGCTAGCTAGTTTAGGCCAATTAGACATCAGTGATCCTCAAATATTTTCAAAATTCAAAAATGGAATAATTGATCCCAAATGACAAGAAAATGACTTAAACATTGTGGACGAGGATGTAAAACCTTGATTCTGAACTCGCTCTTCCATGCTTGAAATGCCAGATTTTGCAGACTTATTCCTTAACCTCTTCAACACGAACACCATATTTTTGCATACAGTGTTGATCCAGATCAATCTTCTGAATCCACACCGTTTGTGATGCAGATGGCTTCTGAAGAACCCGTCTGATCAGGATCTACACTAATGCAGTTTGTGAACTGACTGACTGCATCATGTCAAGTTATTTTCATGGCTGATAGTCAGTAATGGGCGTGGTTAAATAAATTAATTCAGCAGGAAAAGTCAATTCAAACAGTAGGAAAATCAAAACCTAAAACCCTGAATTTAAGACAAAAAAAATCAACCTCTAATAGCCTGAAATGCCTGACTGTATATACACAAATTACAAATTTCCTTTGACTTGCAATTGTAAAGAAACGTTGCATCGACCTTGATGAATGATACCAGCAGACATACATCATATCAGCATCGATGCAATGTTATTACCGTTGCATTGACGGCGTGGCAATGATGTTTAAGCGTCATGTGCCCCTTTGGAACAAAATCCCAGCAAGCATGCGTATATGGGACCCATATGGGCAGATTTTGGGCATTTAGCCCATTTGGGTCCTATATGGGCCCCATATAGGATTTTTTGCCCATATGAGACTCATACGGGTCCCGTATACGCAACATTCGATAACTGAGATAAAATTGCAATAATCTAAGATACCTTACAATTTCAGGATACATAAAAGGGCCTCAAATGGCTCCTATGTGGCACAGATATTGGACCAAATTATTCCCATGATATCTGCTTTCTAGGGTCCATATGGGCTCGATGTGGGTAATAAGGGAAACAACTGTGCCATTAGTTAAGCTTTATATATAAAAAAGTAAATTTCCCGATATAAATGCAGATACTGACGACAATAATAAAATAAAATTAATGGTTTTACACATCACAAAATCAAAATGTCTATTAACTTCCCGTAGATACTTGCACGACATGGACATTGTTTTAGGCCATGTTTTTTTTTTATTAGAACTCGTTGTTTTTCCCAGTCACTTTTTAAAATTGAGGGCGATATATATTCACGCAAGAATTTAACAATTCTAATTATTGATAAGAATGCCTTAGTCTTAAGGCATCTCAACTGTATACATGTGCATTAAGTTGCACATGTGGGTCTCTCTCTATTGGGACCTAAGCAGCCCATCAAGTGGGCTGGAACAATGTACTTATTTGTATAAACCTTTTCTCTTGATTATAAATATGAGATTACCCACATAGCACCCATCTGCTACCCATATGGACTGGCCCATGTGCGGTCCCAGGTGGAACCGTGTTGCAAATCCCGTATGGGCCCTATATGGAATGCCCATATAGGACCCACATGGAATCCCGTATGGGACCCAGATGTGTCCCATATATTTTGCTTGCTGGGATTGCAGCAAAACCATTTGAACAGAAAGCCTATTACTGAAAGAACATGCTTTTTATCTCAAATCCATATATACCGGTCGAGATTTTATATGAAATCATGCAAGCTCTAAATATCTTTAATCTGTTAGGATATTTTGGAATTCTATGCAGAGATATTCTTTTTTTCTTGTTTTGATGCTATGAGCATCCTACTATGCAACAGCGGCTCGTTTAACTCAATCAGCCTCTAATTTTTTTCTCTAATTCTGTTTACCCCTACCTTATTATTCATGAGAAACAGCTGTGTATACCTGTACAAGCTCAAACACAAATTTATACCTTATCCCACTGAATATTTAATTTAGCCAAACTTATTTCTGACTTTGAACCAATCAGAGTACTTGATACAATTAACAAACTGAATGCCAAACAATGTACATGTAGATCCTGATCAGATGGCTTCTCTGATCTGGATCTACACCGTTTGGAAAGGTAGGGGCAGTCGTGAACAGCAGAATAAGGGTTTGTGATTGTAGAGGGAGTGTGTGTGTAACCAGAGTATTATAATCGCCTTTATTTTACAGAACTGGTCCCAGACTTTTTCACTCACTGAGGCGATTCTAATGAGTAAACACAGCATGCATCTGCAAGCTAAAAGACGAAAATATCCTAAATTTTTCATCACTATTTCTTAACATAGAGAAATTCCCTAGGGACTCGAGAACAGGTTCGACTCAGCCGTAATAAACGAACCATTGATGTTTGAGCCATCGAAGTTCTACTGAACAATGGCACAACCAGTGCTGTAAGTACTTTGATTAACTGTGCTGTTATTGATGTCCACGAAATTGAAACAAGAAATTCAGTGTTAGACATACTAAGCAAATATTGTGGAACCTGATCGGTTTGTCCTGGATGAATCAGCGTTGCCAGTTAATGACATCTCCTCCTAGGCAAATGGCCCGATTTGAAAAGAATTTCACAGGAATGTTCGTAGAGTGGCCATCTTTCAAAATTGCCTAAATCGTTCTGCTCCGTCAAACAAAATGGCCACCATAGCTAAAAATAGAAAACCTTTAAATGACATCTCCTCCTAGGCAAATGACCCGATTTGAAAAGAATTTAACAGGAATGTTCCTTGAGTGACCCTCTTTCAAAATTGCCTAAATCGTTCCGCACCGTCAGATAAAATGGCCGCCAGAGCTAAAAATATAAAAACCTTTTAATGGTATCTCCTCCTAGGCAAATGGCCCGATTTGAAAAGAATTTCACAGGAATGTTCCTAGAGTGGCCATCTTTCAAAATTGCCTAAATCGTTCTGCTCCGTTAAACAAAATGGCCACCAGAGTTAAAAATAGAAAACCTTTAAATGACATCTCCTCCTAGGTAAATGGCCCGATTTGAAAATAATTTCACAGGAATGTTCCTTGAGTGACCCTCTTTCAAAATTTCCTAAATTGCACAGCTCCGTTAAACAAAATGGCCGCCAGAGCTTAAAATAGAAAAACATTTAAATGACATCTCCTCCTAGGCAAATGGTCCGATTTGAAAATAATATCACAGGAATGTTCCTTGAGTGACCCTCTTTCAAAATTGCCTTAATCGTTCCGCTCCATTAAACAAAATGGCCACCAGAGCTAAAAAATAGAAACAACCTTTAAATGACATCTCCTCCTAGGTATTTTTAATGGTGATGATCAGCCTTCTTGTGTAGGTTGTGATCAGCCATTCACTGTGAAACATATCTTAATTGACTGTGTTGACTTTTCACCCTCACGTATTTTATATTTCAAAGCTGACACTTTGCAACAACTGTTTCGAGATGTACCTGTTGATAATATTATTTTATTCTTAAAAGAAATTGGACTTTTTCATAAGATTTAACTGTTTCAGATTTTTATACATTATCATTCTGACTTTTTACTTTTAATATCATCATAATTATTCATGCCGTTTAACCATCAACCGTTTGACGCTTATGACCCACAAGGAGGGTTGACGCGTCGTTAAACACGAAATCATCATCATCATCATCTCCTCCTAGGCAAATGGTCCGATTTGAAACGAATTTCACAGGAATGTTCCTAGAAGGACCCTCTTTCAAAATTGCCTTAATCGTTCCGCTCCGTTAAACAAAATGGCCGCCAGAGCTAAAAATAGAAAACCTGTCAAGACATCTCCTCCTAGGCAAATGGCCCAATATTGAAAATAACTTCAAAGGAATTTTACTTGAGTGACCCTCTTTCAAAATTGCCTACATCGTTACGCTCCGTTAAATAAAATGGCCACCAGAGCTAAACATAGAAAAATTTTTGAATGACATCTCCTAGGCAAATGGCCCGATTTGAAAAGAATTTCACAGGAATGTTCCTTGAGTGACCCTCTTTCAAAATTGCCTAAATCGTTCCGCTCCGTCAAATTAAATGGCCGCCAAGGCTAAAAATATAAAAACCTTAAAATGACATCTCCTCCTAGGCAAATTGCCCTATTTGAAAAGAATTTCACAGGAATGTTCATTGAGAGACCCTCTTTCAAAATTGTTTAAACCGTTCCAATCCATTAAATATAATGGCCGCCAGAGCCTAAAATATAAAAAACCTTTAAATGACATCTCCTCCTAGGCAAATGGCCCGATTTGTAAAGAATTTCACAGGAATGTCCCTAGAGTGACCCTCTTTCAAAATTGCCTAAATCGTTCTGCTCCGTTAAACAAAATGGCCGCCAGAGCTTAAAATAGAAAACCTGTCAATGACATCACCTCCTAGGCAAATGGCCCAATTTGAAAATAATTTCGCAGGAATGATCCTTTTGTGACACGCTTTCAAAATTGCCTATATTGTTACACTCCGTTAAATAAAATGGCCGCCAGAGCTAAAAATAGAAAAACCTTTAAATGACATCTCCTCCTAGGCAAATGGCCCGATTTAAAAAGAATTTCACAGGAATGTTCCTTTAGTGACTCTCTTTCAAAATTGCCAATATCGTTCTGCTCCGTTAAACAAAATGGCCCCCAGAGCTAAAAATAGAAAAAAACAACAACATGTAAATGACATCTCCTTCTGGGCAAATGGCCTGATTTGAAAATAATTTCATAGGAATGTTCCTTGGGTGACCCTCTTTCAAAATTGCCTAAATGGTTCCGCTTAGTTAAACAAAATGGCCACCAGAGCTAAAAATAAAAAAAAAACACCTTTAAATGACACTCCTCCTAGGCAAATTGCCCTATATGAAAATTATTCACAGGTATGTTCCTTGAGTGACCCTTTTTCTCAATTGCATAAATCGTTCCACTCCGTTAAAGAAAATGGCCGGCAGAGCTAAAATAGAAAAATATTTAAATGACATTTCCTCCGAGGCAAATGGACCGATTTGAAAATAATTTCCCAGGAATGTTCCATGAGTGACCCTCTTTCAAAATTGCCTAAACCGTTCCGCTCTGTTAAACAAAATTGACACCAGAGCTTCAAATAGAAACACCTTCAAATTCCACTACAATGAAAAACAGCCTCCAAAGATAAAAGTCTTTGGTCCACATCTCCTTAAGGCAGTGAATCCTACATTTTCATAAGCTTTGAAACATCTTGGATTCAGGTGAGCGATTTAGAGGCACCATGGCCCTCTTTTAATGAAAATCGGCTCATTAGTTTGGTTGCTATGGCAACTTAGAGTTTCCATAGACTTATAATGGAGGAAATAGAGAAATGGCATTACTGCCAAACCTTTGCAAATATTTTAACAAAACTTTTAAAGAAATATTCCTTGAGTGACTCTTTTTAGCCACATGCTTTTATGCCAACCTGGGGGTCCCCCAGGGTTTGCCGGGGCCATGTCCAACCTCCTCCAGTGCATAAAAGGCCATATATCGCAGAATCAGTTCAGATCCCCACCCCTAAACCATATATATTCTTGTTTTTTTATGATAAGATGCATTCAGTGACACCAAAATGGGGGTCCCGTGAGATGTGCCCGGGCCATGCCCCCACCCCCTCCACTTTGTAAAATACCCAATGTATCAGAACCGTTGAGATCACCACCCCTAAACCATAAATACTCTCGATCCTTATGATAAGACGCATTTAGTGATACCAACCTAAGGGTCTTCCAGGGTGCGCAGGGGCCATGCCCAAACCCTCCACTTCATAAAGGCGATATATCTCAGAAACCATCCAGATCCCCACCCCAAAACCATATATACTCTTGATTCTTATGATAAGACGCATTCAGTGTCACCAGCCTGGGGGTCCTCTGGGATGTGTCTGGGCCTTGTCCCATCCCGTCACCCAATAAAAGGCCCACTATCTCAGAAACCGTTCCGATTCCCGTCCCTAAACCAGACATATTCTTGTACGTTATGATAAAACGCATTCAGTGATTTCAACCTAGGTGTCACTCGGGGTGCGCAGGGACCATGTCTCACCCCTTCACTTCATAAAAGGCGGTATAGCTCAGAAACCTTTCAGATAAGACGCATTCAGTGACATATACATTTGGGTCCCCTAGGATGTGCCCAGGCCATGCCCCACCCCCAACACTTCATAAAATACCCAATATCTCAGAAACCGTTTAGACCCCCTCCCCTATAACCATATATATTCTTGTTCCTTATGTAAAGAGGCATTGAGCGATTTCAACCTAGGGGTCACCCGGCATGCGCAGGGGTCATGCCCCACACCTCTACTCCATAAAAGGCGATGTAGCCCAGAAAGCTTTCAGATAGGAGTGACACCAACATTTAGGTCCCCTGGGATGTGCCCAGGCCATGCCCCACCCCCTCCACTTTATAAAAGGCCCAATATCTCAGAAACCGTTTAGATCCCCACCCAATAACCATATATTCTTGTTCCTTATGATACGAGGCATTCAGTGATACGAACCTAGGGTCTCCAAGGGTGCGCCAGGGCCATGCCCCACCCATCCACTTCATAAAAGGCGATATATCTCAGAAACCATTCAGATCCCCACCCCAAAACCATATATATTCTTGTTTCTTATGAAAAGACGTATTCAGTGACACCAAACTGAGGGTCCCTGGGATGTGCCCCGGGCCAAACTCCATCCCTCCACTTCATAAAAGGCGATATATGCCAGAACAATTCAGATCAGTATAACCCCGCCTATAGTTTTCATCCGATCAAGCTGAAACTTCATATATAGTTAGACCATGATATGGGACGGCGCATATTGTTTCGAGGTTATGGTGCACCAAATAATAATAGAGTTATGCCCCTTTGATTTTTTTGAAATCTGTTGTAACCTTTTCGTTTCCGGATAACTCCTCCTACAGTTTACATATGATCAAGCTGAAACTTCATCAATAGTTAGACCATGATGTGGAGCAGCGCATATTGTTTCGAGGTTATGATCCACCAAATATTAATAGAGTTATGCCCCTTTGATTTTTTTGGAAAACTTTTCATTTCCGGATAACTCCACCTACAATTAACATCCAATCAAGATGAAACTTCATACATAGTTAGACCATGATGTGGGGCAGCGCATAATGTTTCGAGGTTAAGGTCCACCTAATAATAATAGAGCTGTGCCCCTTTGAATTTTTTTTTGTAAACTTTTCGTTTCCGATAACTCCTCCCACAGTTAAATCCGATCAAGCCGAAACTTCATATATAGTTAGACCATACTGTGAGACAGCACACATTGTTTCGAGATTATTGTGCACCAAATAATAATAGAGTTATGCCCCTTTGAAATCTTTTGTAAACTTTTCGTTTCCGGATAACTCCTCCTACAGTTTACATCGGATCAAGCCGAAACTTCATCAATAGTTAGACCATCATGTGGAGCATATTGTTTCGAGGTTATGGTCCACCAAGTAATAATAGAGTTATGCCCCTTTGCTTTTTTGTTTCAAGATGACTCCTCCTACAATTTACAGCCGATTTAGCTGAAACTTCATAATTATATGATTAGACCACGATGAAGGGCAGCCCATATTGTTTCGAGGTTATGGTCCACCAAATAATAATAGAGTGAAGCCCCTTTGAAAAATTATATAAACTTTCCGGATAACTCCTCCTACATTTTAGATTCGATGATGTTGTAACTTTACATACAGTAAGACCATGATATGGAACAGTGCATATTATTTTGAGATAACTGCCTGCCAAATATTACCAGAGTTACCCCCCTATCACAGACTTTTCGGATCATTCCATTTCTGGTTAACTCAACTTATTGTACATCTGATGAAGCTGAAACTTTACATATAGTAAGGCCATGATGTGGAACAGTGCATATTTTTTAGGTGACCGTCCATCAAATAGTACCCTTTCACATATATTTCTAAACATATTTTGTTTCCGGATAAAACCTCCCATATTTTACATCGGATGAAGCTGAAACTTTATGTATTGTTAGTCTATGATGTGGAGCAGCGCATTTTATTTCAAGGTTACAGTCCGACACTTATTGCCAGAGTTATGCCTCTATTATTTTGAGGTTATAGTCCACCAAATATTACTGACGATAACAATCTGTTGGAGACAGGTAGTTTGAGCAATTGAAGGTTATTAATAGTGCCAGGTAAGAATATATGGAGCACATATTGTTCCTTAGTTACATTCCACAAACCCAAACTTGTACAACAGTCAGTATATATAAGCGCCGTCTTACTAATTGCCACGGGCGTATAATGCCCCGCTTGCGGTACTCTTGTTATTTTTTTTGTCTGCACTCTATCTGATGAATGAATTGGTTAAATTTGGTCAAAATTGGTACAGTAAGTTATTACAATATACAGCAGATTTAACTAGATTTTGGTGCCCTTGACCCTTTTTGAAGGGCACAGGCCCCCCAAAGATTGATGTTTACCTTGTCTGCGCCATGTCTCATGGACGAACGGGTGAAATTTGGTCAAGCTTGGTACAATGTATCATTGCAACCAATCCAATGTAATTGGATTTTTCATAACCTTGACCTTACTTTCAAGGGCATCACCCCCTAAAAAAACGTCTATTTTGGCTTGTCCTATGAACGAATGGATGGAATTTGGCCATACTAGGTGCGGTATATCATTGCAACCCACCAAAGATTTGATAAGATTTTGGTGATCTTTACCTAATTTTCAAGGACACAGGCCTCCAAAGATTGTGTTTTGGCTTATCTGCATCCTTTATCATGAACAAATGCGTGAAATGTGGAACAATATATTATTGCAACCTATTAAAGATATGATAAGACCTTATGTGCAAGAGCATGTGCCCCAAATAACTCTGTTTTGGCCTGTTTACACCCTGTCTCATGAACGATGCAATTAAATTTTGACAAACTTGGTACAATATACCATTGCAACCTACCAAAGGTGTGATTAGATTTTGGTGACTTTTGCCCAATTGTCAAGGGCACATGCACCCAAAATTGTCAATTTTGGCTTGTCTGCACCATATATCATAAAGGAATGGATGAGCATTTGGTAAAACTTTGTACAATATATTATTGCAACCTACAAAATATTTGGTTAGATTTTGGTGACCTTGATATTATTTTCAATTGCACAGACCCACAGAAACTGACGATTTTGGCTTGTCTGCAGCCTGTCTCATACATTAAAGAATAAATGAAATTTGGCCGAACTTGGTACAATATATCATTGCAACCTACCAAAGACTTGTTCAGATTTTGGTGACCTTGACCTTAATTGCAAGGTTAGACGCTCACGAAACTTGTTTTCTTTTTGGGCCAAAACATGGCTTTTCTGTCCTTATATATCATTAAAGAATTGATAAATGTTGGTCAAGCTAAGTACAATATTGAATTACAATCTACAAATTTGATTAAATTTCGATGATCTTACCTTTTTAACTACTGTTTTTGTTTAGGTCACTGGCTCCAGAAAACTCTTTTGTGTTTGCCAAAACTGGCTTGTTTGTACCTTACATTTTGGTGACCTTAACCTTGTTATTACAGTCAAATGCCTGTTTAAGATATATTTATGGTGATTGGATATTGTTTTACTTTGAAAAACTTTCTAGTTTTCCATATTCTTTGCTCAAAACATCGAGCACGCATAATCTATTTTTGAACTGAAAAATGCTAGTTTTAGAGATATGTAAGACACAATTTTTTAGCACGTGGGTGTTTTAGCATGCTAAAAAGATTTTGGCCAAAATACACATGATACAGAAGACAGGTTAAACAGAAAGTGCAAAGTGCAGCTTATAACGTCGAATACGGCAACTTTAGATACATCAATAGGCATCACGAAAACAAGCCTTCATGATTTTGACACCTTAAACTCCTCTTTTATATTGAAAAACTTGGGCTTACACTGGTATACCTTTTTTCTTATTTCTGCTGTAAAATGTAGACTCTGGGTACTCGTTATATAAAACCGCCTCACTTTTGAGAAGAAATAAGTAAAATATCACAATTTTTCATCTTAAAATTTCATAAGGTAGCCATGTTTTTGTAATTGGGTTTCAACGGCGCTGGATGTTGACGAACATCAGGGTATCGAAAAAAGGGACAGAATTTTGGATGAAATAACCCCAACTTACATTCACATGCTCTACATTGACCCATTCTATTGTATGGTAACGGAGACGGCACAACCTTACTAACTCAAAGAAAGGTTCAGTCTTTAATAAAAGGAAGAAAGCGAAAGTATGACCTGTTGTTCATGTAACGTTTTAGCTCACCTGGGCCGAAGCTCCGGGGGAACTATTGTGATCGGTCACCGTTCGTCGTCGTCGTCGCTCGTCCGTTTGTCCGTCGGTTCACTATTTCTTTAAACAACATCTCATCCTAAAGCACTGAACAAATTCTGACCTAACTTGGCAGAAGTGATCTTTGGGTGGTCCTCTCTCAAAGTTGTTCAAAGATTTCCATTCCATTCAGAACTCTGGCCATGGCAACGAAAAGGGGAAAATAGGAAAAAAACAACACTGGTTTAACATAGGTTGAAAATTTGATATTTGGTATATAGCTTTAGCTAGTGGACCTCTACCAAGATTGTTCAAATTATTGCCCTGGTGCCAAAAATGCCTCCGTCAAGGGCCCACGGGCTTTACATAGGCTTATATTGGGAAAACCTTTAAAATTCTTCTTGTCTGAAACGAGAAAGCCAAGATATTTGATATTTGGTATGAAGCTTCATCTAGTGGACCCCTACCAAAAGTGTTCAAATTATAGCCCTGGTGCGAAACATGCCCCGTGCCGGGTTTTACATAGCCTTATATTGGGAAAACCTTAAAAAATCTTCTTGTCTGAAACCAGAAAGCCTACTAGGTGTTTGATATTTGGTATGAAGCTTAGTCGAGTGGACCTCTATCAAGATTGTTCAAATTGTAGCCATGGGGCCAAAAATGCTGCCGCCCTCGGGGCGACAGATTTTGCATAGGCTTATATAGGGAAAACGTTTAAAAATCTCCTTCTCTGAAACCAGAAGGCCCAGATGTTTGACGTTTGGAATGAAGTTCCATCTAGTGAACATCTCCCAAGATTCTCAACATATGGCCAACATATGCCCCGCGCCGGGGCCCACTAGCTTACCTTATTATGATCGCTCGCCGTCCGCCGTCGTCGTCCGTCCGCCCGTCCGGGCACACGGATTGGCACTAGTTGGGTAGGACGTTGTTGAGTATTTGCCATTTATTCCTTTAGCGTCCAAAAAGAAGCCAACAAGATTCATTGCTTTGTTGGGTAGTTTAGGGGTATTTTTGTGCCTTGTTTGGTATTTTTAGCTCACCTGGGCCGAAGGCTCCAGGGGAGCTTATTGTATAGTGGGTCCTCCGTCGTCCGTCCGTCCACACTTTTGAGCAGCTCTATCTATGCAGCCTGCTGGCTGATCTCAATCATTACATATATGTAGCATGCCTCTGGTGGGGCATCGATGTCATAAGCTTTTATTCAAAATCACACGAAAACTTCGGTTGCTATGGCAACCACAAGGTCCCATAGACTTACAATGGGAAAATGCTTGTCATCACCATAGCGCCTTCAGTTTTGATCGGATCTTTCTGAAACTTATATGTAAGGTGGCTGGGGATAAAATCTCCGATGAGTTCGAAAATCGGCCAAGCAGGCCTATTAATCATAGAGTAACGTCCCTTTCATTGCTGAAAATGCCGATTTTTGACCTTGTCAACACCGTAGCCACTTCAGTTTTTATAAGATCTTTCTGAAACTCATCTGTAAGGTGGCTGTCGATAAAACATCGGATGAATTCGCAAAACTAGCTAAGTCGGCCCATTTATCAAAGAGTAACGTCCCTTTGATTGCTGAAAATGACGATTTTTGACCTTGTAATCACCGTAGCCCTATCAGTTTTGAGCGGTCCTCTCTGAAACTTATATGTTAAGTGGCTGGGGATAGAACCTTGGATGGGTTCGAATACCGGCCAAGTCGGCACATTTATCAAAGAGTTACGTCCCTTTGATTGCTGAAAATGCTGAGTCTTGACCTTGTCATCAACGTATCCCCTTCAGTTTTGATCGGATCTTTCTGAAGCTTAGATGTAAGGTGACTGGGGATGAAATCTCAGATGAGGTCGAAAACCGGCCTAGTCGGCCAATTTATCGTAGAGTTATGTCCCTTTGATTGCTGAAAAATGTCGATTTGCGACCTTGTTATCACCGTAGCCTCTTCAGTTTTGATCGGCTCTTTCTGAAACTTATATGTAAGGTGGCTGGGAATGAAATCTCCGATGAGGTCGAAAACCGGCCTAGTCGGCCCATTTATCGTAGAGTAACGCCCCTTTGATTGCTGAAAATGCTGATTCTTTACCTTGCTATCACCTTATCCCCTTCAGTTTTGATCGGATCTTTCTGAAACTTATATGTAAGGCGGCTGGGAATAGAACCTCGGATGAGTTCGAATACCAGCCAAGTCGGCATATTTATCATAGAGTTACCTGCCTTTGTTTGCTGAAAATGCAGATTGTTTTTTTCCTTGTCATCAACGTAGCTCTTAGGTGTTGATCAGATCTATCTGAAACTTATATTTAAGGTGGCTGGAGATAAAAACTCGGATGAGTTCGAAAACGGGCCTAGTCGGCCCATTAAGAGTAACGCCCCTTTGATTGCTGAAAATGCCAAACTTTGACATTGTCATCACCTTATCCCCTTCAGTTTTGATCGGATCTTTCTGAAACTTATATGTAAGGTGGTTGGGAATAAAACCTCGGATGAGTTCGAATACCAGTCAAGTAGGCATATTGATTATAGAGTTACCTTCCTTTGTTTGCTGAAAATGCAGAATTTTTACCTTGTCATCAACGTAGCTCTTAGGTGTTGATCAGATCTATCTGAAACTTATATTTAAGGTGGCTGAAGATAAAAACTCGGATGAGTTCGAAAACTGGCCAAGCAGGCCCATTTGTGACCTTGTCATCAACGAGCCTCTTCAGTTTTGATAGTCTTCCTGAAACTTACATACAAATAAGTTTGGGCAAAAAGCTTGGATAGGTTCGAAAATTAACGATGTCCGTTAAGAGCTATGTCCACTACTTTGCTGAAAATGCTTAGTGTGTACCTTGTCATCAGGTAGCCCTTTCAGTTTTGATTGGATCTTCTTGAAACTTACAAGCAAGTTAGTCAGGGATAAAAGTTTAGATGAGATCGGAAACTGACGAGTTGGCTTATCTATCATAGAATTACATCCCTTTTACTGATGAAAATGCCTATTTTTGACCTTGTTATCACCCTAGCCCCTTCAGATTTCATGGGATCGTCTTGAAACTTATAAGTAAGTAAGTAAGGAATAAAACCTCGGCAGGATTAAAAAAAATGGTGTGGTCAACCTATATGTCAGAGCAATTTGTTCCCCTTAAAGGTGCATTATTGAGCTACCGGGTCTCAATTTTTTTCTGGTTTTTATCTTCAATGCATACTCCGTTGTCCTGTGTACACTTTTGAAGCAAAATACAGCTTCAGAACTTTGTGAAAATGGTCGTTTTCTTTCGTGTTTACCCCTCGCTCTGAACATGTGTTCGGAATTTCTGTTCTAAAAATAAATCTGTCACTTTACACATACATGGCGACAGTATCGTCTCTGAGTGTCGTTACTTATGGCATGGTATTCAGCGTCATATTTTTCCGATTCCGGCATGGCCTTAGCAAACAAGGCCAGAAATGAACGTCGCATAACGTCATATATGGGGATTCTATTTTTGTCACGAACTAAAAATAAATCTAACTAGTGTTCGAAACCTAGTTAGGGAATGCCTCTCAAACTCTTTTACCTGTCATCATAATTGTTCTCATTTTTGCATAAAATGCATTCATTTGTAAGTTTTAAAGAAAAATACCGGCTATATGTAGTTTATTTTTGGATGCATTTTTTCCAGATAGCTCAATAATGCACCTTTATTTGTGACTTAGTATATAAATTCAGAAAAATATATAACCGCAATGACTTCAACCCCCAATTTCGTAAAATCATTCTTCGATATAAAAAGATTGGGTACAACATGGATATTATACGACAGACTGCATGCATGGTAGTTAACCCAATCACGGTTGGCAACTTTGCTTCCCTCTTTAATTGCACGCCGGTGGGTCAGGCCTCAGATTCTATGACGGCTCCAACGTAAAGGCTTATTGAAAATTAAAGAGATAATGTTGGTTGGTGCCTGATGCTCTGTCTCTGGTCGGGCTCATCGGAGTCTAACTGTTGGTTTTCTTTTGCTCCAGCATTTCAGTGGTTTCTTGCTGTCGAGTCCTCACCGTTGTCTCACCTCTGTGGTTCTTTGATTTCTGTGTTCACGGAGATGTTGCACTGATGAGTTAGGAGGCCTTCATGCGGACTGAACAAAGTATTTGTCTAAATCGCGACGGAAGTAAGGGCGAGGATTGTGGCCACGTAAAATCGATTTAAGCCCCCCAGTGGAAATCTGCCACTGACCGTTCCAAGGCGGCTCTTCTGTGGCGATTTATTTATGCTGTTGTTTGTTACTTACTGTGTGTATCACTTGTGTCTTTTAATTTTGGATGGCCATATGGCCATTTTGTGGGAAAGTAACTGTCCATATGGCCTTCCTTTGTTTAGGTTTCCATTATGGTCTGGTCGCTTAATGTTTGTATTTCTTTCCCTTTGGTGTCTTTTATGGATGAAGTAAGTTAATTGTATCAATTCCTGATCTTTGTTTTACTTCTACTTTAATTACAGAAAATGCCTATTTTTTACAGCTCCTTCAAATTTATTGGATGTTCTCGAAACTTACATGTTAGTAAGTCAGGGATAAAATGGAGTTCGTGAACTGATGAGGTCAGCCTATTTATCATATAGTTGCATCCCTTGGGTTGCAGAAAATGCTTCTTTTTGTTTTACCAAAACTCCTTCAGTTTCCATCGATCTTCTTGAAATTCATATGTTAGTATGTTAGAGATAAAAGCTCAGAAAAGTTTGAAAACTAGCAATGCCAGTCAGTTATGACCCCATCTTGGCTGAAAATGCCTATTTTCGACCTTGTCATCACTGGTGCCCCTTCAGTTTTGATAGGATTTTCATGAAACTTACAAACAAGAAAGTCAGACAGAAAAATTCGGAGGAGTTTGAAAAGTCGTGAGGCTTGCCAATTTATCATAGAGTAATATACCTTTGATTGCTTACCATGTCATCACCCTGTCCTCCAATAAATCCTTCAGTAAAGGTTGGCACTTCCTGAAACTTTGAATCTGTTAGCTCAGGTGAGCGATACAGGACCAGCTTGGTCCTCTTGTTTTAGCATTGAAGTACCCAACCGTGCGTCCGTCCGTCCGTCCGTCCACAATTCCTTTAAACGAAATCTCCTTATAAACCACTGAACAGATTGTGACTATACATGGCAGAAATGATCTTTGGGCGGTTCTCCCTCAAAGTTGATGGTCACTTTGACATTTATATGGAAAAAGGACAAAACAGTGGATATTTCTGATATTTCTGATTGCATGGTAGCCCATGGCTGAAACGGACAGCACACGAGTACTTGTAAACCGCTTAGAGAATCGAAGCCCGTCCAGTCAAAGCGGTGCGAGTCGGACCGCCAATGCTTATAAACCATATTGGTTTCATTGAGCGACAGGGCTTGAGATGTCATTTCATCCCAATGTCGGGTAAACGTCCCACAAAACTGGAAGCAGCGTCTCAAAAATAACCTATACAGTGTTGACGGAGACCTTAAACCTCAAATCAAACAAACAAAACGCGTATTTCTAGCCGATCACCAGTCAGAGATGGGCAAAACCGGAGTTGCTCGTTAGAACCGCATCACTGTACTAAAACTGTACCAAAATATCATCTGACAGGTATTCTTACATAGCTTCATGACGGTTGAAGCTGTGGTCCTTGGAGGGTGAACAAGTTTTGAAAGCAATTTAATTAGGTGGATCATTTTTCGGACTCGACATTACCCGTAGTCTGACTAGACCAAGATATTAACAAGACAAATGTTTCTGTCCTTTTGGCTTTCCGCCAATAATGTTTCCATTAGGGTCTGTTGTTTCATGTTTGTGTTTCTTTCCCTTTGGTGTCCCTGATGGGAGCTTTGGATTAATTGTATCGATTCTTGAGCATTGCCTTCATTTCTATTTTAATGAAAGTAAGCAAAACTGTGGCTTCTAAATGCTAAACAAGATTTTACATCAATCTTACCTAATGACTTGGCTTTTGACCCGGTATTACCCATATTCGTATTTGTCCATGTGATTATCTAGTTAAACATTCTAGTGATTCAAACGAAATTGTAGCCTCAATGGGGTTAACAAGGTTTCAAAGCATATTGACCAAACTTTATTACTGGTAAGAGGAAAACCACTTAAGTCTGAGTTGCCCAGGAAATGTGATGTCTTGTGACGGTTTCAACGCGTCTCTAAAATGACCTAAATAGTGTTAATGGGGACGTAAAACCTCGACAAAAACCAAAACACAAACAAACAATCAAAGAAAAACTAGGCTTGTCATTATGAATGCTTCAAACTTATTCAAGGCATCTACATTTGACTTACATATATTCAATGTCTTATTGACTATATAAAACTGATGCATCATTTCAATTCTGACGGGCTGATACAACAACAGCTAGGATACGAGTCGCCATTTTATAGTTGCTAAGTAACATTGCGACAACGTAACACCATTCATATTGTCAGGATAACACTGTTTCAAAAATATGCTAATGGGAATTAGGTAATCCCAAGTATGTTAGGTCGTTCTTCTATATGCATATGCATATGTAAAGTCAAGTCTGCTCTTGGTAAAACCCATAATGTGGGTAAATACTGTTATAAACTGAACAAAGATACACGGAAGTGAAAGTTATTTCTTTTTATTTTCTAGCACTCTGTGTCATCAACAATGGAGATAAGTCTAAATGCGACGTTGCCGCATTTTGCGTAACGTGCTGTACTGTTGGTTGATGCTGCGAAGGATTGGACTGGCATTTTTGGCGATGATTACTGTACAGTGACATGATTTGGTATGACGTCGAAGGGATGGAAAAGTGAAATTACGGAACTGTTGTGGCGGGAGTATAAATGTTTCAGAGTTCAACCTACCCGCGGCGCCATTAGTGACTAGGTTTAACAGAGTATGACATTGTCTGAAAAGTATAGAGCAGTGTAAAATCGGACGGCAAGGTTGAAGTCATTATGACAAAACATTTACTTCAATTCATGCCGGGACACATTGTTCATTTGATGAGTTATTTTTATCACTGATATATTGAACACATGCCACAAGCCAAATATTCTGATTCCCACGGTTAGGTATCCCACGCAGGTACTTAAAGGAGCAGATGGTAAAAAGGTATTGGTTTGCGTTCGTATGATATGGGATATGCTTTCTTATATGTATACTACCATTTAAATCATTAAGAAACGTTGCATGAAAATGGAGACTGGGGCATGTTCATGTTTGATGATTCCAATTTGGTTTTGCTCTTTTGCTCATTGCACATGCTTTGATCAGATATTAAATGGTTAAGTGGATACTTCTTAAAGCATCCTTATTATGACGATTCAATCAGGCATCCACAATCTATATCGATTTGTAGCTCACCTGTCACGTTGTGACAAGATGAGCTTTTGAGATCACATTTTGTCCGTCGTCCGTCGCGCGTGCGTCCGTGCGTCCGTGTGTTCGTGCGTCCGTAAACAATTTCAAATAAGAATATCTCTAATAACCCATCGTCAATCTTGATCAAATTGCATGTGAAACATCAACAGGTAGGAGGAAAGGCTGCATAAGTTTTTTGGGTTGATCAGATTGGAATTCTGGTTGCCATTGCAACATATAGCTCCCATAGACTTATAATGGGAATTTTTTTTAAAAATCTTCTTCTCTGAAACCTTAGGACCCAGAGCTTAGATAATTAGCTTGTAACAGTGCCAAGTGGTCACCTACATAACTCCTGCCAATCATGTCCCTGGGGTCCAAATTGGCCACACCCCAGTGCCCCTTAGCCCCATAGACTCATAATGGAAAAAAAACAACTTCTTCTGTAAAACCTTAGACACATAATGGAAAAAAGCTTCAAAAATCTTCGTCTCTGAAACCGCAGGGCCCAGACCTTAGATTTTTAGCATGTAGCAACGGCAAGTGGTCACCTTCATAAATCCTGTCAATCATGCCCCTGGGGTCCAAATGGGCCATGCCCCGGGGCCCCTTAGCTCCCAAAGACTTATAATGGAAAAAAAAACTTCAAAAATCTTCTTCTCTGAAACCACAGGGCCCAGAACTTAGATATTTAGCATGTAGCACGGCAAGTTGTCACCTACATAAATCCTGTCAATCATGCCCATGGTGTCCAAATAGGCCACGCCCCGGGCCCCTTAGCTCCCATAGACTCATAAAGGAAAAAAAATCGAAAATCTTCTTCTCTGAAACCACAGGGCCCAGAACTTAGATATTTAGCATGTAGCACGGCAAGTTGTCACCTACATAAATCCTGACAATCATGCCCGTGGGGTCCAAATGGGCCACGCCCCGGGCCCCTTAGCTCCCAGAGACTCATAATGGAATAAAGCTTTAAAAATCTTCTTCTCTGAAACCACAGGGCCCCAAGAACTTAGATATTTAGCATGTTGCAACGGTTAGTGGTTACCTACATAAATCCTGCCAATCATGCCCCTGGGGTCCAAATGTGCCACGCCCGGGGCCCCTTAGCTCCCATAGACTCATAATGGAAAAAAGGTTCAAAAATCTTCTTCTCTGAAACTACAGGGCCAAGAGCATAAATATTTAGCATGTAGCAACGGCAAGTGGTCACCTACATACCTCCTGCCAATCATGTCCCTGGGGTCAAAATGGGCCATGCCGCGGGGCCCCTTAGCTCCCATAGACTCATAATGGAAAAAAGGCTTCTTCTTCTCAAAAACCACAGGGCCCAGGGCTTAAAAATTTAACATGTTACAATGGCAAGTGGTCACCTACATAACTCCTGCCAATCATACCCCTGGGGTCCAAATGGACAACGCCCTGGGACCCCCTTAGCTCCCATAGACTCATAATGGAGAAAGCTTAAAAAATCTTCTTCTCTGAAACTGTGAAGCACAGAGCTTAGATATTTAGTATCTAGAAACATAAAATAGTCACCTACATTAATCCTGCTATGGGGTCCAAATGGCCCACACCCCAGGGCCCCTTAGCTCCTTTAGACTTATAATAAAGTTTTAAAATCTTCTTCTCCGAAGGCATAAGGCCCAGAGCTTAGCTATTTAGTGTAGCAATGTCAAGTGGTCTCCGACACTAATGATTTTCTGGTACACAGGTGAGCGATATAGGGCCATTGGGCCCTCTTGTTGAAATGGCATCTCAAGCCCCACCGCCATAGAAGCCGTAATGCCTTACGGAGCGGTTCGACTCACACCACTTCTGCTGGACAAGCACAGACCTTAGCGGTTTACCATTACTTTTCCATAACGTTTAGCTCTGCTTGGAAGAACAATGCGCCCCACTCTATTTCTCCAAGCCTTGATTGGCGGGGCGCGTACAATTGTTTAGCTAGGAAAAAGATTTTAACGTGTGCGCCCAATCTTCAGATTGGATAGAGCATGGTCTATATCTAATGCTTTGCATCAAAATCCTCAAGAGTTTTCTATTTCGACGACATTTCCCCCATATACGTAGAAAACTAAAACTACAAAAAATACAGGAGCTGTCACTAAAGGTGACCAATGCCCCCCCCCCCCCCCATCCCCGTGGGGGCCAATTTCTGAGTGCTTGCAAAATTTAAAGGGGAGGTAATTCAGCAAAAACTGACAACAGAGTAATGGCCCTCGGTCAGAAAGTAGCCCTTGTGATGATGAATAAGTGTGTGAAGTTTTATGCGGCTTGGTCAAATACTTTTGAAGTTATGTTCAAGGTTAAAGTTTTGTGAAATTTTAAGGGGAGATAAGTCAGCCAAAATGACAACAGACTTATGGCCCTTGGTCAGAATATAGCCCTTGTGATGGTGAACAAGTGGGTGAGGTTTTATGGGGCTATGTCAAATACTTTTAAAGTTATGTAAAAGGTTAAAGTTTTTGCCAAATTTTAAGGGGGAGATAATTCAGCCAAAAACGCTAACAGAGTTATGACCCTTGGTCAGAATGTAACCCTTGTGATGCTAAATAAGTGTAAGACGTTTCATATGGCTAGGTCAAATACTTTTGAAGTTATGATCAAGGTTAAAGTTTTTGTGAAATTTCAAGGGAGATAATTTAGCCTAAAATGACAACAGAGTTATGGCACGTGGTCAGAATGTAGACCCTGTGATGATGAATACGTGTGGAAGTTTCATTGGGCTAGGTCACATACTTTTGAAGTTATGATCTAGGTTAAAGTTTTGTGAAATTTCAAGGGGAGATAATTCAGCCACAAATGACATCAGAGTTATGGCCCTTGGTCAGAATGTAGCCCTTGTGTTGGCGAATAAGTGTGTGAAATTTCATGGGACTATGTCAAATCCTTTTGAAGTTATGATCAAGGTTAAAATTTTGGCCAAATTTCAAGGGGAGATAATTCAGCCAAAAATAATAACAGAGTTATGGCCCTTGGTCAGAATGTAGCACGTGTGATGGTGAATAAGTGTTAGAAGTTTTATCGGGCTAGGTCAAACAAAAAAAAAAAAAACAGAACACTTTGGGATTGATCCCAATTGTAAATCTGTACAGAATTATTTTCTGGGATTGATCCCAAAATTACAATTTTATTTAATTTACATGCGAGAAAAAAATAACAAGATAACTTTGGGATAGATCCCAAAAACATTTACAACATTTCCAATTGTGTGTAGAGTTATTTTCGGGATCAATCCCAAAACCACGATATATTTAACATGTAAAAAAATATATATATATTTTGGCATTGATCCCCCCCAAAAAAAATCGACTCATTTATAAATCTGTTAAGTAATTATTTTCTGGGATTGATCCCAAAATGATAATCTATTTAACATTGGGAAAAAAAATCAAAACACTTTGGGATTGATCACAAAAATTGTTTACATCATTTGCAACTGTGTTGATGTGTGTAGATTTATTTTCGGGATCAATCCCAAAAACACAAGTGCGTTGGATAATGCCCAACGATAATGAAAATAAGTCTTGTATATTTGAACATTGAACTTTGTTTTTATGTGTTTGAGAAAATCTGGGTCCAAGATTTTTGAAAAAATGACCAAGAAAATAGTAAAAAATACCGTAAATTATCAAAATATGACAAAAAAAAAAGAGGAAATAAATATATATTTTCCTCTTTCAAAATATACTTGGTTATAAATAATAATAATAAAAATAATGATAATAATACTTTAACTTCTACTACTGCTACTTCTTCTACTACTACTACTTCTGATAATAGTTTTAATAAAAAAGCGATGATAAATATTATACTGTTACTACTTTTTCCACGCCTGCTACTATCATTAGGCTCCCGCCGATTGGGGCTTTAAGAATTTAACTGGCCTGCAAGATGCTTTTGACCGCACATGAGTACAGGTAAACTGTTGAGGAGGTCTTAGCTTGCCCAGGCAAAGTGATCCGAGTCGGACCACCCCTATACATGTATTTTAACCCTTTTGATTTGTTTGGGGGCAGGGCTTGACATGCTATTTCATTTCAATATCGGGTTATAGTCTCACAAATTGGAAGCAATGTCTCCAAAATGACCTTAAAATGTTGTTGGGAATGTAAAATCTCAGTACAAACAAACAAACAAACAGACCACTAATACTGATGATACTACTTATTATAACCAAACAAATAATCTTAAAAATAAAAACGATGAAATAATAATTATGCCCTTACTACTATTCCCACTACTACAACCCAGTACTACAATGATAATAAAACGATGGTAATAATAAACATATTTTGCCACTACTCCAAATGCTACCACTACTCCTAGTACTACTGCTTCTATCACTGTACTACTGCCACTACTTCAACTCTTATCATTATAATTATTATTAATGTGATGAAAAAAGTGGGTAAAGTAGAAGTAAAAAAAAAGATCAGGAATCGATACAATTGACTTACTCCACCATTCAAAGCAACCAAAGGGAAAGAAACACAAACATTAAGCGACCAGACCATAATGGAAACCTAAACAAAGGAAGGCCATAAGGACAGTTACTCTCCCACAAAATGGCCATATGGCCATCCAAAATAAAAAGACACAAGTGATACACACAGTAAGTAACAAACAACAACATAAATAAATCGCCACAGAAGAACCGCCTTGGAACGGTCAGTTGAAAGACAACGGTGAGGACTCGACAGCAAGAAACCACTGAAATGCTGGAGCAAAAGAAAACCAACAGTTAGACTCCGATGGGCCCGACCAGGGACAGAGCATCAGGGACCAACCAACATTACCTTGAATTAGATCTCTCTAATTCTCAATAAGCTTTTACGTAGGAACCGTCGTAGAATCTGAGGCCTGACCCACCGGCGTGCAATTAAAGAGGGAAGCAAAGTTGCCAACCGTGATTGGGTTAACTACCATACATGCAGTCTGTCGTATAATATCCATGTTGCACCCAATCATTTTTATATCGAAGGATGATTTTACGAAATTGGGTGCTGAAGTCATTCCGGTTATATATATTTTTTTTGAATTTATATACTAAGTCACCATAAAATTCGAGTTCCGATATACCTTGTTGCAGAAGAGATTTAAGTCCAAAATTGAATTTTGAAATTAAATCAGAATGGCGTCTATAAAATTTTGAAAAGGCTTTGCGTAGTTTATGGTACTGATAACCCTGATTAAGAAGTTTAGCCGTTAATAATTTATGAAGAGTGTTGAAGTCAGTTACATGACTACACACTCTAGCAAATCGAATTAATTGCGAAATATAAACGCCATATGATTGTGCACGAGGAACATCACCATCCAAAAAAGGAAAAGTTACAATCTCAAAATTAAAGTCATCGCGTTTATCATAAATTTTGCACGAAACAAACCCATAGATAGATGTAAATCCAAAAACGGGGCCTCGGTATCAGACGAATTTGCTTTATTTAACTGATTTTTTTTTTCTTTTTTTTTTTTTTTTTTTGGGGGGGGGGGGGGGGGGTAAACACTACAAAGTTGCTAATATTGCTTGTAGGAAAGAACATTTAACAATAATAATTATGTTTGTTTGTTTTGCTTGATTTCAGGTTTAACGTCCCCGTCTACATTGTATAGGCCATTTTGGAGACGTTGCTTCCAATTTTATGGGACATTTACCGGCATTTAGATGAAATGACACCTCAATCCCTGTCGCACAATGAAACCAATAGGGTGTATAAGCATGGACGGTCCGACTCGCACCTGTTGCCTGGGCACGCTTAGATCCCCCAAGCAGTTTACCAGTACTCATGTGCGGTTGGTTTCGGTTCTGCGTGGAAGCATCATGCAGCCCATCTATTTCTTCAAGCCCCGATGGGCGGGGCCGAATAATAATAATAATGATTACAAATAATAATAATAAAAAATAATAATAACGTTTTGTTCTTGATGATGGAAAGGAGGGTGTTAAATATAAAGAAGACCAGATGTTTTGCTGCTTGTGCTTGTCGGTTTATAATTTCGCTAAGAGTGTGCTCCCTGATCAATCATGGTCGGATTCAACTCAGAGTCTGTGAAATTCAAGATCGGTTTATACAACAATTTAGATATTCAACTTTTGGAATTTAACCAAAAAAAAAGATCAAAAAATGTAAAACCGAAATTTGATACTGCAAATTCAGCGATCATGTAATTCTAGTTATAAGCATATAACCAAACGGCTTTAATAATGAGAATCAATGCCTTTTTCTTTCCGAAAATGGATCAGTGCAATCACAACAGATCCACCTGATATGGCACTTTGTGCCATATCTTTTCTTGTTCCACCATAAATGCCATCGCTCTAGACCCCGCCCATTATGACTTGGAGAAATTTATTGGACTGCATTGTGCTTCTACACAGAGCTCAAAACCAACAGCACATGCTTAGAAGGTCTACGCCTGTCCAGGCAAAGTAATGCAAGTCGGACCAACCATGCATATAAACCCTATTGGTTTCATTTGGCGACGGGGCTTAAAGGCATTTATTCTTGTAACGGTAGGACACACCGTGTTTTCATAATTGTTGTATTGTCCTTTGTGATGTACTGTCTATAGCAGATCAAAGACGGCCCTTAATAGGGTGATAAGTAGCTCCTCAAGAATCCCCTCACTGAGGCACTTAAGGGGAAAATCAATAATGTACACTCTAGTCAACAGTAAGTAAAATATTGATTTTCTCCAAGCCGAGGAAGTCCCTTACCTGCTGAAGACAGAGGACTTCTCTTCTGTCAGCAATGAGGACTACACAATATTATGTAATTAAATGATAAGCAAAGTAGAAGTAAAACAAAGATCAGGAATCGAAACAATTAACTTACTCCACCCATCAAAGACACCAAAGGGAAAGAAACACGAACATTAAGCGACCAGACCATAATGGAAATCAAAACAAAGGAAAGCCATAAGGACAATTACTTTCCAGCAAAATGGCCATATGGCCATCCAAAATAAAAAAGACACATGTGATACACACAGTAAGTAACAAACCACAACATAAATAAATCGCCACAGAAGAACCGCCTTAGAACGGTCAGTGGAAAGATTTCCACTTGGGGGGGGGGGGGGGGGCTTAAATTGATTTTACGTGGCCACAATCCTCGCCCTTACTTCCGTCGCGATTTAGACAAATAATTTGTTCAGTCCGCATGAAGGCCTCCTAACTCATCAGTGCAACATCTCCGTGAACACAAATAATCAAAGAACCACAGAGGTGGGACAACGGTGAGGACTCGACAGCAAGAAACCACTGAAATGCTGGAGCAAAAGAAAACCAACAGTTCGACTCCGATGGGCCCGACCAGAGTCAAGACCTGCATAAACAAGAATAAATGCCTTTAAGATGTTATTTCGCCTCGATGTCGGGTAAAAGTCCAAAATAACCTAAAAAGTGTTGACTGGGATATTAAATCTCAATTCAAACAAATTAAATAATTTGGTGATACATGTACCACCCCCGCACCCCCATGCCCATGAAATTAGAGCTCATATTTAGCAAACCATACGATCGATTTGATTTCTATTTAGTATTATGACACGTACAGGTCAACAAAACAGAACACCAATACATACAACGTCAAGGTCAAGGATTAAGGAATTTGTTGATTTCCAAATGAAATGTTGGACTTGGTTATTAGTTGGTATGATGATAGATATAGGTCAAATTTTTTCAGCAATGCCCATGCCCAAGATCCTAAGGGCTATTGTCAAGGTCACAAACATTTTTAAGAGTCATGTGATGGATCTGGTTCATATTTGGTATGGTGATGGATACAGGTCCATGGTTTTATTCAGAAATACCAACTCCTCTTACCGATCACATGCCCATGACCTGAAGATCAAGGTCACAGACATAGAAATTTTGTTTAAAGTATTAATGAGCTTATACGTTCAAACCATAATGGATTTGGTCCATATTTTGTATGCAACGTTTTTATCCGAGCGGTATGAATTCAAGATGCACAAGGTGTGCAATATAATAGATTTTTCGTAAGACTGCTTGTCAAATGATTAGTTACATACATATATTAATGGACTGCCTGTCCGATGGTTTACAAATTATAATTAGGAATTCATTGGGCATATAGGGAATCATGCAATAATCAACACAAGATAACATGTATGGGTTCAACCTGTCCCCAAGACGTTTAATTTATAAGGCTTAAGAAACACTGGTTTCACTCAATGCTTTCCCTCAATGATTTCAATCCTAAACCCCTATGCTTTGACCTTACTGTAGCTTCCCAAGAACTGCTGAGTCTGATACTTGGTTCCAAACACCGCAATGGTTTTTGAAACCCTACCAGGCCCAGGTTTATGTTCAGCACCACAATGAACACAACACGCACTGTATAGGTCTCTAGTTATCGCAATGATTACTAAATACCCTACAATGCTTTGCGCTCGTGCCTTGAAGCTATTCACCTTTCTATCTGTACTATAATTTGTTTATTCTCTGTCTGTCTTCTTCGAAGCTTAACAACGCAATGATACATATTTGTTCAAAGGTTTGATTGGAAATACAGCTGCCTATACCTATTTGTATCACGGCTGGAAAATTCTACTCCTCCGCTTGCTATAACGAGTAAAAAAATGCAGGACGAGTCAAAATTTGGTCTAGTCCGAATAAAAATTTCCAAAATCTGCATGCCTTTGGGAAAGTAAATTTTGAAGAATTTTCCAGCCCCGTGTATGACCCCAAGGACCATTTCAGGTGAACTATGCTCAGTATGCTGTCTAATGACAGCTTTGTTGCTGGAAAAGGCTTTTGTTCGGGGTAAGGGGGGGGGGCTTGGCAACAGTGGAGAAATAGCTTGGACTGCATGGTGATTCAACACAGGACTGGTGGTAACTGAACGTGAGAACAGGTAAACCATTTAGATTGTCTACGCCAGCCTAGACAAAGTGAAGCTAGTCAGACTCCTAGCCGGGATTCTTTATAACGGAACATTCTTTATAACGGCTCAATAATAGGGAACAAATACTGTTTTTTTGTTTTTTGTTTTTTTTTTAACGGAGGTCCTCTGTATAAAAGAAGGCGATCGCTGTTGACAGCCAGCAAACTAGATCGATGAAACTGAGTATTCGGCTATGCGATTATTTCATATATTTTAATGAACAAGTTATCCAAGTTGTTTTATGAATAAAATGTTGTCAGATGCTGTGGCCAGATGCTGTGTTTGAGTTGGTCTTAACAAAATCATTTGTAAAGGCAGTTAGAATACACAGCATCACCAAGAATTTGGTGATTATTTACATGTACATGGTTTTATTTTCCTGGTATGTTTTCTTCCTGAATACGAATATACTAAAACCTATCCTTTTAGCCTCCATGATAGGTAATAAAAGGCATTTTCCCCATTATTACTTCAAGAATCAAATGTTAAAGATATTACATAATATTTGTTATAATCGGTGAGGCGATTCTATCAAATATCTATTACATTTGTTTCTTGGAGTATTAGATTACAAGACCGTTTCATGACAATTGACTCGATTTGTACGTTTCCGTTCCGAGGGAAGCCCTCGATGCTCGGAACCGAGTCTAAGACTTTAGTTAAGTAGTCATTCCGTTCAAATTGCCATTATAACGAGTTTTGCCGTTATAGCATATGTCGATATAAAGAGGGTTTGATGTATTTTCAAAATGGCAAAAGTTTCTGAAAAGCTGTGTTATCTTTATTATTTATTCTAACACAGCGCGCCTATATAGGCAATGGAAAACAACTGTGTTTTATTCTGCAACAAATCACGACAAGGAAGAGCGTGACGAGTGACGTCATTAAAAACTGCAAAGTTATGACGTCACTAGTCGATTTCCTTGACGTTGGACGGTGTAGCGTCATTTTCTCACATCGACAACGTTAGAAAAGGATGTAAATGCATGTGTTTCAGTCGATAATTTTAGCGGGATTTCTTCTAACAATGGCGGAAAGTTGTGAGAATTTGGAGGAAACAACAGCATTAATGCCGAGTTTCAGCGTGTTAGAATCGAAATAGATCAGCTCTAGCTAGTGATTTGTTAGGTAATAAATCACAGTTTGTCGGTCAGTTGTTAGTAGACAAATCACGCGCGCTACGCGCGCGTGATTTGTCTACTTTACAACTGACCCCCAAACTGTGATTTATTACTCAACAAATCACAACTAGAGCTGATCTATTTCTTAAATCTGATAACATAGGCTGAATTTGCTCAATAACCCATAAAAGACATAGAGGATGTTTGATTTTTTCAGTGTAAGATCGAATTTTATTTCATCGAATGAACACCAAAACTGTTATTTTCACGAGTGGCGTAGCCACGAGTGAAAATAGCAGTTTTGGTGTTCATGAGTGAAATAAAATTTGATCTTGCACTGAAAAAATCAAATTTTCTGTTTCTTACATTCTTCAAAAGGCAATATTTAGCGTCTTTAATGGTGTCACTCACATTCGGAGAAAATTATCTTTGTTCCTGTTCGTTTCGCGTCAATTTAGTGGTTAGTGGGTATACCTTTGGGTGTAAACTGAAAGTTTGCACCTGAGAAATGGCCTGGGATGGTATTATTATGAATGATTTAATGAAATAATTGAGAGAGTAGTTTTCCAAAGAAGTTGCTGGCAAGTCTAACGTCGCGCGACAAAAGACGTGACGTCAGCGTCATAAATGACGTCAGTAACGTCCCCGTCACACATGAACGGGCTATGCGTCAATTAGAACACATTTCATTATTGTTCAGTTATCTGACAAAGATAAAATTGAAATTAGAGTTAGATTTGAAGAAAAAAGTAGTCCCAAACAGTGAAAAATGAAAAATCGTATTTTCACTGTTTGAAACAGTGAAAATATCGATTTATATTTCACTGATAAATCTCTATCATTCATTGAAAAGCATGTAAGAAAATGGAATTTTCCACCAATTAGTATGGATTGGTCAATTTTCAATTATAGACGTGTCGGGTTCGTTTTATTTAATGTAAGTTGCACAAAAATGAATGTTGTCCGTCCTTGTGCGTTTTAAAAGAGTGATACAATGATAAGTAACCGCCTTCTAATCCGGGTCTACACTGTTTGTCAACGTCCCAAAAGAGGGACGCTAGACAAATATGGGTTAAGCAGGCATTTTCTAAAGGACTCTTTTAAAGCACACGTGGACGGACAACTAATTTTATGGAATGGCGCCAGTCACAAAAACACAAGATGAAAGTATGAAAGTATGTTCCTGGCCATGAGTTTCCTTTGGAATAAAAGGAATACATCACAGGACTGAAAACAAAACATATTTTGTTTTTTTTTTTCGGCCAGACTAGATAGTTTCGGCAATTAAGCCTTTTCATTGACCCTCAAATGCATTTCAAATTCAACCTTGGAACGAATTATCCCAAAAGACGATAAAAAACAATCAAAACCACGATGAATACCTGATTAAATATGGCCATTTCTTTCGAATATGTAACACCACAAAATGTTGCTCCTTTGTGCCGACTTGTTAGTTCAGAGCGCCACTCCTTTATTTTTGAAGCAGATTTGATTTGACCATATTCCTGGGGTAAATGGTTCTCCTGCCCCTTCGTGGTTTCGGGAATCAATTGTATGATAGCTCTGACTTGATTCGTTTTGATATAATACATGTGTCCCACGAAGTACACGAAAATGCCAGTAGCCAACAAAGGTAGTACAATGTAGAGACACTGTTTCTGTCTGTGCATTCTGCGGAAAAAAAGAATGTATCATAAATAATAGACCAAGTGTCAAAACAATTATTACACTATTTTATCATATGACGTCTCGTCTGAGAGTGTAATAACGCCATGTAATATTTTCGATAATCCACTAGTGGATTAAATATACAAATTAGGTAGATACGTCCCGTAACGTTACATGTACGGCGTCCTTAACGGCAACGCGTTTACTTATGGCGGAATGTTGCCTTTTTGGTACACAATCGTTAATAAAATGCGTTTTAAATGTCATATAATAAATAGAATCTTGCATTCGTGCTCATGAATTATTGAATTTATTAAACTCGTTGAGGAAAAGGGATAAAATGCTCGGCAAAGCCTCGCATTTTATTCCTTTTCCTCAACTCGTTTAATAAATTCAATAATACATGACCACTCATGTAAGATCCTCTGTGTAAACTACCGGGGCTTTCGATATAAAAAATAGACAATCTCGGATCACACAAGTACCGTTCAGAAACCTTTCAAACAAGGCAACGAGATGACGACTATAGAATTTCTACATGTAATATGCAACCAAAACATGAACACTGGACGTGTTAAAAGTTACCGCCTATTTTCTTTTAAAATTGATTTATTTGAAGTAAAACGATAAGTCGGCCCCCGGCCTTTGGGGCTTGAAGAAATAAATGGGCTGCATGATGCTTCCACGCAGAGCTGAAACCGACCCACACTCGAGTACTGGTACACCGCTTAGAGGATCTACATTGTAAGCCTGCCCAGGCAAAGCGAGTTAGACCGTCCATGCTTATAAACCTATTGGTTTCATTTGGCGGCAGAGCTTGAGATGTCATTTCATCTCAATGTCGGGTAAAAGTCCTACAAAATTAGAAGCAACATCTCAAAAATGACCTTTTAGTGTTGACGGGGACGTTAAACATCAAATCAAACAAAAACAAATAAAACGTATTAAGTAGTTTCATGGTCGTTCTTGAAAAAGTCAGCCTATTACACCGAGGAACTAGTCCCGACCCCACGCAATATTGTTCGAGGCCGTCGGCCATCATTACGATTACTCACCCGTGCGACAAAGTGTATTTTTTTCATACCTCCACAATGGCTGTTTTTCTCACGAAAATCTGTGATTTTTTTCTTATTTTCTTATTTGTACTGCAAACATAGGTGCTCGTTAGAACCGCCTCATTGAGGCGGTTCTAACGAGTACCTACAATCTATGTCTTGGAGTAGAAATGAGAACTAGAGCGAGCAGTCGATGGCAAGCCATCGCAAATTCCCACGCTTTTGCCACATAGCAGACGTGACCTTTTGACCCCTTGAGATGGCCCCTTTTGGCGGAGCTAACTGTAACGTCCCTCTCGCACGCCCTCACCATGTAAGGCAGTCATGTAGCAAATATGGTTACATTCCGGTCAGTGGTTAAGGAGGATATAGCGTGACTGACGGACGGACAGACGGAAAGACGGACGGAGGCGTTCACAATATCCCCCATTGCTTTTTTAAAAGCCTTTTAAAGGCGTGGGGATAAAAATAATGTATATCCCCGTAAAACCCTAGTTTTCTCTATATAAAGTGAAGTTAAGGGGTGTTCATTTCACGGATGAGTCTCTTCTGCAACAAGGTCTATCGGAACCCGAATTTTATGGTGACTTAGTATATAAATTCAGAAAAATATATAACCGCAATGACTTCAGCACCCAATTTCGTAAAATCATTCTTCGATATAAAAAGATTGGGTACAACATGGATATTATACGACAGACTGCATGCATGGTAGTTAACCCAATCACGGTTGGCAACTTTGCTTCCCTCTTTAATTGCACGCCGGAGTGTCAGGCCTCAGATTCTATGACGGCTCCAACGTAAAGGCTTATTGAAAATTAGAGAGATAATGTTGGTTGGTGCCTGATGCTTTGTCTCTGGTCGGGCTCATCGGAGTCTAACTGTTGGTTTTCTTTTGCTCCAGCATTTCAGTGGTTTCTTGCTGTCGAGTCCTCACCGTTGTCTCACCTCTGTGGTTCTTTGATTTTTGTGTTCTCGGAGATGTTGTACTGATGAGTTAGGAGGCCTTCATGCGGACTGAACAAATTATTTGTCTAAATCGCGACGGAAGTAAGGGCGAGGATTGTGGCCACGTAGAATCGATTTAAGCCCCCCCCCCCCCACCCCCAGTGGAAATCTTCCACTGACCGTTCCAAGGCGGCTCTTCTGTGGCGATTTATTTATGTTGTTGTTTGTTGCTTACTGTATGTATCACTTGTGTCTTTGGGTTTTGGATGGCCATATGGCCATTTTGTGGGAAAGTAACTGTCCTTATGGCCTTCCTTTGTTTAGGTTTCCATTATGGTCTGGTCGCTTAATGTTTGTATTTCTTTCCCTTTGGCGTCTTTTGTGGGTGGAGTAAGTTAATTGTATCAATTCCTGATCTTTGTTTTACTTCTACTTTAAATCAAGGACCCTTCTCCGTGACCATAGCTATTGGTGGGAAGTAAATATAAGTGAAGACAACGATCAGGAATCGATACAATTAACCAACAGCTCCAATCAGAGACACCAAAGGTACTGTAAATCCTCAACTTCGTTGTTTGCATCAAGACAACACGCCTTAATTTTGTTTTTATATAGTGAAATCGGGGTTTATGGTAAACCTTTCTTTCCTATTTCAATTCAAAAATATAGATTGTGAGTACTCGTTAGAACCGCCTCGATGAGAAAGGTCTATCGTGTACCCAAAACCTATATTTTGATCAGAAATAAGAAAAATATCACCATTTTTCATCTTTTTGTGAGTCAACATTTACACTGCATTTGTATAGGCGTACTTCGTAAGTGTTTCAATATCTGCATCAAGCACAGGTTTGTGTTTTAAAGTGTATCTTTAACCGTTCTGGCGAGTCCAAAAAATGTATGTTTTAGCCCAAGAAGTCAAGCAAAATTGAAGTGGAGGCAATGATCAGGAATCGATACAATTAACCCACAGCTCCCATCAGAGACACCAAAGGGAAAGAAAGACAAACATGAAACAACAGACCCTGATGGAAACATCAATAGCGGAAAGCCAAAGTCAACTACTAACCGCTATCCCCGTTGCTGAACTTCGTGAACAAGCAAACCACTCTAACCGCGTTGACAAAACAGCCGGTTCCGACAGAAAGGCTGAAGAAGTGCTATACACATGTATAGTACAAAATATATTAAATATCCATATTTGCGCACCCGCCCATTTGGGCCTGGAGAAATAGATTGGGCTGCACGGTGCTCCCGCGCAGAGCTGAAACCGACCGAACTTGAGTACTGGTAAACAGCTTTGGTCTACGCCTGCCCAGGAAAAGTGATGCGAGTCAGACCGCACCTTAAACCCTAGAGGTTTATATGATGGTAGGGCTTGAGATGTCATTTCATCTCGATGTTGGGTAAAAGTCCCACAAAATCGGAAGCAACGTCTCCAAAATGAGCTTAATAGTGTTGGCGGGGACATAAAACCTCAACTCAAACAACAAACAAGCAAACCATATTTAATTCGCCATACACAGACGAGGTTTATTCACAGATACATGTTATTCTTATATTCAAATTCAACATCTAATTATCCTTGAAAATGTCTTTTGTATTTGGCTTGAAGTGTTCGCAACATTTGTTGCAATCATACCAAACGTTTTGATTTTTATTGATGAGTCTAAATAAACATATTTCATTGTATTGAATTATAGCACTGGGTTTGAAAAGCAAGTTCTCGAGTCTGCAAAAATGACCTATACAGTGTTGACGTGGCCGTTAAACATCAAATCAAACAAACAATCAAACAAACTTACTTCACGCCCTAACTTTAGTTCGTATAAAGTGGTTTACGAAGAACACTTGAAATCAAAAGTTAGCCGCTGTTCATAAGCTATCAAGAAATCAATATTATAATGTTACTAATCAAATAATTTCGTACTGGCCCAGGTACAGGTCCGAGGTCTGCGGCATTGGCCCGAGGCAGTGTCAACGTCCCCGTCAACACTGTAAAGATCATTTTTGAGACGTTGCTTCTAATTTTGTGGTACTTTTACCCGACATTGAGATGAATTGACACAATTAAAAAAACATGATTATTGATTTTTTTACCTCTTTTGACCTCAGTTAATATTGGTTGACCTGGTGTTAATACCTCCGATCAATACAGGATAGTCAATTAATAATATAATGTTATAAATCAAGCAATTTCGTGTTGGCCCTGGTACAGGTCCGAGGTCTGCTGCATTTGCCCGAGGCCGAAGGCCGAGTGCCAATGCAGCTGACCGAGGACCTGTAACTGGGTAAATACGAAATCACTTGATTAATGGCAATTTTATTAATTGACACAATTAAAAAAAAAACATGATTATTGATTTTTGACCTCTTTTGACCTCAGTTAATATTGGTTGACCAGGTGTTAATACGGATAACCTCCGATCAATAGAGGATAGTCTTCGGCCTCGGGCCAATGCAGCTGACCGAGGATCTGTAACTGGGTCAATGCGAAATGACTTGATTAACGACAATTTTATTAATTGACACATTACAAAAACATGATTATTGATTTTTTACCTCATTTGACCTCAGTTAATATTGGTTGACCTGGTGCTAATACGGATGACCTCCGATCAATACAGAATAGTCAACTAATAAAATAATGTTATTAATCAAGTAATTTCGTACTGGCCCTGGTACAGGTACGAGGTCTGAGGTCTCATTGAGGCGGTTCTAACAAGTTCCCGCAACCTATGTTTGCAGTGTGAATAAGAAAAATATCGCAAAATTTCTTCAGATCAATGGCCGTTTCGAAGATAGGAAAGAATGCACTATCCCACACAGCTATGATATCTTAATGATGGCTGTGTAATATTCATTACGCTACCACACGCCTATTCAAATATACTGGAAAAAATTACCGCCAAAAGTGGAAATTTACGATAAAAGATTCTGATATTGTTCATATTTCTGCTCCAAACATAGATTGTGGGAACTCGTTAGAACCGCCTCCCTCGGCGAGGCGGTTCTAACGGGTACCCACAATCTATGTTATTGAGCAGAAATAAGAAAAATAATGCATACCCCTGTAAACCCCAGTTTTACTATATGAAATTGGGGTTGGAGGGGTCAAAATCATATAGGCGTGTTTTCGTGATGTTGTATGCACTTATCATCAGGTTACACGTCTGTGAAATGAACATGCCTCTAAACCCCACTTTATATAGAGAAAACTGGGGTTTACGGGGGTAAAAATTATTCTTCCTACTTCTGATCCAAAACATGGGCTGTGGATACTCGTTAGAACAGCCTCATTGAGAAGCACCTCATTGAGGCGGAACGGGTACCCACAACCTATGACTTTAGTACAAATAAAAATAGAGAAATTTGGGGTTTACGCGGGTAATCATTATTTTTTGTTCTTATTTATGATCCAAAACATAGGTTGTGGGTACTCGTTAGAACAGCCTCATTGAGAACGGGTATCCACAACCTATGATTTCAATACCAATAAGCATAGAGAAACTTGGGTTTACGGGGGTAAAAAATATTTTTCTTTTTTCTGGTCCAAATTATAGGTTGTGGGTACTCGATAGAACAGCCTCATTGAGAACTTGAGGCGGAACGGGTACCCACATCCTATGATTTCAATACAAATAAGAAAAGAGAAACCAGAAACTGGGGTTTACGGGGGTAAAAATTATTTTTTCTTATTTCCGGTCCAAATTATAGGTTGTGGGTACTCGTTGGAACCGCCTAATCGGGGCGGTTCTAACGAGTTCCAGCAACCTATATTTGCAGTGTTAATTAGAAAAATATCGCAAAATTTCTTCGGATAAATGGCCGTTTTTCGAAGATATAAAAGAATGAACTATGTCATACGGCTATAATATCGTTATGATGGTTGTGCTATATTACTATTATACAGAAGAACTTCGATGGCTCGAACACCGATGGCTCGTTTACCATGGCTGAGTCGAACCTGTTCTTGAGCCCCTAGGGAAATCCTCGACATAAGAAATAGTGGGGGATAATTTAGAAGATTTTCGTCTTTTATCTTGCAAATGTATGCTGTGTGTACTCATTAGAATCGCCTCGATGAGGCGATTCTAATGAGTACACACAGCATACATTTTCATTATAGAACACAGAAATGATATCCAAAAGGATATTGTATACCTCCTGGCAGTAACCCTCAGTGGCTCGAACTATCTCCGTCTCGAACAGATTTTCGAGGTCCCAAAGGTGTTCGAGCCATTGAAGTTCGACTGTAATATTAATTTGTGTCTGTTGCACCTTGATCACTTCTTGTTGGGAAGAGGTGGGGGGGGGGGGGGGGGCTTGTTGCTCTGCTGTTTGTGATTCCCATTACGAGAACACACCTACAGATACGCTTGCCATTATCTTGTCAGCGCACACTCACTTGTCTCGCGTTTGTAACGCGGGTGATACGCACGCGCAGTTCACGCGTTTCAACTGCGAATTACATTTTAGCCAATGAAATTTCTTTATGAAAAACGCGATACTGCACATTAACCGCGATTTCCGATTAGCCAATCAGGCCTGCGTGTCGATAACGCAGATACAACCTTCTCCGCGTGTCCAAAGCAACCAATCAATACCGCGTAACTATTTCGCTCTTATCTTTTCATCCAATTTAGGTCGTTTAAGTTTTTTTTTTATTATCTGATGACTTCCAAAACCATAAACAGAATAAATTGAAACAGAGAAAATAAAGGCAAATGGACAAGACATTTATTCAGTTGCAGTAAAACTGTGCAATTAGCCTCGGGGTAAATGGTAAAATATAGGTACTGCATAGTGATTGAAGTTGACGAAGTTGACTGCCAAAATGCAGGATGTTTATTGATCAACAGTTTTATGACACCCAGGTGCACCTGGGAGCTATAAAGCTAGTTAGTTAACCCATTGTATGCTAGTGGACTCTTTCATTGCTATATGTTGGACAATTCTATTTTTGATATATGGGGTGTCAGGCCCATTTTTACGTTTTCATTCAATTTTTGATGGAAAATTCTGTTAGCAAATAGTGCAGGCTCTGATCAGACGCCGCGTTCTGTGGCGTCTGATCTGGGCCTGCACTGTTTGCCAAGGTACCCATTTAGTGGTTTCCCGCATACAATGGGTTAAAATAACACCTCATTACCTTCACTTATTCAAGATGTCAAGACCAGAAATAAACATTTTTCATTCATTCACTCACTCACAGAAGGGCTCATTTATTTATTTATTTATTTATTTATTGCCTTTTTCTTAATTTATTTTCCATCTGGTCAACAAGCCTATTAATGAACACCCTCTAAACCCCACTTTATTTAGAGAAAAGTTGGGTTTACGGGGGATTGAACACGGAAACACGTCCATGTACGAAAAGCCGCCTATACAAATACACTGTAAACTTTACCGCCGGAATCATGAAAATTTTAGATGAAAAATTGTGACAGTGTTCCTATTTCTGCTTAAAAAATAGATTGTGGGTACTTGTTAGAACCGCCTCGAGTGCGCAAAATATAGATCGTTGGTACTCGTTAGAACAGCCTCATCGAGGCGGTTCTAACGAGTACCCGCAATCTTAATTTAGATATAGATTGTTGGTACTCGTTAGAAGCGCCTCATCGAGGCGGTTCGTTAGAAGCGCCTCATCGAGGCGGTTCTAACGAGTACCCACAATCTATATTTAGAGCAGAAATAAGAAAAAAAAGATATACCCCAGTAAACCCCAGTTTTTCAATATAAAGTTGGGGTTCAAGGGGTCAAAATTATATAGGCATGTTTTCGTGATGTTAACCCCACTTTTATATCGCAAAACTGGGGCTTACAAGTGTATGTATATTTTTTCTTATTTTTGCTCAAAACAAAGAGTCTTGATACTGGTTAGAACCGAACCGAACGTCGAGGTGGTTATAACGAGTACCCAAATCTTTGTTTTGAGCATAGATATGAAAAATATACGATTCTTGATCTGAAAATTTTCAGTTTGTTTTTTTTTCTTCTTTATTTTATAAAACTTCAATATATCTGAATAGGCGTGGTTCTGTGATGCCCGTCCACGCGCATGACCTAAATGACACTTTTCCAGTCGAGCTATGCAGTCTGATGGAACATTCTGATGACAGCCCTTAATGTGATGCCAGCATATGCGAGCTAATTTCCATATTTATTCAGTTGCAATGTCCCGGATTTATAATGCCTCGCAAAACAAGGGTCGTTGAATCGATTCCCGGCTTCTCCAGACTTTCAAATGAGTATTTACACCGAGGTCCCGTCTCCATATGACCTCAGTTGCTGGTGGGACGTAAAAGTAACTCTCACACACGCAGTTTTATAGAAACTGAACAAAATCACTCGGACCACATTTGAACTGCAACAACGAGTCAGGTGGATTTTTTTTCTCAGGGTACAACTCCTCTCAATAACGATCGGCCCGAAATAAGGGAAATAATTCTGAAAGGTAATTCATCCCCCCACCCCCCCCCCCCCCCCACCCCACCCCCCCCCCCCCCCCCCAAAAAAAAAAAAAAAACCATTGAAAAAAAACTTACTTTGTTATAAGAATTTTCGAGTACTGGCCAGTGGTAATTAAGGAATTTTGTTGCAAAACTTTTAGCGTGACCTTATTATTGCCCCCCCCCCCCCCACCACACACACACCTAAGGGCCTGGCCGAAGTGGCTAGTGCTATGGATAACATTGTATACTAAATAATTATGACCAGTGTGCGTAGAGATATCAAATTTCACCCATATATTCCTAGCGGCCCTTTTTGGGACATTGACAAACAGTGTAGGCCCAGATAAAACGTCTCGAACGTGGCGTCTGATCTGAGTCTGCACTGTTTACTCCAAGAACATACATTTTGGAACAACTTACATCAAACAGCACATACCTGACACCCTTATAATTGAAACTGAACCACTCCAAACGTGTAAGGTAGAAGATTACATTGTCATATGGGTTAAAAATGTGTTTTTCAGGCGTCTACAATATTTTTCCTATTTCTGCTCCAAACATAGATTGTGGGTACTTGTTAGAAACAGCTATCAACACCATGACAAGGGGGTTCTGATGAGCCGCCATTAACCAGTAAATAGCGGTGGCTTGTAAATTACATATCCCAGGGTGAATAATTACCCTCACCTGGTCCCCTACCTATATGACATTCTTCAGAATACCCCCAAGTGAGTTTTATCTCCAAAGGTGTTATGCAATACAAAATAAAGGTGTGTTTGTTTATCCGAAGGAATCACAACTGATAAGAAAGACCAATTTAATAAACTGTCATTAATTCACGAACGAATTAAAAAAAACCCAAAAACATAAAAGTATACATACAAGCAACGAGGATTTTGATTGGCCCGTTTTCTCTCGCAATCACTCGTTTTATCGTCACATACCTGTTGTATTCTTATTGGTTGAAATTCTCTCGCACAGAAACGCGTATTGAATTTCCCTAACGCGTTTCGAATGATCACTTTTATTGGCTGATATTTAACGCGTTGAAATCGCGTATAAACGCGATGAACCGCGCATTGAATCGCGATAATTTCACACGCACGCAATGCGCGTGTTTCACGCGGACAATACGCGTAAATGGACAAGTTTCTCGCAATCTTAACTGTATCTAATTCTGACCCCCTCATACCCCAGTTTTATATAGTAAAACTGGGATTCAAGGGGGTATACATTATTTTTTCTTATTTCTGCTCGAAAACATAGATTGTGGGTACTCGATAGAACCGCCTCGTCAAGGCGGTTCTCGAGGCGGTTCTATCGAGTCCCCGCGATCTATGTTTTGGGCAGAAATAAGAAAAATATCACAATTTTTTATCTTAAAATTTCTAATTTTTGGCCAAAAAAATTGGCAATGTATTTGTATAGGCATGTTTTCGTAATTTTTAGTTTCCTATTTTGGTTTACCTCCTTTTTAGTTACTCTTCCACTCGGTGCCATTGGTAGGCTGTTATCTTTGTACAGTCGAACTTCAATGGCTCGAACACCTTTGGGACCTCGAAAATCTGTTCGAGACAGGGGTAGTTCGAGCCACTGAGGATTACTGCCAGGAGACATAAGGTGATACATTTAAACATCTTCTCGGTGTTCTATAATGAAATTGTATGCTGTGTGTACTCATTAGAATCGCCTCATCGAGGCGATTCTAATGAGTACACACAGCAAACATTTGCAAGATAAAAGACTAAAATCTCCTTAATTATCCCCCACTATTTCTTATGTAGAGGATTTCGCCAGGGGCTCAAGAACTGGTTCGACTCATCCATGGTAAACGAGCTATCGGTGGTCGAGCCATCGAAGTTCAACTGTATTTGGCTATTGTTTTGTTTGTTTGATTTGAGGTTTAACGTCCCCGTCAACACTGTAAATATCATTTTTGAGACGTTGCTTCCAATTTTGTGGTAGTTTTACCCGACATTGAGATGAAATTACATCTCAAGCCCTGCCGCCGCATGCAACCAATAGGGTTTATAAGCATGGGCGGTCCGCTTCGCACCACATTCATTGCCTGGGCAGGTTTAGATCCTCTAAGCGGTTTACCAGTACTCCTGTGCGGATCGGTTTCAGCTTTGCGTGGAAGCATCATGCAGCCGATCTATATCGTCAAGCCCCGATGGGCGGGGGCTATGAATTTGGCTTTTCCTGGGCATCTATTTCTATATATTTTTGTTAGTAATGGTGGAATCAAATGTCACAAACATCCCGCCAATAATTTTTTTCTCAAAGACGCTTAACACAATAAAATAGTTGAACCTTTTTGTCACTAGTAATCATTCATAGGTGCGGTGTTTCACTTGCGACATAATGCTGTGTTCATCTGTCATGATGGTGGCACCAATCTGTACGTCCTACTATGTCTAAAACACAAACACGACTTACAGAAACGCATGTATTGCAGAAAATGTATGTAAACAGTAGGTAAATAGGCGTATACGGAAAACCTACTGACCAGAAACCGAGAAAGCAATTCGTTCACAGATCCTAAACGATGGAATATTTATTACTCTATGTTATGCTGATCTTTCAGTCAATAATGATCATCATCACCAAAACGGGCCGATATAATTTTGACCCCCTTAAACACCGCATCTATACAGTAAAACTTGGGTTTACGGGGATATACATTATTTTCTCTTTTACTGCTCGAAAACATATATTGTGGGATCTCGTAAGAACCGCTTCGCTAAGGTGGTTCTTATAACGAGTTCCCATAATCTATGTTTTTTAAGAGAAATATGAAACATGTCACAATTTTTATCTGAAAATTTTCAAATCAATATATTTGAATAGGCTTTGTTTTTGTTAAGTTTTTATCGATTGTATGAAGGTTACAAAATTGGAGAGAAAGGTAGACTAAACCTGAAATTCGCACTGAATGCGTTATTTTATATTGTCGGGTATTTATTTAAAAGCGTGTCCTTGGGCAAGACATGTAATGACTGCCTCACTCCACCCAGGTATAAATGGGTAGCAGTGATGTAATCGTCACTGCCTCTCTCTCGCGCGCGTGAAAACATCCGGAATGAGTGTTCGAAAACGATTGAATAAGCTTGAAGCTTCCATCGCAATCGAACTAAAATTAATTAGTATAAACTAAAAGCTTACCACCAAAAATGAAACTTTTCAGATAAAAAAAAAATATAATATGTTAAAAACATAGATTGTGGGCGCCTCGAGGCGGTTCGAACGAGACTGTAGATTGTGGGTACATGTTCGAACCGCCTCGAGTCGGTTCTAACGAGTGCCCACAGTCAATTTTGAGCAGACATTAGAAAAATAAACTTTACACCTGTAATCCCCAGCTTTACCATAAAAAGTAGGGTTTAAAGCCGTCAACATTGTATAGGTGTGTTTTCTTAATGATTACCTAGAACGAAATAACTTATTTTCCTAGACTGTGTCATAGTTTAGCAATTCGTACACGGTTGAATATGTCTGAATTACGCTTCTTTATACATCTTTAGAACGGTAAACATTTTGAGATCCTAAATTGTGCCGGTGTAGCGTGAGATTATTAATCCCGCGAGATTCTTCAGTCGCACCGGAAGCGGCGGAAATCCCTCACGGAGGGGTGTGATAGAATTCAGCCGTGAGAAGTCAGGGCTTGGAGAAATGGATAGCAACGTCTCCAAAATGATATATACAGTGTTGACGGGGACGTTAAAATCAATCCAAACAAACAAACAAACAAAACCAATCTACCTACCTAACTTCCTACCTACCTACAACGTCGAAGGAAGAAGTTAGAAACAAAGAGTAAACCTACCTACGTACCTACCTACCCACCCGGCCATGCACCCACCAGACCATTCACTCTACCTACGTACCTACCTACCTACGTTCGTACGTACATATCTCGACACCGCCCAGCCAGCCCCGGTAGCTCAGTCGGATGCGCGTCTGCCTCGGTACATGTAGCTAAGTCGGATGCGCGTCTGACTGGTGATCAGGAGGGGGCGGGGTAGGCAACATTATTTCGTGGAGATTGATCATGGAATCTTTTCTACGGTCATTCTCTCCTTCCCGTTGATTCAGGAAGGGCAGTTGTCAGTTTCTGGCGAAAGAATGTGCACTGTACTGGTTAACCGCTTACGTATCAAGTGTGGCATTAAGAAAACACGCCTATTCAAATATACTGGAAAAAAAGAATACCACCAAAAATGAAAACTTTCAGACAAAAATTATGTTATTTTACAGCTTTCTGCTCCAAACATAAATTGTGGGCTCCGTCAGTTTTGTTTGTTTGATTTGAGGTTTAACGTCCCCGTCAATACTGTAAAGGTGATTTGAGAGACTGTGCTTCCAATTCTATGGGACTTTTACCCGACACTGAGATGAAATGACACCTCAAGCCCTATCGCCCAATGAAACTAATAGGGTTTATAGCTTGGACGGTCCGACTTGCACCGCTTTGCTTGGGCAGTCTTAGATCCTCTAACCGGTTTACCAGTACTGGTGTGGGGTCGGATTCAGCTCTGCGTGGAAGCATCATGCAGTCCATTTATTTCTTCAAGCCCCGATGGGCGGGGGCCGTCGGCTCAATTCAGATTTTGCGGAATGTGACATCCGCGTGGAAGCAGCTATTTATTCAAGTCCCGATTGGCGGGGGCCATGGAACTCGTAAGAACCGCCGTTCTAACGAGTAACCACAATCTATGTTTTTGAGCAAAAACACGAAAAATAATGTATACTCATGCCAAGCCTGCCGCAACATTCTTTCGTTGAGATTGGTCATGAAATCTTTTCTACCGTCATTCTCTCCCTTTTGCTGATTCAAGAAGGACAGTTGTCAGTTTCTGGCCAAAGAATGTGCACGGTACTGGTTAACCGCTTACGTATCAGCCTGCCGAGGATAAGTGTTGCATTACGAAAACACGCCTATTCAAATATATTGGAAAAAAAAATACCACCAAAAGACAAATATTCAGTTATTTTCCAATTTTCTGCTCCAAACATAGATTGTAAGAACTCGTTAGAACCGCCTCGGTGAGGCGGTTCTAACGAGTACCCACAATATATGTTTTTGAGCAGAAATACGAAAAATAATGTATAACCCTGCACGCCCCAGTTTTTCTATATAAAAGTGAGGTTTAAGGGCGCCAAAATTATAAGGCGTGTTTTCGTGACCGGCTCAAAAATGGCCGTTAAACTCCAAACAAACAAACAAACAAGATCTTAACCTGCCGTCATAACGTAGACCACTGTAGTCAGTCTTTAAGCTACAATGCAACTGAAATTAATCATCACGTGAACTAGTCCGTGAAATGAAGACCCCCCTATACCCCATTTTATATAGAGAAAACTGGGGTTTATGGGGGTATACATTATTTTTCTTATTTTTACTCCAAGACATAGGTTCTGGGCCTCAATGAGGCGGTTCTAACGAGCACCCACGCCCTATGTTCGGAGTTTAAATAAGAAAAATATCACAAATTTTCTTCGGGAAAATAGCCAGTTTGGAGAAATGAAAGAATGCACAATGTCACACGGTTGTGTTATCGTAATTAATAATTAATTTCATATGTTACCTGTTAATGTAGGTTGGTTCATATATTCCGATTAAACTAATTTGTTAGTATTTACCTATTGAACTCTGTTGTTACACGTATAATTAAGCCCCGCCAAGCGAATTTGTGTCTTCGAGCATTCCGTCATGACAAATTTTAACTGCGCATGCCCAGCCATTCAGAGGAGCCAGGGATATGGCTTACTGCCTGAAGGTTCCTCTTGATTCACTGCTTGTATGAACGAGCAGCGAAGGTTCTGGCGAGACTGCGCGGATGCGCAGGCTCGCCTGAACCTTCGCTGCTCGCATAGGCGATAAGTACCAAAATCGCTTGGCGGGGCCCAAATCGGAGTGACAAAAGACACTGAAAAGAAAGGTTCATGTGAAATTGGTGAATATCAATACCTTAATTATGAAAGAGGTTTCAAATCTATTTTTATTTTTAAATTATCGACCCATACATTTCAGTTATGGATATACCAAAAGTACTTTGAAGTGTCATTTCAGAAGAAATGTTTTGTTTGTTTTTTTTTGGTATAAAATATGTTTGTTTGTTTGTATTGGAGTTTAACGGCCAAGTCAACATTATTTAGGTCATTTTTGAGCCGGTCAGTTTACCTATCCACACTTTTCCTGGGCAGGCTTATACGTAAGCGGTTAACCGGTACAGTGCACATTCTTCGCCAGAAACTGACAACTGCCCTTCTTGAATCAACGGAAGGGAGAGAATGGCCGTAGAAAAGAAAGATTCATGTGAAATCGGTGAATATCAATACCTTAATTATGAAAAAGGTTTCAAATTTATTTTTATTTTATCGACCCATACATTTCAGTAATGGATATATATACCAAAAGTACTAGGAAGTGTCATGTTCAGAAGAAATGTTTTTTGTTGTTGTTTTTTTTTTTTTTTTTTTTTGTATAAAATGTGTTTGCTTGTTTGTTTGTTATTGGAGTTTAACGGCCCAGTCAACATTATTTAGGTCATTTTTTAGCCGGTCAGTTTACCTATCCACACTGTTCCTGGGCAGGCTTATACGTAAGCGGTTAACCAGTACAGCATTACGATAACATACCCGTGCGACATACTGCATTTTCCACATCTCCAAAGTGTCTTCTTTTCTGATGAAAATCTGTGATATTTTTGTTAATTTTACTTCAAACGTAGGTTGTGGGTGCTCGTTAGAACCGCCTCATTGAGGCGGTTCTAACGAGTACCCACAACCTATGTCTATGAGCAGAAATAAGGGAAATAATGTATACCCCCCTAAACCCCAGTTTTCTCTATATAAAGTGGGGTGTAAGGGGGTGTTCATTTCACGGACCTGTTAACGTGATGATGCACATTCTTTCGCCAGAAACTGACAACTGTCCTTCTTGAATCAGGGGAAGGGAGAGAATGGCCGTAGAAAAGATTCCATGATCAATATCCACGAAAGAATGTTTCCGACCCCGGCAGCAGGTATCGAACCCGCGTACTCCTGATCACCAGTCAGACTCGCATCCGACTGGGCAACCGAGCCTGGCTTTAAAAAATGTGTACGATTTCCAAACCAAACATAAACAAGAATAGCTTTTGCAAAAACCTAGATCTACTCTTAGCAGATATTCAATGTGAATGTCTAATGTTACATGTATATCTCAAACATGTTTTATACAATTAACCGTACTTGGCAATATTCTTATTGCCAGTCTACACACAGGATCGTGCCGACTGAAGTAGAACGTCTGAAATGTCAAAGTTGCAAATGTTGTGTCAAAAGGTTATTTTCATCTTTAAAAAGACACATACGCAACTTGAATATGCTTGTAGCATGGTGTCAAATGGAAATCTTGAAAACTGTTGGATAAGTTAAGTAAACAACCGTGTTAAACCCAACGTCTATAATGTTCACGCCCATGGTAGATAATAGTCATTTGAAGAATTATCATAGACTGAGTCATGTGAAATGTTATCATATTGGAACCATTGTGGGTCATTTTGTGTCGTCTCCCAGAGAAAGGGAACAATGCTATAAAAGAGATAGTAGAGGAGATGAAAGTGAGGGACAGGGGAAACTGAGGAAAATGTATGGAAATGTAGAAACAGAAAAAATAAAATACCTCTCTACCCTTACATCATTACGCAAACACGCCTATACAAATACATTGCCACCTTTATCGCCGAAAAAAATGAAAATTTTATGATGAAAAATTCTGATATTTTTCTTATTTCTGCTCCAAATATAGATTGTGGGCACTCGTTAGAACCGCCTCATCGAGGCGGTTCTAAAGAGTACCCACAATCTTTATTTTAGAGCAGAAATAAGCAAAATAAGATATACCCCCGGAAACCCCAGTTTTACTATATAAAAGTGGGGTTCAAGGGGGTCATAATTATATAGGCATGTTTTCGTGATGTGTTGCGAGGACAACAAGCCTTGTCCAACTGTAAGCCAATATCAGTTGGACACTGCAGTGACGCAAGATACACATTATCTTTGCCTTACACAACCACCCCAAAAGGTTGTCATAAACCGACAATTACAGTGTACACTAAAATCGAATGTCACACAATGTGACATCTTATCAGGGTTTACACTGTTTAGGTTTTAAAATGTATATTAATCTTCCGTCATTTTTCACCGTAATTCATTCCAAACAAATAGTATCGCATTTAAAAAAATGACAGAAAGACCAAACGGGAATGGGCGCCAGAAAATTAACACGTCCGTGAAATGAACACCCCTCTTAAACTTTACTTTATTTAAACTAGGGTCTACCGAGGAAACAATTATTTTATTTTCATTTTTATTTATTTTTCTTATTTCTTCCCCGATGCATGGGTTGTGGGTGCTCGATGAACCCGTCCCAATAAAGCAGATATAACGGGCACCCTGGTCTTGTGTTTGGGGTGTGAATAAGAGAGATATCACAAAGTTACAAAACAGAAGCCAGCGGACGCGCGACGTGCGTGCGGCGTCGTTTCGACGCCGATGGTTGCGCGAACCTGCTTGGAATATACTGTCGTGCTTCGATAACTCAAATACCTCAAGGATCATGAAAATTTGTTCGAGATAGGGGAAGTTCGAACTAATGAAGTTTACTTATAGTTATAATGTCAGGCCATGAAGTATAAAAGGAATTGATTAAGGATATTTTACGAGCTTTGCTTCCCTCTTTAACATCACGCCGGTGGGTCAGGACTCAGATTCTATGGCGGTTCCAGCGTAAAGGCATACTGAAAATTAGAGAGTATCTTATTTTAAGTAATGTTGACTGATGCCTGATGCGCTGTCTCTGGTCGGGCTCATCGGAGTCTAACTGTTGGTCTTCTTCTGCTCCAACATTGTAGTTTGCTGTCGAATCCCCACCATTGTTTCATCTCTGCTGTTGTTTGATTTTTGTGTTCACGGAGATGTTGCACTGATGAGTTAGTTAGTTGTCTAAATCGCGACGGAAGTAAGGGCGAGTATTGTGGCCACGTAAAATCGATTTAAGCCACTCTCCCCACACCAGTGGAATTCGTTTCACTGACCGTTCCAAAGCGGATTTTCTGTCGTGGTTTATTTTTGTTATGGCTTGTCTTTGAGCGTGTGTATCGCTTATATTAGTTTGCTTTGGACAGCCAATTGTCAATTTTGTCTTTGGATAGCCAATTGTCAATTTTGTGGGAAACTATCTGTCCTTTTTGGCTTTCCGCTAGTGATGTTTCCATTAGAGTCTAGTTAGCTCAACTGGCCGAAGGCCAGCGGGGCTATTGTCATGGCCCTGTGTCCGTCGTGCGTCCGTGCGTCCGTGCGTTAACTTTTTTCTTTAAGCATCTTCTCCTCCTAAACTGCTGGGCCAATTGTAACCAAATTCCACACAGGAATGTTCCTTACATAGTCCTGTTCTAAATTCCTTCAAAGAATTTTGTTACACCCAGAACTCTGGTTGCCATGGCAACAAAACCACACAAAAGATTAAAAAACTTTAAAAATCTTCTCCTCGAAAACCACCTGTTGGATTTCATTTTTATTTTGCATGAATGTTCCTTGGGTGGACCTCTTTCAGATTCCTCGGAGAAATTTTGATCCGACAAAAAACATGGCCACCATGGGCGGGGCTTATTTTCACTATTTAACAGATAGTGTAATGCTTAAACATCCTATTCTAAACTACTGGGCCAATTGTAACCAAACTTCACAGGAATGTTCCTTACTTAGTCCTCTTCTAAATTCCTTCAAAGAATTTTGTTACACCCAGAACTCTGGTTGCCATGGCAACAAAACCACACAAAAAATAAAAATCTTCTCCTCCAAAACTACCTGTTTGATTTCATTTTTATTTTGCATGAATGTTCCTTGGGTGGACCTCTTTCAGATTCCTTGAAGAAATTTTGATCCGACAAAAAACATGGCCACCATGGGCGGGGCTTATTTTCACTATTTAACAGATAGTGTAATGCCAAAAAATCTTCTTCTGCAAAAGTACTTGTCGGATTTCATTGTAATTTGGATCAGACAAAAAACATGGCCGCCATGGCCATGCCCCACATGGCCGCCATGGCCATGCCCCTTGGCTCAAAAGCTTTCAAAGACTTGTGAGGGGAAAAGTTTTAAAAACCTTCTTCTCTCCTCCAAAACCGCTCAGCTCAATTGATTTAATTCTTACTTTGCATGAATGTTCCTTGAGTGGACCTTTGTCAGATTCCTTGAAGCAATTTTGATCAGACAAAAAACATGGCCACCATGGACACACCCATTGCCTATTAGCTTCCATAGACTTATAAAGGGATTTTTTTTAAAAAATCTTCTCCTCCAAAGCCGCTAAATGGATTTCGTTCTTAATTTTCATGAATGTATCTTGTGTGGACCATTGTCAGATTCATTGAAGAAATTTTGATCAGGCAAAAAACATGGCCGCCATGGCCATCAACTTTGGCTCATTAGCTTCCATAGACCAATAAAAGGGAAAAACTTAAACAATCTTCTTCTCTGAAACCATAAGGCCTAAAGCTAAGACATTTAGTATGTAGCAAAGTTATGTGGTCACCTACTAAGTCCTGCGAACTATGCCTCTGGAGTCCGAATTGGCAACGCCCCGGTGCTTAGTAGCTCCCATAGATAAATAATGAAAAAAAAATTGAAACTTTTCTCCTCTGAAACCATAAGGCCAAGAGCTTAGTATGTAGCAACTTGAAGTATTCAACTGCATAAATCCTGCCAACCATGCCCCTGGGGTCCAAATGGCCACACCCTGAGGCCCATAAGCTCCCATAGACTTATACTGGGAAAAACTGTCAAAAATCTTCTCTAAAACCATCAGTGCCCAGAGCTTAGATATTTAGTATGCAGCAACGTCAAGTGCACACTCACATAAATCCTGCCAACAATGCCCCTTGGGTAAAAAATGGCCACGCCCAGAGGCTTATTAGTTCCCATAGACTTATAATAGGAAAAACTTAAAAAAGTCTTCTTCTCTGAAACCATAAGGCCCAGAGCTTTAGATATTTAGAACGGAGCAATGCCAAATGGTCACTCACATAAAGCCTGCCAACCATGGCTCTGGGGTCCAAAAATATGGAATGGACATTCACTTGTTGTTTTTTTTACCCATTGCATGCGGGAAAACCCTAAACGGGTACCTTGGCAAACCGTGCTGGTCCAAATCAGACCCCGCAGAACACCATGTCTGATCAGGGCCTGCACTATTTGCTTACAGAATTTTCCATCAAAAATAGAAAAAATAGGCCTGACATCCCTTATATGACAAATGGACTTGTCCAGCATATAGCAATAGAAGAGTCCACCAGTATACAATTGGTTAATGTAATAAATATGACAATTGTCTGAAGTTAGCCGGTGGAGCGACAGGCCCTCTTGGGCCCCTTGTTGTTTCATGTCTGCGTTTCTTTCCCTTGGTGTCTCTGATGGGAGCTGTCGGTTAATTGTATCGAATCCTGACCATTGCCTTCACTTCTATTTTGCAACAAAATAAAGGTATATGTATACTCATTAGAATCGTCTCATTGAGGCGGTTCAAATGAGTACACACAGTTAAAATAATAAGAAAAATCCCTATATTACTATGGATATCTGGAGCTTTCGAAAAAACTCTTGCACACCAGACAAGGAAATCCGTGATTTTACCCTGGGATAGAAATTTATGTTCTGGCCCTGGTGTTCCGACCCAGAATCGAATATAATCGCGTGTTTGATAAATGCACTGGTTGATTACGACCTCGAATGCGCCGTCGTTAAGGTGGACGTCACAGCAACATCACTAAACATTCCTGGAGTGTCAACACAATATGGCGGACGTTGGTACCCGAAGTGACTGTAGCATTAAAATCCGCGCTAAGAAATGGAAGGTATGCAAGAAAAAGAATCCAATATGGGTGTGAGGGGTGGATAGAAAAATCCGTCCCTTGGGATCACTGTCCGGCATCACTCGGCAAGCCTCGTGATGCCGAACAGTGACCTTCGGGACGGATTTTTCCATCCACCCCTCACACCCATATAAGATTCTTATAATCTCAAGAAACTCTTGGACTACATTTGTTCAGGAAAACACGCCTATATAATTTTGACCCCCTTTAACCCCACTTTTATATAGTAAAACTGGGTTTTCAGGGGGTATACCATTTTTCTGAGGCGGATATAACGAGTACCCACAATCTATATTTTAGAGCAGAAATAAGAAAAATATCAGAATTTTTCATCTTAAAATTCTCATTTTTTTCGGCGATAAAAGTGGCAATGTATTGATATAGGCGTGTTTGCGTAATGAGTTCGAATTATCCATGGTAAACGAACTATCCGTATTCGGGGTATCGAGGTTCCATTGTATATCACGCCGATGTGTTATCGTTAAAAATCTTTCTTTTCATATCAGGCAAACGGACAATACGGTCAAACTTCGATGTCTCGAACCCATTTGTGACCACGAAAATTTGTTCGAGACAGCGGTATTTCGAGCCATAGAGGGTTACTATTAGTGCCATATCAGGAGACATAATGGAGATAATTGTGGATATCTTTTCAGTGTTCTGCATTATAAATGTATGTTGTGTGTACTCATTAGAATCGCCTAATCGAGGCGATTCTAATGAGTACACACAACATACAATTGCAAGATAAATGAAGAAAATCTTCCTAAATTACCCGTTATAACGTATTTGGAGGAATGGTGGAATTCCCGGCGGACTCAAGAACGGGTTCGACTTATCCATAGTAAACGAGCCATCAGGGTTCGAGCCAATGAAGTTCTACTGTAGTTGGTCTTTGCTATCTTGTATTCTAACACAGCGCGCCTATATAGGCAATGGAAAGGAACTGTGAATTATTATGCAACAAATCCTAGCTCAGAAGAGCGTGATAGGTGACGTCATTAAAAACTCCAAATTTATTACGTCACTAGTCGATTTCCTTGACGTTAGACGGTGTAACGTCATTTTCTCGCATCGAAAACGTTAGAAAAGGATATAAATGCATGTGTTCCAGTCGACAATTTTAGCGGGATTTCTTCTAACAATGGCGAAAAGTTGTGAGAGTTTGAAGGAAACAACAACATTATTGCCGATTTTCAACCTGTTAGAATCGAAATAGATTAGCTCTAGTTTGTGATTTGTTGAGTTATAAAATCACAGTTTGTCGGTCAGTTGTAAGTAGACAAATCACGCGCGCTACGCGCTCGTGATTTGTCTACTTTACAACTGACCTCCAAACTGTGATTTATTACTAAACAAATCACAGTTAGAGCTGATCTATCTCTTAAATAAAAATGTAGACGGTGATTCATCAGGTGAACAAGTCTGCAATATGGACAACCCTTTAACCTTACATTACATGTATATAGAGAAAACTAGGGTTTACGGGGGTATATATTATCTTTCGTATTTCTGCTCCAAGACAAAGGTTGTGGGTACGCGTTAGAACCGCCTCAATGAGGCATCCACAACCTATGTTTGCGGTATAAATAAGCAAAATATCACGGATTTTCATCAGAAAAGTAGCCATTTTGGATATGTTAAAAACCAAATGCACTCTGTCGCACGGGTGTGTTATCGTAATGTCATTTTACTAAGGGACTGCGCATCGGTGCGTAGTCTCGCCGAAAATTCCGTGTTCAATCAAAAACATTGCTCGAATAAATCTGGGCATATCAAAATTGTGATAGGGCTTGTTTTGAAAGGGCTCGGTATCCCTTTCGATGTGGGGTTCTTATCTCGAGCAGCTGGGATACTTGCTACTATTACTTAGTAAAATTGTAATATACTGTGAAAAAGGTAATGAAAAAAGAAAAAAAAACAATTGGCTTGTATGCAAGGGATGCGACATATTGTCAAAAGTTATAACTGATACAACGGTTTGTGTTGAGTTTTTACGCCCCCGTCAACGAAATTTAGGTCAGTTTGAGGACGTTGCTTTCGAAAAAATGACACCTCATGCCCTACGGCCCAATAAACAATTAAGATTTAAGAAACAGACCAATTCGTTGGTTTTTTCCAATGCATACATAGACACGGTTTATCAGTTCTCCAAAGTTCGGTCATTTTATAAAACTTCACGGAAGCCATGTAGCTCAGTCTGTTTCTCCATCACGTGAACAAGTCCGTGAAATGAAGACCCCCCCCCCCAACCCCATTTTGTATAGAGAAAACTGGGGTTTACCGGGTATACATTATTTTTTCTTATTTCTGCTCCAAGACATAGGTTGTTGGTACTCGTTAGAACCGCCTCGCCGAGGCGGTTCTAACGAGCACCCTCAACATATGCTTTGAACGTTTATAACAAACATATCACGGGTTTTCATCAGAAAAGTAGCCATTTTGGAGATGTTAACTTTGCACTATGTCGCACGGGTGTGATATCGTAATGCCAAGACCCAATGAACATAAGCTCGCAACGGTTGCATGTAAACAACGGACCAAACTTTGATTTCTGTCCCCGCACATCGAGGCTTGAAGAAATAGATTGGCTGCATGATGCTTCCACGCAGAGCTGAATCCGACCACACACGAGTACTGTTAATCCAGTTAGAGGATCTAAGTCTGCCGAGGCTAAGCGGTGTGAGTCGGACCTCCCTGCTTATAAACTCTATTGGTTTAATTGGGTGACAGCGCTTGAGAAGTCATTTCATCTCAATGTCGGGCACAAGTCCCACAAATGTCGAAGAACGTCTCCAAAATGACCTATACAGTGCTGACGGGGACGATAAACCTCACATCGAACGGAGCAAAAAATTCAATCTTTGATCGGATTATACCAAATTTCCGCTCATGTGTAAATACGTGCTCACATAATGCTGTTTAAAAGCCCATCACGAAAACACGCCTATATAATTTTGACCCCCTTTAACCCGCTTTTATAAAGCAAAACTGGGGTTTCCGGGGGTATACCTTATTTTTTTAGCTCCAAAATATAGATTGTGGGTACTCGTTAGAACCGCCTCGATGAGGCGGTTCTTACGAGAGCCCACAGTATATATTTGGATCAGAAATAAGAACAATATCACAATTGTTCATAATAAAATGTTCTTCTTTTTTTTTCGGCGATAAAGGTGGCAATGTATTCGTATAGGCGTGTTTGCGTAATGCTCCGTGGCGTAGTGGTTACGCTACTCGCCTTGTAAACCAGGATCGATCCTGGGCTTCTCCAGACTTTCGGGTGAGTCTTTAAACCGAGGCCCCGTCTCCGTATGACCTTAGCTGTTGGTGGGACGTAAAACTCAAACACACACATACTCGTAAATATGTTTAGTTTTGCTTTTTTCCTTACAAATACAAAAGGGTTTATTCCTTGACATTTTGTACACGTATACCATGGTTAAATTTCATGTCTTTAAGGTTCCTCAATACATTTGCACAAGAAAAATATAGGTGGCAGATTTGCATGTTATTTTTTCCCAAAATATGATCCTGATTTCCCTTTAAAATGCCTGTCCTAGAAGAAGAATGTTTGGAGGTGCTAAAGGTTATTACAGCAAGTACTTTCTTGCATTAGCAACATCTCAGTGCCTTTGAAAATAAATACATTTCTGTATTTTTCACTTTCACCAGGAAAAAAATGAAAACGCCTTCTAGACTTTTGAAACGTTACTAAAACAGCTGCAGATCAATAGTTCACAACAAATACTAGCGACTCGGACAAAGCTTTCTATCAAAAAGCCTACCTGAATTGAAAACCAGAATTGTTTTTGACATATTTTTCTTCATGGGCGCCGCCATCTTCCTTTTTTTTGCGGTAAATCTGAACTGCTCAGATTTCATCAATTATGCCCTTCCACATTCTATTTTGCCCATCAACAATGAATATACCTTGAAAAATCAGCTTTATAGCCTTCTCCCTGCATATAGCATTATGACATCGCCTATCTTGGAAGCATGTCACCACTGATAAATTATTGTAGCTGTCAAATTGAAAGAGATATCCATCTTGCCAAGGAAAAAACGTATTCATACGCCTTGGAACTAATTTCCAAAAAAATTACAATTAGTTTTTTATTATAGTTAACCATTGTTTTTAATTTAAAACATAATATTCATTTTTGAACTTGTATTGCAACTAATTGCACGTACTTTCTGACATAATTTGTTCGTTAATTTATGTATAGTATGCATTCCTTTCCGAACTATTTTTTATGTGTAACGTTTTCCGGTTGGTGTTGTTCGGCCCAGCTTCTAGTAAACAAATTGAGAAAATGTGATTTTTTAAACTTTTTTCATCAAAACATATTAAATGCATTGGGCTTCTATGAGTTTTTACCAGCCTACACATTGGTAAGTGGGTGATATAACAGATCATTAATTGGATTAGATAGATATAAACTTTGTGTTGTCCAGAAACCTGTGCAAAAATCAATTATTTGTTTATGATGGCTCATGTGAACCAATGTAACAAATCAACGGGTAAAAATAATTTCTATACCTTTGCAGTTATTGGCTGTGATCAGAAGCCTTTTGGACAAGGTTTCTGTTGCTGAACAGGCTGCTTTCAGTCCTTCAGTTCAAATATGGGGATAAACTGTTGGCTTATCTTAATTTCAATTTTTTGGTTTTGATTTATCCGGTATCAAAGCACCCATCCTGTTAACAGAATCAGTAACACAGTGAAACTTTTGTGCAGTGGTTGCATAAATTGTTATAAACTGCATGAATGAAATATATAAAATGAAGTACTAAAAGCACCGAAGAAGGGCAATCATTTTACAAGCTTAATGCAAGAGATTTCAACACCTCAACCCAATCAGTGAGCTTGTTGCCAAATTGGTAGAACTGGTCCTTTTTGGCTACCATACACTGAATTTTAAATAGTACCAGGTGAGATAATTACATTTTTTGAATGTTTGGGAATCATTAATTTTCAGTTCTATGTAACCCGGTGCACAAGGCAGAACTACGAGCCTCAGTTGTTTTCAGAGGTTTAATGTACATGAAAAAGGCATCCCTAAAATAGACATAAAATACCATTGTTTACTAAATGTCCTCATGTACGAAGACATGTACACAAATATGACAGTGTCGAAAACCGGAGCCGGGGAATACTGACTGTCATTAATACTGACAAGAATATAATAAAAACAACATAAATGGTCTTACTTGACTTTAACAGAATCCTCTCACATTGGTGTTATAAATCCTCATCCGTATTAAACACTGTTGTTGTTTTGGACGAAATTTCACCATTCGCGCGATGTGTTAACTATTTATAGAATACACAAATTCCCACGCGACAAATATAAACAGAATATCGATAAGAGATAAGACAATTTACCTGGAGAATAAATAATCAGCCCTATAGGCTATAAATGATGAGCCATGTCAATGTGAAATTGACGACAGACATAAATAAGATCTACAATGGCGTCTCTACTCTCTTTGAAAAATGCGCAGTGCGTGTAAATGCATTCACGTGATATAGACATGCAAATGCGATTGGGTGTTATGTTATTACTTCAGTGATGCACACATACGTCATACACTCCTATTTTTATTCGGATCTAAAAATAGAATGAAATTCCCGATTCAATACGGAGAGGGGCGTTCAAAATGTTTTCTGTAAAAAGTCACTGTGTGACATTCTCCCCTGCTAAGGAAAATGTCTCCTGACATTTTGATAAAACACCATACTAATAATAACAATGAGAGAAACCCAAAATCACAGCACTTAGGGAAACTTATAAATGGAATATTGGTGAATTCAAAAGATGTAATACCTTCAGCTCACTTTTTGATATTGCAAATTTAACAAATGCAATAACATGATCCTTATCTTTATTCATGAAGAAATGGATTCCTAAGGAAATAGAAATTCTGAAACTCAGAAATCCACATTCACCCGTCAGCTGCAATTATCTCTCCATGAATATCATATCTAATTAAATCATTTAAATTGCCTACCTAGAATTTTCTTCTTTCATTGCAAAAATAATCACAACTTGCATGTTTCATACAAGACATGAAAAAATAATCTATGTACAAAATGCAATGAAAACGTCAATCTAGAATATGAGTTAAGAGAAACACACTTTTATTCTATCAGGCTGTGATGTTGATTTTACAACAGGGAAAATAATAGATATCTCTTGTGACATTCTCCCCTGTACTGCAAGATAAAAACACGGTTCATACAATATAAAAAATACTGAAGTTACACAAAAACTTCTAAATCATCCCTGGATGTCTCAGCCGTAGCCTGTTTGACAATCCAGTCTCCATATCTGTCAGGTGGCTTTCTTGCTCGACCTGTACGTCTGGGAGCTTGGTCGAACACAGGAGACCTAACATTTGGGGAAGGTTCTGCAGACAAGCTAGCACCAGCAAACTCAACACCAGTTGAGGCTGAGCTAGATTGCTCAATTGTGTTACTGTTAGAAGAACTAACAGAAAATACACTGTCAAGTGGTAAATTTATACCTCCACTGCCAGACAGATTATTCGTTGATTTATTTGAAATGTCTGTAATCAACAAATTTGGCCTTTGTTTTCTCCTGTTTGAAGGAATATATATTTCAAGGTCAGACTCTGATTCTGAAGAAACCTCAACTGAAACACATTCCCGCCGTCCGCTCCTCCCACCCCTCGTCCGAGGCGCACGTTCTGTGTTTGACAACAAAGATTCGTCCGCCTCAGGGAATGACGGAATGGAACAAAACGGCAGAAGCATATTCCTGTGTAAGTTTTTTACAGAGCCATCACCTGATTCCTTTTTCACAGTGAAAACAGGGATACTTCTGTCTGGTTGACCAATAACAGTATATGGGTACTTATCCCATTTGTCTGCTAATTTGTTTTTGCCCTTGAGGCCAACCTTCCTTATTAAAACTCGATCTCCTATGTCGACAGTAGACTCTCTAACTTTGGAGTCATACTGTGACTTCTGATGAAGAGCAGACTTTTCTGCTTCCTTAGAAGCCATCTTATATGCAAATTGCAACCGCTTCTTAAGCTTGGTTGCATAATGCTCCCTGCTGGCAATAGGGGGATCCTGGGATGAAGATAATCCTAAAAAGGCATCCACAGCTAGTCTGGGGTGTCGGCCAAACATTAAAAACTAGGGCGAAAATCCAGTGCTGTCGTGTCTGGTCGCATTATACGCATGAACCAGAGGAGCTACAAAAGATTTCCAATCCTCTTTCTGACGGTCCTCTAGTGTCCCTAGCATTTTTAATAATGTCTGGTTAAAGCGCTCCACCATACCATTTCCCATAGGATGGTATGGTGTAGTCCTGGATTTCTGAACCCCAGCTAGAGAACACAACTCCTTAATTACATTACTTTCGAAATTTCTTCCCTGGTCACTGTGTAAGCGAGCAGGGAAGCCATAATGAACAATAAAATTTTCGAAAATAACTTTGGCTGTTGTCTTTGCCAACTGATTTCTTGTAGGAAACGCTTGAGCATATCTGGTAAAATGGTCTGTAATTACCAAGATATGTTCAAACCCTCCTTTGGATCTCTCCAAAGACAAGAAATCAATACACACAAGTTCCAATGGCTGAGTGCTGACAATATTTACAAGTTCAGCACTTGGTTTTGGAGACACCTTGCGTTTAATGCACCTGTCACAATTTCTCACTTTGTTCTGAACATCAAGTTCAAAACCTGGCCAAAAGAATCTTGATCTAACCAAAGAGAGAGTTCTTTCTTGACCTTGATGTCCTATATCATCGTGAAGATGTTTAAGCACCAAAGCACGAAAACGCATAGGAAGAACTAATTGTTGAAACTTTTCGCCATTTATGACGGTTTCACGGTGCAAGACGCCGTTGTACAAATATAAATTCTTCCAATGTCTTAGATATCTAAGAACCTCTGGATCTTCAGAATTCAACTGATTCTTAGTGGGAAAATGCCCACTTTTGACAAAGTGTAAAACTCTGGCAATAGACAGATCATTCAGTTGTTCTTTGGCCCATTCTACAGTGTTAATGTCTGTAGACTCAAAACTATCATTTGATTCTATATTGGAATCAACAGTCTCAGCTAGCACAGAAGAACTTGTGACAACATAGTTTTCGGCATATGGACAAGGACCGCGGTTAGCTGTATAAGCTTCACAAACGGCTTTCACAACATCCGAAAATATCTCTGTACAGTCATGGGGTCTCCTTGAAAGACCGTCTGCGTCTGAATTGGATTTGCCACTTTTATATTTCAAAGTGAAATTGTATGTGGAAAGTGCAGCTAACCACCTGTGGCCAGTGGCATCCAATTTAGCAGAGGATAAAACATATGTCAACGGATTATTATCCGTACAAACTAAAAATTGATTGCCATATAGGTAATCATGAAATTTTTCAGAAACAGCCCATTTTAGACACAAGAATTCTAATTTATGGGCGGGATAGTTTCTTTCACTGTGGCGTAACCCTCGACTAGCATATGCAATTACACGCTCTATTCCACCTTGTTCCTGATATAAAACTGCGCCTAGTCCCTCAGTGGATGCATCTGTATGTACAATAAAGGGTTTTTTAAAATCAGCATAGGCAAGCACAGGCGGTGAGGACAGCTTTGACTTTAAAGTATCAAAAGATTTTTGTTGTATTTCACTCCATTGCCAAGGAGTGCTCTTCTTCTTCTTCTTCTTCTTATTCAGGGTCTGAGTATTGGTGGGATGACCTACAAGTAAATCATTCAGGGGTTTCGCTATTTTGGCATAATCTCGAATGAAACGCCGATAATATCCTGCGAAACCGAGAAAAGACCTCAATGTTTTTACATTATGAGGAACAGGCCACTCCTTTAAAGCTTTAATTTTATCAGGGTCTGTTTCAACACCATTTTCAGTCACTACATGACCAAGATATTTTACACTGGTCTTGAAAAATTCACATTTTGAAGGTTTTAGTTTGAGACCATGCTCGTGTAATCTGCTAAATACAGCTTGAATCCTGTTTATATGTTCTTCAAAAGTATCAGAGAAGATAAGGATGTCATCAAGAAAAATAAGACATTCTTTCAGATTGAGCTCACCCATGCAACGCTCCATCAAACGCTGAAACGTTGCAGGGGCGTTGGTCAATCCAAAAGCCATCCTATTACATTCAAAGAACCCTAATGAGCCCACAGAGAAAGCTGTCTTCTTCTTATCTTCTTCTTCCATCTCCACCTGCCAGTAACCTGATCTTAAGTCTAATTTAGAAAAGAATTTTGCTCCCATCAGTGTATCAATCGTGTCATCGATCCTGGGAAGTGTATAAGCATCCCTGATGGTGCGACTATTTAATTTTCTAAAGTCGATACAGAATCTGAGAGAGCCATCCTTTTTTCTAACTAACACGACGTTAGAAGAAAAAGGACTCTCAGATGGCCTTATCGCATCAGCTTCCAACATATCTTTAAGATGTTGTTTGACTTCTTCATACATGGCAGGTGGAATTCTTCTATATGGGTCTTTGAAAGGAGTATTGTCAGTTAATTTGATAGAGTGTTTGACTAAATCAGTTTTACCAAGATCAGTAAGACCTTTAGAAAAGATATGAGACCAGTCATTCAAGACTTTCTTAACTTTAGCCAATTGCTCTTCTGACAAGTTATCTTTATCAATTGAAACTCCTAAGTCATCAATAACTGTATCTGATGATTTCCTATCAGAGTTCTGAGAAGAAGAAGCAGGAGTCCAAGAATCAACTACTGAAACACAATTCAAAGAACAAAGTAGTGACTTTGGTGGTATACTTATAGCACGAGCTGATAAGTTACAAACTCTCACTGGGACTCGAACAGTAGTACCCGGAGATTTAAGAGAAACGACCCTGGGACAAATAGTTAAATCTCCTGACAATGAGGTATTCATATGCTCAGTGACAGCTGTTTGCATATCATCACATTTTCTGGCAATGCCATGTATTGTTTTTACCTCAAAGGGGGCAATGCGTATTGCATAATTGCACGTTGTACGAACAGGAATGCTGTCATCACATAAACTGTCAAAAGCTGTTTGCCACTCACTCGGTACATTATCAGTAACAACTTCCGTCTTGCAAAGGCGAATAACATTTGTACCTACAATTGCAGGAATTTTGGAATTATATTCCGTATCTGAAACAACCAATAAAGGTATATTGAATTGACTATTTGATAAAAATGGAACTTTTATCTCGGCTTCAATATAACCTTTATATGGTAGCTCATCGCCATTTGCACCTTGAACTTGAAGACCAAATTCCGTTATGGCATGCAGTTGAGGAAGGGGATTCAAAGAATTGTAAAAAGATTCTGAAACAGAGGTCACCATTGAACCTGTATCCACTAAACCAGATGTTTTCACTCCATTTACATAAATGAAACTTTCATTTGCAGAACCTACAATTCTATCTAACAAAGAAGATTTCTCTGTTTCAATTTTACTTGGGCTATTGTAAGGTTCTGATCTGCTGACTTCCTCCGTTTGCCCAGTAACAGAGGAAGTTAGTAGTTTAAAGGCTTGGTACCATCCATGCCTCTGCCACCCCGGTTAGCACCACGGCCGTCAGTGCCACCACGGTGACCACCACGGAAACCACCACGACCTCCAAAGCTACCACGATTTTCATTTCCACTGTTGAAATGAATTTGGTTACCTCTGCCATAGGAACCCCTATATCCTCTATAAAAACCTCTATTATAACCTCTTCCTCGACCTCTATAAAACTGAGGTTGGAAATCGGCCAGCTGTGAAGAGGTTTGACTGTTTGCAGCCGATAATGCTTGCTGCTGGGTCTCAAGCTTTTTCTCCATAGCTTTCATTCGACCCATTAATTCAGTCATTTGTTTCAATAAAACTGAATTTGTATCTTCAGCTTCATTGGAGCTCTGAGCAACATTTTGCTGAGCAACTTTTTGCTTAGAAGTTGTTACGGGTGGTTTGCTCATAGCATTTTCTTCCTGTTCAACCTTACGGACCTCTTTTAATAAAGATTGAAAATCTTTAATAGAGTCGTAAAGGTGCCTTGTTGAATGCTTAAGCTGCTGGTTCTTAAGACCAGTCCAGAATTTGCTTCTCAACATTGCATCTTTTGCTATGAGATCAATATGTCCATATCTAATGGCACGTGATAATGTTTGTTCCAAGCGAGAACCATATTCAACAATAGACTCTTTATCCTTTTGATAATCACTATAAAAGGATTGAATGAGAGTCTCACTGGAACACACATTTCCATAAAAACCGTCAAGCTTATATAAAATATCCTCAACGGATGCATCTTCACCAAGAGGGACTAAAATACTTCTTGCTGAGCCTTTTAAAGAGTTCCTAATAGATTGTAAAAGAACATGCTCTGGTAACTGTTGTGACTTAAGAAGACACTTGACTTCAAAGTTCCAAACTTCATAAGTTGTTTCCCCTTTCTGTGGCTCCTCTGAACCACTGAAAAAGGGCAGTTTGGGAATATTATAAGAGGGTGTTACCAAGGAAGCATTCAAAGGGTTAGAAGTACCCCCAGTTTGCAATCTAGGTATAGGAGAGAAAGGTGAAGGAACTTGAAATCTTTGTGGAGGCATACTTGGGCGTGTTTTAGATGTAAAACCAGCACCAGGTGTACTTGTGATATGATCTTCCCTGGTGGCTGAAGGTGCCTTCTCTTTTGCGACCAACAGTTCCATCAGGTGATCATACTGTGCCTTAGTTATGACTTTAAGGTCTTGCTGCTCCACTTCAGCAATAGCTTGTGTAAGCTTTTCATCCTCAGAATCTTTGCCAGCCATAATGAGAAATATCCAATTTATATGGCACAAGACTATGATCAAAAACTATAAAATATCACAGACAAAAAAACAAATCTACACACAATATATGTATATATCAGACCACAACAAATCAGCAACTTTGACTAGTTGGATGAAGTATACTAGCAAGATGTGTAACACTGAAATAATATGATGCTCAAAAATTCACACAATGTTGCAAGAATCACTGCAGTACCAGCATTGGCATTGGTGGGAGCTTATTCCTTACCTATTGCCAGCAAGTACCCGCAATTCCCAACAAAATGCAAAATTTAAGCACAAAACTTAAACACAAGAATAACGATTCTTTTCATCCAGCACCTTGCTAGCAATTTATTTGGGTGAACTCCATCCTTGTAGTTAGCAAAATTGACACTGGTTCTGTTGTGACCTGTCTGACCAGATTTTCTATTTCTGTATAGATCTAGTCTGAATCTAGGAGAAAATACCCCTAATTTTTCATTTATCTCATTGATATAATCATTGATGATACAAATTCTGTCATATAAGACTAGATCTCTCTCAATGAATTGAGATGGATTTCTATGTCCCCTACTCTGATTCCAGGCTTGTATAGAATATGGTGGTATTTGAAGAAAAACAATTGAAACACTAGGGAAATTTGAAACAAAATTTAAATATCTGTTAATTTGGTATTGTAAATAGGAAACTGCTGCATGGTCATTTTCGTGTGCTAAGTCAATAAATCTTCCCTTTTTCGTAGTCAAATCACATGTACCAAGAAAAATATACAAAACAATCTGACCATACACCCGTACTTTTTGAGCTAAATTCCTCTGTAACCAGTAATAATAATCATGAAATCTAGCACCACCACGACACTGAAATTCAATATCAAAGCCAAATTGAGTAATTATATCACGGTGCTCTTTCAAATAATTGCCCTTGCTATCACTAATTAATATAGCATGTTTGTGTAGTGTTGATGGGCTATGAAGAGGCCTTTCCAAAAATTTCTGTAATTTACTGTGCATAATATGATCACAGTTAGTAACTTAGGGAAAACTGCAAGGAGCAATTATCTAACCACTACTATTTATAGCAGATATAGCAATTATTCTAATAAATGGGACTGCCACAAGGAGCAATTTTCCACCCCCATCTATATATAGAAAATTTAACAATTGGAAAAGGGGATTATACCAATGTAAATATTTTAGATCCTACCTTAAACAGCAAATATTCAGCCCCTTGAACTTATAGCAGCATATTCTATACAACATACAGGTTAAACTGGTGCCTGAAATATGTACACATCAAATGATATATCACAGATAGCTGACTTAAAAACAGTTAAAATATAGGAATTGGGACTGCGGCTTCATTCATTCTTCTTCACACACTCTAGTGCTGAAATGTAAGTTTGTTAGTAAGTGAAATGTGTGAATAATATATCTATATATAATGGAATCTTTTCAAACCCTACTAAACATGAATGGAAGCACAAAATAAGACAAATGCTATGATTTGCAAAAATTGGTATCCCTGGTACCAGTCTGGATTACTTTAGAACAGGCTTTGAAAAGGGTACCCACATGCCGGCATAAAATTCTAAAGACTTAACCGGGCCAGGTCACACCAAGATGTACAAATACATATAGTCTAACAAATACATTTATCACTAACTCTAATAAGCATTTAGAGTTTGAGTTGGAGTGTACACTCTGTCATATAAATGTATACATGTGTTTCTGCAGATAGCAACTGCTGTGTGGAGAAACACACATAAAAGATAGATAGAACAACATGAAATCTGAAACCGGTTATAGGCATAAAATGCATTTATGCGCATAAACAGTTTCCTGCCTGATCAGGGCCTTATTTATACTAATGACATGATTCAGTAGAAGGAAAGCAAGAATAAGGATAGAAAAAGACACAAAATAGACAAAATGAGTCAATAAAATGAATAAAATAAGAAAGAAAGAGTCATTTTGTATCCGCTTAGCCGGTCAACACTGTTTGTTATGTCAGAAGATTGGAGATCCTTCTGGAAGTGTTCATATACCACGAGATGAGCTCATGATGAATATCTAAAGGGATAGATCTATCAATATATCTCAAATACAAAACCGGTTTGAAATTATTATGGCCATTTTATATCACTGTCATGCGAAACACAGATATACACACAACCGATGATATCACATGAACAGCAGAACTTTACGAATAGATGGATGAAATGATTTCCATGATCATAGTACTATGAATCTGTAGTAGAGGTGTATCCAGGTGATGCCCAAGTTATATGTACATGATGATGTTGATGGTTGTTGTTGATGGTTCGATGAAGTTGGGCGCCAAACTGTAACCCGGTGCACAAGGCAGAACTACGAGCCTCAGTTGTTTTCAGAGGTTTAATGTACATGAAAAAGGCATCCCTAAAATAGACATAAAATACCATTGTTTACTAAATGTCCTCATGTACGAAGACATGTACACAAATATGACAGTGTCGAAAACCGGAGCCGGGGAATACTGACTGTCATTAATACTGACAAGAATATAATAAAAACAACATAAATGGTCTTACTTGACTTTAACAGAATCCTCTCACATTGGTGTTATAAATCCTCATCCGTATTAAACACTGTTGTTGTTTTGGACGAAATTTCACCATTCGCGCGATTTGTTAACTATTTATAGAATACACAAATTCCCACGCGACAAATATAAACAGAATATCGATAAGAGATAAGACAATTTACCTGGAGAATAAATAATCAGCCCTATAGGCTATAAATGATGAGCCATGTCAATGTGAAATTGACGACAGACATAAATAAGATCTACAATGGCGTCTCTACTCTCTTTGAAAAATGCGCAGTGCGTGTAAATGCATTCACGTGATATAGACATGCAAATGCGATTGGGTGTTATGTTATTACTTCAGTGATGCACACATACGTCATACACTCCTATTTTTATTCGGATCTAAAAATAGAATGAAATTCCCGATTCAATACGGAGAGGGGCGTTCAAAATGTTTTCTGTAAAAAGTCACTGTGTGACATCTATTTAGGTATTTTACTTGAAATTCCTCTGTTGCAGTGCCTAAAGGCAACCTTGAGCCACATTTCTATGATAGTATTTTACACATTGTGGTTCTGTGGATTGAGATGTCATTTTTTGAAAAAAAAAAAACACAAGGAAAAATGCAATAGTTTACTAAAATGGTGACTTTCGAAAAAAAAATCGTCGGCTTTTATATTCTTACATTTACACGGACTTCCATCTGATGAAAAATCTTTTTTGGTAATTATTTGCAAATATGATTTTTTCAGTACCCCAAATGTAGTGAAATAACTGTATTGAGGAACCTTAATGAATGGTATCTGAATGTACGATGCCTATATACAGGTAATTAAGCTTTGAATTTACTTATGTTTTGAAAATGAATGGTAAATAGGCGATACCATTTTTCATGATAAAAGGCAAAACAGATAATGAATACCGTTATGCTAGTTTGTTTGACATGTTGGATGTATGTTCGACGTTAATATAAGAAGACAGTGCCCATTATAGTGTGTCATGATATCTGGAGAATTTGGATACATGTACCTGGTAAATATCTGTATCATGAAATAATGGCGTCGAACATGGTGTCAGAAATCACAAATATTAGGTAAAATTTGGAACATTTTTATTATTTCTTCTTTCAACATAGCTTGTGAGTGCTCGTTAGAACGGCCTCAGTTCTATCATGTTAACAAGTCCGTGCAATGAAATAGAGGATCTTACATGAGTGTTCATGTATTATTGAATTTATTAAACGAGTGTAGGAAAAGAGATAAAATGTGAGGCTTTGCCGAGCATTTTATCCCTTTTTCTCGACGAAATTTAAAAAATTCAATAATACATGAGCACGAATGCAAGATTCTATTTATCATATGACATTTAAAACGCATTTTATTCATGATTGTTTACAAAAGAAATGTTACTTTTTCGCCATTAGTATACGCGACGTCGTTAAGGACGTCGTACGGGTATCGTTGCGGGACATATCTAGCTAATTAGCATATTTAATCCACTAGTGGATTACCGAATATATTACATGGCGTTATTACACTCTCAGACGCGACGTCATATGATAAAATCACTTATATATATAAAACTGGGGTTTACGGGTTTGAAAATTATTTTCGTTATTTCTGCTCCAACACATAGGTTTTAGGTACTCGTTAGGTATGTTGTAGGCACTTGATGAAGTGATTCTAGAAAATACATGTACCTACATTTCATGTCATTAGGCAAACATGTCCGTATGTGATAATGGCGTCCAACATCACTGTGTATAACCGGACAGTCGCCACATCGGAAGCGGCATTAGACTGTTCACCTAAAAATCACGAGCGGCATATAAACAACCGTTGCTGTTGGTTACTTTCTGCCAGATAAGAAAGCAACGGAATGTGCAATAAGAACGCGGTTTTCGGCATCGAAGGAAGAAATGGATGTACTTTATTCGTATGATTCTCATTACTTCTCATAGTGCTGCATTTTTTGTGCAGACCAAATCTTGTACGGCTCAATCAGTGATTTTCCTGCCTCTGTCGCCCGTCAACACGATGAATCCAGGCCAATATATTCGAAACTAAGGTCAGCCGGCTACTTACACCACAATGGAATTTTTTAAACACATATATTCTTTGACATCTGATAGCTGCTAGCATCTTAATATTTAGATTTTGTAAATGATGACCACTTGAAATGCACCAGTCACATTCGAATGACTGTACGACTAGCGGCAAGCTCATAAAAATATGCTGTACGACTAGCGGCGATTGTTTCATTGTTTTACGAAAAAGCAGAATCCCAGTAAAAGCGTCACATAACGAGCTCAAAAGAATATGAGATATTAGAAAATGAGGACTAAGTAGCAAAAGAGAGCATTTGTTCTTTATTTCACTTGATTTTATTTAATTATTTTTACTACTTTTGCAATAATAGCACTTTTATGCAGATTACTGATACACGTACATAGCGGAAACATGGTCTGACGGGAAGAACATTATAGACAGCGTTGTGTTAGTTTGTTTGTAGGCCAACGGCCTAGGTCTTATTGAACCGCCGTCCACACTTTGTCTCGGTTGGCGTATTCACAAGTTTAAACGAGAAACTAAACTTGAATCAGTGGAAGGGAGAACATGTCCATAGAAAAGATGACATGTGCATTCCGTCAGACATTGTGTCCGACATCGCTGAGTGTGTCATATGATGTCTCGACTGTGATCCGGAGGGTCTGTTTTTATGTCTAACCCCACCCCCCCCCCTCCCCCCACACATATCCATTCCATGTAAGACGACATGAAAGCCGTAACAAAGGAAAGAAGTATAGCTAGAAAAGAAAATAATCCCCGCCTGTGGTTGGATTCTAACCTAGGCCGCTCACGGGCCTCTGTGGCCTAATGGATAAGAGCGCTGACTCTTAGTCATTAGGTCTCTCACCGCCGTGGGTTCGAGCCTCGCTCGGGTCACGTGTGAGACGCCAAGTTCTGCAACGGAAGGTCAGGTGGTTTTTCTCCGGGTACTCCGGTTTTCGCCCACCTATGATTAACGATCGGCTCGACATGAGTGAAATAATCTTGAAAGGGCCGTAAAACCCAAACAAAAAAAAAAAAAAAAAAAACTAGGCCGCTCGGGTGAAAGCTTAATGCTCATACACATTTCAAAAGAATCATCAATTTATGATGACGAAAAGCAAATTTCGGCACGTTGCCATTTTCTGCGAAAAGTGTCCGATTCCAGATGAGCCAGAAGCGTCTCATACCCACAAACTACACCGGCCCCGATAGCTCAGTTGGTAGAGTGTCCACTCCGGGGAACAGGAGGTCACGGGTTCGATCCCGAGCCGCGACATACCAAAGTCGTTAAAATGGTACTAGCTGCTCCTCGTTTGGCACTCAGATTTACGGGGTAGAGGTAGGACTGGTCGTCCCAGTGTCAGAATAATGTGACTGGGTGTGGTATCATGTAATGTGTCCGGGACATGATACTTCAGTGAGACAGCACTATAAAAGGGAGCATTGAGCTCCCTGTCGCAAACAGACACCGTCGTGATATGACTGAAAAATTGTTGAAAGCGAAGTTAAACCCGAATTCACACACACACATACACGCACGCACGCACGCACGCACGCACGCACACACACACACACACACACAGCGAGTACCCACACCACCTTCGACCTCAGTACCTTCACCAACTTCGACCTTAGGATATATGGATACTTTATGATTTAATTTTTTCGTTTGAGATTTCATCTTGTCCTAGCGCCGGCCTCGGTAGCTCAGTCGGATGCGCGTCTGACTGGTGATCAGGAGGATGCTGGTTCGATACAAGCTGGGGTCGGCAACATTCTCTTGTAGAGTTTGATGATGAAATCTTCTCTACGGTCATTCTCTCCCTTCCGCTGATTCAAGACGGGCAGTTGTCAGCTTCTGCCGAAAGAATGTACACTGTACTGGTTAACCGCTTACGTATATGTTAGGTAAATTGACCGGCTCAAAAATGACCTAAAATATATAGTTAAACTCCAATACAAACAAACAATCTTGTCCTAGACGAAAGTTTCTTTATTAGATAAGGCATTGATACATTTGGCGTTGACTGTAACGCCTAATGTAACAACGCCTAATGTAATACACTCAGAACATTTAATAGAATATCGAGTCATATCATTAATTAGAATAGAGTTGCGTTGGTGTCTTTCAAGAAGCACAGCCTCCCAGCCCAAGTACCCACACCAGCTTCGATCTCGGTATCCACACCACCTTCATCTCTAAGATATATGGATAATTGATATCTTTAACATTTTCATTTGAGATTTCGTCTTGTCCTAGACGATTGTCAGTTTACTACATTAAGCGTTGTTACATTTGGCATTGACTTCAACGCCTAATGTAACAACGCCTAATGTAATACACTCAGATCATTTCATAGAATCTTGAGTAATATCATTAATTAGAATAGAGTTGCGTTTGTATCTTTCCAGAAGCACAAGCCCCCCACCACACACCCTCCAAGTACCCACAACACCTGCGACCCAAGTACCAACACCACCTTCGACCCCAAGTACCCACATCACTCGCGACCCGTAGATGTATGGATACTTTATGATTTTAACTCTTTCGTTTGAGATTTCATCTTGTCCTAGACGAAAGTTACTTTATTACATTAGGCGTTGTTACATTTGGCGTTGACTGCAACGCCTAATGCAACAACGCCTTATGTATTACACTCAGAACATTTCATAGAATCTTAACTAATATCATTAATAAGAATATAGTTGCGTTTGTATCTTTCAAGAAGCACAAGCCCCAAACACATACACTCCAAGTACCCACACCACCTTCGACCCAAGTGCCCAGACCACCTTCGTCCCCAGTACCCACACCACCTTCGACCCTAAGATTTATGATTATAACTTTCTTATTTGAGATTTCATCTTGCCCTAGACGAAAGTTACTTTATAACATTAGGCGTTGTTACATTTGGCGTTGACTGCAACGCCTAATGTAACAACGCCTAATGCAATGCACTCAGAACATTTCATAGAATCTTAAGTAATATCATTAATTAGATTAGAGTTGTGTTTGTATCTTTCAAGAAGCACAAGCTCCCCACCATACACACTCAAAATACCCACACTACCTTCGACCCCAGTACCCGCACCCCCTTCGACTCCAATACCCACACCACCTTCGACCCCAAGGTATATGGATACTCTATGATTTTAACTTTTTTTTTTTTAGATTTCATCTTGTCCTAGACAAAAGTTACTTTATTACATTAGGCGTTGTTACATTTGGCGTTGACTGCAACGCCTAATGTAACAACGCCTAATGTAATACACTCAGAACATTTCATAAAATCTTAAGTGATATCATTAATTAGAATAGAGTTGCGTTTGAATCTTTCAAGAAGCACAAGCTCCCCACCATACACACTCCAAGTACCCACACCACCTTCGACCCCAGTACCCACACCCCCTTCGACTCCAGTACCCACACCACCTTCGACCCCAAAGTATATGGATACTCTATGATTTTATTATTTTTTTTTAGATTTCATTTTGTCCTAGACGAAAGTTACTTCATTACATTAGGCGTTGTTACATTTGGCGTTGACTGCAACGCCTAATGTAACAACGCCTAATGTAATACAAGCAGAACATTTCATAGAATCTTAAGTAATATCATTAATTAGAATAGAGTTGCGTTTGTATCTTTCAAGAAGCACAAGCTCCCGCCCATACACACTCCAAGTACCCACACCTCCTTCGACCCAAGTAACCACACCCCCTTCGATCCCAGTACCCACACAACCTTCGACCCTAAGGTATATGGATACTCTATGCTTTTATTTTTTTTGAGATTTCATCTTGTCCTAGACGAAAGTTACTTTATTACATTAGGCGTTGTTACATTTTGCGTTGACTGCAACACCGAATGTAACAACGCCTAATGTATAACACTCAGAACATTTCATAGAATCTTAAGTAATATCATTAATTAGATTAGAGTTGCGTTTGTATCTTTCAAGAAGCACAAGCTCCCAACCATACACACTCCAAGTACCCACACCCCCTTCGACCACAGTAAACAACCCCCCCTACGACCCCAGTACCCAGAACACCTTCGACCCCAAGGTATATGGATACTCTACGATTTTAACTTTTTTTTAGATTTCATCTTGTCCTAGACGAAAGTTACTTTATTCCATTAGGCATTGTTACATTTGGCGTTGACTGCAACGCCTAATGTAACAACGCCTAATGTAAGACACGCAGACATTTCGTAGAATCTTAAGTATATGGATAATCTATGATTTTAATTTTTCTTTTAGATTTCATCTTGTCCTAGACGAAAGTTACTTTATTACATTAGGCGTTGTTACATTTGGCGTTGACTGCAACGCCTAATGTAACAACGCCTAATGTCATACACTCAGAACAGTTCATAGAATCTTAAGTAATATCATAAATTAGAAGAGAGATGTGTTTGTATCTTTCAAGAAGCACACACTCTCCACCATACACACTCCAAGTACCCACACCACCTTCGACCACAGTAGCCACACCCCCTTCGACTCAAGAACCCACACCACCTTCGACCCAAGGTATATGGGTACTCTATGATTTTAACTATATTTTCAGAGTTCATCTTGTCCTAGACGAAAGTAACTTTATTACAATAAGCGTTGTTACACTTGGCGTTGACTGCAGCGCCTAATGTAACAACGCCTAATGTAATACACTCAGAACATTTCATAGAATCTTAAGTAATATCATTAATTAGAACAGAATTGCGTTTGTATCTTTCAAGAAGCACAAGCTCCCCACCATACACGATCCAAGTACCCACACCACCTCCGACCCCAGTACCCACACCCCCTTCCACCCCAGTACCCACACCACCTTCGACCCCAGGGTATTTGGATACTCTACTCTGTGAGTGTATTGCATTAGGCGTTGTTACATTTGGCGTTGACTGAAACGCCTAATGTAACAACGCCTAATGTAATACACTCAGAACATTTCATAGAATCTTAAGTAATATCATTAATAAGAATAGAGTTGCGTTTGTATCTTTCAAGAAACGAGGCTCCCCACCATACACACCCCAAGTACCTACACCACCTTCGACCCCAATACCCACCCACCCTTCGATCCCAGTACCCACACCACCTTCGACCCCAAGGTATATGGATACTCTATGATTTTAACTTTTTTTTTAGATTTCATCTTGTCCTAGACGAAAGTAACTTTATTACATTAGGCGTTGTTACATTTGGCGTTGACTGCAACGCCTAATGTAATAACGCCTAATGTAATATACTCAGAACATTTTATATAATCTTAAGTAATATCATTAATTAGAATAGAGTTGCGTTTGAATCTTTCAGGAAGCACATCCCCCACCTCCCACATACCCCAAGTACCCACATCGCATTTGACCCCAGTACCCACACCAACCTCTACCCTAAGATATGTGGATACTTTATGATTTTAACTTTTTCTTTTGAGATTTCATCTTGTCCAAGACGAAAGTTACTTTATTACATTAGGCGTTGTTACATTTGGCGTTGACTGTAACGCCTAAAGTAACAACGTCTAATGTAATAAACTGGTTTATTACATTTGGCGTTGTATTACATTAGAGGTTGCATTCCACCTGTGGCAGTCTGTTGATAACGTCATCATTGATAGAGGATGGCCGATCAAGAACACTATCAAAATGCTCAGCTCATCTTTTAAAGGCAGCCTCTTTGTCTCGCCCCGCCCATCGGGGCTTAAAAATATTTTGGCTGCTTGATGCATAGCCCCACTCCCACACACTCCAAGTACACACATCACATTTGACCCCAGTATGATTTTAACTTTTTCATTTGAGATTTCATCTTGTCCTTGACGACAGTTACTTTATTACTTTAGGCGTTGTTACATTTGGCGTTGATTTCAACACCTAATGTAACAACGCCTAATGTAATACACACAAAACATTTAATAGAATATTGAGTAATTTCATTAATTAGAATAGCGTTGCGTTGGTATCTTTCAAGAAGCAAATACCCCCTCCCCTCCCACACAACCCAAGTACCGACACCACCTTTGGCCCTAGTACCCACACCACCTTCGACCCCAAGATATATGGATACTTTATGATTTTAACGTTTTCATTTGAGATTTCATCTTGTCCTAAACTAAAGTTACTTTATTACATTAGGCGTTGTTACATTTGGTGTTGACTGCAACGTCTAATGTAACAACGCCTAATGTAATAAACTCAGAACATTTCATAGAATCTTGAGTATTATCATTAATTAGATCAGAGTTGTGTTGGTGTCTTTCAAGAAGCACAACCTCCCAACAAAAGTTCCCGCACCACCTTCGTTCCCGGTGCCCACACCACATTCGACCCCAAGATATGTGGATATTTGATAATTTTAACTTTTTTTCATTTGATATTTTCGTCTTGTCCTGGACAAAAGTCAGTTTATTGCATTAAGCGTTGTAACATTTGGCGTTGACTGCAACGCCTAATGTTATAACGCCTAATGTAATACACTCAGAACATTTAATAGAATATTGCGTAATATCATTAATTAGACTTGAGTTGTGTTGGTATCTTTCAAGAAACACATCCCCCACCTCCAACACACCCCAAGTACCCACACCGCATTTGACCCTAGTACCCACACCACCTTCGACCCTAAGATATGTGGATACTTTATGATTTTAACTTTTCATTTGAGATATCATCTTGTCCTAGAAGAAAGTTACTTTATTACATTAGGCGTTGTTACATTTGGCGTTGACTGCAACGCCTAATGTAACCACTCCAAATGTAATACACTCAGAACATTTTACAGAATCTTGAGTATTACCATTAATAAGAACAGAGTTGCGTTGGTATCTTTCAAGAAGCACAACCTCCCACCCCAAGTTGCCACACCACCTTCGATCCACGTGCACACACCACCTCCGATCCCAAGATACATGGATATTTGATAATTTAACTTTTTCATTTGAGATTTCGTCTTGTCCTAGACGAAAGTCAGTTATTACATCAAGCGTTGTTACATTTGGCGTTGACTGCAATGCCTTATGCAACAACGCCTAATGTAATAAAGTGGTTTATTACATTTGGCGTTGTATTACATTACAGGTTATCACATTCCACCTGTGGTAGTCTGTTGATAACGTCATCATTGATAGAGGATGGCCGATTAAGAACACTATCAAAATGCTCAGCTCATCTTTTCAAGACAGCCTCTTTGTCTCGCCCCCGCCCATCGGGGCTTAAAGAAATATTTGGGCTGCATGATGCTTCCACGCAGACCTGAAACCGACCGTACAAGTGTACTGGTAAACCACTTCGAATGTCTGGTAAAAGTCTCACAAAATTGCATGCAACGTTTCCAAAATGACCTATACAGTGTTGACGGGGCGTAAAACCCCAAATCAAACAAACAAACAGCCTCTTTGTCAGTCAGAAGACTAGTTTCATTTGCACTTAGTAGAGAGATGGTTCCTGAGCTCTAGGGATCATAAACCTTTTTAGTGCATTAAAGAACTTCTTCATTTTCTTTCTGTCTACAAAGGACTTGATTTCACGAGCCTTACTGCTCAGCCAGGAGTCTTGCATATCTCATAGCCCAGTGCGGACTGTCTTGCATGTATCTGAATGGGCGGCCTTATTAGATACTGAGCTCTGAGCTGGTATCACTGAGGCATGGCTTGTGTGTGGGTGTGTGTTGGTTTTCTTTCTTTCTCTCTATCTCTCTTCTAGGAGTAACTTGTCCAGGGGAATCCAATGCTGAAGAGTAAACACTGTTTCTGAAGACTGTCCAGTTCTCTTCTGAATCGTATGAACTGAGTTCCATTGCATCTAATCTGCTGTAGATTTCATGGATGAAGGCGTGTTTCTTGCTGTCTTGTTTCAGATTGTAGACATCCAGTCCCTTTGGGCACTTCCTTCCCTTGTGGTCGTCGTGCAGGTTGAGTTTGCTGAAAACTAGCGTGTGATGTGTCAAACAATCTGGACCGCACGTAGTCTTTGTCACTCGGATATCCTGTCTGCCTTTCCTTCGAACTACGACATAATCAATGAGATGCCAGTGTTTGGAACGAGGATGCATCCATAATGTCTTGTTTTACGTTGGCAGACGGAAGACTGTAAATGATCAGCAGTTCATGGTCAAAAGAAGGAGGCCGTTGTCATTGTACTTTCCGACTCCTTCAGTTCCAATTACTCCTTCCAGGTTTGGAGGCGTGTACCCACTCTAGCACTGGGGTCTCCCAGGAGGGTGGGTGAGTTTGTCTGTCCGGGGTGAAGCAGACATCACAGAATCCAGATCATCTTAGAACTTGTCTGTGGCCTCATCATGGTTGTTTATTGTGATTGCAGAGGCATTTACAATAATTGCATGTCCCTCACCAGATAAGGAAAGTCTCAGCGTCACCAAGCGATCATTCATGCCTTTTGGAAGTCCTGAGAGTTTGCTGACAAAGTGTGATTTGATGGTGAAACCTTCTTCTGCTTCACGCCACTCTTCTTTCTTGTGCCCTCTCCAGAAGAAAGTATAGCCAGCATAAACTGCTTTTAACCATTGTCCTGCTGGGCCCGGATATGTGTGATCTTTCAAACAATGCAGATCCAGATCATATGGCTTCTGAAGAAACCATCTGATCAGGATCTTCATTGTTGGTCTTTTGTTTGTTTGATTTGAGGTTTAACGTCCCCGTCAACACTGTAAAGGTCATTTGGAGACGTTGCTTCCAATTTTGTGGGACTTTTACCCGACATTGAGATGAAATGACACCATTAGTTCTGCTGCCCAATGAAACCAATGGAGTTTATAAGCATGGACGGTCCGACTCGCACCGCTTTGCCTTGGCAGGTTTGGATCCTCTAAACGGGTTACCAGTACTCATGTGCGGGTCGGGTTCAGCTCTGCGTGGAAGCATCATGCAGCCCATCTATTTCTCCAAGCCCCGATGTCATTGTTTGTCTTTCAGTGTGTGAGTTTGTTGCAATGATTTGCATCAAGAAATTTGATTGGTTGATAATCAGTGGTGGGTGTGGCATATATAAAAAATCCGCATGTCAAGGGTTAATAGCCCTGCCTCTGCAAGGCGAGTCTCACTCAGAGCTGCAATCTCGACTTTGTGCCGATGAAGTTCTCTACCAACTAGAGCTGTTCTTCGCTGTGGTCCGTCTGAAGCAGCACTGTCCATCAAGGGGCGTACATTCCATGAGCCGATTGTCAAAGGTATTATCTTTATCTTGGTCTTTCTTGCTCGACCGCTAAATGGGACTCCCCGCTAATCTCGGTTAACCAGTCCCTGGGTTTTAAAGCAGGCAGCTGTTCGGGGCACATTTTGTAGCCCCTTCCCCGTGCTAAGGAGGGGTGGGGGAGGGGGGAATGCGATCCTATAAAGGTCTGCTCAGTCACCACGTTCAGTTGCTGAATTCCTATTCTGCTTCATACTGCAGGAAAACGGCCAAATAGAATCAAGCCGCCAGTGCGCATGTCCGCAACTACAACTTCCAGTTTCCTCATCTGCTACTTCGCCACTCGCCAATCACACAGGTTTGTTTTGGCGGCTGGCATACGTGTGCTTGTTGTAATTGTGTGTATATGATTAAGGTGACAGGCGCTGTGAATTGGATTAAAGAAAGGGAGAGGCGCACAATCAACCTCTGTCTCTCGTCCTGACCTAGCTGGATCAATAGGCATAACACCTGGAGCTAAGCTCGGATGCAGTAATTGACCATGACTTCTTCATAGCCTTGCCATGCTTTTCATGCTCAACAACATGCTGCCGTATCGCCGTTTGGGCCGTTGAATCAGATAAATGATTTCCGCCCTCCCCCCCCCCCCCCCCCAAACGTGAAATACTTTTCACTGACCGTTCCAAGGCGGTTCTTCCGTGGCAGTTTATTTTGTTATAGTTTGTCTTTGAATATGTGTATTGCTTATATATTTTGGATATGATTAGCTAATTTGCACTTCTGTGGGAAAATAACTGTCCTTTTGGCTTTCCGCTATTGGTGTTTACATTTCTCGTTTGTGTTTCTTTCACTTTGGCGTCTCTGATGGTAGGTGTGGGTTAATTATATCGATTCCTGATCATTGCCTTCACTTCTGTCCTACATAGCTGGAACAGGCAAATCCAGATGTGTAGGTTTTTGTTTCGAGTTACCTTCTCCTAGATGGATTGCCAACCAGGCCTTGAGGGCTCCATTGACCGTGGATATTGCTACTTATATTCAGTTAAGTGCTATATAGAAGCAGTAACTGAAGTACATACCTTATGACGGACCTATTCAAACGGAAAGGAAATCCTCAGGTCTGTGACAATCATCGTAGCATCTCTTTATTATCAATTGATGGGAAGGTCCTTTTTGCAAGTCCTACTTAACCGACTTCAGGAATGAACACCTTGAACTGTCAGTGTGGATTCCGAAAGGACAGAGGAATAACTGATATGATCTTCACAGCAGAAATACCAGGAACAGAACATAGCCCTCTATATCTCTATATGGCCGTCGTTGACCTTACCCGAAGCATTTGAGGCAGCGACAAAACCTACAATAAGACATGTGTGCCCATCGAGGACTCAGATCAGCCTGCACGGGTCCATAATAATGGGAAGTTTTTTATCCATTCCCTTTGACAAATGGCGTTAAGCAAGACCGTGTACTACCCCTAACACTGGTCGGCACGACGTTCGCTGCCATGCTCTTAGTTTCGTTCCAGGATGGTGACAATGGTATATCTATTGGGTATCGCTTTAATGGGAGAAACTTTTCAACCTTAGAAGGTTACAAGCCAAATCCAAGATGCATAGAGAGGTGCTTGATGAGTCCCTCTTTGTTCATTACGAAAACACCCCAATACAAATCCATTGTAAATTTTACCGCAGAAAAACGAAAAATTGAAGACAAAATTGTGATATTTGTCCGCAATCTTTATATGAGGGCAGAAATAAGAAAAATAAAGTTTACTCCTGTAAACCCCAATTTGATTATATAAAAGTGGGATTTTGTTTGTTTGATTTGAGGTTTAACGTCCACGTCAACACTGTAAAGGTCATTTTTGTGACGTTGCTTCCAATTTTGTGGGACTTTTACCCGACATTGAGATGAAATGACATCTCAAGCCCTGTCGCCCAATGAAACCAGTAGCGTGTATATGCATGGGCGGTCCAACTCGCACCGCTTTGCCTGGGCAGGCTTAGATCCTCTAAGCGGATTACCAGTACTCGTGTGTGGGTCGGTTTCAAAAATGGGTTACATGGGGGTCAGAATAATATAGGCGTGTTTACGTAATGTGATAACATGACAATGGTAGCTCCAACTGAAGAGATAAAAAGGTGTAGATCAAGTATCTGACTCCTGTGACAGCTATGACCTCACAATCAGCATAAAAATACTGAGGTGGTCCATCAACCATTACCAGAAACCCCACCAGCACAGTGAAAGATCAAAGATTGCCAGTGGAAGACAAGTTTACCTACCTTTGGAGCACACTGTCACTGCATACTGATGATATAGTCAATGCCAGCCCAATGTCGATGCCAATTTACATTGTCTTGTCCTTTTGGATTATTGATTCCATTGTTGAATTTTGAAAATATTTGAGGGTCACTGGTGAGGCCTAACATGTACACTCCATATTTTCGAGTTCTAGGGTGTATTCCTTGCTTTCAGAGGATAACCCTTTCTAGAACATATTGCCAAAGGTAGTGCAACATTAGTGCAACATTTGACCGGCTACGTGGAAGCGTTTGGGATCGAAGTGAAATCAGTCTTGACACAAAGCTGAAAGTGTATATGATTGGGACCACCTTGAACCCCACTTTTAAGTGGTAAATTTGGGGTTTACAGGGGTACGTCTTTTCTTAATGCTGCTCAGAAACATTGATTGTGGGTACTCATTGGAACCGCCTCATCGAGGCCATTCTAATGAGTATTCACAAATTATATTTGAACAGAAACAAGAAAAAATAACACATTGTTTTTCATCAGAAAGTTTGAATTTTTGGTGGTAAAATTTTAATATATATTTAAATAGGCTTGTTTTCGCAATGACAGCCTTGATTTAACGTTAAATCAACTTTGATTGTCTACTGTTGACCATTTTCCGTATTTCTGATTTACAGCATGCATGGTCCTCAAATGTGCATGCACGGTCCGTCAATAGGGTTAGGACGGTCCGCCAATAGGGTTAGGCGCATGGCTAATTATGTGAAGCTGGCAACCCAAAGTCTCTTCTATATGTTTGGGATAGAAGCATCCATGCGGTGTAGTGGTTATGCTACTCGCCTCATAAACCAGGGTCGTGCAATCGATTCCGGGCTTATCCAGACTTTCAGGTGGGTCTTTAAACCGAGGACCCGTCTACGTATGACCTAAGCTGTAGTTGGGACGTAAAACTCGAACATATGCATACATAATACATGTTTGGGAGCAAAGTCGCTGGCGAATCTACGCTGGCTCGGCAGAGCGATTGGGGGAGGGGGGGGGGGCTATGAAAAAATATATTTCCTGCATGACTTATGGGGAATAGAAACACCTAACACATTTTTCCGCCATTTTTCAAAGGGAGACAACTTTCGGTACTTCCTGTTGACTTTTCTATAGACCCAGTCCTACCGAAAAAGTGGTCTTACCTTTAAGAGTTTATCCCTATTGACATGGGAGACAAAAAACACTTTTGTAGGAGTTGCCTCCCCTGAGGGTGAACCCATTCCCCTTAAACCCTGAATGGGGGATGTGGTGCTTTGCAGCCCAGACGCACTCAAATTTTACGTCCTGTTTGGTAATGCTAACGCGCCTGACCGTAGCGGACGTAAAATGCTTAAACTTTACAACACAGTACAACACAATGCAATGTGGTGCTTTGGAGGAGGGGGTGGGCGAGGGTGGGGTGGGGTGGGGCGGGGGGGGGGGGGGGGGGGTAGAAGGCGATTTCTGTCCACGTATGTTTCACCTGCACAGCTGACACTCATTGTGTAGGCAACCTCAATTAATGCTCCGATCCGATGGACGGTGCACTTTGTGGCATTCATCCATGCAAAGCAAATGGTGACTTTTGTTTGTTTGTTTGATTTTAGATTTAACGCCCCCGTCAACACTGTATAGGTCATTTTGAGAGTTACTTCGCATTTTATGGTACTTTTACCCGACATTGAGATGAAATGACATCTCAATCTCTGCCGCCCAATGAAACCAATAGGGTTTATAATCATGGACGTGCCGACTCGCACCGCTTTGGCTGGGCAGGCTTAGATCCTCTAAGCAGTTTACCAGTACGTGTTTGCGAATCGGTTTCAACTATGCGTGGAAGCATCATGCAGCCCATCTATTTCTTCAAGCCCCGGTGACAATGGAGCGTGTTTGGACACCGATGTTTAATCGCCGCTTGCCGGGGATCGAACCCAAGACCTCTACATGTTCCACGCAAATTGTTTTAAGTAATACATATAAATATTAATAGTCTGTTCAAATGTCGGCCCCTGCCCATTGGGGCTTGAAGAAATAGATTTGGGCTGCACGATGCTTCCACGCCGAGCTGAAAGTACTGGTAAACCGCTTAGAGGTTCTAAGCCTGCCCAGGAAAATTGAGGTCAGCCGGACAGTCCATGCATATAAACCCTATTGGTTTCATTGGTCGACAGGGATTGGTTAGAGCTAGGGACTAACTTCCCACACCACAGGTCCTGGTGTATGAATGTCTTTGAACGTGTCACCAGTAACAATTCTGATTCTGAGATGTCCTTTAATCTCAATGGCGGGTAAACGTCCCATAACATTGGAAGCAACGTCTTCAAAATGACATATACAGTGTTGACGGGGACGTTAAACCTCAAATCAAAGAAACAAAACTTTTCAAATGTAGTGTGTATAATCAGGAAAGGCAGTTTTTTTCCCCCAAAGCTGATACATGCTAAGTAGTTGATTGTTTTTGAGTAATAAGATCGACCAATCGCTGACCATAAATTAGAATGAAAAACTGTGCACGGACAAAAATCGCTCACTCAAGGCAGTCACTGATTGAAATTTTTGCGAAGATCTGCTTGAGTCAAGACTTTTTTTGCCAAAGAACTTTTCGACTTTGGTGTCTATATTTATGGTAAGAACGTTCATCTTACATTTGTTTAACTTCTTCTTAACGTTTTAAAATCCCAAGACTTTGCGCGACCGGTGATTTGTTCTTTCTGAAGTTCATTGTACCGCGCAAACACCATCTTGGTCTTTTTTTTGTCGCACCTGCTATTAGCCTGGTGCAATATCAGTCCGTTCGTCCGTCCGTTTGCCAGTGCGTCAACATTTGCGACAACCCTAGCTACTCCCAAATGGCCAAACCCAGCAGGCAAACGTCTTTAGGGCAATGTCAAATCAACGTCGGTGCAACGGTGTGACGTTGCACCGACGTTGATGTGACGTTGCATAACGTCATGACGTTCTACCGACGTTGATGTGACGTCCTAATTACGTCATGTGCCTGCTTGGAACTTAATAGCCTTTGGTGGATTTTTTTTCTGTTTTTGGTGGTTTTGACTTTATTTGAAAAAAGGACAAAATAAATGAAACAAAAAAAATAGTTCAACCAAACCGTCAGCATGGTTCTGGCACAGGCACTTACCATTGGCAACATGGTGTCTATGTAACGTCGTTTCAACGTCAATGTAATACTGTGACGTTGCATCGCCGTTGACACAGTGTGTGCCCACTGGGTTGTTTCCTAGTGTTTAATAGTGGAAAACAAAGTCTGTTGTAATGAACACCGCTCTAATCCTAAATGTATATATGGTGAATTTGCATTTCTGTTGGCATTTATTAGATTGCTTAGATTTGCTTAAAATTCAGCAGCTTGATGAGGTAATTCTATCAAGTACTCATTTCATGTTTCCATGGAAAGAATAAGAAATTGAGGAGCGTGATAGCTCAGTGGTTAGTGCACTTGCCTCTGATGCTAGACGTCCCGGGTACGATCCCCGGCAGCGGCGATACAATTTCGGTGACTGAACACGCTCCATTGGCATCATTTGCAGGGATGAATGTCATAAAGTGCACCGTCTTTCGAATCGGGACGTTAACTGGAGGCCCCCTGTGCAGGGAGAACCATCCCCTGTGCAGGTTAAAGATCCCTACCGTAATTACATGATTACTGTGTAGGCTTTCATCCTGCAAAACCTGGAGTGTATGTATGATATACACCTACGGTAATGGTCAAATGTGACCGACGCAGTATCAGAAGATAGATAGATAATTTTTTGTTTGTTTGATTTGAGGTTTAACGTCCCCGTCAACACTGTAAAGGTCATTTTGGAGACGTTGCTTCCAATTTTGTGGGACTTCTACCCGACATTGAGATGAAATGACATTTCAAGCCCTGTCGCCCAATGAGACCAATAGGGTTTATTAGCATGGACGGTCCGCCTCGCACCGCGGTTCCTGGACAGGCTTAGATCCTCTAAGCGGTTTACCAGTACTAGTGTGCGGGCCGGATTCAGCTCTGCGTGGAAGCATCGTGCAGCCCATATATTTCTTCAAGCCCCTATGGGCGGGGGCGGTAGATAGATAAATTATCCCAAACCATACTCGTTGCCCATTTATAGTTTGATGAAGTTTGTTTGTTTGTTTGTATTGGGGTTTTACGGCCCAGTCAACACTATTTAGGTCATTTTTGAGCCGGTCAGTTCACCTATCAACACTTTCCTGGGCAGGCTTATACGTAAGCGGTTAACCAGTACAGTGCACATTCTTTCGCCAGAAACTGACAACTGCCCTTCTTGAATCAGCGGAAGGGAGAGAATGACCGTAGAAAAGATTTCATGATCAATCTCCACGAAAGAATGTTGCCGACCCCGGCGGGAGTCGAACCCGCGTCCTCCTGATCACCAGGAAGACGCGCATCCGACTGAGCCACTGAGGCCGGCAGTTTGATGAAGTAATGCTATCAAGTACCCACAACATGTTTGTTTGGGGAATGGAGTAAAGATATTCCAAAATCCTCATTACTCATGAATCTGTATTATATTAAGTATCTTCTATCTATATATATGTACGATCTGCGATCGGTCACATTTGAGCATGACTCGCATGTGTACATTACATATACTTTGTTCGATGGGGATGACTCTCTCTGCACAGGGGGGCCTCCACTTGACATCCCGATCCGAAGGACGGTGCACTTTTTGGCATTCATCTCTGAAAATGATGCCAATGGAGTGTGTTCGGACACCGAAATAATCACCGCCACCGGAGATCGAACCGGAGGCCTCTAACATCAGAGGCTAGTGAACTAACCACTGAGCTATCACGGTCCTTGTTAACATTACGAAAACACGCATGTTCAAATACATTGAAAATCTTACGACCAAAAACATTTAAAATGACGGATTCAAAGTTTCAGGAAGTTCCAATCTTTACTGAAGGATTCGTGCTGATGACAAGGTCAAAAACAGGCATTTTCAGCATTCAAGCGGACGTAACTCTATGAGAGATAAGCAGACGACATCACCAGCTTTCAAACTCATCTGAATTTCCATTCCCAACCTACTTTTTACATCGCAACCGGCAGTTTTCCCGTCCGTTCATTAAAGAGCAGATCCGTCAGAAAACACTGACGCGCTACACAAGAATTTGTGTTGCAAGTGACAAGTATGTTAAAGTAACCGCAATCCATACTTAACATCACTATCCAATACCGGTAAACCTACAAAAGGGGGCGGAGCTAAGCGACTGTCAAAAATCTACCGCATCCCACCTTCAGATTCGCGCTGCATATTGAATATTGTCTGGTCTCCGCGGGTCATGTAAAATTCACTTTTACATGTAATATCACCAATTAACGTATATGATTGTAGTAGAAAATAGTATAGATCAGTGTTGCGTAAGAGGTTTATCTATAGAGTCTGGGCTGGTGTCGTGGATTGGGCTTGGGAAACATTCGAGACCAAGATCGGGCGTCACAGTACGCGGAGTCTGATCGGAGTCTACACTGTTTGCATACAAAAAGTGGAATTTGGGGGTTGAACGAAACAGTTTGAATCCCAGTCCGGGACTATTTTCCCAGCCCACACTCGATGACAGTCGACCAATCAGTACCTATACTAGTTCAGACATAGAAGACACGGGTAAGTCATGACGGACGGGTGGTGGTCGCGAGCGCTGGATACGGTAGGAGGGCGCGGACCTGTTGACGGGAAGCAGCTGCATTGATTGTCAGATTGTTTCTAGTTTATTATATTCACTGACAACTTCTCATCAGGGCAATTTGGGCACTCGGAGACCCTTCTCCTTTACACTAGGGTCGCCTTTCCACTGAGTTCGCGAGGGCCGACGACTGCCCGGTCTGATTACATACACGCGCATACCTTTATCTATTATGGTTGACAATTTAGTCCTAGCAGCACATGGTTTCAGCTTATCTTAATAAGATCTGACAGCTTGATGAGAACAATGTTTCTAAAACTGATTTAAACTTCTAGAGCATATTACCTAATATTTTAAACCTCCATGAAATAAAAGAATTAACCTGGAAATTGTTGTTCCACACTTTGCTTTCTTTATATTTTTGACACAAATCCTGGTAATTTATAATGTAAAGACCAGACTTCCTCCTTGTGCAATTCCAATACATACAGAAATGAACACAACAGGAGGCTCAGTTATAAAGTGGCTGAAGTGAACATAACATTCCCTTCCTTTGCAAACAATGTAGATCGAAATCAGCAGACTTTTGAAGAAGCAGTGTGATCAGGTCCTACACTGCTTGTCAATTGTGTTAAGAAATTTGAATATTTGATAGACAGCAATGGGTGTGGCTAAATTAATTTATTCAGCAGGATAAGGGTTGTCTCCTAAAGTTCTCAGTAACCACTAGACAGAATGTTCTGATTTCATTGGGATATGGTAGATATGAATATGAAGTTGTGCAGGAAGGTTTCAAAATTTAAAAGGGTGGACCCCAACGGTCTCCTAGGGGCACGCAAAAATCCGCCCAAAGCTCCTACGGAGGAGTTCTCCATAACCGTTCAGTAGAGTAATTACGTATTAAGTGACAAATATATATTTTTATTATTTTCTGTCAGACTATGGGGAGCTTATACCACTGAATATTTTCCATAGGCGACAATAGTAACCTTTTTCATGCACCCACAAAAACTACACATACAAAACTGTCCAAACCTTACTTATTTATAGACTCTGAACCATCCTAGCTCAACAAGTTGATGAGAAAAAATCCACATGTTGCCCTGCTCCTTTTCAAGTTACGGCCCGCCATGTTTGTTTACATGCAGATTCGCAATGAAAACAAGCCGGCTCGTTAACGGAGAGGTGACAATATAAAATCAGCAACAATTTCTTTGAGCTTGCAGATATAATTATAATGCACACATCATTGTATTCCCTTATAACTATCCTTTTCTCACATTGAAATGCAACATGAGCTATTTATCCAATGGAAGCCTGCCTGGTATTTAGACTGCAACTAAAAGCTCTGTCCCAAAGTGATAAAACCCAGTACCCCCAGTATTTAGTGCAAAGCTACCATTAAGGGAAATGCATACACCTTCAGGGTAGGCAACTTCTTCAAAAGTATTTTTGTCTCCCGTGTCAATAGGGGTCAACTCTGAGTAATGTGCCCACAATGTAAGTTTGCAAACTCATTCAAGCTTTTATCCCCAATTTGCTTATATGTAAATTTCAGGAAGATACGTTCAAAACTTAGGCATTTATGATGCTGACAATGTCAAAAATGGACATTTTCAGCAATCAAAGGGACATAACTCTATGATAAATAGACCGACCTTACCAGTCTTCGAACGCTTCGGTGATGACAAGGTCAAAAATAGGCATTTTCTGCAATCAAAGGGAAGTACTCTATGATGAATAGGCCAACCTCACCAGTTTTCAAAACTCATCCGCGCTTTTATCCCTGACTTACTTGTTTGTAATTTTCATGAAGATTCGATCGAACTGAACGAGCAGCGGTGATGAAAAGGTCGAAAATAAGCATTTTCAGCAAAGTAGGGGACATAACTATGTGATTAATCGACGGACATCGCTAGTTTTCAAACTCATCGGAGCTTTTATCCCTGACTTCCTTACGTATAGGTTTCAAGGAGATCCGATGAAAACTGAAGGAGTTACGGTGATGACAAGGTCAAAATAGGCATTTTTTGACAATCAAAGGGACGTAACTCAATTATAAATAGACTGACCTCATCAGTTTTCAAACTGATCCAAGCTTTTATCTCTGAAGTTTCAAGAAAATCCGATAAGAACTGAAGGAGTTACGGTGATGACAAGGTCAAAATATGCATTTATTGACAATCAAAGGGACGTAACTCAATGATAAATAGGCTGTCCTCATCAGTTTTCAAACTGATCCAAGCTTTTATCTCTGAAGTTTCAAGAAGATCCGATAAGAACTGAAGGAGTTACGATGACGGCAAGGTCAAAGATAGGCATTTTTTGCAATCAAAGGGACGTAACTCAATGATAAATAGGCTGACCCCATCAATTTTCAAACTGATCCAAGCTTTTATCCCTGATTTACTTACATAGAGGTTTCAAGAAGATTCGTTCAAAACTGAAGGGGCAGCGGTGATGGAGAGGTCGAAAATAAGCATTTTCTGCAACCAAAGAGACGTAACTCTATGATAAATAGGCTGACCTCATCAGTTTTCGAACTCATGTAAGCTTTTATCCCTCACTTACTTACACGTACGTTTCTAGAAGATCCGATAAAAACTGAAGGAGCTACGGTGATGACAAGGTCAAAACTAGGCATTTTCTGAAATCAAGGGGGACATAACTCTGAAATATAGGCCGACCTCACCAATTTTTAAACTCAGCCGAGGTTTTATCCCATACTTACTCACATGTAAGTTTCAAAAACATCCGATGAAAACTGAAGGGGCTACTGTGATGACAAGGTCAAAAATAGGCATTTTTCAGCATCCCTGACTTATTTGTTTGTAAGTGTCAATAAGATCCGATTAAAATTGAAGACAGGGTCAAAAATAAACATTTTCAGCAAATTAGGGGACATGACTTCGTGGGTAATCGACCGACATTGCCAGTTTTCGAACTCATCCGTGCTTTTATCCCTGACTTACTTGTTTATACGTTTCAAGAAGATTCGATCAAAACTGAAGGGCCAACGGTGATGACAACGTCAAAAATAACCATTTTCATCAAAACGAAGGGGATATAACTCCATAAGGAATGGACCGACATTGCTAGCTTTTGAACTCATCCGAGCTTTTAACCTCGACTTACTTGTTTAAAAGTTTCAGGAAGATTCGATCAAAACCGAAGGGGCTACGGTGATGACAAGGTCAAAAATAGGCATTTTCAGCAATCATGGTGACGTAACTCTATGATTAATGGGCCGACTTGGCCGGTATTCGAACTCATCCGAGTTTTTATCCCCAGCCACCTTACATATAAGTTTCAGAAAGTTCCGATCAAAACTGAAGGCGCTACGGTGATGACAAGCATTTTCACATTGTAAGTCCATGGGACCTTGTGGTTGCCATAGCAACCAAAGCTTTCGTTCGATTTCGAAAAAAAGCTTATGTCATCAATGCTCCACCAGAGGCATGCGTAGTTGAGATCAGCCTGCAGGTTCCAAAGATATAACTGGTCAAAGCTGTGGACGGACGGACGGACGACGGACGAGCCACTATACTATAAGCTCCCCTGGAGCCGCTAAAAATGGAAATCGTGATAGTTTTCCAATCTCTGCTTCAAACGGTTTGGATCCAGTTAGAACCGCTTCAATGAACGCGGTAGAGAACTAATGAGTAGCTACAATTTATATTTTCGAGCAGAAATGAAAAAATAATGAATTTTGAGCAGAAATAAAAAAAAAGATATATACCCCTGTAAACCCAAGTTTCATTCCATAAAAGTTGGGTTTAATAAGGTCAAGATTATATAGGCGTGTTTTCATGATGATTTGTTTGATTTGAGGTTTAACGTCCCCGTCAACACTGTAAAGGTCATTTTGGAGACGTTGCTTCCAATTTTGTGGGACTTTTACCCGACATTGAGATGAAATGACATCTCAAGCCCTGTCGCCCAATGAAACCAATAGGGTTTATTAGCATGGACGGTCCGCCTCGCACCGCGGTTCCTGGACAGGCTTAGATCCTCTAAGCGGTTTACCAGTACTAGTGTGCAGGCCGGATTCAGCTCTGCGTGGAAGCATCATGCAGCCCATATATTTCTTCAAGCCCCTATGGGCGGGGGATTCTGTTTACATGTTTACTCTTAGCTTGTTAGAAACCAGCAGGCACATGGCGTAATTGTGACGTCACATGAACGTCGGTACAACGTAATGACCTTTATGCAACGTCACACCAACGTCGGTGTAACGTAATGACGTTGCACCGACGTTGATTTGACGTTGCCCTATCGACGTGTTCCTGCTGGGAATTCCTATCAAATGATCTCGTGTGTTTAAGGGCCTGAGAGGTTCTTCATTCGCCTGAAGACTACAGCTTTGAAGCTGAAGCAGTGGCTTCAAGAATTATGACCAGAGCCGTCTGTGCTATGGAAGTTACCTGACAGAGGAGCATGGAAGAAGCTTGCTTTGCTGTAAGTTGCTCTGAATACATGTAGTATTTCATCATAATAAATAATAATTTTTGTCATCTACAACTTGTAGGCATTCATTCCAATTGCCTCAGTGAGGCAGCTCTATGTAAAAAATACCCACAACATAGCTTCAGACTGATAATTAAGGAAAATTACCTTGAATTGTCAGCAAGTACACACCTTACCTCTTGCTAGGATAATAGTTCGTCATGGCCATTCTTTACCACATTTGAGAAATGTTACTGTTTGTGTGATGAGACCAATTCTAGCTCTGAACTGTCTGGAGAAAGAGCAACAGTGGTTAGAGGAAGACAGCTCTGTTAGTGATACCTCAGCTTTGACTTTGCACTTTTCCCGTTTCTGCAGAAATGTGTGCGTTTGTACCAAATGGAATCTTCCTCCTTATATATAGGTTTGTACCAAATGGAATCTTCCTCCTTATATATAGCAGACGTTCATTTCAGAATTTAGGGGTGACAGATTGTGTTTTCCTCAAAATTTATTAGGAAATGAGTGAACTTTGAGCAAACAGCAAAATAATCTATTAATATCATATAAAAAGACAAACTATAAGCATGTTGATAATGGATCCCAAAAACGTCTGTCATCTCCGAATGTCTGCCAACATTACCAATAACTTTGTAAATATTTCTTATGGCTAATTATCAATTCTGATTATATAAACAAGACAAAATAACGTTAAACCTATTTTAAACAAGACTACCATCAGAAATAAGCATCTTAATAAGGGATCCCAATATGTCTGTCATCCCTAATTATCCGCCATTATTATCATTATTATTATTATTATTATTATTATTTCTGCTACTGTGGTCTATTTATGTATTTATTTATCGAAAAGGTACTCTGTTTTAAAAAAATCATACAGCGATTTAAAGATTTTACACACACACACATGCTAACATCATGAAAACACGCCTATATAATTCTGGTCCCCTTGAACCCCACTTTTATATAGTAAAACTGGGGTTTACAGGGGTACACATTATTTTCTTATTTCTGCTCTAAAATATAGATTGTGGGTACTCGTTAGAACCGCCTCGATGAGGCGGTTCTAACGAGTAAAACAATCTATATTTTGAGCAGTAATAAGAAAAATATCACATTTCGTCTTAACATTTGCATTTTTACGGCGGAAAAAAATGTTCACTGTATTTGTATAAGCGTGTTTTCGTAGTGAATTGCTTCTTTGAATTCTCCAGAAGTTTCCTTTTCCGGAAGGCAAAAATGGTGATATATGTATTTAATGTTTCTTATTTCTAGTCCAAACATAGATTGTGGATGCTCGTAAGAATTACCTCAACCATGTTTTGTCAACATTTCGGAGAATAATGTATACCTCGTAAATAGCACTTTTCTCTTTAAAATGTGCGGTTTGCAGGTAATAATTGCGTATGTTTTGATATGTTTTCAATCTGACTTTCCTAGGCTGTTAAACACGCATTGTCACTTGAGACAAGAACATAAAATACAGCTCTTTCAAGATTATTGCGCTTATTTCGAACCGATCGTTAATCAGAGGTGGGTGAATATAAGAATCTGATATAGGATTCTGTTGTAGATGGGCGTTTCCAACCCGAGGAATGGCCGTGCTGAGCGGAACCGAGGCTATGCCGAGGTTCCGCTCAGCACGGTCATCCCGAGGGTTGGAAACGCCCATCTACAACAGAACCCCATATTGGATTCTTCTTTTTTTTGCACAACACCTCCCAAACATTTCCCTTTGTTAATTTTTTAACGTTTCGTTTTTTGTGCACTATACTTTTCACTTTTTTTATTTAACAATATTCATGATATGCATCCCCTGTTTTGCCGATTAGTTTTGACAGCTCGCACTTGGCGTCTCGCATGTAGCCCGAGCGAGGCTCGAACCACAGCGGTGAGCGACTTAATTATAAAGAATTAGCGCTATTACCCTTTTGGCCACGGAGGCCCATTAAGAAAAGGTGTCTTCCATATTATCTTCCAAGCATAAATTGTGGTGAGCTCATGAGAATCGTCTCAGTGAAGGGATACAAATAAGCACCCACAGTCTGTTACCAACAACCATATACACGTGTTTTAAATCCCGCTTGATCATTTTATGTAGAGAAAAGTTGGGCTTCATCACGCTAAAATGGCGTCTTTATAATCTCTAAAACTAGCATTTTATTTATTTTTTTCAGATGGCGTTGTTTGTTATATTTTAGCCAGCGCACGACAAAACCTACACTAATGCATGTGCGCCCAGCGAAGTCTCAGAACAGCCTGCGCATCCGCGCAGTCTGATCAGTCTTTGCTGTGCGCTCTAAGGGTAGCTAAGGACCCAATGTTACTCCATGCAGGGAGAGAATTCTCTGGTTATACTATATGGATGCGGAGGCTGATCTGATTCTTCGCTGGACGCACATGTCTTATTTAAGAAATAGATCAGCTCTAACTGTGATTTGTTGAGTAATAAATCACAGTTTGGAGGTCAGTTGTAAAGTAGACAAATCACGAGCGCGTAGCGCGCGTGATTTGTCTACTTACAACTGACCGACAAACTGTGATTTATTACCCAACAAATCACAGATTAGAGCTGATCTATTTCGATTCTAACACGCTGAAAATCAGCAATAATGCTGTTGTTTCCTTCAAAATCTCACAACTTTTCGCCATTGCTAGAAGAAATCCCGCTAAAATTATCGACTGAAACACATGCATTTATACCCTTTTCTAACGTTTTCGATGCGAGAATATGACGTTACATCGTCTAACGTCAAGGAAATCGACAAGTGACGTCATAAATTTGCAGTTTTTAATGACGTCACTCGTCACGCTCTTCTGAGCTGTGATTTGTTGCAGAATAAAACACAGTTATTTTCCATTGCCTATATAGGCGCGCTGTGTAAGAATGTAGGTTTTGTCGTGCGCTGGTTCGTTTGTTAATTAGGCCACATGTTTTACTACGTATTTTAAATAGTAGCAGAACGGCAAAAAACGTAGTAAAACGTGGTGAAAACTTATTACGTACATAGAGGATCTTACATGAGTGTTCATTGGTTATTAAATTTATTAAACGAGTTGAGGACAAGGGATAAAATGCGAGGCTTCGCCGAGCATTTTAACCCTTTTCTTCAACGAGTTTAATAAATTTAATAATACATGAGCACGAATGCAATATTCTTTTTATCATATGCCATTAAAAACGCATTTTATTCTCGATTGTTTAACAAAAATGTCAATATTCCGTCATTAGTAAACACGACGTCGTTAAGGACGTCGTACAGGTAATGTTATGGGGCGTATCTAACTGATTTGCATATTTAATCCGCTAGTGGATTTAGAATTTATCATACATTTAGTATAAAATACTTAGTTTTTGAATATGCGATACGAACGTGACACCGATGCACGTATCCCGCTTGCACGTGCTGCCATATCGCATGGGCTTTATCATACCCCAAAAATCCATATCACAACCCTGTATCGCACCCTAAGCCTTTATCATACCTCTGACGTCACCCTATTCGGAACACGCGGCGTTCTTCCTTTTGCGGCATTTCGCATTTGTTGTACAGGACGCCATTTGCAATTTGCAATATTTTCGTCTGTTCGAACTGTTTGGAAAAAAACAAAAAAAAAAAACAAAAAAAAAAAACATGGCACGGCGCAGCGAATACGAGAGGAAAATGGGCGAAAGAATGATGCAGGGGATTGCTGACAGACTTTTTCATCTGTCAAATCTCAAGAATCTCTTAAATTACATAGGTAGACCGAAGATAATGAGATTCTCATTGTAACTTTGGTATTAGGCAGATGCAATTAATACAATTTATTTTGAACAATTTGTTTTAAAAGTGAAATGTATGACAAATAGATTATGATATGGCATTTTTCATATCATACCCCGTATCAGCCCTCGACCCATATCAGCCCTCGGGCCTTCGGCCCTCGGGCTGATATGGGAGTCTCGGGCTGATATGGGGTATGATATGAAAAGTGCCATATGATAATCTATATTTATTACATGGCGTTATAACACTCTAATACGCGACGTCAAATGATAAAGCAATATAGGCGACAGTCTCAATGTCATGTAATGAGGGCTAGGTTTTACTACGCATTTCAAAACGTAGCAGAACGGCAATAAACGTGGTAAAACGTAGTGAAAACGTATTACGTACAGCTATATAGGCCACAGTCTCAGTGTCACGTAATGAGGACTAAGTTTTACTACGTATTATAAAACGTAGTTGAATGACGATAATTGTAGTAAAACGTTGTGAAAACAGAGTACATATGGCTATATATGGCTACATACTTGACCCAGCTACGTTTGTTTTAAAATTTTCAAAATTCATTCAATTTCAAACGCTCGAACATCATTGGGACCTCTAAAATCTGTTCGAAACAGGGATAGTTCGAGCCACTGAGGGTTACTGTCTGGAGGCATAAAAAGATACTTTTCGGTGTTCTATAATGAAAATGTATGCTGTGTGTACTCATTAGAATCGCCTCATATACAATTGTGCCAAGTACCATCAATATATCTCAAAGGGTATTGGAGTTATGGCCATCAAAAGGTTATATTATCAGGGGAGATAATTAAAAAACCAGGGCACCCAGAGCTGTGGTTCTTGCACGTGATACACCTGCCTAACCTCATGTTCAACTGTACCAAGTACCATCAATATATCTCAAAAAGTATTGGAGATGTGGCCATCACAAGGTAGTGATTCTATATTATTGGAAGGGGAGATAACTAAAAAACCATGGCACCCAGGGTTGTGGTTCTTGTACATGACACACCGTCTCTGCCTTGTGAACAACTGTGCCAGGTATCATCAATATATCTTGAAGGGTATTTGAGTTATTGCCATCACAAGGTAGTCACTCTATTTTATTGGAAGGGGAGATAAGTAAAAAACCATGGCAGCCAGACTTGTGGTTCTTGTGCATACCTTGTGAACAACTGTGCCAGGTTTCATCAATATAACTTTAAGGGTATTGGAGTTATGGCCATCACAAGGTAGTCACTCTATTTTATTGGAAGGGGAGATAACTCAAAAATCATGGCAGCCAGAGTTGTGGTTCTTGTGCATGACACGCTGTCTCAGTCTTGTGAACATCTGTGCCAGGTACCATCGATATATCTCAAAGGGTATTGGAGTTATGGCCATCACAAAATAGTCATTCTATTTTATTAAAAGGGGAGATAACTAAAAAGTATGGCATCCAGAGTTCTGGTTCTTGCGCATGACACGCCGTCTCAGCCTTGTGAACAATTGTGCCAAGAACTATCAATGAATCTCAAAGGGTAGCGTGAAAGCTCAGTGGTTAGTGCACTTGCCTCTGATGCTAGAGGTCCTGGGTTCGAACCCCGGCAGCGGTGTGAAAATTTCGGTGTCCGAACACGCTCCATTGGCATCATTTGCAGGGATGAATGTCATAAAGTGCACCGTCCTTCGGATCGGGACGTTAACTGGAGGCCCCCCTGTGCAGGGAGAACCATCCCCTGTGCAGGTTAAAGAACCCTACCGTAATTACATGAATACTGTGTAGGCTTTCATCCTGCAAAAACTGGAGTGTATGTAATATTATGCAACATCACATCTACGTCGGTGCAACGTCATGACGTTGCACCGACGTTGATGTGACGTTGCCATAGCGACGTGTACCTGCTTGGGTGGATTTTATGTGATAATTGAAGGATTTTTGTCGGTTCTTCTTGATAATCTATGTTGTGGGTATTTCATTAGAACCTCTTAAGTGGCAATTCTAATAATTACCAACAAGATCAGTTTTATATATGTAGAAATAAGGAAATAATCTTTCATTTGCCACCAGATATTCACCGTATTTGTCGCATAAGCCTCCGTGGTGTAGTGGCTATGCTACTCGCCTTGTAACGCAGGGGTCGCAGGATCGATCCCGGCTTTTCTCCATACATAAACCGAGGTCCCGTTTCCGTATGACCTTAGTTGTTGGTGAGACGTAAAACTCAAACTCATTTACTCACCGTATTTGTCGCTATGTTAGTTTTTTATGTTTTGTATAAAGCAAGTATCATTCCAAAATATAAGAAATGCCATGTGTTCGACAGTCTCTACACAATAGCAAGACTACTACTTCAAACCCTACTTTACCATGAGAAAAGTGGGATTTTGCAGGCAGCGTCTTATTGTTGCTCCAATTCATAGACTGTGGATACTGGTCGTCAAACAGGTGCCCCTTAAAAATGTCAGTTGTAACCATGCAGGGGAATGGCCGTAACAAATGTGAGAACTGGTGGCCAATTCCCATTGCTTGTTTTGCAATAAAGTATTATTAAACTATCAAGCAGTTCTAATGAGCACCTACAATTTGTTGCAGAATCCTATGCATGATTGTTTATAAGAGAATTTCATATTTTGGCAGTCACCAACCATTAGTCAGTCTAAACATGAGTACCATTGCAAACTCCACTTTGTATTGAGCAAAGTTTTATTTTTGCTCAAATTCATAGATTTTGTCAGTCATGTGTTCCTCAGCCTAGTAGTTCAATGAGAACCTACCATCTTTTTATCGAGTGTGTGTAATGAACACCCTTATAAACCCCACATTATATGGAGAAAACTGAAGTTTACAGGGGTGTACATTATTTTCATTTCTGCTCCAAAATATAGGTGGTTGGTATTTGTTTCTAACGAGCACCCTTAGCCAATGTTTGAAGCTAATGTTTGAAGAAGTGAGAGAAAAAAATCACAAATATACACCTGGGGCCAGTTGTTTAACTCTTATCCTGCTGTTCACGGCACACTCTGTATTTGCAAACAGTGTAGATCCAGATCAGATGGCTTCTGAAGAAGCCATCTGATCAGGATCTACACTGTTTGGCATTCAGTATATGAATTTGTAGGAATAAATTACATCAAGTAATCTGATCGGTTTAAAGTCAGAGATGGGTGTGGCTAAAATGAATATTCAGCAGGATAAGGGTTAAAATATCGTTAGCTTAACGAGCTAGTTAGTGGAAAAATTGTAAACTGTTCTAGCAAATACAATATCTAAAATGCTGGTATTTCTGCTGAAAATATATGAGCAGCTCATTATTACGATAACACATCCGTCTGATATAGTACATTTTTCAACGGTTCTAACGAGTACCCACACCATATGTTTTGGAGAAGAAAAAAAGAAAATAATGTTTACCCCTGTAAACCCCAGTTTTCTCTCTATATATAAAGTGGGGTTTAGGGTGTCTTTAATTCACGGACTTTCTCACGTGATGTTTTGCATCTGCTAAAGCTGCTCACATTTTTCAGCAAAAATATTAGCATATTTGCCATATTAAATGATCAAAGTTTTAACAATATGTTAATTAACGACGACGTTATTTTTGAACAACTGGCCCCAGAGAACTGGACCTTTTGGAGATATGAGAGAATGGAAGGTAAAGGCGTATATCAATTCATCATTTATGTCGTTATAATGAAAACTCCTTTGAACCCAATTTCATAGAGAAACGTGGGTTTGGGGGGATTTTCAGTATTTCAGTATTTCCCCTATTTTTGTTCAGTATTTTCCATAAGAACTCCCCAAGTGAGACTGTTCTTACGAGTACCCTCACTCTATATAATATAATCTAGGGTCAATTTATCAACGTCAATATAGCCAATAGACAAATCTAATGGTGTATTGAGTGATAAATCAACAAGCGGAAGATTGCGAGGCGAAGAACCGCCTTTTTATCCCGTTTCATGACGTCATTGATCGTTACCTTGACGTTAGATGGTGTAACGCCATCGGTTTCTTGTATCAGTTAGGAGGACTGATTGATCTGTTGTGAGCCTCGTATTGAAAGAGGCTCGCAGGGATGTTCTTTTTAGCTCATCTGTCACGTAGTGACAAGATGAGCTTTTGTGATCAGTTTTTGTCCGTTGTGCGTCCGTGCGGCCGTCCGTTCATCGGTCCGTCCGTGCTTCCGTAAACAATTTCTTTAAACGACATCTCCTCCTAAACCACTGATCGGATTTTTACCAAACTTCACAGGAATGATCCAAAGGTAGCCCCTTTTCAACGTTGTTCAAATGGTTCCGATCCGTTGCACATCCAAGTCATAGGAGCCAAAAATAGATTTGTTTTACTGAAAACTTAAAAAAATCTACTTCTCTGGAACCGAAAGGCCCAGATCTTTGATACTTGGTATGAAGCTTCATCTAGTGGACCTCTACCAAGATTGTTCAAATTATGGCCCTGGGGCCAACAATGCTCCCGCACCGGGGTCCACTAGTTTAATATAGGGATCAACCATGTTTTGTTGTTTTTTTTTTCATGCATTAACATTCGCCGGGTCCCGATGAAGCTGTTTGAACATGAGGCCGCTAGGTCGAATGTTCAAATATCTTCCTTGGGATCTGGCAAATGTTAATGCAATGAAATAACCATGGATGATCGTTGTTCTTGCATAACTTACGATTCCGACAGCAAATTTTGACGAAAACGTCCAAAAGCGCCATATAAATTCCATATAAACTCTTCAATGCGACAGGCAAACCAAAATGGCGGCGAGTTCAGAATTTTGTTTACAGTGACGTTGTCATGCAGTAACCCTCTGACGTCATCATAGAACCCTAAAACGCTAGGTTCAGGACGATAACGTTACATCGCTCAACGTAACATAAACAAAGCAAATCCCGTATTGTGATAACAAAAGCTCAAATCCATGCGAATTTCATGATTTGAACATGGTTTTTGCTATTTGAGCACGGCTTTCGGTCCATTTGACAATGGCTTCAAACAGTCAAGCGCATAGGTATTTATGCAAGAATATAGGGACCAGCCATGGTTTTTCATGCATTAACATTCGCCGGGTCCCGTGGGTCCCGAGGAAGCTGTTTGAACATGAGGCCGCCAGGCCGAATCTTAAATATCTTCCGAGTGATCCGGCAAATGTTAATGCAATGAAATAACCATGGATGATCCTTGTTCTTGCATCACTAACGATTCTGACAGCAGATTTTGACGAAAACGCCCGAAGGCTCCATATAAACTCCACATAAACACTTCAAATGCGACGGCGAACCAACATGACGGCCGGTTCAGTGAGTGTTTGAGTTTTACGTCCCATCAACAGCTAAGGTCATACGGAGACGTAACGTAAACAAAGCAATGCCTGTCTTGTGAGATCAAAAGCACAATCCATGTTCAAACAGCACGCGAATTCCATAATTCGAACATGGTTATTGCTGTTTGAGCACGGCTTTCTGTCCATTTGACAATGACTTCAAACAGCCGCGCGCATTGATATTTATGCAAGAACATAGGCTTCGCCCCCGCCCATCGGGGCTTGAAGAAATATTTGAGCTGCATGATGCTTCCACGAAGAGCTGAAACCGACCGCACACGAGTACTGATAAAAACAGCTTAGAGGATCTAAGCCTGCCCAGGCAAAGCGGTGGGAGTCGGACCGCCCATGCTTATAAACCCTATTGGTTGCATTGGCCGACAGGGCTTGGGATGTCATTTCATCTCAGTGTCGGATAAAAGTCCCACAAAATTGGAAGCAACGTCTCCAAAATGACCTATACAGAGTTGACGGGAACGCAAAACCTCAAAGCAAACAAACAATCAAAGAACATAGGCTTATATTGGGAAAACCTTTAAAACTCTTCTTGTCTGAAACCAGAAACTCAGAGTACTGGTAAACCGCTTAGAGGATCTAAGCATGCCCAGGCAAAGCGTGCTAATAAACCCTATTGGTTTCATCGGGCGACAGGGCTTGAGATTTCATTTTATCTCATTGTCGGGTAAAAGTCAAACAAAGTTGGAAGCAACGTCTCCAAAATGACCTGTACAGTGTTGACGGGGACGTTAAACCTCGAGTGAAGCAAACCAGATAGCTCAGGTCTTTGGTATTTGGTACGAAGCTTCATCTAGTAGACCTCTACCAAGATTATATAAATTATAGTCCGGTGTGGGGGGGGGGAGGGGTGGGGGGGGGGCAAAAATGCCCCCGTGCTAGGGTCCACTGGTTTCACACAAGCGTATACAGGGAAAATCTTTAAAAATCTTCTTGTCTGAAACCAGAAGGCCCAGTTCTTTGATATTTGGTATGTAGCTTCATCTAGTAGATCTCTACCAAGTTTGTCCAAATTATAGCCCTTGGACCAAAAAAAAAACCCGCGCCGGGCCCACGAGTTTTCTTAGACTTATATAGCAAAAAAACATTTAAAATTCTTCTTGTTTGAAACAAGAAGGCCCAGGTTTTTTATATTTGGCATGAAGCTTTATCTAGTGTACCTCTGAGATTGTTCAAATTATAGCCCTGGGGTCAAAAATGCACCCGCGCCGAGGCCCACTGGTTTTATAGTCCGAACAAATTGACCTGAAACTGGTGAACTCTAGTCACATAATTTCACACCCGACTGAATTCATGTATTTATCTTCGCCATCTCCCGAAGATTGCGATATTGTTATTCAATACATAGAGGTCGGCAAATGAGTCGCAATTCACGAGATGCCGAAAATTCACGAGACGTTTACGAAAGCCGACGTTTTAGGCGATAACACTGATTAATTTATATCTTGCATAAGGGTCAGTCTCATGTCAAATTGTTCGAACTATACATAGACTTATATAGGGAAAACTTTTAAAAATCTTCTTGTCTGAAACCAGAATGCCCAGGTCTTTGATATTTGGAATGAAGCTTCATCTAGTGGACCTTTACCAAGATTGTTCAAATTATTGCCCTAGGGCCAAAAATGGCCACGGCCCGGGGCCCAGATGTTTTGCATAGGCTTATATAGGGAAAGCCGTTTAAAAAATTTATTAGTTTATTATTAATTTAAAAACGTATTAGGCGATAACACTGATTAATTTATATCACGCATACGGGTCAGTCTCATGTCAAATTGTTCGAACTATACATAGACTTATATAGGGATTACTTTTAAAAATCTTCTTGTCTGAAACCAGAAGCCGAGGTCTTTGTTATTTGGTATAAAGCTTCATCTAATGAACCTCTACCAAAATTGTTCAAATTATAGATAATAGCCCTGGGGCCAAAAATGGCCGCGCCCTAGGACCCACATGTTTTACATTGGCTTGTATAGGGAAAATATTTAAAAATCTTCTTGTCTGAAACCAGAAAGCCGAGGTCTTTGATATTTGGCATGAAGCGTCATCTAGTGGACCGCTATTGCAATTGTTCAAATTATAGCCATGGGGCCCAAAAATACATCCGCGCCGGAACCCACTATTTTTACGTAGGCTTATATAGAAAAAAAACTTTAAAAATCTTCTTGTCTAAAACCAGAAGGCCCAGGTCTTTGATACTTAGTATGAAGCTTAGTATGAAGCCTTCACTGCAGCTGGTGTTGTGCCGTGTGGCGGCCGTAAAACGTCTCCCCGTACATCAACCATAGTGTAGTTTATATTTTACTTTTGGTCCTTTAAGATCAGCGTGAATATTCTGAGAAATCAGAAATAAATAATTGGTTTAGACACATATTCTAGACAGGTTTTTAATTATTTGGACCCCATTTTGATTGAGATCAGTCTTTGAATCGACTGCCTATTCGAAATTCGCAAAATTGCAGTATGTTTCCTCTGGCTTTCTTTGCCGGATCATTACAGGGTTACTGATGAGGCTTTATTAGCCGAAACTACGTAGTATGACCCATCTTCTTTCTTATGAATGTATTCATTGCTCTTAAAGGATCTGATTTTTGATTTTTATTCATCTAATGGACCTTTACCAAGATTGTTCAAATTATAGCCCTCGGGACAAAAATGGCCTCGCCCCGGGGCCCACATGTTTTACATAGGCTTATAGAGGGAAAGCCGTTTAAAAAAAATCTTGTCTGAAACCAGAAGGCCCAGGTCTTTGATATTTGGTATGAAGCTTCATCTTATGGACCTCTACCAAAATTATTCAAATTAAAGATTACAGCCCTTGGGTCAAAAATAGCCCCGCCCCAGGGCCCACATGTTTTACGTACATGTAGTCTTATATAGGGAAAATCTTTAAAAAAAATCTTCTTGTCTGAAACCAGAAGGCCGAGATCTTTGATATTTGGTATGAATCTTCGTGTAGTGGACGTTTACCAAGATTGTTCAACTTGAAGCCCTTGGACCAAAAATGGCTTTGCTTCGTGTTTTACATAGGATTAATGCTTTGGTACTGCGACCTAAACTACTTATATAGGGAATAACTTTAAAATCTTCTTGTCTGAAACCAGAAGGCCTAGATCTTTGATATTTGGTATGAAGCATCATCTAATGGACCTCTTCCAAGATTGTTCAAGTTATAGCCCATGGGCCAAAAACGGCCCGCACCAGGGCCCACGTGTTTTACATAGGCGTATATAGGGAAAACTTTTAAAAAAATTGTCTAAAACCGGTAGGCCCAGGTCTTTAATATTTTATATGAAACTTCCTATGGTGGACCTCTACCAAGATTGTTCAACTTATAGCCCTTGGGCCAAAAATGGCACTGCCACGGGTTTTACATAGTCTAATATAGGGAATAACTTAAAAATGTTTTTGTCTGAAACCAAAAGGCCTAGATTTTTTATATTTGGTATGAAGCTTCATCTTGTGGACCGCTTACAGGATTGTTCAAATTATAGCCTAGGGGCCAAAAATGGCCTCGCCACAGGCCCACATGTTTTTGTTTAACATAGACTTATTAGTTCACCTGACGTCAGAGCACGAAGTGCTCATGGTGAGCTATTGTGATCAGTCAATGTCGGGCGTGCGTCGTCGTCATCCTGTGTGCGGTGTCAACAATTTGCTTTAAATGTGAACTCCTCCTAAACCATTGGACAAACTCGATTCAAACTTCACAGGAATGTTGTCTGGGTGGCTGCCTACAAAATTGCTAAGATCATTCCGCTCCGATGAACAAGATGGCCGCCAGAACTTAAAATAGAAAACTCTTTAAATGACAACTCCCCTGTACCCTTCGGCCAATTTCATTCAAACTCCATAGGCCTATTTCTTATGTGACCCTCTTCCTGGTGTATGAATGTCATTTGACGTGTCACCAGTAACAAGTCTGAGTCTACCAAAATAGCTAAAACGGCTCCAATGCAATGAGCATATTGGTCGCCGGAGCGAAAAATAGAAAAAAAAAAAACATCGCAAATTTGCCTCAAACACGAACTTCTCCTAAACCCTTGGGCCGGTTTGATTCAAACTTTACAGGAATGTTACCTAGGTGACTCCATCCCAAAATAATTTAAATCGTTCCACTCCGATGAACAAGCTGGCTGCCAGAGCTAAAAATAGCAAAAATATTCCAACGACACCTTCTACTTCACCCTTGGGCCAATATCTTTCAAACCAAATAGGAAGTTGTTGCTTAGGTGGCCTTTTACGAAATTTGTTAAATCGGTTCTGCTCTGATGAGCAAAATGACCACCAGAGCTAAAAATAGAAAAACATCCTAAATTTGCTTCAAACACGAACTCCTCTTAAGTCCTCGTGCCAATTTGATTCAAACTTCACAGGAATGTTGCCCGGGTGGCTTCTACCAAAATAGCTAAAATTATTCCACTCCCAATGAAAAAGCTGGCCGCCAGAGCTAAAAATAGAAAAATCTTTTAACGACAATACCTCCTGTACCATTGGGCAAATTTCTTTCAAACTTTATAGAAATGTTTCTTAGGTGACCTTCAACCAATACAGCTCAAATTGTCAGATCAAATGAGCAAAATGGCCGACAGTGCTAAAAATAGAAACCATCATCAAATAGCTCAAATTGTCAGCTTAAATGAGCAAAATGGCAGACAGTGCTAAAAATAGAAACCATCATCAATTTGTTTCAAACGCAAACACCTTCTAAACCCTTGGGCCAATTTGATTCAAACTTCATAAGAATGTTGCCCAAGTAACTCCCTATCAAAATAGCTAAAATCGTTCTGCTCTGATGAACAAGATAGTCGTCAGAACTAAAAAAATAAAAACAAATCTGTAAACGACAACTCATCCTGTACCCTCGGGCCAATTTCATTCAAGCTTCATAGGAATGTTGCTTAGGTGACCCCCTATCAAAAGCGCTATAACAGATCTGCTCATATGAGCCAGTTCGGCCGCCAGAGCAAAAAAAATAAATAAATAAATAAATAAATAAACATTGTAAATTTGCTTCTAATTTGAACTCATTCTTAACCCTTAGGATAATTTGATTCAATCTTCACAGGAATGTTACCTTGGTGGCTCCCTACAAATATAGCTAAAATCATTCTACTTTGATAAACAAGTTGGCTGATAGAGCTAAAGATAGCAAAACTTAAATTTGCTAAAAACGTGAATTCCTCCTAAAGCTTAAAGCCAATTTTATTCAAACTTCACATATTGTTTCCTATGTGACTCCCTACCAAATAGCTAAATTCGTTTCATTCTGATGAACAAGATGGCCCCTATAGCTAAAGGTAGAATGTACTAGTGACACTGGCACTCAGGTGAGCGAATCAGGGCCTTCTGGGCCTTCTTGTTTGTATATAACACGGTTGTTTTGGTGACACGGTTTCTGCTTTGGATCTAATTGATGGCGTTAAAAAGAGGTTAACTAATTGTGGTGTATTAAAACAAAAAGAAAATAACATCTCAATAATCTAAAAACCGAAGTAACGAATTCTGACTTCCATGAAACTTTAAAGTTTTAGCAGATTTTATGTATCATATTTATTTATGTGTAAAATGTCGAAAAGTCATCCTAAACCAATGACTAAATGTAAACCAAGTTTACAAGACGGAAGTAAGGGCGAGGATTGTGGCCACGTAAAATCGATTTAAGCCCCCCAGTGGAAATCTTCCACTGACCGTTCCAAGGCGGCTCTTCTGTGGCGATTTATTTTTGTTGTTGTTTGTTACTTACTGTGTGTATCACTTGTGTCTTTTAATTTTGGATGGCCATATGGCCATTTTGTGGGAAAGTAACTGTCCATATGGCCTTCCTTTGTTTAGGTTTCCATTATGGTCTGGTCGCTTAATGTTTGTATTTCTTTCCCTTTGGTGTCTTTTATGGATGGAGTAAGTTAATTGTATCAATTCCTGATCTTTGTTTTACTTCTACTTAACACTATAAACACAAATCTGTTTGTAAACAATATTTTATGATTTATACGCAAATTTCTTTCGACTATACAGAGAAAAAGGACATGCATGATCATTTAACCCTTATCTTGCTGTTCACGACAACCCCTATCTTTGCAAACAGTGTAGATCCAGATCAGATGGCTTTCTGATTAGGATCTAGACTGTTTGGTATTCAGTTTATGAATTTGTAGCAATAAATTACATCAAGTAATTTGATTGGTTGACAGACAGAAATGGGTGTGGCTTAAATGAATATTCAGCAAGATAAGGGTTGATACATGTATTTTTGCAGTCCATAACTATTTTGTTTGGATGCAACACAGCTGTTTAGATTTGATGTTTGAGAAATCAGTATATTATAATGGTGATGTCACAGAACTGGTTTATTGCAAACCTTGCCTACAGATGTGGGAATGACTGTCTTGTTATTTTGGGTGGTGAAATGCAGTTTGCAAAGATAACAGCTAACCGTTGCCTCCCCAAAGGATAATTGTCCATTACGAAAACACGTCTATACAAATACATTGTAAATTTTTCGCCGAAAAAAGACCTAAAATTTAAGATGGAAAATTGTGATATTTTTCTTATTTCAGCTCAAAGTATAGATTGTGGGTTCTCGTTAGAACCGACCCTCTTCGAGGCGGTTCTAACGAGTACCCACAATCTATATTTTAACCCCCAGTTTTACTATATAAAAGTGGTGTCCAAGGGGGTCAAAATTACATAGGCGTCTTTTTGTGATGCAGTACAGTTAGCCCCGTTCTAAGTCCTGTGTTTGTTTCGAAATAGTTCTGTCTGCATAAAATGGTTGTCAGCAAAATAAAATCCAATACATGTATTATCTGCAAATAAACCCTGTGAAAACGGGACATTACAAGATATACCTCAATCCCTTTATAACACTATGTTGGACGCCAAAGCAGAAAACTGTTTTCGTTAAATATCCATGTTGTTTCCAAACAAAAACTGAATAGATTCTATAGACAAATGACCACTTATGATCCTTTTTACTATTTAATATGTACATTTTTACTCGTTTTATACAAAGGCCATTTAAGATCTTTTTTTCAATATAATCTATACATTTTTGGGATTCAAACCATTTTATATCCAAAATCATGTTTCAGTGAACTGTGTTATAAACAAGTTGTGTTGCATGGGGTTTTTGGACAGTATTTAAGGAAATATACTGTTGTAAAGTTTTGACATTTTGAAAAGCAACTTTATGCGAGCTCATCACCTTTTTTAGCTGACCTGAGCGGAAGGCTCCGGGGAGCTATTGGGACCACCCACGGTCCATCGTCGTCGTTCGTCCACAATTACTTCAAACGGCATCTTCTCCTAAACCACTTGTCAGATTTTGACCAAGCTTCACAGGAATGATCCTTAGGTGGTCCCCTTCCAAAGTTGTTCAAATGATTCCGGTCCGTTGCACATCTAGGTCACAGGAGCTAAAATAGATTTTTATGCCCCTGCATCGAAGATTAAGTGTTTCGGTTTTCCGTACGTACGTACATGCGCGTGTGCGTACGAATGTACATCCTGTACGCATGTGTGTACATACGTGATCCTGTTAGACTGCGGTTAAGGTATTTGTACCAGGTACATCTTGAGCTCATATTTTCAAAACCATATGATAGATTTGGTGTATAGTTAGTATGATGATAGATATAGGTCCCTAGTTTTATTCAGCAATACCCCGCCCATACCCATGACCTCAAGGTCAAGGTCACGGACTTAAAATTTTTTAATGTTTAAGACCCAGGTTAAGGTATTTGTACCAGGTAGAACTAGAGCTCATATTTTTCAAACTGTTTAATGAATTTGGTTTCAAATTTGGTATGATGATACATATAGGTCCAAAGATTTATTCAGCAATACCCCTACTCATAACCATGGCCTCAAGGTCAAGGTCACGGACTAAGAATTTTTTAAAGTTTAAGACCCAGGTTAAGGTATATGTAAAAGGTAAATCTAGAGCTCATATTTTCCTAACGGTTCAATGAATTTGGTTCATATTTGGTATGATGATACCTATAGGTCCAAAGGTTTATTCAGCAATACCCCCACCAATAAGCATGACCCATGGACTTAGAATGTTTTAATGTTTAAGACTCGGGTTAAAGAATTTGTATCAGGTAAAACTTGAACTTTTATGATTCCACTTGGTTCATATTTGGTTTGATAATACAGGTCCAAAGTTTTATTCAGTAACATCCCCACCCATGCCTATGACCTCAAGGTCAAGGTCACAGACTTAGAAATTTGTAACATTTTTAAGCGTTCATATTTTGAAAACCATATGATAGATTGGGTTTATATTAGGTATGCTTATATCAACAGGTCCAACGTGGCATACAACAATACCTCACCTATGTACGTGACTTCAAAGTCAAGGTCACAGACATAGAATTTTTTTAATTTAAAGTATGTTAAAAGCTCATAATCCAAGCCATATTATGGATTTGCTTCATATTTGGTATGGTGATAGTTACAGGTCCATAGTTTTATTCAGCCATACAACTATCCCTTGTGTAAAGGTCAAGGTCACAGACTTGGAATTTTTTTATGTTAACGATTTTAGAGCTTATATTTTCCAAACCATATAATAGATTTGCTTCATATTTGTAATGGTGATAGATACAGGTAAACAATTCATTCAGCTATTACCCCGCCCTTGAACAGGACCTCAAGGTCAATGTCACGGACTTAGAAATTTTTAATGTTAGAGTTTAAAGAGCGCATATTTTACAAACCATTTGATGGATAAGATTCAAATGTGGTATGATGATAAATATTTTTTAAAGGCTGAATCGGCAATACCCCGATCTGTGCCCTTGACCTTAAGGACTCTGTTCCAGGTGAGTTATGTTGTTCAATGACAGCGCAGCTGTTGTTGCAACATGATTTTTATTGGGGGAGGCGGGTCCCTGGGTGCGGGCATCTGTGTCCTATTGATACATTAAAACATAAAAAAAATCTTCTTCTCTGAAACTACAAGGCCCAGTTCTTTGATATTTGGTATGTAGCTTCGTCTAATGGACCTCTGCGAAGACTGTCCAAATTATAGCACCGAAGCCAAGGATGGCACCGCCCCGGGGCCCACTTGTTTTACATAGACTTATAAGGAAACAAAACAAAACTTCAAAACCTTCTTGTCTGAAACGAGAAGGCCCAGGTCTTTGACATTTTGTTATTTAGCTTCATCTAGTGAACCTCTACTGTATTTGTTCAAATTATAGCCCTGGAGCTAAGGGAAAACCTTAACAATCTTCTTGTCTGAAACCAGAAGTCCCAGCTCTTTGATATTTGGGATGTAGAGTCACCTAGTGGACCTCTACCAAGATTGTTCAAATTATAGCCCAGGGGCCAAAACTGGCTCCACCCCGGTTCCCACTGGTTTTACATAGACTTATAAGGGAAAAAGATTTAAAAATCTTCTTGTCTGAAACCAGAACGCCCAGGTCTTTGCCGGATATTTGGTATGTAGCTTCAACTAGTTGACCTCTACCAAGACTGTTCAAATTATAGCTTTAGGGCCAAGAATGGCCCCGCCCCGGGCCTACTTGTTTTAGATAAGGGACTTATAAGGGAAAAACCTTAAAAACATCCTTGTCTGAAACCTGAAGGCCCAGGTCTTTGATATTTAGTATGTAGCTTCATTTGTGGACCTCTACCAGGATTTTCAAACTGTAATCAAGGGATCAAGAATTGCCCCGCCGCAAGGTCCACTTGTTTTACATAGACTTATAAAGAAAAACCTTTAAAAATCTTGTCATAAACCAGAAGACCCAGGTCTTTGACATTTGGTATGTAGCTTCATCTAGTTGAACTCTACCAAGGTTGTTTAAGTTATAGCACGGGGGCCAAAAATGTCCATGCTCCGGGACCCACTTGCTTTACATAGACTTATGAGCAAAAAAATATTAAAATCTTGCCTAAAACCGGAAGGCACATGTCTTTGATATTTGGTATGTAGCTTTATTTATTGCGCCTCTATCAAGATTTTCATATTATAGCCCTGGGCCCATCAAAAATGGCTCCGCCCCAAGGCCCGCTGGTTTTACATAGACGTACATTGGGAAAACTTTTAAAAAATATTCTTGTATGAAACAAGAAGGCCCAGGCCTTCGATATTTGGTATTAAGCACTTATTTTGTGAACTTCTACCGATATTGTTAAAATTTTAGACCTGGAATCTAAAATTGATCTCCCCAGCCCCACACCACCACCAGGACAAACCATGCAAATATTTGAGCTCATGTGAGTGATATAGGACCATAGGTCCTCTTGTTAAGTCCTACTATTCTCTGACTATATATGGTCATGAACACAAGAACTGGTCTCATTTGGTCAGTTTATATTGACGAAGTAGCACTCTAAAGTAAACACGACAAGCAGCTTTTGCAAAATGGACACAATCGGTGAACGAGTAGTGATCCAATATTTGCACAAAAAAGGTTTAACACCTAAGGATATCCATAATCCATTGCATATCAACACTACTTTACAATACTACGGAAAGATGCCCCTTCATATGCTACAGTGAAAATGTGGGTGGCGGAATTTAAGCGCGGCAGACAGACCGCGTCGTAGAAGGTCTGGCAATGTTGCAACCCAGAAAAGGTCAATAAAGCCCATGCTATTGTTATGACTGACAGACGAGAGTCACTGAAAGATATATAGCCAGTAGAGTTGGTATTTCACAAGAAAGAGTATATTCCATTCTGACAGAGGATCTTGCAATGAGAAAGCTTTCGGTCTGATTTAAAATTCTTCCTCTCTGAAACCGCAATGCCCAGGTCTTTGATATTTGGTGTGTAGCTTCATCTAGTGGACCTCGGTCAAGATTGTTCGAATTATAGCCATGGGGTCATAAATGCCCGAGCCCCAGGGCCCTTTGGTTTTAAATAGCCTTATATAGGAAAAATCTTTAAAAATCGTCTTCTCTGAAACCAGAAGGCTCAGGTCTTTTAGATTATATATGAAGCTTCGTCGGAGGTTTTCAAATTATAGCCCTGGTGCCGAAACTGAAAACGGCTATTTCAGGTACCCACATCCAGTCCGATGATGACGTAATATATGCAGTGGACTTTCTGAACAGCCACGAAAAGTTCTGAGATATTGTGCAGACAACATAATATCTTGTGCGCACAAGATAATATGTTGTGCGAACAAGATATTATGTTGTCCGCACAAGATATTAAGTTGTGTGAACAAGATAATATCTTGTGCGCACAAGATATCATGTTGTCTGCTTAAGATCTATGTTGTGCAGACAAGATATTATCTTGTCCGCACAAGATAATATCTTGTTCGCACAACTTAATATCTTGTTCGCACAGCATATTAAAAAATCACGTCCCTTCCCGGGTTCCGTATATGATTAGGTTAAGAAATAATACAATATTTCCAATAAAATTCAAATCCTTCAATATGAGGCTCACAACATATCAGTTCAGCTCAAATCAGGTAAACGCATATGATACAGTCAGTTATATTGGCGGGATTCCTTTCAACAATGGCGAAAGATAGGCACAATCTGAAGGACTCATTTGATAACATTTTCGTCGACTTTGAGTGTGTTAGAATCGAAAGAGATCAGCTCTAGTTCCGTGATTTATTGAGTGATATATCACTGTTTGTCCATCAATTGGAAGAACGTGCTCGTGATTTGATCTTATTTGGAAATGACGTCCAAACAGTGATATACCACTCGATAAATCACTGATAGAGCTGATCTATTTCTAAAGCACAACCACAAGTCAAGGTGGTTACATGGTTATTTTTGTCAGAAAAAAAATCCATAAAAACGTATGTTGTGGGTGCTCATTTGAGCTGCCTCCACCGGTTCAGCTATATACCCGAAACATACGTTTATAATATGACGTCGTTGATATGCAGTGGATAACGTCGTGTCATAAATATCGAATGATCACACGTGTAATAACACTTAGGCGGGAACAATAACAAGTTTCATGACAACAACAACATCCATTTCAACCATGCTTTTTCTGTTGAAAAATTGTCTCACTTTAAGTGGATAAGATCAGGTTTAGAATGATCATATGATAAATATAATCTTGCACTCGCGGTTTATTTGTTTATTCAGAAATTTTTGTCATCAAACACTTATTTACACAGTATAGCTAAGTATTCGAAAACATAAAACAGTTCACTCGCGATCATTTCATATGAAATTTATGAAACTCGCCAAAGGCTCGTTTCGTAAATTTCACATGGAGTGACCACTCGTGTAAGATCCTCTTTTTATATGGAGAGCCTTCAGTTATCACCAAATACCGTAACGGGCCTGACTCTTAACCATTAGGTATCTTAACCACTGCGGTTTGAGCTTGGCTCACCAAGTTCTGCAACGTAAGGTCAGGTGTTTTTCCTACGGGTACTCAGATTTTCGCCCACCTGATTAATTTTCGGTTTGATGTAAGTAAAATAATCTTGAAAGGGCTGTGAAACCAAAACAAAACAGCAACAAAAACAAAAAACAAAAAAAATCACCAACAACCCACCCATCTTTTTCTGTTGCCATGCCATATAAACATTTAACATACAAATTGTAAAGTTTGTGTTGAGGTCTTAAGTCCCTTCAACACTATTTAGGTACTATTGGATACTTTGCTTCCGGTTTTATGGGACTTATACCCGACATTGAGATAAATACATATTAAGCCATACAACTCAAAGAAACTGCTAGGGTTTAAGGAGCTGTCCGTCTCGCATGGATAGGCTTAGACCTAAGCAGTTTACTAGTACTTGTTGTTCGATAAAGCAGAAATGATTCCATGTTTTCAAACTCAAAGCACTGACAGTGCTGGTATGTCAATTGTCTCGAGTGTAGGCAGAAAATGGTCCTGAATTGAGGTTTGGACTGTTTTATTTAACTCTTAAACTTCAGCATTTTAAGTAAATAATGTGGATCCTGACTACACGCCACATAATGGGGCCTCTGATCTGGGTCTATACCCTATGCCAATGACCCTGTAGATTAGCTCAGTCAAGATTTTACTTTTTTACACAGCTCTCTGGTGCCACATAGAGAAGACCAGTGCGAATTAACATACCTAGATTATCCACATAGTCAGTGATAGTCACCGTGGACAAGAACAGGCTGGAAGCTTCTGCAGTAAGTAACTTTAGTTCGATTGATTAACATTTGAACTAAAACCTATTCATTTTTAGCTTTCCTGGAGTAAGTCTAGGAAGAGCTATTGCACTACTGTCTGTGTAGGAATTGGCGTCGGCGTCCACATTCACATTGACGTTTTTAAGAGCTCATACCCAGCCGGCACATGACGTATTTGTGACGTCACATCAACGTCGGTATGTCATGACATATATGCAATGCCATATCAACGTCGGTGCAACGTCATGACGTTGCACAAACGTTGATTTGACGTTGCCCTGATGACGTGTGCGTGCTGGGTATTTTCCAAACCATACATGATGAATTACGTTCATGTTATGATGATAAAGGTTTTAAAACTTTATTATTCTGCAATACCCTAGCCCATGCACAGGACTTTAAGTTCAAGGTCAAGGACTTTTTATATTACTTTTGTTTTCAGAAATCTTTGTTCAAGTTTTTTTTTGTTTTACAGGCTTCTTAGTTTGCTTTTCTTTGCAGACATTAACGTGTGTTTCGCGGTATTTTTTTATGAATATGCTGTAATGTGTTGGTGGCGTTAGGGGAATATTGCATGTCGTGTTTTTGCGTGTTTTGCTTTTTTTTTCCTTGAATGTATACTCAACTCTTGTTATCTAAAGCTCAATGGGACTTGAAATTTAGTTTGAAATAACAGTAGTTTGAGACAAAATGGTGATGAACTCTGAATATTTAGCAAAATGTCAACAAAAGGTCTGAAAATATTGCTGTAGTTTGACACTTTGAGAGTCAAGTGTATTTTGATAGATTTTAATTAACTTTGTTTCACAGGAATTTCGCGTGTCGCATAATGTTGATCTTTTTTTCCTGAATGTGTTGCCATCATCGGAAGGGGTATGTTTCATGTGTTTTTATGGTTAGTGTTCCTTGAATGTGCAGTCTATGGTTTTTTAATTGAATCTTCATCTGACTGGAAATTTTGGTTTGGGATAACAGTAAGTTTTCTCGATATGTTGTGGTGTGTTGCTGTTCTTTTTGCCTTAGATGTACATTTATTTGAGTATATTTTACTATAAATTTATTGCTTTGCTTTACAGTTTCTAGTTTTGATGTGGCTTTCCAGGTATTTCGCGTATCACATTTTTTGTGTGTGTGTGTTTTTGTGTTTTTTGTTTTGTTTTTTAATTTGTTGTAGTATGTTCGTAGGGTTGTGGGAATTTGCATGTCTTGTTTCCGTGTTTAGATCACATTTGTTAGTTTCGATCCTTTGAGCTTGTTTGTTTTTTTTTATTTGTTTGGCGTTTGATGGTCGGTTGGTTTGGTCTGTGTGGTGTTAAGTTGTTGTTTGGTCATATGGTTGACCAATCGTTATACAACTCAAATTTTGCAATGCTTTTCAAGTGTTTTGCATGTCAAATCTTGATATTTTTATTGATTGTATTTGCACGTAATTCTACTAATTAAGGCTTTGTTTTACATGCTAATAATTTTCCTTTGCTTTCAGGCATTTCGCGTTTTGCTTGTTTATTTTACTTGTCTGTGACGGTTGCTCATTTCCAAGTGCGTGTTACTCTTGATTCTTGAAGATTTTTTTGCGTTTAACGGTTGGCTGCTTTTTGAAATAACATATTGGTTATTTGAAAGGTTGGTCTGTTGCTTGGTTGATATTTTATTGTTCATCTCACTCAATGTTCCTTATAGGCATTAAATGCTCTACAAAATGGCTATCGTATGGAACCAAAGAATAAACCGCAAAACGGCAAAATATGGAATGTAGTTTTTTCAGGACCAGAATATCTAATTTCGGCCAATTAGGCCTCATTGATGACCCTCAAACGAAATTCCACGATGGAATTAATGACCCCCCCCCCCCCGTCAAAAAACAAACAAAAAAAAAAAAAAAAAAAAAACAATTGATTTTGCTTTGCTGTTAGCACATGTTTAGCTGTTTTTTTTTTCTGTTGTGTTTTTTTTTTGTTTTGTTTTTTATTAATGAATGCGTTAAAAAAATTCTACTTATAAATGGTTTCGTCGTCGTTTGTCGCGCTATAGTTTTATTATTTTGTCCTTAATTTTGCTTTGTATGCTATAAATATTTCCTTGCTTTATAGGTTTTTTTTGCAAACATTGTTATCACGTTGTTGTGGTTGTTTATGTCCGTGTTTGTGTTAGTTTCGATTCTTCGAGATTTTATTTGTTTGGCATAGAATGGTTTCTTAATTGTTTGTAATGTAAGTTAGTCAGTCCGTCGGTCTATTCGGAGGTTCTTTATTGCTTGTCAGGTGATATATTTTGTTGTTCATGTTCTGTATAGGCGGGCGTGAAATTGCGTTTCTGTTCCGGCGTTTCGCGTGTTAATGTTTTAATGCATTGACTATATTTGTACTTATTCAGGCTTCTAATTTTGATGTGTTTCTGTGTATGAAATGGTGATTGGTTTGCTGTTTGGCAGTGGTTAAGTCAAGTCAAATGGGGTCGGGTCGAACCCTCTACTGTACCATGTATTCCAGTACTATCTGTTTCATGGAGCGCGTAGTTGTGTCGTGTTATTTTGTCGCAGTGGTTGTGTTGCTTTGTCGCGTTGTTTTAATATTTAGGTGTTTTGTTTATTTGCTATACTTTTGTTTTGCTTTGTGAGTTGTAAATTTGTTGTTTGCTTTGTAATCTGTGTGGTTTATATTGTGTATCGTTTTCTTGCGTGTCATGCTGTTGCGCTATTTATTTCTGTGTTACTGCAATGTGGCTTTGATTTGGCTGTTCAGGCATTTCATGTGTTAGCTTTTTCTGCAAACATGGTATATCGTTGAGGTGGTTGTTCATGTCCTTGTCTGTGTTAATTTGATTCTCCATGATATTTTTGTTTGGCATAGAATGATTTCTTAATTGTTTGTAATGTAAGTTAGTCAGTCGATCGGTCGGTCTGTCGGAGGGTCTTGGTTGCTTGTCTGGTGATATGTTTCGTTGTTCATGTTCTGTATAGGCGGGCGTGAAATTGCTTTTCTGTTCAGGCGTTTCGCGTGTTAATATTTTTATGCATTGAATATATTAGTACTTATTCAGGCTTCTAATTTTGATGTGTTTCTGTGTATGAGGTGGTGATTGTTTTGCTGTTTTGCAGTGGTTAAGTCAAGTCAGATCGGGTCGGTTCGAACCCTCTACTGTACCATGTAATCCAGTACTATCTGTTTCATGGTGCGCGTTATTTAGTCGTGTTATTTTGTCGCAGTGTTCGCGTTGTTTTGTCGCGTTGTTTTAATATTTCAGTGTTATTTTGGTTGCTTACTATAATTTTGTTATTGTGAATTTTGCTTTGATTTGTATGTTGTTAATTTGTTGTTTGCTTTGTAATTTGCGAGGTTTATATAGTGTAACATTGCTGTTGCGCTATTTATTTATGTGTAACTGTCATGTTGCTTTAATTCTGCTGTTCAGGCATTTCATGTGTTAAGCTTTTTTTCTATTTGTTTATTCTTGAGTGTGCTTAATTGTTTTTGTGCTTATTTTGTTTGGTTGGATTATACTTTTGATGTGTGTTTTGTATGAAGTGGTGAATAGTTTCGTGTTGTCAGATAATTCATATGGGGTCAGATGGAACACTCAACTGATACCATGTAACCCAGTACTATCTGTATCATGACGGTGTTTAGTAGTTGTTTTGTTCGTGTTTTTGTGTTGGTTGGTCGGTTGCTTGGTCGTTTGCTTATTCGGTTGGTCGTTTGCTTATTAGATTGTTTGGGTGGTCGTTTGCTGATTCGGTCGGATGGCTGTTTGTTTACTTATTAGTCTGGTTGACTGGTCGTGTCCTTATTAATTTGGTTGGTTGGTTGTTTGCTTATTCGTTTGGTTATTTGTTTACTAATTAGGTTGTTTGGTTTGTCGTTTGCTTGGTAGGTCGGTTGGTTGTTTTCTTGATTGGTCGTTTACTTATTGGGTTGATTGGTTGTTTGGTGGTTTGCTTATTAGGTTGTTTGGAAATTTGCTTATTCGGTTAGTTGGTTGGTAGTTTGCTTAGTCGGTTAATTTGTTGGTCGTTTATAAATTTATGGCTTTGCTTTACAGCTTCCAATTTGGCTTTTTCATTTCCATGCATTTCCCGTATTGCGTGTTTTTTCATATTTTATTATTATTTTTAATGTGTTGTAGTATGTTGGTTGTGGGAATATTGCATGTCGTGTTTCGCGTGTTTTGTTCTATTTTCCTTAAATTTACAGTTGATTCTCTTTACCGTTGCCCTAAACAACTTGTAATTTTTTCTTAGAGACAGTATGAGTTTGAGATAATAGATGTCGTTCTCTAATATTTAGCAAAATTTCAACAAATATTCATTTCGTATTTGCATTGCAGACTTTTACTTTAGCTTTGCTTTTCAAGCTTTCGGTGTATCACGTGTTGTGCGTTTTTTTTTTTGTTTTGTTTTTTCTTGTGTTGTTTGGGAAGGGGTAGGAACATATGGTATATCAGGCATCATGAGTTTTGCTGTTCTTTGTCATTCAATTTACATTTGACCTCTTGTTGATCTTAAACTCCATGTGATTGGCAATTTTGATTTCAGATAACAGTAGTTTGATATAAAAGGAATACTAATGAATATTTAGAAAAAGATCAAACCTCATTCCAAAAATTTTATCCGACTAAGGTAATAGTTCCAGATATTTGTTTTATGAGATAATGAGACCAACTCTATTTTACTTTTAAACAAAAGCGCCAAATGTACGTTCAAGGAAAAACAAGAACAACAAAACACATGAAATTAAGCAACGTCTTATCAATGTCTATGCAACATAATGTCAGTACGTATAGAACATATGCATGTTTCCAGCAGGCACATAAGGACTATGCATCGTCATTTGTTTGCATGCTGCATGTTTTTATATGTTGTCTTAGATTGTATTTTGCAATGCTTTCGTTTGTTTTGCTTGTAAAATGCTTCATATTTTTATTGCTTTTTGCGTGTAATTGTACCAATAATGCTTTGTTTTACAGGCCTATAATTTTGCTTTTCTTTCAGGCATTTCGCGAATTGCTTGTTTATTTTACTTGTTTGTGATGGTTGCTCGTTTCCAACTTTGTGCTACTGTTTGTTCTAGGAGACATTTTTGCGCTTAACGGTTGGCTGCTTGACTAAATAACAGTTTGGTTATCCAGGCTTCTAATTTTGATGTAAGTGGTGATTGGATTGCTGTTTGGCAATGGTTCAGTCATGTCAGATGGGGTCGGGTCGAACCCTCTACTGGTACCATGTAATCCAGTACTATCTGTTTCATGATGCGCGTTGTTTTGTCGTTATATTTTGTCGCAGTGTTCGCGTTGTTTTGTCGCGTTGTTTTAATATTTCACTTATTTTGTTTACTTGCTATAATTTTGTTATTGTAAATTGTGCCTTGCTTTGTGTGTTGTAAATTTGTTGTTTGCGTTATAATTTGTGTGGTTTATATTGTGTATCATTTTGTTGCGTGTCATGCTGTTGCGCTATTTATTTCTGTGTTACTGTAATGTTGCTTTGATTTTGCTGTTCAGGCGTTTCATGTGTTAGCTTTTTTCTGCAAACATTGTTATATCATTGATGTGGTTGTTCATGTCCTTGTCTGTGTTAATTTAATTCACCGAGCGTTTTTGTTTGGCAAAAAAATGATTTCTTAATTGTTTGTAATGTAAGTTAGTCAGTCGATCGGTCGGTCGGTCAGTCTGTTCGGAGGTTCTTGGTTGCTTGCCTGGTGATATGTTTCGTTCTTCATGTTCTGTATAGGCGGGCGTGAAATTGCGTTTCTGTTCAGGTGTTTCGCGTGTTAATATTTTAATGCATTGAATATATTTGTACTTATTTAGGCTTCTAATTTTGATGTGTTTCTGTGTATGAAGTGTCGACTGCCTTGGTGTTTGGCAGTGGTTCCGTCAAGTCAGATGGGGTCGGGTCGAACCCTCTACTGGAACCATGTGATCCAGTACTTTCTGTTTCATGGTGCGTGTTGTTTAGTCGTGTTATTCTGTCGCAGTGTTCGCGTTGTTTTGTTGCGTTGTTTTAATATTCCAGTGATTTTTGTTTCTTGCTATGATCTTGTTATTGTTAATTTTGCTTTGACTTGTATGTTGGGTTAATTGGTTGGTCGTTTGGTCGTTTGGTTAGTTAGCTTGGTTTTCTTTTGGCTAGTTTGTCTAGTGTTGAATAGTTTCGTGTTTGGTAGATGCACATTCAAGTCAGATGGGGTCGGTTCGAACCCTCTACTGGTACCATGTAATCCAGTACTATCTTTTTCATGATGCGCGTTGTTTTGTCGTGTTATTTTGTCACAGTGTTCGCGTTGTTTTGTCGCGTTGTTTTAATATTTCACTTATTTTGTTTACTTGCTATAATTTTGTTTTTGTAAAAAATTGTGCCTTGCTTTGTGTGTTGTAAATTTGTTGTTTGCTTTGTAATTTGTGTGGTTTATATTGTGTATCATTTTGTTGCGTGTCATGCTGTTGCGCTATTTATTTCTGTGTTACTGTAATGTTGCTTTTATTTTGCTGTTCAGGCGTTTCATGTGTTAGCTTTTTTCTGCAAACGTTGTTATATCAATGATATGGTTGTTCATGCCCTTGTATGTGTTAATTTAATACACCGAGAGTTTTTGTTTGGCATAGAATGATTTCTTAATTGTTTGTAATGTAAGTTAGTCAGTCGATCGGTCGGTTGGTCGGTCTGTTCGGAAGTTCTTAGTTGCTTGCCTGGTGATATGTTTCGTTGTTCATGTTCTGTATAGTTGGGCGTGAAATTGCGTTTCTGTTCAGATTTTTCGCGTGTTAATATTTTAATGCATTGAATATATTTGTACATATTTAGGCTTCTAATTTTGATGTGTTTCTGTGTATGAGGTGGTGACTGGCTTGGTGTTTGGCAGTGGTTCATTCAAGTCAGATGGGGTCGGGTCGATTCCTCTACTGGTACCATGTAATATAGTACTATCTGTTTCATGGTGCGCGTTGGTTAGTCGTGTTGTTTTGTCGCAGTGTTTGCGTTGTTTTGTCGCGTTTTTTTAATAGTCCAGTGTTTGTTGTTTTTTTGTTGTTTACTTGCAATAATTTTGTTATTGTTAATTTTGCTTTGGCTTGTATGCTGGGTTAATTGGTTGGTCGTTTTGTTGTTTGGTTAGTTAGCTTGGTTTTCTTTTGGCTAGTTTGTCTAGTGTTGAATAGTTTCGTGTTTGGTAGATGCACATTCAAGTCAGATGGAGTCGGGTCGAACCCTCTACTGGTACCATGTATTCCAGTACTATCTGTTTCATGATGCGCGTTGTTTTGTCGTGTTATTTTGTCGCGGTGTTCGCGTTGTTTTGTCGAGTTGTTTTAATATTTCAGTGTTTTTGTTTACTTGCTATAATTTTGTTATTGTGAATTTTGCTTTGACTTGTATGTTGTGTTAATTGGTTGGTCGTTTGGTCGTTTGGTTAGTTAGCTTGGCTCTCTGGTGCCACATAGAGAAGACCAGTGCGAATTAACATACCTGGATTATCCACATAGTCAGTGATAGTCACAGTGGACAAGAACAGGCTGGAAGCTTCTGCAGTAAGTAACTTTAGTTCGATTGATTAACATTTGAACTAAAACCTATTCATTTTTAGCTTGCCTGGAGTAAGTCTAGGAAGAGCTATTGCACTACTGTCTGTGTAGGAATTGGCGCCGACGTCCACATTTACATTGACGTTTTTAAGAGCTCATAACCAGCCGGCACATGACGTATTTGTGACGTCACATCAACGTCGGTATGTCATGACATATATGCAATGCCATATCAACGTCGGTGCAACGTCATGACGTTGCACCAACGTTGATTTGACGTTGCCCTGATGACGTGTGCGTGCTGGGTATTTTCCAAACCATACATGATGAATTACGTTCATGTTTTGATGATAAAGGTTTTAAAACTTTATTATTCTGCAATACCCTAGCCCATGCACAGGACTTTAAGTTCAAGGTCAAGGACTTTTTATATTACTTTTGTTTTCAGAAATCTTTGTTCAAGTTTTTTGTTTTACAGGCTTCTTAGTTTGCTTTTCTTAGCAGACATTAACGTGTGTTTCGCGGTAATTTTGATGAATATGCTGTAATGTGTTGGTGGCGTTAGGGGAATATTGCATGTCGTGTTTTTGCGTGTTTTGCTTTTTTTCCTTGAATGTATACTCAACTCGTGTTAGCTAAAGCTCAATGGGACTTGAAATTTAGTTTGAAATAACAGTAGTTTGAGACAAAATGGTGATGAACTCTGAATATTTAGCAAAATGTCAACAAAAGGTCTGAAAATATTGCTGTAGTTTGACACTTTGAGAGTCAAGTGTATTTTGATAGATTTTAATTAACTTTGTTTCACAGGAATTTCGCGTGTCGCATATGTTGATCTTTTTTCCTGAATGTGTTGTCATCATCGGAAGGGGTATGTTTCATGTGTTTTTATGGTTAGTGTTCCTTGAATGTGCAGTCTATGGTTTTTTAATTGAATCTTCATCTGACTGGAAATTTTGGTTTGGGATAACAGTAAGTTTTCTCGATATGTTGTGGTGTGTTGCTGTTCTTTTTGCCTTAGATGTACATTTATTTGAGTATATTTTACTATAAATTTATTGCTTTGCTTTACAGTTTCTAGTTTTGATGTGGCTTTCCAGGTATTTCGCGTATCACATTTTTTTGTTTGTGTGTGTGTGTGTGTTTTTTTTTTTTTTTTTTTTTTTTTGTTTTGTTTTTTAATTTGTTGTAGTATGTTCGTAGGGTTGTGGGAATATTGCATGTCTTGTTTCCGTGTTTAGATCACATTTGTTAGTTTCGATCCTTTGAGCTTGTTTGCTTTTTATTTGTTTGGCGTTTGATGGTCGGTTGGTTTGGTCTGTGTGGTGTTAAGTTGTTGGTTGGTCATATGGTTGACCAATCTTTATACAACTCAAATTTTGCATTGCTTTTCAAGTGTTTTGCATGTGAAATCCTGATAGTTTTATTGATTGTTTTTGCACGTTATTCTACTAATTAAGGCTTTGTTTTACATGCTAATAATTTTCCTTTGCTTTCAGGCATTTCGCGTTTTGCTTGTTTATTTTACTTGTCTGTGACGGTTGCTCATTTCCAAGTGCGTGTTACTCTTGTTTCTTGAAGATTTTTTTTTTTGCGTTTAACGGTCGGCTGCTTTATTGAAATAACAGATTGGTTATTTGAAAGGTTGGTCTGTTGCTTGGTTGATATTTTATTGTTCATCTCACTCAATGTTCCTTATAGGCATTTAATGCTCTATAAAATGGCTATCGTATGGAACAAAAGAATAAACCGCAAAACGGCAAAATATGGAATGTAGTGTTTTCGGGACCAGAATATCTAATTTCGGCCAATTAGGCCTCATTGATGACCCTCAAACGAAAGTCCACGATGGAATTAATGATCCCCGCCGTCAAGAAAAAAAAAAAAAAAAAAAAAAAAAAAAATTGATTTTGATTTGCTGTTAGCACATGTTTAGCTGTTTTTGTTTTTTTTTTTTTGTTTTTATTTTTGTTTTTTTTTTTATTAATGAATGCGTTAAAAAATTTTCTACTCATAAATGGTTTCGTCGTCGTTTGTCGCGCTATATTTTTATTATTTTGTCCTTAATTTTGCTTTGTATGCTATAAATATTTCCTTGCTTTATAGGTTTTTTTTGCAAACATTGTTATCACGTTGTTATGGTTGTTTATGTCCGTGTTTGTGTTAGTTTCGATTCTTCGAGATTTTATTTGTTTGGCATAGAATGGTTTCTTAATTGTTTGTAATGTAAGTTAGTCAGTCTGTCGGTCTATTCGGAGGTTCTTTATTGCTTGTCTGGTGATATGTTTCGTTGTTCATGTTCTGTATAGGCGGGCGTGAAATTGCGTTTCTGTTCCGGCGTTTCGCGTGTTAAGGTTTAAATGCATTGACTATATTTGTACTTATTCAGGCTTCTAATTTTGATGTGTTTCTGTGTATGAAGTGGTGATTGGTTTGCTGTTTGGCAGTGGTTAAGTCAAGTCAAATGGGGTCGGGTCGAACCCTCTACTGTACCATGTAATCCAGTACTATCAGTTTCATGGTGCGCGTAGTTGTGTCGTGTTATTTTGTCGCAGTGGTTGCGTTGCTTTGTCGCGTTGTTTTAATATTTAGGTGGTTTGTTTATTTGCTATACTATTGTTTTACTTTGTGTGTTGTAAATTTGTTGTTTGCTTTGTAATCTGTGTGGTTTATATTGTGTATCATTTTCTTGCCTGTCATGCTGTTGCGCTATTTATTTCTGTGTTACTGTAATGTGGCTTTGATTTTGCTGTTCAGGCATTTCATGTGTTAGCTTTTTTCTGCAAACATGTTATATCGTTGAGGTGGTTGTTCATGTCCTTGTCTGTGTTAATTTGATTCTCCATGATATTTTTTTTGCATAGAATGATTTCTTAATTGTTTGTAATGTAAGTTAGTCAGTCGATCGGTCGGTCTGTCGGAGGGTCTTGGTTGCTTGTCTGGTGATATGTTTCGTTGTTCATGTTCTGTATAGGCGGGCGTGAAATTGCTTTTCTGTTCAGGCGTTTCGCGTGTTAATATTTTTATGCATTGAATATATTAGTACTTATTCAGGCTTCTAATTTTGATGTGTTTCTGTGTATGAGGTGGTGATTGGTTTGCTGTTTTGCAGTGGTTAAGTCAAGTCAGTTCGGGTCGGTTCGAACCCTCTACTGTACCATATTATCCAGTACTATCTGTTTCATGGTGCGCGTTATTTAGTCGTGTTATTTTGTCGCAGTGTTCGCGTTGTTTTGTCGCGTTGTTTTAATATTTCAGTGTTATTTTGGTTGCTTGCTATAAGTTTGTTATTGTTAATTTTGCTTTGATTTGTATGTTGTTAATTTGTTTTTTGCTTTGTAATTTGCGAGGTTTATATAGTGTAACATTGCTGTTGCGCTATTTATTTCTGTGTTACTGTCATGTTGCTTTAATTCTGTTGTTCAGGCATTTCATGTGTTAAGCTTTTTTCTATTTGTTTATTCTTGAGTGTGCTTAATTGTTTTTGTGCTTATTTTGTTTGGTTGGATTATACTTTTGATGTGTGTTTGGTATGAAGTGGTGAATAGTTTCGTGTTGTCAGATGTACAGATAATTCAGATGGGGTCAGATGGAACACTCAACTGATACCATGTAACCCAGTACTATCTGTATCATGACGGTGTTTAGTAGTTGTTTTGTTCGTGTTTTTGTGTTGGTTGGTCGGTTGCTTGGTCGTTTGCTTATTCGGTTGGTCGTTTGCTTATTAGATTGTTTGGGTGGTCGTTTGCTGATTCGGTCGGATGGCTTTTTGTTTACTAATTAGTCTTGTTGACTGGTCGTGTCCTTATTAATTTTGTTGGTTGGTCGTTTGCTTATTCGTTTGGTTAGTTGTTTACTAATTAGGTTGATTGGTTTGTCGTTTGCTTGATAGGTCGGTTGGTTGTTTTCTTGATTGGTCGTTTACTTATTGGGTTGATTGGTTGTTTGGTGGTTTGCTTATTAGGTTGTTTGGAAATTTGCTTATTCGGTTAGTTGGTTGGTAGTTTGCTTAGTCGGTTAATTTGTTGGTCGTTTGTAAATTTATGGCTTTGCTTTACAGCTTCTAATTTGGCTTTTTCATTTCCATGCATTTCCCGTATTGTTTTTTTTTTTCATATTTTATTATTATTTTTAATGTGTTGTAGTATGTTGGTTGTGGGAATATTGCATGTCGTGTTTCGCGTGTTTTGTTCTTTTTCCCTTTTACAGTTGATTCTCTTTACCGTTGCCCTAAACAACTTGTAATTTTTTCTTAGAGACAGTATGAGTTTGAGATAATAGATGTCGTTCTCTAATATTTAGCAAAATTTCAACAAATATTACTCTAAAAATTTTGTTTCACATAAGCAGTAGTTTGAGATATAAGTGTTTGACATAATGAGCGAACTTCATTTCGTATTTGCATTGCCGACTTTGACTTTAGCTTTGTTTTTCAAGCTTTCGGTGTATCACGTGTTGTGCTTTTTTTTTTTTTTTTTTTTTTTTGTTTTTTTTTTCTTGTGTTGTTTGGGAAGGGGTAGGAGCATATGGTATATCAGGCATCATGAGTTTTGCTGTTCTTTGTCATTGAATTTACATTTGACCTCTTGTTGATCTTAAACTCCATGTGATTGGCAATTTTGATTTCAGATAACAGTAGTTTGATATAAAAGGAATAATAATGAATATTTAGAAAAAAATCAAAACTCATTCCAAAACTTTTATCCGACTAAGGTAATAGTTCCAGATATTTGTTTTATGAGATAATGAGACCAACTCTATTTTACTTTTAAACAAAAGCGCCAAATGTACGTTCAAGGAAAAACAAGAACAACCAAACACATGAAATTAAGCAACGTCTTATCAATGTCTATGCAACATAATGTCAGTACGTATAGAACATATGCATGTTTCCAGCAGGCACATAAGGACTATGCATCGTCATTTGTTTGCATGCTGCATGTTTTTATATGTTGTCTTAGATTGTATTTTGCAATGCTTTCGTTTGTTTTGCTTGTAAAATGCTTCATATTTTTATTGCTTTTTGCGTGTAATTGTACCAATAATGCTTTGTTTTACAGGCCTATAATTTTGCTTTTCTTTCAGGCATTTCGCGAATTGCTTGTTTATTTTACTTGTTTGTGATGGTTGCTCATTTCCAACTTTGTGCTACTGTTTGTTCTAGGAGACATTTTTGCGCATAACGGTTGGCTGCTTGACTAAATAACAGTTTGGTTATCCAGGCTTCTAATTTTGATGTAAGTGGTGATTGGATTGCTGTTTGGCAATGGTTCAGTCAAGTCAGATGGGGTCGGGTCGAACCCTCTACTGGTACCATGTAATCCAGTACTATCTGTTTCATGATGCGCGTTGTTTTGTCGTGTTATTTTGTCGCAGTGTTCGCGTTGTTTTGTCGCGTTGTTTTAATATTTCACTGTTATTTTGTTTACTTGTTATAATTTAATTTTGTTATTGTAAATTTTACCTTGCCTTGTGTGTTGTAAAGTTGTTGTTTGCTTTGTAATTTGTGTGGTTTATATTGTGTATCATTTTGTTGCGTGTCATGCTGTTGCTCTATTTATTTCTGTGTTACTGTAATGTTGCTTTGATTTTGCTGTTCAGGCGTTTCATGTGTTAGCTTTTTTCTGCAAACATTGTTATATCATTGATGTGGTTGTTCATGTCCTTGTCTGTGTTAATTTAATTCACCGAATGTTTTTGTTTGGCATAGAATGATTTCTTAATTGTTTGCAATGTAAGTTAGTCAGTCGATCGGTCGGTCGGTCAGTCTGTTCGGAGGTTCTTGGTTGCTTGCCCGGTGATATGTTTTGTTGTTCATGTTCTGTATAGGCGGGCGTGAAATTGCGTTTCTGTTCAGGTGTTTCGCGTGTTAATATTTTAATGCATTGAACATATTTGTACTTATTTAGGCTTCTAATTTTGATGTGTTTCTGTGCATGAAGTGTCGACTGGCTTGGTGTTTGGCAGTGGTTCAGTCAAGTCAGATGGGGTCGGGTCGAACCCTCTACTGGTACCATGTGATCCAGTACTATCTGTTTCATGGTGCGTGTTGTTTAGTCGTGTTATTTTGTCGCAGTGTTCGCGTTGTTTTGTCGCGTTGTTTTAATATTCCAGTGTTTTTTGTTTACTTGCTATAATTTTGTTATTGTTAATTTTGCTTTGACTTGTATGTTGGGTTAATTGGTTGGTCGTTTGGTCGTTTGGTTAGTTAGCTTGGTTTCTTTTGGCTAGTTTGTCTAGTGCTGAATAGTTTCGTGTTTGGTAGAGGCACATTCAAGTCAGATGGAGTTGGGTCGAACCCTCTACTGGTACCATGTATTCCAGTACTATCTGTTTCATGATGCGCGTTGTTTTGTCGTGTCATTTTGTCGCAGTGTTCGCGTTGTTTTGTCGCGTTGTTTTAATATTCCAGTGTTTTTGTTTACTTGCTATATTTTTGTTATTCTTAATTTTGCTTTGACTTGTATGTTGGGTTAATTGGTTGGTCGTTTGGTCGTTTGGTTAGTTAGCTTGGTTTCTTTTGGCTAGTTTGTCTAGTGCTGAATAGTTTCGTGTTTGGTAGAGGCACATTCAAGTCAGATGGAGTTGGGTCGAACCCTCTACTGGTACCATGTATTCCAGTACTATCTGTTTCATGATGCGCGTTGTTTTGTCGTGTCATTTTGTCGCAGTGTTCGCGTTGTTTTGTCGCCTTGTTTCAATATTCCAGTGTTTTTGTTTACTTGCTATATTTTTGTTATTCTTAATTTTGCTTTGACTTGTATGTTGGGTTAATTGGTTGGTCGTTTGGTCGTTTGGTTAGTTAGGTTGGTTTTCTTGTGGCTAGTTTGTCTAGGTTTGAGTATTTTCGTGTTTGGTAGATGCACATTCAAGTCATATAGGCTCGGGTCGTACCCTCTACTGGTACCATGTAATCCAGTAAAATATGTATCATGCTGGTGTTTAGTGGTTGTTTTGTTTGTGATTTGTGTGGTTTGGTCGATTGTTGTGTCGTTTGTGTGTTCGGTTGGTCAGTCGGTCGGTTGTTGGTTGTTAACTTAATAGATTGGTTGGTCGTTTGCTTATCAGTTTGGTTGGTTGGTCGTTTGCTTATTAGGTTGGTTGGTTGTACAGTCAAATCAGGTGGGGTCGAGTCGAACCCTCTACTGGTACCATGTAATCCAGTACTATCTGTATCATGTTGGTGTTTTGTTGATGTTTCGTTTTGGTTGTGTGCTGTTCGGTTGGTTGGTTGGACGTTTGCTTATTTGGTTGATAGGTTGGTCGTTTGCTTATTCAGTAGGACGGTTGCTTGATTGTTTGTTTATTCGGTCAGTCGGTAACCCTAAACAACTTGTAATTTTTTCTTAGAGACAGTATTAGTTTGAGATAATAGATGTCGTTCTCTAATATTTAGCAACATTTCAACAAATATTGCTCTAAAAATTTTGTTTCACATAAGCAGTAGTTTAAGATATTAGTGTTTGACATAATGAGCGAACTTCATTTCGTATTTGCATTGCAGACTTTTACTTTAGCTTTGCTTTTCAAGCTTTCGGTGTATCACGTGTTGTGCGTTTTTTTGTTTTGTTTTTTCTTGTGTTGTTTGGGAAGGGGTAGGAGCATATGGTATATCAGGCATCATGTGTTTTGCTGTTCTTTGTCATTGAATTTACATTTGACCTCTTGTTGATCTTAAACTCCATCTGATTGGCAATTTTGATTTCAGATAACAGTAGTTTGATATAAAAGGAATACTAATGAATATTTAGAAAAAAATCAAAACTCATTCCAAAAATTTTATCCGACTAAGGTAATAGTTCCAGATATTTGTTTTATGAGATAATCAGACCAACTCTATTTTACTTTTAAACAAAAGCGCCAAATGTACGTTCAAGGAAAAACAAGAACAACAAAACACATGAAATTAAGCAGCGTCTCATCAATGTCTATGCAACATAATGTCAGTACGTATAGAACATGTACATGTTTCCAGCAGGCACATAAGGACTATGCATCGTCATTTGTTTGCATGCTGCATGTTTTTATATGTAGTCTTAGATTGTATTTTGCAATGCTTTTGTTTGTTTCGCTTGTAAAATGCTTCATATTTTTATTGCTTTTTGCGTGTAATTGTATCAATAAGGCTTTGTTTTACAGGCCTATAATTTTGTGTTTTTTTTTCAGGCATTTCGCGAATTGCTTGTTTATTTTACTTGTTTGTGATGGTTGCTCGTTTCCAACTTTGTGCAACTGTTTGTTCTAGGAGACATTTTTGCGCTTAACGGTTGGCTGCTTGACTAAATAACAGTTTGGTTATCCAGGCTTCTAATTTTGATGTAAGTGGTGATTGGATTGCTGTTTGGCAATGGTTCAGTCAAGTCAGATGGGGTCGGGTCGAACCCTCTACTGGTACCATGTAATCCAGTACTATCTGTTTCATGATGCGCGTTGTTTTGTCGTGTTATTTTGTCGCAGTGTTCGCGTTGTTTTGTCGCGTTGTTTTAATATTTCACTGTTATTTTGTTTACTTGTTATAATTTTGTTATTGTAAATTTTACGCGTGAAATTGCGTTTCTGTTCAGGTGTTTCGCGTGTTAATATTTTAATGCATTGAATATATTTGTACTTATTTAGGCTTCTAATTTTGATGTGTTTCTGTGTATGAGGTGTCGACTGGCTTGGTGTTTGGCAGTGGTTCAGTCAAGTCAGATCGGGTCGAACCCTCTACTAGTTCCATGTGATCCAGTACTATCTGTTTCATGGTGCGTGTTGTTTAGTCGTGTTATTTTGTCGCAGTGTTCGCGTTGTTTTGTCGCGTTGTTTTAATATTCCAGTGTTTTTTGTTTACTTGCTATAATTTTGTTATTGTTAATTTTGCTTTGACTTGTATGTTGGGTTAATTGGTTGGTCGTTTGGTCGTTTGGTTAGTTAGCTTGGTTTTCTTTTGGCTAGTTTGTCTAGTGTTGAATAGTTTCGTGTTTGGTAAATGCACATTCAAGTCAGATGGGGTCGGGTCGAACCCTCTACTGGTACCATGTAATCCAGTACTATCTGTTTCATGATGCGCGTTGTTTTGTCGTGATATTTTGTCGCAGTGTTCGCGTTGTTTTGTCGCGTTGTTTTAATATTTCACTTATTTTGTTTACTTGCTATAATTTTGTTATTGTAAATTGTGCCTTGCTTTGTGTGTTGTAAATTTGTTGTTTGCGTTGTAATTTGTGTGGTTTATATTGTGTATCATTTTGTTGCGTGTCATGCTGTTGCGCTATTTATTTCTGTGTTACTGTAATGTTGCTTTGATTTTGCTGTTCAGGAGTTTCATGTGTTAGCTTTTTTCTGCAAACATTGTTATATCATTGATGTGGTTGTTCATGTCCTTGTCTGTGTTAATTTAATTCACCGAGCGTTTTTGTTTGGCAAAGAATGATTTCTTAATTGTTTGTAATGTAAGTTAGTCAGTCGATCGGTCGGTCGGTCAGTCTGTTCGGAGGTTCTTTGTTGCTTGCCTGGTGATATGTTTCGTTGTTCATGTTCTGTATAGGCGGGCGTGAAATTGCGTTTCTGTTCAGGTGTTTCGCGTGTTAATATTTTAATGCATTGAATATATTTGTACTTATTTAGGCTTCTAATTTTGATGTGTTTCTGTGTATGAGGTGTCGACTGCCTTGGTGTTTGGCAGTGGTTCCGTCAAGTCAGATGGGGTCGGGTCGAACCCTCTACTGGTACCATGTGATCCAGTACTTTCTGTTTCATGGTGCGCGTTGTTTAGTCGTGTAATTCTGTCGCAGTGTTCGCGTTGTTTTGTTGCGTTGTTTTAATATTCCAGTGTTTTTTGTTTCTTGCTATAATCTTGTTATTGTTAATTTTGCTTTGACTTGTATGTTGGGTTAATTGGTTGGTCGTTTGGTCGTTTGGTTAGTTAGCTTGGTTTTCTTTTGGCTAGTTTGTCTAGTGTTGAATAGTTTCGTGTTTGGTAAATGCACATTCAAGTCAGATGGGGTCGGGTCGAACCCTCTACTGGTACCATGTAATCCAGTACTATCTGTTTCATGATGCGCGTTGTTTTGTCGTGATATTTTGTCGCAGTGTTCGCGTTGTTTTGTCGCGTTGTTTTAATATTTCACTTATTTTGTTTACTTGCTATAATTTTGTTATTGTAAATTGTGCCTTGCTTTGTGTGTTGTAAATTTGTTGTTTGCGTTGTAATTTGTGTGGTTTATATTGTGTATCATTTTGTTGCGTGTCATGCTGTTGCGCTATTTATTTCTGTGTTACTGTAATGTTGCTTTGATTTTGCTGTTCAGGAGTTTCATGTGTTAGCTTTTTTCTGCAAACATTGTTATATCATTGATGTGGTTGTTCATGTCCTTGTCTGTGTTAATTTAATTCACCGAGCGTTTTTGTTTGGCAAAGAATGATTTCTTAATTGTTTGTAATGTAAGTTAGTCAGTCGATCGGTCGGTCGGTCAGTCTGTTCGGAGGTTCTTGGTTGCTTGCCTGGTGATATGTTTCGTTGTTCATGTTCTGTATAGGCGGGCGTGAAATTGCGTTTCTGTGCAGGTGTTTCGCGTGTTAATATTTTAATGCATTGAATATATTTGTACTTATTTAGGCTTCTAATTTTGATGTGTTTCTGTGTATGAGGTGTCGACTGCCTTGGTGTTTGGCAGTGGTTCCGTCAAGTCAGATGGGGTCGGGTCGAACCCTCTACTGGTACCATGTGATCCAGTACTTTCTGTTTCATGGTGCGCGTTGTTTAGTCGAGTAATTCTGTCGCAGTGTTCGCGTTGTTTTGTTGCGTTGTTTTAATATTCCAGTGTTTTTTGTTTCTTGCTATAATCTTGTTATTGTTAATTTTGCTTTGACTTGTGTCTTGGGTTAATTGGTTGGTCGTTTGGTCGTTTGGTTAGTTAGCTTGGTTTTCTTTTGGCTAGTTTGTCTAGTGTTGAATAGTTTCGTGTTTGGTAGATGCACATTCAAGTCAGATGGGGTCGGGTCGAACCCTCTACTGGTACCATGTAATCCAGTACTATCTGTTTCATGATGCGCGTTGTTTTGTCGTGTTATTTTGTCACAGTGTTCGCGTTGTTTTGTCGCGTTGTTTTAATATTTCACTTATTTTGTTTACTTGCTATAATTTTGTTTTTGTAAATTGTGCCTTGCTTTGTGTGTTGTAAATTTGTTGTTTGCTTTGTAATTTGTGTGGTTTATATTGTGTATCATTTTGTTGCGTGTCATGCTGTTGCGCTATTTATTTCTGTGTTACTGTAATGTTGCTTTGATTTTGCTGTTCAGGCGTTTCATGTGTTAGCTTTTTTCTGCAAACGTTGTTATATCAATGATATGGTTGTTCATGTCCTTGTCTGTGTTAATTTAATACACCGACCGTTTTTGTTTGGCATAGAATGATTTCTTAATTGTTTGTAATGTAAGTTAGTCAGTCGATCGGTCGGTTGGTCGGTCTGTTCGGAAGTTCTTGGTTGCTTGCCTGGTGATATGTTTCGTTGTTCATGTTCTGTATAGTTGGGCGTGAAATTGTATTTCTGTTCAGGTGTTTCGCGTGTTAATATTTTAATGCATTGAATATATTTGTACATATTTAGGCTTCTAATTTTGATGTGTTTCTGTGTATGAGGTGGTGACTGGCTTGGTGTTTGGCAGTGGTTCATTCACGTCAGATGGGGTCGGGTCGAACCCTCTACTGGTACCATGTAATCCAGTACTATCTGTTTCATGGTGCGCGTTGTTTAGTCGTGTTGTTTTGTCGCAGTGTTTGCGTTGTTTTGTCGCGTTTTTTAATAGTCCAGTGTTTTGTTGGTTTTTTTTTTTTTTGTTGTTGTTTACTGCACTAATTTTGTTATTGTTAATTTTGCTTTGGCTTGTATGCTGGGTTAATTGGTTGGTCGTTTTGTCGTTTGGTTAGTTAGCTTGGTTTTCTTTTGGCTAGTTTGTCTAGTGCTGAATAGTTTCGTGTTTGGTAGATGCACATTCAAGTCAGATGGAGTCGGGTCGAACCCTCTACTGGTACCATGTATTCCAGTACTATCTGTTTCATGATGCGCGTTTTGTCGTGTTATTTTGTCGCGGTGTTCGCGTTGTTTTGTCGCGTTGTTTTAATATTTCAGTGTGATTGTTTACTTGCTATAATTTTGTTATTGTGAATTTTGCTTTGACTTGTATGTTGTGTTAATTGGTTGGTCGTTTGGTCGTTTGGTTAGTTAGCTTGGCTCGCTGGTGCCACATAGAGAAGACCAGTGCGAATTAACATACCTGGATTATCCACATAGTCAGTGATAGTCACAGTGGACAAGAACAGGCTGGAAGCTTCTGCAGTAAGTAACTTTAGTTCGATTGATTAGCATTGAACTAAAACCTATTCATTTTTAGCTTGCCTGGAGTAAGTCTAGGAAGAGCTATTGCACTACTGTCTGTGTAGGAATTGGCGTCGGCGTCCACATTTACATTGACTTGTATGTTGTGTTAATTGGTTGGTCGTTTGGTCGTTTGGTTAGTTAGCTTGGCTCTCTGGTGCCACATAGAGAAGACCAGTGCGAATTAACATACCTGGATTATCCACATAGTCAGTGATAGTCACAGTGGACAAGAACAGGCTGGAAGCTTCTGCAGTAAGTAACTTTAGTTCGATTGATTAACATTTGAACTAAAACCTATTCATTTTTAGCTTGCCTGGAGTAAGTCTAGGAAGAGCTATTGCACTACTGTCTGTGTAGGAATTGGCGTCGGCGTCCACATTTACATTGACGTTTTTAAGAGCTCATACCCAGCCGGCACATGACGTATTTGTGACGTCACATCAACGTCGGTATGTCATGACATATATGCAATGCCATATCAACGTCGGTGCAACGTCATGACGTTGCACCAACGTTGATTTGACGTTGCCCTGATGACGTGTGCGTGCTGGGTATTTTCCAAACCATACATGATGAATTACGTTCATGTTATGATGATAAAGGTTTTAAAACTTTATTATTCTGCAATACCCTAGCCCATGCACAGGACTTTAAGTTCAAGGTCAAGGACTTTTTATATTACTTTTGTTTTCAGAAATCTTTGTTCAAGTTTTTTTGTTTTACAGGATTCTTAGTTTGCTTTTCTTAGCAGACATTAACGTGTGTTTCGCGGTATTTTTTATGAATATGCTGTAATGTGTTGGTGGCGTTAGGGGAATATTGCATGTCGTGTTTTTGCGTGTTTTGCTTTTTTTTTCCTTGAATGTATACTCAACTCTTGTTATCTAAAGTTCAATGGGACTTGAAATTTAGTTTGAAATAACAGTAGTTTGAGACAAAATGGTGATGAACTCTGAATATTTAGCAAAATGTCAACAAAAGGTCTGATAATATTGCTGTAGTTTGACACTTTGAGAGTCAAGTGTATTTTGATAGATTTTAATTAACTTTGTTTCACAGAAATTTCGCGTGTCGCATATGTTGATCTTTTTTCCTGAATGTGTTGTCATCATCGGAAGGGGTATGTTTCATGTGTTTTTATGGTTAGTGTTCCTTGAATGTGCAGTCTATGGTTTTTTAATTGAATCTTCATCTGACTGGAAATTTTGGTTTGGGATAACAGTAAGTTTTCTCGATATGTTGTGGTGTGTTGCTGTTCTTTTTGCCTTAGATGTACATTTATTTGAGTATATTTTACAATAAATTTATTGCTTTGCTTTACAGTTTCTAGTTTTGATGTGGCTTTCCAAGTATTTCGCGTATCACATTTTGTGTGTGTGTGTGTGTGTGTGTGTGTTTTTTTTTTTTTTTTTTTTTTTTGTTTTGTTTTTTAATTTGTTGTAGTATGTTCGTAGGGTTGTGGGAATATTGCAAGTCTTGTTTCCGTGTTTAGATCACATTTGTTAGTTTCGATCCTTTGAGCTTGTTTGCTTTTTATTTGTTTGGCGTTTGATGGTCGGTTGGTTTGGTCTGTCTGGTGTTAAGTTGTTGGTTGGTCATATGGTTGACCAATATTTATACAACTCAAATTTTGCATTGCTTTTCAAGTGTTTTGCATGTCAAATCTTGATATTTTTATTGATTGTTTTTGCACGTAATTCTACTAATTAAGGCTTTGTTTTACATGCCAATAATTTTCCTTTGCTTTCAGGCATTTCGCGTTTTGCTTGTTTATTTTACTTGTCTGTGACGGTTGCTCATTTCCAAGTGCGTGTTACTCTTGATTCTTGAAGATTTTTTTGCGTTTAACGGTCGGCTGCTTTATTGAAATAACAGATTGGTTATTTGAAAGGTTGGTCTGTTGCTTGGTTGATATTTTATTGTTCATCTCACTCAATGTTCCTTATAGGCATTTAATGCTCTATAAAATGGCTATCGTATGGAACCAAAGAATAAACCGCAAAACGGCAAAATATGGAATGCAGTGTTTTCAGGACCAGAATATCTAATTTCGGCCAATTAGGCCTCATTGATTACCCTCAAACAAAAGTCCACGATGGAATTAATGATCCCCGCCGTCAAAAAAACAACAACAAAAAAAAAAACAATTGATTTTGTTTTGCTGTTAGCACATGTTTAGCTGTTGTTGTTTTTTTTTGTTTTTTTTTTTTTTATTAATGAATGCGTTAAAAAATTTTCTACTCATAAATGGTTTCGTCGTCGTTTGTCGCGCTATATTTCTTTTATTTTGTCCTTAATTTGCTTTGTATGCTATAAATATTTCCTTGCTTTATAGGTTTTTTTTGCAAACATTGTTATCACGTTGTTGTGATTGTTTATGTCCGTGTTTGTGTTAGTTTCGATTCTTCGAGATTTTATTTGTTTGGCATAGAATGGTTTCTTAATTGTTTGTAATGTAAGTTAGTCAGTCTGTCGGTCTATTCGGAGGTTCTTTATTGCTTGTCAGATGATATGTTTCGTTGTTCATGTTCTGTATAGGCGGGCGTGAAATTGCGTTTCTGTTCCGGCGTTTCGCGTGTTAATGTTTAAAGCATTGACTATATTTGTACTTATTCAGGCTTCTAATTTTGATGTGTTTCTGTGTATGAAGTGGTGATTGGTTTGCTGTTTGGCAGTGGTTAAGTCAAGTCAAATGGGGTCGGGTCGAACCCTCTACTGTACCATGTAATCCAGTACTATCAGTTTCATGGTGCGCGTAGTTGTGTCGTGTTATTTTGTCGCAGTGGTTGCGTTGCTTTGTCGCGTTGTTTTAATATTTAGGTGGTTTGTTTATTTGCTATACTATTGTTTTGCTTTGTGTGTTGTAAATTTGTTGTTTGCTTTGTAATCTGTGTGGTTTATATTGTGTATCATTTTCTTGCGCGTCATGCTGTTGCGCTATTTATTTCTGTGTTACTGTAATTTGGCTTTGATTTTGCTGTTCAGGCATTTCATGTGTTAGCTTTTTTCTGCAAACATGTTATATCGTTGAGGTGGTTGTTCATGTCCTTGTCTGTGTTAATTTGATTCTCCATGATATTTTTTTTTTTGCATAGAATGATTTCTTAATTGTTTGTAATGTAAGTTAGTCAGTCGATCGGTCGGTCTGTCGGAGGGTCTTGGTTGCTTGTCTGGTGATATGTTTCGTTGTTCATGTTCTGTATAGGCGGGCGTGAAATTGCTTTTCTGTTCAGGCGTTTCGCGTGTTAATATTTTTATGCATTGAATATATTAGTACTTATTCAGGCTTCTAATTTTGATGTGTTTCTGTGTATGAGGTGGTGATTGGTTTGCTGTTTTGCAGTGGTTAAGTCAAGTCAGTTCGGGTCGGTTCGAACCCTCTACTGTACCATGTTATCCAGTACTGTCTGTTTCATGGTGCGCGTTATTTAGTCGTGTTATTTTGTCGCAGTTTTCGCGTTGTTTTGTCGCGTTGTTTTAATATTTCAGTGTTATTTTGGTTGCTTGCTATAATTTTGTTATTGTTAATTTTGCTTTGATTTGTATGTTGTTAATTTGTTGTTTGCTTTGTAATTTGCGAGGTTTATATAGTGTAACATTGCTGTTGCGCTATTTATTACTGTGTTACTGTCATGCTGCTTTAATTCTGTTGTTCAGGCATTTCATGTGTTAAGCTTTTTTCTATTTGTTTATTCTTGAGTGTGCTTAATTGTTTTTGTGCTTATTTTGTTTGGTTGGATTATACTTTTGGTGTGTGTTTTGTATGAAGTGGTGAATAGTTTCGTGTTGTCAGATGCACAGATAATTCAGATGGGGTCAGATGGAACACTCAACTGATACCATGTAACCCAGTACTATCTGTATCATGACGGTGTTTAGTAGTTGTTTTGTTCGTGTTTTTGTGTTGGTTGGTCGGTTGCTTGGTCGTTTGCTTATTCGGTTGGTCGTTTGCTTATTAGATTGTTTGGGTGGTCGTTTGCTGATTCGGTCGGATGGCTGTTTGTTTACTAATTAGTCTTGTTGACTGGTCGTGTCCTTATTAATTTTGTTGGTTGGTCGTTTGCTTATTCGTTTGGTTAGTTGTTTACTAATTAGGTTGATTGGTTTAGCGTTTGCTTGATAGGTCGGTTGGTTGTTTTCTTGATTGGTCGTTTACTTATTGGGTTGATTGGTTGTTTGGTGGTTTGCTTATTAGGTTGTTTGGAAATTTGCTTATTCGGTTAGTTGGTTGGTAGTTTGCTTAGTCGGTTAATTTGTTGGTCGTTTGTAAATTTATGGCTTTGCTTTACAGCTTCTAATTTGGCTTTTTCATTTCCATGCATTTCCCGTATTGCGTGTTTTTTTCATATTTTATTATTATTTTTTAATGTGTTGTAGTATGTTGGTTGTGGGAATATTGCATGTCGTGTTTCGCGTGTTTTGTTCTTTTTTCCTTAAATTTACAGTTGATTCTCTTTACCGTTGCCCTAAACAACTTGTAATTTTTTCTTAGAGACAGTATTAGTTTGAGATAATAGATGTCGTTCTCTAATAGTTAGCAAAATTTCAACAAATATTGCTCTAAAAATTTTGTTTCACATAAGCAGTAGTTTGAGATATTAGTGTTTGACATAATGAGCGAACTTCATTTCGTATTTGCATTGCAGACTTTTACTTTAGCTTTGCTTTTCAAGCTTTCGGTGTATCACGTGTTGTGCGTTTTTTTGTTTTGTTTTTTCTTGTGTTGTTTGGGAAGGGGTAGGAGCATATGGTATATCAGGCATCATGTGTTTTGCTGTTCTTTGTCATTGAATTTACATTTGACCTCTTGTTGATCTTAAACTCCATCTGATTAGAAATTTTGATTTCAGATAACAGTAGTTTGATATAAAAGGAATACTAATGAATATTTAGAAAAAGGTCAAACTCATTCCAAAAATTTTATCCGACTAAGGTTATAGTTCCAGATATTTGTTTTATTAGATAATCAGACCAACTCTATTTTACTTTTAAACAACAGCGCCAAATGTACGTTCAAGGAAAAACAAGAACAACAAAACACATGAAATTAAGCAACGTCTTATCAATGTCTATGCAACATAATGTCAGTACGTATAGAACATATGCATGTTTCCAGCAGGCACATAAGGACTATGCATCGTCATTTGTTTGCATGCTGCATGCTTTTATATGTTGTCTTAGATTGTATTTTGCAATGCTTTTGTTTGTTTTGCTTGTAAAATGCTTCATATTTTTATTGCTTTTTGCGTGTTATTGTACCAATAAGGCTTTGTTTTACAGGCCTATAATTTTGCTTTTCTTTCAGGCATTTCGCGAATTGCTTGTTTATTTTACTTGTTTGTGATGGTTGCTCGTTTCCAACTTTGTGCCACTGTTTGTTCTAGGAGACATTTTTGCGCTTAACGGTTGGCTGCTTGACTAAATAACAGTTTGGTTATCCAGGCTTCTAATTTTGATGTAAGTGGTGATTGGATTGCTGTTTGGAAATGGTTCAGTCAAGTCAGATGGTGTCGGGTCGAACCCTCTACTGGTACCATGTAATCCAGTACTATCTGTTTCATGATGCGCGTTGTTTTGTCGTGTTATTTTGTCGCAGTGTTCGCGTTGTTTTGTCGCGTTGTTTTAATATTTGACTGTTATTTTGTTTACTTGTTATAATTTTGTTATTGTAAATTTTACCTTGCCTTGTGTGTTGTAAATTTGTTGTTTGCTTTGTAATTTGTGTGGTTTATATTGTGTATCATTTTGTTGCGTGTCATGCTGTTGCGCTATTTATTTCTGTGTTACTGTAATGTTGCTTTGATTTTGCTGTTCAGGCGTTTCATGTGTTAGCTTTTTTTCTGCAAACATTGTTATATCATTGATGTGGTTGTTCATGTCCTTGTCTGTGTTAATTTAATTCACCGAGAGATTTTGTTTGGCATAGAATTATTTCTTAATTGTTTGTAATGTAAGTTAGATAGTCGATCGGTCGGTCGGCCAGTCTGTTCGGAGGTTCTTGGTTGCTTGCCTGGTGATATGTTTTGTTGTTCATGTTCTGTATAGGCGGGCGTGAAATTGCGTTTCTGTTCAGGTGTTTCGCGTGTTAATATTTTAATGCATTGAATATATTTGTACTTATTTAGGCTTCTAATTTTGATGTGTTTCTGTGTATGAGGTGTCGACTGGCTTGGTGTTTGGCAGTGGTTCAGTCAAGTAAGATGGGGTCGGGTCGAACCCTCTACTGGTACCATGTAATCCAGTACTGTCTGTTTCATGGTGCGTGCTATTTAGTCGTGTTATTTTGTCGCAGTGTTCGCGTTGTTTTGTCGCGTTGTTTTAATATTCCAGTGTTTTTTGTTTACTTGCTATAATTTTGTTATTGTTAATTTTGTTTGACTTGTATGTTGGGATACTTGGTTGGTCGTTTGGTCGTTTGGTTAGTTAGCGTGCTTTTCTTTTGGCTAGTTTGTCTAGCGTTGAATAGTTTCGTGTTTGGTAGATGCACATTCAAGTCAGATGGGGTCGGGTCGAACCCTCTACTGGTACCATGTAATCCAGTACTATCTGTTTCATGATGCGCGTTGTTTTGTCGTGTAATTTTGTCGCAGTGTTCGCGTTGTTTTGTCGCGTTGTTTTAATATTTCACTTATTTTGTTTACTTGCTATAATTTTGTTATTGTAAATTGTGCCTTGCTTTGTGTGTTGTAAATTTGTTGTTTGCGTTGTAATTTATGTGGTTTATATTGTGTATCATTTTGTTGCGTGTCATGCTGTTGCGCTATTTATTTCTGTGTTACTGTAATGTTGCTTTGATTTTGCTGTTCAGGCGTTTCATGTGTTAGCTTTTTTCTGCAAACATTGTTATATCATTGATGTGGTTGTTCATGTCCTTGTTTGTGTTAATGTAATTCACCGAGAGTTTTTGTTTGGCAAAGAATGATTTCTTAAGTGTTTGTAATGTATGTTAGTCAGTCGATCGGTCGGTCGGTCAGTCTGTTCGGAGGTTCTTGGTTGCTTGCCTGGTGATATGTTTCGTTGTTCATGTTCTGTATAGGCGGGCGTGAAATTGCGTTTCTGTTCAGGTGTTTCGCGTGTTAATATTTTAATGCATTGAATATATTTGAACTTATTTAGGCTTCTAATTTTGATGTGTTTCTGTGTATGAGGTGTCGACTGGCTTGATGTTTGGCAGTTGTTCCGTCAAGTCAGATGGGGTCGGGTCGAACCCTCTACTGGTACAATGTGATCCAGTACTATCTGTTTCATGATGCGCGTTGTTTAGTCGTGTTATTTTGTCGCAGTTTTCGCGTTGTTTTGTTGCGTTGTTTTAATATTCCAGTGTTTTTTGTTTCTTGCTATAATTTTGTTATTGTTAATTTTGCTTTGACTTGTATGTTGGGTAAATTGGTTTGTCAATTGGTCGTTTGTTTAGTTAGCTTGTTTTTTTTTTGGCTAGTTTGTCTAGTGTTGAATAGTTTCGTGTTTGGTAGATGCACATTCAAGTCGGATGGGGTCGGGTCGAACCCTCTACGGGTACCATGTAATCCAGTACTATCTGTTTCATGATGCGCGTTGTTTTGTCGTGTTATTTTGTCGCAGTGTTCGCGTTGTTTTGTCTCGTTGTTTTAATATTTCACTTATTTTGTTTACTTGCTATAATTTTGTTTTTGTAAATTGTGCCTTGCTTTGTGTGTTGTAAATTTGTTGTTTGCTTTGTAATTTGTGTGGTTTATATTGTGTATCATTTTGTTGCGTGTCATGCTGTTGCGCTATTTATTTCTGTGTTACTGTAATGTTGCTTTGATTTTGCTGTTCAGGCGTTTCATGTGTTAGCTTTTTTCTGCAAACACTGTTATATCATTGATGTGGTTGTTCATGTCCTTGTCTGTGTTAATTTAATTCACCAAGAGTTTTTGTTTGGCGTAGAATTATTTCTTAATTGTTTGTAATGTAAGTTAGTCAGTCGATGGGTGGGTCGATCGGTCTGTTCGGAGGTTCTTGGTTGCTTGCCTGGTGATATGTTTCTTTGTTCATGTTCTGTATAGTTGGGCGTGAAATTGCGTTTCTGTTCAGGTGTTTCGCGTGTTAATATTTTAATGCATTGAATATATTTGTACTTATTTAGGCTTTTAATTTTGATGTGTTTCTGTGTACGAGGTGGTGACTGGCTTGGTGTTTGGCAGTGGTTCAGTCAAGTCAGATGAGGTCGGGTCGAGCCCTCTACTGGTACCATGTAATCCAGTACTATCTGTTTCATGTGCGCGTTGTTTAGTCGTGTTATTTTGTCGCAGTGTTCGCGTTGTTTTGTTGCGTTGTTTTAATATTCCATTGTTTTTTGTTTCTTGCTATAATTTTGTTATTGTTAATTTTGCTTTGACTTGTATGTTGGGTTAATTGGTTGGTCGTTTGGTCGTTTGGTTAGTTAGCTTGGTTTTTTTTTTTTGGCTAGTTTGTCTAGTGTTGAATAGTTTCGTGTTTGGTAGATGCACATTCAAGTCAGATGGGGTCGGGTCGAACCCTCTACTGGTATCATGTAATCCAGTACTATCTGTTTCATGATGCGCGTTGTTTTGTCGTGTTATTTTGTCGCAGTGTTCGCGTTGTATTGTCTCGTTGTTTTAATATTTCACTTATTTTGTTAACTTGCTATAATTTTGTTTTTGTAAATTGTGCCTTGCTTTGTGTGTTGTAAATTTGTTGTTTGCTTTGTAATTTGTGTGGTTTATATTGTGTATCATTTTGTTGCGTGTCATGCTGTTGCGCTATTTCTTTCTGTGTTACTGTAATGTTGCTTTGATTTTGCTGTTCAGGCGTTTCATGTGTTAGCTTTTTTCTGCAAACACTGTTATATCATTGATGTGGTTGTTCATGTCCTTGTCTGTGTTAATTTAATTCACCGAGAGTTTTTGTTTGGCGTAGAATTATTTCTTAATTGTTTGTAATGTAAGTTAGTCAGTCGATGGGTGGGTCGATCGGTCTGTTCGGAGGTTCTTGGTTGCTTGCCTGGTGATATGTTTCTTTGTTCATGTTCTGTATAGTTGGGCGTGAAATTGCGTTTCTGTTCAGGTGTTTCGCGTGTTAATATTTTAATGCATTGAATATATTTGTACTTATTTAGGCTTCTAATTTTGATGTGTTTCTGTGTACGTACGAGGTGGTGACGGGCTTGGTGTTTGGCAGTGGTTCAGTCAAGTCAGATGAGGTCGGGTCGAGCCCTCTACTGGTACCATGTAATCCAGTACTATCTGTTTCATGTGCGCGTTGTTTAGTCGTGTTATTTTGTCGCAGTGTTCGCGTTGTTTTGTTGCGTTGTTTTAATATTCCATTGTTTTTTGTTTCTTGCTATAATTTTGTTATTGTTAATTTTGCTTTGACTTGTATGTTGGGTTAATTGGTTGGTCGTTTGGTCGTTTGGTTAGTTAGCTTGTTTTTTTTTTTTGGCTAGTTTGTCTAGTGTTGAATAGTTTCGTGTTTGGTAGATGCACATTCAAGTCAGATGGGGTCGGGTCGAACCCTCTACTGGTATCATGTAATCCAGTACTATCTGTTTCATGATGCGCGTTGTTTTGTCGTGTTATTTTGTCGCAGTGTTCGCGTTGTATTGTCTCGTTGTTTTAATATTTCACTTATTTTGTTAACTTGCTATAATTTTGTTTTTGTAAATTGTGCCTTGCTTTGTGTGTTGTAAATGTGTTGTTTGCTTTGTAATTTGTGTGGTTTATATTGTGTATCATTTTGTTGCGTGTCATGCTGTTGCGCTATTTCTTTCTGTGTTACTGTAATGTTGCTTTGATTTTGCTGTTCAGGCGTTTCATGTGTTAGCTTTTTTCTGCAAACACTGTTATATCATTGATGTGGTTGTTCATGTCCTTGTCTGTGTTAATTTAATTCACCGAGAGTTTTTGTTTGGCGTAGAATTATTTCTTAATTGTTTGTAATGTAAGTTAGTCAGTCGATGGGTGGGTCGATCGGTCTGTTCGGAGGTTCTTGGTTGCTTGCCTGGTGATATGTTTCTTTGTTCATGTTCTGTATAGTTGGGCGTGAAATTGCGTTTCTGTTCAGGTGTTTCGCGTGTTAATATTTTAATGCATTGAATATATTTGTACTTATTTAGGCTTCTAATTTTGATGTGTTTCTGTGTACGTACGAGGTGGTGACGGGCTTGGTGTTTGGCAGTGGTTCAGTCAAGTCAGATGAGGTCGGGTCGAGCCCTCTACTGGTACCATGTAATCCAGTACTATCTGTTTCATGTGCGCGTTGTTTAGTCGTGTTATTTTGTCGCAGTGTTCGCGTTGTTTTGTCGCGTTGTTTTAATATTCCAGTGTTTATTTGTTTACTTGCTATAATTTTGTTATTGTTAATTTTGCTTTGACTTGTATGTTTGGTTAATTGGTTGGTCGTTTGGTCGTTTGGTTAGTTAGCTTAGTTTTCTATTGGCTAGTTTGTCTAGTGTTGAATAGTTTCGTGTTTGGTAGATGCACATTCAAGTCAGATGGGGTCGGGTCGAACCCTCTACTGGTACCATGTAATCCAGTACTATCTGTTTCATGATGCGCGTTGTTTTGTCGTGTTATTTTGTCGAAGTGGTCGCGTTGTTTTGTCGCGTTGTTTGAATATTTCACTGTTATTTTGTTTACTTGCTATAATTTTGTTATTGTAAATTTTGCCTTGCTTTGTGTGTTGTAAGTTTGTTGTTTGCTTTGTAATTTGTGTGGTTTATATTGTGTATCATTTTGTTGCGTGTCATGCTGTTGCGCTATTTATTTCTGTGTTACTGTAATGTTGCTTTGATTTTGCTGTTCAGGCGTTTCATGTGTTAGCTTTTTTCTGCAAACGTTGTTATATCATTGATATGGTTGTTCATGTCATTGTTGTGTTAATTTAATACACCGAGAGTTTTTGTTTGGCATAGAATGATTTCTTAATTGTTTGTAATGTAATTTAGTCAGTCGATCGGTCGATCGGTCGGTCTGATCGGAGGTTCTTGGTTGCTTGCCTGGTGATATGTTTCGTTGTTCATGTTCTGTATAGTTGGGCGTGAAATTGCGTTTCTGTTCAGGTGTTTCGCGTGTTAATATTTTAATGCATTGAATATATTTGTACTTATTTAGGCTTCTAATTTTGATGTGTTTCTGTGTATGAGGTGGTGACTGGCTTGGTGATTGGCAGTGGTTCATTCAAGTCAGATGGGGTCGGGTCGAACCCTCTACTGGTACCATGTAATCCAGTACTATCTGTTTCATGGTGCACGTTGTTTAGTCGTGCTGTTTTGTCGCAGTGTTTGCGTTGTTTTGTCACGTTTTTTTAATAGTCCAGTGTTTTTTTTTTGTTGTTGTTTACTTGCTATAATTTTGTTATTGTTAATTTTGCTTTGACTTGTATGCTGGATTAATTGGTTGGTCGTTTTGTCGTTTGGTTAGTTAGCTTGGTTTTCTTTTGGCTAGTTTGTCTAGTGCTGAATAGTTTCGTGTTTGGTAGATGCACATTCAAGTCAGATGGAGTCGGGTCGAACCCTCTACTGGTACCATGTATTCCAGTACTATCTGTTTCATGATGCGCGTTGTTTTGTCGTGTTATTTTGTCGCGGTGTTCGCGTTGTTTTGTCGCGTTGTTTTAATATTCCAGTGTTTTTGTTTACTTGCTATAATTGTGTTATTGTTAATTTTGCTTTGACTTGTATGTTGTGTTAATTAGTTGGTCGTTTGGTTAGTTAGCTTGGTTTTCTTTTGGCTATTTTGTCTAGGTTTGAGTAGTTTCGTGTTTGGTAGATGCACATTCAAGTCAGATGGGCTCGGGTCGTACCCTCTACTGGTACCATGTAATCTAGTACTATATGTATCATGCTGGTGTTTAGTGGTTGTTTTGTTTGTGATTTGTGTTGTTTGGTCGATTGTTGTGTCGTTTGTGTTTTCGGTGGGTCAGTCGGTCGGTTGTTGGTTGTTAACTTAATAGATTGGTTGGTCGTTTGCTTATCAGTTTGGTTGGTTGGTCGTTTGCTTATTAGGTTGGTTGGCTGCACAGTCAAGTCAGGTGGGGTCGGGTCGAACCCTCTACTGGTACCATGTAATCCAGTACTATCTGTATCATGTTGGTGTTTTGTGGATGTTTCGTTTTGGTTTTGTGTTGTTCGGTTGGTTTGTTGGACGTTGGCTTATTTTGGTGATCGGTTGGTCATTTGCTTATTCGGTAGGGCGGTTGCTTGGTTGTTTGTTTATTCGGTCAGTCGGTTGGTAGGTTGTTTACTTATTAGGTTGGTTGGTTCGTCGTTGGCTTATTCGGTCGGTTGATTAGTTGTTTTACATATTTAGTTGGTCGTTTGTTTGAGATTGGTTGGTTCGACGTTTCTTTTTAGGGTGGTTTGCTCTTTACTTATTAGGTTTGTTGGTTGATTGTTTGCTTATTCGGTTGGTTGCTTGTTTAGTCGTTTGCTTATTCGGTTGGTCGGCTTGTTGGTTTTTGGTTTATTCGGTTCGTTGCTTGGCCGTTTGCTTATTCGGATGGTCGGTTGGCCGTTTGCTTATTCGGTCGGATGGTTGTTTGCCTGTTTATAAGGTTGGTTGGATGGTCGTTTGCTTATTAGGTTGGTTGGTGGGTGGTTCGCTTATTGGGTATGTTGGCTGGTCCTTTGCTTATTCGTTTGGTTGGTTGTTCGCTTATTCGGTTGGTTCATTGGTCGTTTGCGTATTCGGTTGGTTCGTTTAGTCATTCGTGTATTCGGTTGGTTGGTCATTTGCTTATTCGGTTGGTTAATTTGTAGTTTGCTCATTCGGTTAATTGGTCGGTCGTGTGGTTATTTGGCTTGTTAGTTGGTCCTGTTGGTTCTTTGGTGGTTTTCTAGTGTCTAGTTTTTCTAGTGGTGAATGGTTTCTTGTTTTGCAGATGCACAGTCAAGTCAGATGGGGTCGGGTCGAACCCTCTACTGGTACCATGTAATCCAGTACTATCTGTATCATGGCGGTGTGTTGTGGTTGTTTGGTTTTTGTTGGTTGGTCGTTGGTTCATTCGGTTGGTCGGTTGGTCGTTTGTTTATTTGTTCGGTTGGTTGATTGGTTGTTTGCTTATTAGGTTGGTTGGTCGATTGCTTATTTGGTTTGTAGGTTGTTTACTCGTTTGCGTATTCGGTTGGTTGTGCACTTGCTTATTCGGTTAATTGGTTGGTCGTTTGGTTAATTGTTTGGTTAGTTGGTTCATTGGTTGTGTGTTTACATATTAGTTTGGTTCGTTGGTCGTTTGCTTATTATTTTCGTTGGTTGGTTACTAATTAGGTCTGTGTTACCTTTGCTTAATAGGCCGCTTAGTCGGTTTGTTGGATTTGCAAGTTTGCTTATTCGGTTGGTTGATTTAGTCGTTTGCGTTTTCGGTTGGTTGGTCATTTGCTTATTCGGTTTGTTGGTTTGTAGTTTGCTAATTCGGTTAATTGGTTGGCTGGACGTTGGCTTATTTGGTTGATCGGTTGGTCGTTTGCTTATTCGGTAGGTCGGTTGGTTGGTTGTTTGTTTATTCGGTCAGTCGGTTGGTAGGTTGTTTACTTATTAGGTTGGTTGGTTCGTCGTTGACTTATTCGGTCGTTTGATTGGTTGTTTTACATATTTGGTTGGTCGTTTGTTTGAGATCGGTTGGTTCGTCGTTTCTTTTTAGGGATGTTTGCTCTTTACTTATTAGGTTGGTTGGTTGATTGTTTGCTTATTCGGTTGGTTGCTTGTTTAGTCGTTTGCTTATTCGGTTGGTCGGCTGGTTGGTTTTTGGTTTATTCGGTTCGTTGCTTGGCCGTTTGCTTATTCGGATGGTCGGTTGGCCGTTTTCATAATCGGTCGGATGGTTGTTTGCCTGCTTATAAGGTTGGTTGGATGGTCGTTTGCTTGTTAGGTTGGTTGGTGGGTCGTTCGCTTATTGGGTATGTTGGCTGGTCCTTTGCTTATTCGTTTGGTTGGTTGGTTGTTCGCTTATTCGGTTGGTTCATTGGTCGTTTGCGTATTCGTTTGGTTCGTTTAGTCATTCTTGTATTCGGTTGGTTGGTCATTTGCTTATTCGGTTGGTTGGTTTCCAGTTTGCTCATTCGGTTAATTGGTCGGTCGTGTGGTTATTTGACTTGTTAGTTGGTCCTGTTGGTTCTTTGGTGGTTTTCTAGTATCTAGTTTTTCTAGTGGTGAATGGTCTCTTGTTTTGCAGATGCTCAGTCAAGTCAGATGGGATCGGGTCGAACCCTCTACTGGTACCATTGTTATACAGTACTATCTGTATCATGGCGGTGTATTGTGGTTGTTTGGTTTTTGTTGGTTGGTCGTTGGTTGATTCGGTTGGTCGGCTGGTCGTTTGTTTATTTGTTCGGTTGGTTGATTGGTTGTTTGCTTATTAGGTTGGTTGGTCGATTGCTTATTTGGTTTGTAGGTTGTTTACTCGATTGCTTATTCGGTTGGTTGGATACTTGCTTATTCGGTTAATTGGTTGTTCGTTTGGTTATTTGTTTGGTCAGTTGGTCCTGTTGGTTCATTGGTTGTTTGTTTACATATTAGTTTGGTTCGTTGGTCGTTTGCTTATTATTCTCGTTGGTTGGTTACTAATTAGGTTTGTGTTACCTCTGCTTAATAGGTCGCTTAGTCGGTTTGTTGGATTTTCGGGTTTGCTTATTCGGTTGGTTGATTTAGTCGTTCGCGTTTTCGGTTGGTTTGTCATTTGCTTATTCGGTTGGTTGGTTTGTAGTTTCCTTATTTGGTTAATTGGTTGGCTGGACGTTTGCTTATTTGGTTGATCGGTTGGTCGTTTGCTTATTCGGTAGGTCGGTTAGTCGGTTGTTTGTTTATTCGGTCAGTCGGTTGGTAGGTTGTTTACTTGTTAGGTTGCTTTTTCGTCGTTGGCTTATTCGGTCGGTTGATTGGTTGTTTTACATATTTGGTTGGTCGTTTGTTTGATATTGGGTGGTTCGTCGTTTCTTTTTAGGGTGGTTTGCTCTTAACTTATTAGGTTGGTTGGTTGATTGTTTGCTTATTCGGTTGGTTGATTGTTTAGTCGTTTGCTTATTCGGTTGGTCGGCTGGTTGGTTTTTGGTTTATTCGGTTCGTTGCCTGGCCGTTTGCTTATTCGGATGGTCGGTTGGCCGTTTTCTTATTCGGTCGGATGGTTGTTTGCCTGCTTATAAGGTTGGTTGGTGGGTCGTTCGCTTATTGGGTATGTTGGCTGGTCCTTTGCTTATTCGTTTGGTTGGTTGGTTATTCGCTTATTCGGTTGGTTCATTGGTCGTTTGCGGGTTCGTTTGGTTCGTTTAGTCATTCGTGTATTCGGTTGGTTGGTCATTTGCTTATTCGGTTGGTTGGTTTGTAGTTTGCTCATTCGGTTAATGGATCGGTCGTGTGGTTATTTGGCTTGTTAGTTGGTCCTGTTGGTTCTTTGGTGGTTTTCTAGTGTCTAGTTTTTCTAGTGGTGAATGGTTTCTTGTTTTGCAGATGCACAGTCAAGTCAGATGGGGTCGGGTCGAACCCACTACTGGTACCATGTAATCCAGTACTATCTGTATCATGGCGGTGTATTGTGGTTGTTTGGTTTTTGTTGGTTTGTCGTTGGTTCATTCGGTTGGTCGGTTGGACGTTTGTTTATTTGTTCGGTTGGTTGATTGGTTGTTTGCTTATTAGGTTGTTTGGTCGATTCCTTATTTGGTTTGTAGGTTGTTTACTCGTTTGCTTATTCGGTTGGTTGTGCACTTGCTTATTCGATTAATTGGTTGGTCGTTTGGTTAATTGTTTGGTTAGTTGTTCCTGTTGGTTCATTGGTTGTTTGTTTACGTATTAGTTTGGTTCGTTGGTCGTTTGCTTATTATTTTCGTTGGTTTGTTACTAATTAGGTTTGTGTTACCTTTGCTTCAAAGGTCGCTAAGTAGGTTTGTTGGATTTGCAAGTTTGCTTATTCGGTTGGTTGATTTAGTCGTTTGCATTTTCGGTTGGTTGGTCATTTGCTTATTCGGTTGGTTGGTTTGTAGTTTGCTAATTCGGTTAATTGTTTGGCTGGACGTTGGCTTATTTGGTTGATCGGTTGGTCGTTTGCTTATTCGGTAGGTCGGTTGGTTGGTTGTTTGTTTATTCGGTCAGTCGGTTGGTAGGTTGTTTTCTTATTAGGTTGGTTGGTTCGTCGTTGGTTTATTCTGTCGGTTGATTGGTTGTTTTACATATTTGGTTGGTCGTTTGTTTGAGATTGGTTGGTTCGTCGTTTCTTTTTAGGGTGGATTGCTCTTTACTTATTAGGTTGGTTGGTTGATTGTTTGCTTATTCGGTTGGTTGCTTGTTTAGTCGTTTGCTTATTCGGTTGGTCGGCTGGTTGGTTTTTGGTTTATTCGGTTCGTTGCTTGGCCGTTTGCTTATTCGGATGGTCGGTTGGCCGTTTGCTTATTCGGTCGGATGGTTGTTTGCCTGCTTATAAGTTAGGTTGGATGGTCGTTTGCTTGTTAGGTTGGTTGTTGGGTCGTTCGCTTATTGGGTATGTTGGCTGGTCCTTTGCTTATTCGTTTGGTTTGTTGGTTGTTCGCTTATTCGGTTGGTTCATTGGTCGTTTGCGTATTCGTTTGGTTCGTTTAGTCATTCGTGTATTCGGTTGGTTGGTCATTTGCTTTTTCGGTTGGTTGGTTTGCAGTTTGCTCATTCGGTTAATTGGTCGGTCGTTTGGTTATTTGGCTTGTTAGTTGGTCCTGTTGGTTCTTTGGTGGTTTTCTAGTGTCTAATTTTTCTAGTGGTGAATGGTTTCTTGTTTTGCAGATGCACAGTCAAGTCAGATGGGGTCGGGTCGAACCCTCTACTTGTACCATTGTTATCCAGTACTATCTGTATCATGGCGGTGTATTGTGGTTGTTTGGTTTTTGTTGGTTGGTCGTTGGTTCATTCGGTTGGTCGGTTGGTCGTTTGTTTATTTGTTCGGTTGGTTGTTTGCTTATTAGGTTGGTTAGTCGATTGCTTTTTTGGTTTGTAGGTTGTTTACTCGATTGCTTATTCGGTTGGTTGGGCACTTGCTTATTCGGTTAATTGGTTGGTCGTTTGGTTATTTGTTTGGTCAGTTGGTCCTGTTGGTACATTGGTTGTTTGTTTACATATTAGTTTGGTTCGTTTGTCGTTTGCTTATTATTTTCGTTGGTTGGTTACTAATTAGGTTTGTTTTACCTCTGCTTAATAGATCGCTTAGTCGGTTTGTTGGATTTGCAGGTTTGCTTATACGGTTGGTTGATTTAGTCGTTTGCGTTTTCGGTTGCTTGGTCATTTGCTTATTCGGTTTGTTGGTTTGTAGTTTGCTTATTTGGTTAATTGATTGGCTGGACGTTGGCTTATTTGGTTGATCGGTTGGTCGTTTGCTTATTCGGTAGGTCGGTTGGTTGGTTGTTTGTTTATTCGGTCAGTCGTTTGGTAGGTTGTTTACTTATTAGGTTGCTTTTTCGTCGTTGGCTTATTCGGTCGGTTAATTGGTTGTTTTACATATTTGGTTGGTCGTTTGTTTGAGATTGGTTGGTTCGTCGTTTCTTTTCAGGGTGGTTTGCTTTTTACTTATTAGGTTGGTTGGTTGAGTGTTTGCTTATTCGGTTGGTTGATTGTTTAGTCGTTTGCTTATTCGGTTGGTCGGCTGGTTGGTTTTTGGTTTATTCGGTTCGTTGCCTGGCCGTTTGCTTATTAGGATGGTCGTTTGGCCGTTTTCTTATTCGGTCGGATGGTTGTTTGCCTGCTTATAAGGTTGGTTGGATGGTCGTTTGCTTATTAGGTTGGTTGGTGGGTCGTTCGCTTATTGGGTTTGTTTCCTGGTCTTTTGCTTATTCGTTTGGTTGGTTGGTTGTTCGCTTATTCGGTTTGTTCATTGGTCGTTTGCGTATTCGGTTGGTTCGTATAGTCATTCGTGTATTCGGTTGGTTGGTCATTTGCTTATTCGGTTGGTTGGTTTGTAGTTTGCTCATTCGGTTAATGGGTCGGTCGTGTGGTTATTTGGGCGTTTGTTTATTTGTTCGGTTGGTTTGTAGGTTGTTTACTCGTTTGCTTATTTGGCTGGTTGGGCACTTGCTTATTCGGTTAATTGGTTGGTCGTTTGGTTATTTGTTTGGTCAGTTGGTCCTGTTGGTACATTGGTTGTTTGTTTACATATTAATTTAGTTCGTTGGTCGTTTGCTTATTATTTTCGTTGGTTGGTTACTAATTTGGTTTGTTACCTTTGCTTAATAGGTCGCTTAGTCGGTTTGTTGGATTTTCAGGTTTGCTTATTCGGTTGGTTGATTTAGTCATTTGCGTTTTCGGTTGGTTGGTCATTTGCTTAATCGGTTGGTTGGTTTGTAGTTTGCTTATTCGGTTAATTGGTTGGCTGGACTTTGGCTTATTTGGTTGATCGGTTTGTCGTTTGCTTATTCGGTAGGTCGGTTGGTTGGTTGTTTATTCGGTCAGTCGGTTGGTAGGTTGTTTACTTATTAAGTTGGTTGGTTCGTCGTTGGCTTATTCGGTTGGTTGATTAGTTGTTTTACATATTTGGTTGGTCGCTTGTTTGAGATTGGTTGGTTCGTCGTTTCTTTTTAGTGTGGTTTGCTCTTTACTTATTAGGTTGGTTGGTTGATTGTTTGCTTATTCGGTTGGTTGATTGTTTAGTCGTTTGCTTGTTCGGTTGGTCGGCTGGTTGGTTTTGGGTTTATTCGGTTCGTTGCTTGGCCGTTTGCTTATTCGGATGGTCGGTTTGCCGTTTGCTTATTCGGTCGGATGGTTGTTTGCCTGTTTATAAGGTTGGTTGGATGGTCGTTTGCTTATTAGGTTGTTTGGTGGGTCGTTCGCTTATTGGGTATGCTGGCTGGTCGTTTGCTTATTCGTTTGGCTGCTTGGTTGTTCGCTTATTCGGTTGGTTCATTGGTCGTTTGCTTATTCGGTTGGTTCGTTTAGTCATTCGTGTATTCGGTTGGTTGGTCATTTGCTTATTCGGTTGGTTGGTTTGTAGTTTGCTCATTCGGTTAATTGGTCAGTCGTGTGGTTATTTGGCTTGTTAGTTGGTCCTGTTGGTTCTTTGGTGGTTTTTAGTGTCTAGTTTGTCTAGTGGTGAATGGTTTCTTTTTTGCAGATGCACAGTCAAGTCAGATGGGGTCGGGTCCAACCCTCTACTGGTACCATGTAATCAAGTACTATCTGCATCATGGCGGTGTATTGTGGTTGTTTGGTTTTTGTTGGTTGGTCGTTGGTTCATTCGGTTGGTCGCTTGTTTATTTGTTTGGTAGTTGGTCCTGTTGGTTCATTGGTTGTTTGTTTACATATTAGTTTGGTTCGTTGGTCGTTTGCTTATTATTTTCGTTGGTTGGTTACTAATTAGGTGTGTGTTTCATTTGCTTAATAGGTCGCTTAGTCGGTTTGTTGGATTTGCAGGCTTGCTTTTTCGGTTGGTTGATTTAGTCGTTTGCGTTTTCGGTTGGTTGGTCATTTTCCTATTCGGTTGGTTGGTTTGTAGTTTGCTTATTCGCTTAATTGGTTGGCTGGACGTTGGCTTATTCTGTTGGTCGTTTGCTTATTCGGTAGGTCGGTTGGTTGGTTGTTTGTTTCTTGGTCAGTCGGTTGGTAGGTTGTTTACTTATTAGGTTGGTTGGTTCGTCGTTGGCTAATTCGGTCGGTTAATTGGTTATTTAATATATTTGGTTGGTCGTTTGTTTGAGATCGGTTGGTTCGTCGTTTCTTTTAAGGGTGGTTTGCTCTTTACTTATAAGGTTGGTTGGTTGATTGTTTGCTTATTCGGTTGGTTGCTTGTTTAGTCGTTTGCTTATTCGGTTGGTCGGCTGGTTGGTTTTTGGTTTATTCGTTTCGTTGCTTGGCTGTTTGCATATTCGGATGGTCGGTTGGCCGTTTTCTTATTCGGTCGGATGGTTCTTTGCCTGCTTATAAGGTTGGTTGGATGGTCGTTTGCTTATTAGGTTGGTTGGTGGGTCGTTCGCTTATTGGGTATGTTGGCTGGTGCTTTGCTTATTCGTTTGGTTGGTTGGTTGTTCGCTTGGTTGTTTAACATATTTAGTTGGTCGTTTGTTGTTTAACATATTTAGTTGGTCGTTTGCTTATTCTTTTGGTCGGCTGGTTGGTTTTTGGTTTATTCGTTTCGTTCCTTGGCCGTTTGCTTATTCGGATGGTCGTTTGGCTGTTTGCTTATTCGGTTGGTTGGTTTGTAGTTTGCTTAGTCGGATAATTGGTTGGCTCTACGTTGGCTTATTTGGATGGTCGTTTGCTTATTCGGTAGGTCGGTTGGTTGGCTGTTTGTTTCTTGGTCAGTCGGTTGGTAGGTTGTTTACTTATTAGGTTGGTTGGTTCGTCGTTGGCTTATTCGGTCGGTTAATTGGATGTTTAACATATTTGGTTGGTCGTTTGTTTGAGATTGGTTGGTTCGTCGTTTCTTTTGAGGGTGGTTTGCTCTTTACTTATAAGGTTGGTTGGTTGATTGTTTGCTTATTCGGTTGGTTGCTTGTTGTTTGCTTATTAGGATGGTCGTTTGGCCGTTTTCTTATTCGGTCGGATGGTTGTTTGCCTGCTTATAAGGTTGGTTGGATGGTCGTTTGCTGATTGGGTTGGTTGGTGGGTCGTTCGCTTATCTGGTATGTTGGCTGGTCCTTTGCTTATTCGTTTGGTTGGTTGTTCTCTTATTCGGTTGGTTCATTGGTCGTTTGCGTATTCGGTTGGTTCGTTTAGTCATTCGTGTATTCGGTTGGTTGGTCATTTGCTTATTCGGTTGATTGGTTTGTAGTTTGCTCATTCGGTTAATTGGTCGGTCGTGTGGTTATTTGGCTTGTTAGATGGTCCTGTTGGTTCTTTGGTGGTTTTCTAGTGTCGAGTTTTTTCTAGTTGTGAATGGTTTCTTGTTTTGCAGATGCACAGTCAAGTCAGATGGGGTCGGGTCGAACCCTCTACTGGTACCATGTAATCCAGTACTATCTGTATCATGGCGGTGTATTGTGGTTGTTTGGTTTTTGTTGGTTGGTCGTTGGTTCATTCGGTTGGTCGGTTGGTCGTTTGTTTATTTGTTCGGTTGGTTGATTTGTTGTTTGCTTATTAGGTTGGTTGCTCGATTGCTTATTTGGTTGTTTAATCGTTTGCTTATTCGGTTGGTTACGCACTTGCTTATTCGGTTAATTGGTTGGTCGTTTGGTTATTTGTTTGTTCAGTTGGTCCTGTTGGTTCATTGGTTGTTTGTTTACATATGAACTTGGTTCGTTGGTCGTTTGCTTATTGTTTTCGTTGGTTGGTTACTAATTAGGTTTGTGTTACCTTTGCTTAATAGGTCGCTTAGTCGGTTTGTTGGATTTGCAGGTTTGCTTATTCGGTTGGTTGATTTAGTCGTTTGCTTTTTCGGTTGGTTGGTCATTTGCTTATTCGGTTGGATGGTTTGTATTTTGCTTATTTGGTTAATTGGTTGGCTGGACGTTGGCTTATTTGGTTGATCGGTTGGTCGTTTGCTTATTCGGTAGGTCGGTCTGTTGGTTGTTTGTTTATTCGGTAAGTTGGTTGGTAGGTTGTTTACTTATTAGGTTGGTTGTTCGTCGTTGTCTTATTCGGTCGGTTGATTGGTTGTTTTACATATTTGGTTGGTCGTTTGTTTGAGATTGGTTGGTTCGTCGTTTCTTGTTAGGGTAGTTTGCTCTTTACTAATTATGTTGGTTGGTTGTTTGTTTGCTTATTCGGTTGGTTGCTTGTTTAGTCGTTTGCTTATTCGGTTGTTCGGCTGGTTGGTTTTTGGTTTATTCGTTTCGTTGCTTGACTGTTTGCTTATTCGGATGGTCGGTTGGCCGTTTTCTTATTCGGTCGGATGGTTGTTTGCCTGCTTATAAGGTTGGTTGGATGGTGGTTTGCTTATTAGGTTGGTTGGTGGGTCGTTCGCTTATTGGGTATGTTGGCTGGTCCTTTACTTACTCGTTTGGTTGGTTGGTTGTTCGCTTATTCGGTTGGTTCATTGGTCGTTTGCGTATTCGGTTGGTTCGTTTAGTCATTCGTGTATTCGGTTGTTTGGTCATTTGCTTATTCGATTGGTTGGTCATTTGTTTATTCGGTTGGTTGGTTTGTAGTTTGCTCATTCGGTTAATTGGTCGGTCGTGCTGTTATTTGGCTTGTTAGTTGGTCCTGTTGGTTCTTTGGTGGTTTTCTAGTGTCTAGTTTTTCTAGTGGTGAATGGTTTCTTGTTTTGCAGATGCACAGTCAAGTCAGATGGGGTCGGGTCGAACCCTCTACGGGTACCATGTAATCCAGTACTATCTGTATCATGGCGGTGTATTGTGGTTGTTTGGTTTTTGTTGGTTGGTCGTTGGTTCATTCGTTTGGTCGGTTGGTCGTTTGTTTATTTGTTCGGTTGGTTGATTGGTTGTTTGCTTATTAGGTTGGTTGGTCGATTGCTTATTCGGTTTGTAGGTTGTTTACTCGTTTGCTTATTCGGTTGGTTACGCATTTGCTTATTCGGTTAATTGGTTGGTCGTTTGGTTATTTGTTTGGTCAGTTGGTCCTGTTGGTTCATTGGTTGTTTGTTTACATATTAGTTTGGTTCGTTGGTCGTTTGCTTATTATTTTCGTTGGTTGGTTACTAATTAGGTTTGTGTTACCTTTGCTTAATAGGTCGCTAAGTCGATTTGTTGGATTTGCAGGTTTGCTTATTCGGTTGGTTGATTTAGTCGTTTGCGTTTTCGGTTGGTTGGTCATTTTCTTATTCGGTTGGATGGTTTGTAGTTTGCTTATTTGGTTAATTGGTTGGCAGGACGTTGGCGTATTTGGTTGATCGGTTGGTCGTTTGCTTATTCGGTAGGTCGGTTGGTTGGTTGTTTGTTTATTCGGTCAGTTGGTTGGTAGGTTGTTTACTTATTAGGTTGGTTGTTCGTCGTTGTCTTATTCGGTCGGTTAATTGGTTGTTTTACATATTTGGTTGGTCGTTTGTTTGAGATTGGTTGGTTCGTCGTTTCTATTTAGGGTGGTTTGCTCTTTACTTATTAGGTTGGTTGGTTGATTGTTTGCTTATTCGGTTGGTTGCTTGTTTAGTCGTTTGCTTATTCGGTTGGTCGGCTGGTTGGTTTTTGGTTTATTCGTTTCGTTGCTTGGCCGTTTGCCTATTCGGATGGTCGGTTGGCCGTTTTCTTATTCGGTCGGATGGTTGTTTGCCAACTTATATGGTTGGTTGGATGGTCGTTTGCTTATTAGGTTGGTTGGTGGGTCGTTCGCTTATTGGGTATGTTGGCTGGTCCTTTGCTTATTCGTTTGGTTGGTTGGTTGTTCGCTTATTCGGTTTGTTCATTGGTCGTTTGCGTATTCGGTTGGTTCGTTTAGTCATTCGTGTATTCGGTTGGTTGGTCATTTGCTTATTCGGTTGGTTGGTTTGTAGTTTGCTCATTCGGTTAATTGGTCGGTCGTGTGGTTATTTGGCTTGTTAGATGGTCCTGTTGGTTCTTTGGTGGTTTTCTAGTGTCGAATTTTTTCTAGTGGTAAATGGTTTCTTGTTTTGCAGATGCACAGTCAAATCAGATGGGGTCGGGTCGAACCCTCTACTGGTACCATGCAATCCAGTACTATCTGTATCATGGCGGTGTATTGTGGTTGTTTGGTTTTTGTTGGTTGGTCGTTGGTTCATTCAGTTGGTCGGTTGGTCGTTTGTTTATTTGTTCGGTTGGTTAATTGGTTGTTTCCTTATTAGGTTGGTTGGTCGATTGCTTATTTGGTTTGTAGGTTGTTTACTCGTTTGGTTATTCGGTTGGTTAGGCACTTGCTTATTCGGTTAATTGGTTGGTCGATTGGTTATTTGTTTGGTCAGTTGGTCCTGTTGGTTCATTGGTTGTTTGTTTACATGTTAGTTTGGTTCGTTGGTCTTTTGCTTATTGTTTTCGTTGGTTGGTTACTAATTATGTTTGTGTTACCTTTGCTTAATAGTTCGCTTAGTCGGTTTGTTGGATTTGCAGGTTTGCTTATTCGGTTGGTTGATTTAGTCGTTTGCGTTTTCGGTTGGTTGGTCATTTGCTTATTCGGTTGGATGGTTTGTAGTTTGCTTATTTGGTTAATTGGTTGGCTGGACGTTGGCTTATTTGGTTGATCGGTTGGTCGTTTGCTTATTCGGTACGTCGGTTGGTTGGTTGTTTGTTTATTCGGTCAGTTGGTTGGTAGGTTGTTTACTTACTAGTTTGGTTGTTCGTCGTTGTCTTATTCGGTCGTTTGATTGGTTGTTTTACATATTTGGTTGGTCGTTTATTTGAGATTGGTTGGTTCGTCGTTTCTTTTTTGGGTGGTTTGCTCTTTCCTTATTAGGTTGGTTGGTTGATTGTTTGCTTATTCGGTTGGTTGCTTGTTTAGTCGTTTGCTTATTCGGTTGGTCGGCTGGTTGGTTTTTGGTTTATTCGTTTCGTTGCTTGGCCGTTTGCTTATTCGGATGGTCGGTTGGCCGTTTTCTTATTCGGTCGGATGGTTGTTTGCTTATTCGGTTGGTTGGTTTGTAGTTTGCTTAGTCGGTTAATTGGTTGGCTTGACGTTGGCTTATTTGGTTGGTCGTTTGCTTATTCGGTAAGTCGGTTGATTTGTTGTTTGTTTCTTGGTCAGTCCGTTGGTAGGTTGTTTACTTATTAGGTTGGTTGGTTCGTCGTTGGCTTATTCGGTCGGTTAATTGTTGTTTAACATATTTAGTTGGTCGTTTGTTGTTTAACATATTTAGTTGGTCGTTTGCTTATTCGGTTGGTCGGCTGGTTGGTTTTTGGTTTATTCGTTTCGTTCCTTGGCCGTTTGCTTATTCGGATGGTCGGTTGGCTGTTTTCTTATTCGGTCGGATGGTTGTTTGCTTATTCGGTTGGTTGGTTTGTAGTTTGCTAAGCGGTTAATTGGTTGGCTGGACGTTGGCTTATTTTGTTGGTCGTTTGCTTATTCGGTAGGTCGGTTGGTTGGTTGTTTGTTTCTTGGTCAGTCGGTTGGTAGGTTGTTTACTTATTAGGTTGGTTGGTTCGTCGTTGGCTTATTCGGTCGGTTAATTGGTTGTTTAACATATTTGGTTGGTCGTTTGTTTGAGATTGGTTGGTTCGTCATTTCTTTTTAGGGTGGTTTGCTCTTTACTTATAAGGTTGGTTGGTTGATTGTTTGCTTATTCGGTTGGTTGCTTGTTTAGTCGTTTGCTTATTCGGTTGGTCGGCTGGTTGGTTTATTCGGTTCGTTGCTTGGCCGTTTGCTTATTCGGATGGTCGGTTGGCCGTTTGCTTATTCGGTCGGATGGTTGTTTGCCTGCTTATAAGGTTGGTTGGATGGTCGTTTGCTGATTGGGTTGGTTGGTGGGTCGTTCGCTTATCTGGTATGTTGGCTGGTCCTTTGCTTATTCGTTTGGTTGGTTGTTCTCTTATTCGGTTGGTTCATTGGTCGTTTGCGTATTCGGTTGGTTCGTTTAGTCATTCGTGTATTCGGTTGGTTGGTCATTTGCTTATTCGGTTGGTTGGTTTGTAGTTTGCTCATTCGGTTAATTGGTCGGTCGTGTGGTTATTTGGCTTGTTAGATGGTCCTGTTGGTTCTTTGGTGGTTTTCTAGTGTCGAGTTTTTTCTAGTTGTGAATGGTTTCTTGTTTTGCAGATGCACAGTCAAGTCAGATGGGGTCGGGTCGAACCCTCTACTGGTACCATGTAATCCAGTACTATCTGTATCATGGCGGTGTATTGTGGTTGTTTGGTTTTTGTTGGTTGGTCGTTGGTTCATTCGGTTGGTCGGTTGGTCGTTTGTTTATTTGTTCGGTTGGTTGATTTGTTGTTTGCTTATTAGGTTGGTTGCTCGATTGCTTATTTGGTTGTTTAATCGTTTGCTTATTCGGTTGGTTACGCACTTGCTTATGCGGTTAATTGGTTGGTCGTTTGGTTATTTGTTTGTTCAGTTGGTCCTGTTGGTTCATTGGTTGTTTGTTTACATATGAACTTGGTTCGTTGGTCGTTTGCTTATTGTTTTCGTTGGTTGGTTACTAATTAGGTTTGTGTTACCTTTGCTTAATAGGTCGCTTAGTCGGTTTGTTGGATTTGCAGGTTTGCTTATTCGGTTGGTTGATTTAGTCGTTTGCTTTTTCGGTTGGTTGGTCATTTGCTTATTCGGTTGGATGGTTTGTATTTTGCTTATTTGGTTAATTGGTTGGCTGGACGTTGGCTTATTTGGTTGATCGGTTGGTCGTTTGCTTATTCGGTAGGTCGGTCTGTTGGTTGTTTGTTTATTCGGTAAGTTGGTTGGTAGGTTGTTTACTTATTAGGTTGGTTGTTCGTCGTTGTCTTATTCGGTCGGTTGATTGGTTGTTTTACATATTTGGTTGGTCGTTTGTTTGAGATTGGTTGGTTCGTCGTTTCTTGTTAGGGTAGTTTGCTCTTTACTAATTATGTTGGTTGGTTGTTTGTTTGCTTATTCCGTTGGTTGCTTGTTTAGTCGTTTGCTTATTCGGTTGTTCGGCTGGTTGGTTTTTGGTTTATTCGTTTCGTTGCTTGACTGTTTGCTTATTCGGATGGTCGGTTGGCCGTTTTCTTATTCGGTCGGATGGTTGTTTGCCTGCTTATAAGGTTGGTTGGATGGTGGTTTGCTTATTAGGTTGGTTGGTGGGTCGTTCGCTTATTGGGTATGTTGGCTGGTCCTTTACTTACTCGTTTGGTTGGTTGGTTGTTCGCTTATTCGGTTGGTTCATTGGTCGTTTGCGTATTCGGTTGGTTCGTTTAGTCATTCGTGTATTCGGTTGTTTGGTCATTTGCTTATTCGATTGGTTGGTCATTTGTTTATTCGGTTGGTTGGTTTGTAGTTTGCTCATTCGGTTAATTGGTCGGTCGTGCTGTTATTTGGCTTGTTAGTTGGTCCTGTTGGTTCTTTGGTGGTTTTCTAGTGTCTAGTTTTTCTAGTGGTGAATGGTTTCTTGTTTTGCAGATGCACAGTCAAGTCAGATGGGGTCGGGTCGAACCCTCTACGGGTACCATGTAATCCAGTACTATCTGTATCATGGCGGTGTATTGTGGTTGTTTGGTTTTTGTTGGTTGGTCGTTGGTTCATTCGTTTGGTCGGTTGGTCGTTTGTTTATTTGTTCGGTTGGTTGATTGGTTGTTTGCTTATTAGGTTGGTTGGTCGATTGCTTATTCGGTTTGTAGGTTGTTTACTCGTTTGCTTATTCGGTTGGTTACGCATTTGCTTATTCGGTTAATTGGTTGGTCGTTTGGTTATTTGTTTGGTCAGTTGGTCCTGTTGGTTCATTGGTTGTTTGTTTACATATTAGTTTGGTTCGTTGGTCGTTTGCTTATTATTTTCGTTGGTTGGTTACTAATTAGGTTTGTGTTACCTTTGCTTAATAGGTCGCTAAGTCGATTTGTTGGATTTGCAGGTTTGCTTATTCGGTTGGTTGATTTAGTCGTTTGCGTTTTCGGTTGGTTGGTCATTTTCTTATTCGGTTGGATGGTTTGTAGTTTGCTTATTTGGTTAATTGGTTGGCAGGACGTTGCGTATTTGGTTGATCGGTTGGTCGTTTGCTTATTCGGTAGGTCGGTTGGTTGGTTGTTTGTTTATTCGGTCAGTTGGTTGGTAGGTTGTTTACTTATTAGGTTGGTTGTTCGTCGTTGTCTTATTCGGTCGGTTAATTGGTTGTTTTACATATTTGGTTGGTCGTTTGTTTGAGATTGGTTGGTTCGTCGTTTCTATTTAGGGTGGTTTGCTCTTTACTTATTAGGTTGGTTGGTTGATTGTTTGCTTATTCGGTTGGTTGCTTGTTTAGTCGTTTGCTTATTCGGTTGGTCGGCTGGTTGGTTTTTGGTTTATTCGTTTCGTTGCTTGGCCGTTTGCTTATTCGGATGGTCGGTTGGCCGTTTTCTTATTCGGTCGGATGGTTGTTTGCCAGCTTATATGGTTGGTTGGATGGTCGTTTGCTTATTAGGTTGGTTGGTGGGTCGTTCGCTTATTGGGTATGTTGGCTGGTCCTTTGCTTATTCGTTTGGTTGGTTGGTTGTTCGCTTATTCGGTTTGTTCATTGGTCGTTTGCGTATTCGGTTGGTTCGTTTAGTCATTCGTGTATTCGGTTGGTTGGTCATTTGCTTATTCGGTTGGTTGGTTTGTAGTTTGCTCATTCGGTTAATTGGTCGGTCGTGTGGTTATTTGGCTTGTTAGATGGTCCTGTTGGTTCTTTGGTGGTTTTCTAGTGTCGAATTTTTTCTAGTGGTAAATGGTTTCTTGTTTTGCAGATGCACAGTCAAATCAGATGGGGTCGGGTCGAACCCTCTACTGGTACCATGCAATCCAGTACTATCTGTATCATGGCGGTGTATTGTGGTTGTTTGGTTTTTGTTGGTTGGTCGTTGGTTCATTCAGTTGGTCGGTTGGTCGTTTGTTTATTTGTTCGGTTGGTTAATTGGTTGTTTCCTTATTAGGTTGGTTGGTCGATTGCTTATTTGGTTTGTAGGTTGTTTACTCGTTTGGTTATTCGGTTGGTTAGGCACTTGCTTATTCGGTTAATTGGTTGGTCGATTGGTTATTTGTTTGGTCAGTTGGTCCTGTTGGTTCATTGGTTGTTTGTTTACATGTTAGTTTGGTTCGTTGGTCTTTTGCTTATTGTTTTCGTTGGTTGGTTACTAATTATGTTTGTGTTACCTTTGCTTAATAGTTCGCTTAGTCGGTTTGTTGGATTTGCAGGTTTGCTTATTCGGTTGGTTGATTTAGTCGTTTGCGTTTTCGGTTGGTTGGTCATTTGCTTATTCGGTTGGATGGTTTGTAGTTTGCTTATTTGGTTAATTGGTTGGCTGGACGTTGGCTTATTTGGTTGATCGGTTGGTCGTTTGCTTATTCGGTACGTCGGTTGGTTGGTTGTTTGTTTATTCGGTCAGTTGGTTGGTAGGTTGTTTACTTACTAGTTTGGTTGTTCGTCGTTGTCTTATTCGGTCGTTTGATTGGTTGTTTTACATATTTGGTTGGTCGTTTATTTGAGATTGGTTGGTTCGTCGTTTCTTTTTTGGGTGGTTTGCTCTTTCCTTATTAGGTTGGTTGGTTGATTGTTTGCTTATTCGGTTGGTTGCTTGTTTAGTCGTTTGCTTATTCGGTTGGTCGGCTGGTTGGTTTTTGGTTTATTCGTTTCGTTGCTTGGCCGTTTGCTTATTCGGATGGTCGGTTGGCCGTTTTCTTATTCGGTCGGATGGTTGTTTGCTTATTCGGTTGGTTGGTTTGTAGTTTGCTTAGTCGGTTAATTGGTTGGCTTGACGTTGGCTTATTTGGTTGGTCGTTTGCTTATTCGGTAAGTCGGTTGATTTGTTGTTTGTTTCTTGGTCAGTCCGTTGGTAGGTTGTTTACTTATTAGGTTGGTTGGTTCGTCGTTGGCTTATTCGGTCGGTTAATTGTTGTTTAACATATTTAGTTGGTCGTTTGTTGTTTAACATATTTAGTTGGTCGTTTGCTTATTCGGTTGGTCGGCTGGTTGGTTTTTGGTTTATTCGTTTCGTTCCTTGGCCGTTTGCTTATTCGGATGGTCGGTTGGCTGTTTTCTTATTCGGTCGGATGGTTGTTTGCTTATTCGGTTGGTTGGTTTGTAGTTTGCTAAGCGGTTAATTGGTTGGCTGGACGTTGGCTTATTTGGTTGGTCGTTTGCTTATTCGGTAGGTCGGTTGGTTGGTTGTTTGTTTCTTGGTCAGTCGGTTGGTAGGTTGTTTACTTATTAGGTTGGTTGGTTCGTCGTTGGCTTATTCGGTCGGTTAATTGGTTGTTTAACATATTTGGTTGGTCGTTTGTTTGAGATTGGTTGGTTCGTCATTTCTTTTTAGGGTGGTTTGCTCTTTACTTATAAGGTTGGTTGGTTGATTGTTTGCTTATTCGGTTGGTTGCTTGTTTAGTCGTTTGCTTATTCGGTTGGTCGGCTGGTTGGTTTATTCGGTTCGTTGCTTGGCCGTTTTTGCTTATTCGGATGGTCGGTTGGCCGTTTGCTTATTCGGCCGGATGGTTGTTTGCTTGCTTAAAAGGTTGGTTGGCTGGTCCTTTGCTTATTCGTTTGGTTGGTTCATTGGTCGTTTGCGTATTCGGTTTGTTCGTTTAGTCATTCGTGTATTCGGTTGGTTGGTCATTTGCTTATTCGGTTGGTTGGTTTGTAGTTTGCTTATTCGGTTAATTGGTCGGTCGTGTGGTTATTTGGCTTGTTAGTTGTTCCTGTTGGTTCTTTGGTGGTTTTCTAGTGCCTAGTTTTTTTATTGGTGAATGGTTTCTTGTTTTGCAGATGCACAGTCAAGTCGGATGGGGTCGGGTCGAACCCTCTACTGGTACCATGTAATCCAGTACTATCTGTATCATGGCGGTGTATTGTGGTTGTTTGGTTTTTGTTGGTTGGTCGTTGGTTTATTCGGTTGGTCGGTTGGTCGTTTGTTTATTTGTTCGGTTGGTTGATTGGTTGTTTGCTTATTAGGTTGGTTGGTCGATTGCTTATTTGGTTGTTTAATCGTTAGGCACTTGCTTATTCGGTTAATTGGTTGGTCGTTTAGTTATTTGTTTGGTCAGTTTGTCCTGTTGGTTCATTGGTTGTTTGTTTACATATTAGTTTGGTTCGTTGGTCGTTTGCTTATTGTTTTCGTTGGTTGGTTACTAATTAGGTTTGTGTTACCTTTGCTTAATAGGTCGCTTAGTCGGTTTGTTGGATTTGCAGGTTTGCTTATTCGGTTGGATGATTTAGTCGTTTGCGTTTTCGGTTGGTTGGTCATTTGCTTATTCGGTTGGATGGTTTGTAGTTTGCTTATTTGGTTAATTGGTTGGCTGGACGTTGGCTTATTTGGTTGATCGGTTGGTCGTTTGCTTATTCGGTAGGTCGGTTGGTTGGTTGTTTGTTTATTCGGTCAGTCGGTTTGTAGGTTGTTTACTTATTAGTTTGGTTGTTCGTCGTTGTCTTATTCGGTCGGTTGATTGGTTGTTTTACATATTTGGTTGGTCGTTTGTTTGAGATTGGTTGGTTTGTCGTTTCTTTTTAGGGTGGTTTGCTTTTTACTTATTAGATTGGTTGGTTGATTGTTTGCTTATTCGGTTGGTTGCTTGTTTAGTCGTTTGCTTATTCGGTTGGTCGGCTGGTTGGTTTTTGGTTTATTCGGTTCGTTGCTTGGCCGTTTGCTTATTCGGATGGTCGGTTGGCCGTTTTCTTATTCTGTCGGATGGTTGTTTGCCTGCTTATAAGGTTGGTTGGATGGTCGTTTGCTTATTAGGTTGGTTGGTGGGTCGTTCGCTTATTGGGTATGTTGGCTGGTCCTTTGCTTATTCGTTTGTTTGTTTGGTTGTTCGCTTATTCGGTTGGTTCATTGGTCGTATGCGTATTCGGTTGGTTCGTTTAGTCATTCTTGTATTCGGTTGGTTGGTCATTTGCTTATTCGGTTGGTTGGTTTATAGTTTGCTCATTCGGTTAATTGGTCTATCGTGTGGTTATTTGGCTTGTTAGTTGGTCCTGTTGGTTCTTTGGTGATTTTCTAGTGTCTAGTTTTTCTAGTGGTAAATTGTTTCTTGTTTTGCAGATCTGTATCATGGCGGTGTTTTGTGGTTGTTTGGTTTTTGTTTGTTGGTCGTTGTTTCATTCGTTTGGTCGGTTGGTCGTTTGTTTATTTGTTCGGTTGGTTGATTGGTTGTTTGCTTATTAGTTTGGTTGGTCGTTTGCTTATTTGGTTTGTAGGTTGTTTACTCGTTTGCTTATTCGGTTGGTTGGGTACTTGCTTATTCGGTTAATTGGTTGGTCGTTTGGTTATTTGTTTGGTTAGTTGGTCCTGTTGGTTCATTGGTTGTTTGTTTACATATAAGTTTGGTTCGTTGGTCGTTTGCTTATTATTTTCGTTGGTTGGTTACTAATTAGGTTTGTGTTACCTTTGCTTAATAGGTCGCTTAGTCGGTTTGTTGGATTTGCAGGTTTGCTTATTCGGTTGGTTGATTTAGTAGTTTGCGTTTTCGGTTGGTTGGTCATTTGCTTATTCGGTTGGTTGGTTTGTAGTTTGCTTAGTCGGTTAATTGGTTGGCTGGACGTTGGCTTATTTGGTTGGTCGTTTGCTTCTTCGGTAGGTCGGTTGGTTGGTTGTTTGTTTCTTGGTCAGTCGGTTGGTAGGTTGTTTACTTATTAGGTTGGTTGGTTCGTCGTTGGCTTATTCGGTCGGTTAATTGGTTGTTTAACATATTTGGTTGGTCGTTTGTTTGAGATTGGTTGGTTCGTCGTTTCTTTTTAGGGTGGTTTGCTCTTTACCTATAAGGTTGGTTGGTTGATTGTTTGCTTATTCGGTTGGTTGCTTGTTTAGTCGTTTGCTTATTCGGTTGGTCGGCTGGTTGGTTTTTGGTTTATTCGGTTCGTTGCTTGGCCGTTTGCTTATTCGGATGGTCGGTTGGCCGTTTGCTTATTCGGTCGGATGGTTGTTTGCCTGCTTATAAGGTTGGTTGGCTGGATGTTGGCTTATTTGGTTGGTCGTTTGCTTATTCGATAGGTCGGTTGGTTGGTTGTTTGTTTCTTGGTCAGTCGGTTGGTAGGTTGTTTACTTATTAGGTTGGTTGGTTCGTCGTTGGCTTATTCGGTCGGTTGATTGGTTGTTTAACATATTTGGTTGGTCGTTTGTTTGAGATTGGTTGGTTTGTCGTTTCTTTTTAGTGTGGCTTGCTCTTTACTTATAAGATTGGTTGGTTGATTGTTTGCTTATCCGGTTGGTTGCTTGTTTAGTCGTTTGCTTATTCGGTTGTTCGGCTGGTTGGTTTTTGGTTTATTCGGTTCGTTGCTTGGCCCTTTGCTTATTCGGATGGTCGTTTGGCCGTTTGCTTATTCGGTCGGATGGTTGTTTGCCTGCTTATAAGGTTGGTCGGATGGTCGTTTGCTTATTAGGTTGGTTGGTGGGTCGTTCGCTTATTGGGTATGTTGGCTGGTCCTTTGCTTATTCGTTTGGTTCGTTGTTCGCTTATTCGGTTGGTTCATTGGTCGTTTGCATATCCGGTTGGTTCGTTTAGTCATTCGTGTATTCAGTTGGTTGGTCAATTGCTTATTCGGTTGGTTGGTTTGTAGTTTGCTCATTCGGTTAATTGGTCGGTCGTGTGGTTATTTGGCTTGTTAGTTGGTCCTGTTGGTTCTTTGGTAGTTTTCTAGTGTCTAGTTTTTCTAGTGGTGAATTGTTTCTTGTTTTGCAGATGCACAGTCAAGTCAGATGGGGTCGGGTCGAACCCTCTACTGGTACCATGTAATCCAGTACTATCTGTATCATGGCGGTGTATTGTGGTTGTTTGGTTTTTGTTGATTGGTCGTTGGTTCATTCGATTGGTCGTTTGTTTATTTGTTCGGTTGATTGATTGGTTGTTTGCTTATTAGGTTGGTTGGTCGATTGCTTATTTGGTTTGTAGGTTGTTTACTCGTTTGCTTATTCGGTTGGTTGGGCACTTGCTTATTCGGTTAATTGGTTGGTCGTTTGGTTATTTGTTTGGTCAGTTGGTCCTGTTGGTTCATTGGTTGTTTGTTTACATATTAGTTTGGTTGGTTGGTCGTTCGCTGATTGGGTATGCTGGCTGTTCCTTTGCTGATTCCTTCGGTTGGTTGTTCGCTTATTCGGTTGGTTCATTGGTCGTTTGCGTATTCGGTTGGTCGTTTAGTCATTCGTGTATTCGGTTGGTTGGTCATATGCTTATTCGGTTGGTTGGTTTGTAGTTTGCTCATTCGGTTAATTGGTCGGTCGTGTGGTTATTTGGCTTGTTAGTTGATCCTGTTGGTTCTTTGGTGGTTTTTTAGTGTCTAGTTTGACTAGTGGTGAATGGTTTCTTGTTTTGCAGATGCACAGTCAAGTCAGATGGGGTCGGGTCGAACCCTCTACTGGTACCATGTAATCCAGTACTATCTGTATCATGGCGGTGTTTTGTGATTGTTTGGTTTTTGTTGGTTGGTCGTTGGTTCATTCGGTTGGTCGTTTGTTTATTTGTTCGGTTGGTTGATTGGTTGTTTGCTTATTAGGTTGGTTGGTCGTTTGCTTATTTGGTTTGTAGGTTGTTTACTCGTTTGCTTATTTGGTTGGTTGGGTACTTGCTTATTCGGTTAATTGGTTGGTCTTTTAGTTATTTGTTTGGTTAGTTTGTCCTGTTGGTTCATTGGTTGTTTTTTTACATATTAGTTTGGTTCGTTGGTCGTTTGCTTATTATTTTCGTTGGTTGGTTACTAATTAGGTTTGTGTTTCCTTTGCTTAATAGGTCGCTTAGTCGGTTTGTTGGATTCGCAGGATTGTTATTCGGTTGGTTGATTTAGTCGTTTGCGTTTTCGGTTGGTTGGTCATTTGTTTATTCGGTTGGTTGGTTTGTAGTTTGCTTATCCGTTTAATTGGTTGGCTGGACGTTGGCTTATTTGGTTGGTCGTTTGCTTATTCGGTAGGTCGGTTGGTTGGTTGTTTGTTTCTTGGTCAGTCGGTTGGTATGTTGTTTACTAATTAGGTTGGTTGGTTCGTCGTTGGCTTATTCGGTCGGTTAATTGGTTGTTTAACATATTTGGTTGGTCGTTTGTTTGAGATTGGTTGGTTCGTCGTTTCTTTTTAGGGTGGTTTGGTCTTTACTTATAAGGTTGGTTGGTTGATTGTTTGCTTATTCGGTTGGTTGCTTGTTTAGTCGTTTGCTTATTCGGTTGGTCGGCTGGTTGGTTTTTGGTTTATTCGGTTCGTTGCTTGGCCGTTTGCTTATTCGGATGGTCGGTTGGGCGTTTGCTTATTTTGTCGGATGGTTGTTTGCCTGCTTATAAGGTTGGTTGGATGGTCGTTTGCTTATTAGGTTGGTTGGTTGGTCGTTCGCTTATTGGGTATGTTGGCTGGTCCTTTGCTTATTCGTTTGGTTGGTTGGTTTGTAGTTTGCTCATTCGGTTAATTGGTCGGTCGTGTGGTTATTTGGCTTGTTAGTTGGTCCTGTTGGTTCTTTGGTGGTTTTCTAGTGTCTAGTTTTTCTAGTGGTGAATGGTTTCTTGTTTTGCAGACGCACAGTCAAGTCAGATGGGGTCGGGTCGAACCCTCTACTGGTACCATGTAATCCTGTACTATCTGTATCATGGCGGTATATTGTGGTTGTTTGGTTTTTGTTGGTTGGTCGTTGGATCATTCGGTTGGTCGGTTGGTCGTTTGTTTATTTGTTCGGTTGGTTGATTGGTTGTTTGCTTATAAGGTTGGTTGGTCGATTGCTTATTTGGTTTGTAGGTTGTTTACTCGTTTGCTTATTCGGTTGGTTGGGCACTTGCTTATTCGGTTAATTGGTTGGTTGTTTGGTTATTTGTTTGGTCAGTTGGATCTATTGATTCATTGGTTGTTTGTTTACATATTAGTTTGGTTCGTTGGTCGTTATCTTATTAATTTCGTTGGTTGGTTACTAATTAGATTTGTGTTACCTTTGCTTAATAGGTCGCTCAGTCGGTTTGTTGGATTTGCAGGTTTGCTTATTCGGTTGGTTGATTTAGTCGCTTGCGTTTTCGGTTGGTTGGTCATTTGCTTATTCGGTTGGTTGGTTGGTCTTTTAGTTATTTGTTTGGTTAGTTGGTTGGTCGGCTGGTTGGTTTTTGGTTTATTCGGTTCGGTGCTTGACCTTTGCTTATTCAGATGGTCTGTTGGCCGTTTGCTTATTCGGTCGGATGGTTGTTTGCCTGCTTATAAGGTTGGTTGGCTGGACGTTGGCTTATTTGGTTGGTCGTTTGCTTATTCGGTAGGTCGGTTGGTTGGTTGTTTGTTTCTTGGTCAGTCGGTTGGTAGGTTGTTTACTAATTAGGTTGGTTGGTTCGTCGCTGGCTTATTCGGTCAGTTGATTGGTTGTTTTACATATTTGGTTGGTCGTTTGTTTGAGATTGGTTGGTTCGTCGTTTCTTTTTAGGGTGGTTTGCTCTTTACTTATAAGATTGGTTGGTTGATTGTTTGCTTATTCGGTTGGTTGCTTGTTTAGTCGTTTGCTTATTCGGTTGTTCGGCTGGTTGGTTTTTGGTTTATTCGGTTCGTTGCTTGGCCGTTTTCTTATTCGGATGGTCGTTTGGCCGTTTGCTTATTCGGTCGGATGGTTGTTTGCCTGCTTATAAGGTTGGTCGGATGGTCGTTTGGTTATTTGGCTTGTTAGTTGATCCTGTTGGTTCTTTGGTGGTTTTTTAGTGTCTAGTTTGTCTAGTGGTGAATGGTTTCTTGTTTTGCAGATGCACAGTCAAGTTGTTTGGCTTGTTAGTTGGTCCTGTTGGTTCTTTGGTGGTTTTCTAGTGTCTAGTTTTTCTAGTGGTGAATGGTTTCTTGTTTTGCACAGTCAAGTCAGATGGGGTCGGGTCGAACCCTCTACTGGTACCATGTAATCCAGTACTATCTGTATCATGGCGGTATATTGTGGTTGTTTGGTTTTTGTTGGTTGGTCGTTGGTTCATTCGGTTGGTCGGTTGGTCGTTTGTTTATTTGTTCGGTTGGTTGATTGGTTGTTTGCTTATAAGTTTGGTTGGTCTATTGCTTATTTGGTTTGTTGTTTTTTTTACTCGTTTGCTTTTTCGGTTGGTTGGGCACTTGCTTATTCGGTTAATTGGTTGGTCGTTTGGTTATTTGTTTGGTCAGTTAGTCCTGTTGGTTCATTGGTTGTTTGTTTATTTGTTTATTGGTTCGGTTGGTTAATTGGCTGTTCGCTTATAAGGTTGGTTGGTCGATCGCTTATTTGGTTTGTTGTTGTTTTTACTCGTTTGCTTATTCGGTTGGTTGGGCACTTGCTTATTCGGTTAATTGGTTTGTCGTTTGGTTTTTTGTTTGGTCAGTTGGTCCTGTTGGTTCATTGGTTGTTTGTTTACATATTAGTTTGGTTCGTTGGTCGTTTGCTTATTATTTTCGTTGGTTGGTTACTAATTAGGTTTGTGTTACCTTTGCTTAATAGGTCGCTTAGTCGATTTGTTGGATTTGCAGGTTTGCTTATTCCGTTGGTTGATGTAGTCGTTTGCGTGTTCGGTTGGTTGGTCATTTGCTTATTCGGTTTGTTGGTTTGTAGTTTGCTTATTTGGTTAATTGGTTGGCTGGACGTTGGCTTATTTGGTTGATCGGTTGGTCGTTTGCTTATTCGGTAGGTCGGTTGGTTGGTTGTTGTTTGTTTATTCGGTCAGTCGGTTGGTAGGTTGTTTACTTATTAGGTTGGTTGGTTCGTCGTTGGCTTATTCGGTCGGTTGATTGGTTGTTTTAAATATTTGGTTGGTCGTTTGTTTGAGATTGGTTGGTCGTCGTTTCTTTTTAGGGTGGTTTGCTCTTTAGTTATTAGGTTGGTTGGTTGATTGTTTGCTTATTCGGTTGGTTGCTTGTTTAGTCGTTTGCTTATTCGGTTGGTCGGCTGGTTGGTTTTTGGTTTATTCGGTTCGTTGCTTGGCCGTTTGCTTATTCGGATGGTCGGTTGGCTGTTTGCTTATTCGGTCGGATGGTTGTTTGCCTGCTTATAAGGTTGGTTGGCTGGATGTTGGCTTATTTGGTTGGTCGTTTGCTTATTCGATAGGTCGGTTGGTTGGTTGTTTGTTTCTTGGTCAGTCGGGTTGGTTATAAGGTTGGTTGGATGTTCGTTTGCTTATTAGGTTGGTTGGTGGGTCGTTCGCTTATTGGGTATGCTGGCTGGTCCTTTGCTTATTCGTTTGGTTGGTTGGTTGTTTGCTTATTCGGTTGGTTCATTGGTCGTTTGCGTATTCGGTTGGTTCGTTTAGTCATTCGTGTATTCGGTTGGTTGGTCATTTGCTTATTCGGTTGGTTGGTTTGTAGTTTGCTCATTCGGTTAATTGGTCGGTCGTGTGGTTATTTGGCTTGTTAGTTGATTCTGTTTGTTCTTTGGTGTTTTTTTAGTGTCTAGTTTGTCTAGTGGTGAATGGTTTCTTGTTTTGCAGATGCACAGTCAAGTCAGATGGGGTCGGGTCGAACCCTCTACTGGTACCATGTAATCCAGTACTATCAGTATCATGGCGGTGTTTTGTGGTTGTTTGGTTTTTGTTTGTTGGTCGTTGGTTCATTCGGTTGGTCGGTTGGTCGTTTGTTTATTTGTTCGGTTGGTTGATTGGTTGTTTGCTTATTAGGTTGGTTGGTCGTTTGCTTATTTGTTTTGTAGGTTGTTTACTCGTTTGCTTATTCGGTTTGTTGGGTACTTGCTTATTCGGTTAATTGGTTGGTCTTTTGGTTATTTGTTTGGTTAGTTGGTCCTGTTGGTTCATTTACATATTAGTTTGGTTCGTTGGTCGTTTGCTTATTATTTTCGTTGATTGGTTACTAATTAGGTTTGTGTTACCTTTGCTTAATAGGTCGCTTAATCGGTTTGTTGGATTTGCAGGTTTGCTTATTCGGTTGGTTGATTTAGTCGTTTGCGTTTTCGGTTGGTTGGTCATTTGTTTATTCGGTTGGTTGGATTGTAGTTTGCTTAGTCGGTTAATTGGTTGGCTGGACGTTGGCTTATTTGGTTGGTCGTTTGCTTATTCGGTAGGTCGGTTGGTTGCTTGTTTGTTTCTTGGTCAGTCGGTTGGTAGGTTGTTTACTTATTAGGTTGGTTGGTTCGTCGTTGGCTTATTCGGTCGGTTAATTGGTTGTTTAACATATATGGTTGGTCGTTTGTTTGAGATTGGTTGGTTCGTCGTTTCTTTTTAGGGTGGTTTGCTCTTTACTTATAAGGTTGGTTGGTTGATTGTTTGCTTATTCGGTTGGTTGCTTGTTTAGTCGTTTGCTTATTCGGTTGGTCGGCTGGTTGGTTTTTGGTTTATTCGGTTCGTTGCTTGGCCGTTTGCTTATTCGGATGGTCGGTTGGCCGCTTGCTTATTCGGTCGGATGGTTGTTTGCCTGCTTATAAGGTTGGTTGGATGGTCGTTCGCTTATTAGGTTGGTTGGTGGGTCGTTCGCTACTTGGGTATGCTGGCTGGTCCTTTGCTTATTCGTTTGGTTGGTTGTTCGCTTATTTTGTTGGTTCATTGGTCGTTTGCGTATTCGGTTGGTTCGTTTAGTCATTCGTGTATTCGGTTGGTTGGTCATTTGCTTATTCGGTTGGTTGGTTTGTAGTTTGCTCATTCGGTTAATTGGTCGGTCGTGTGGTTATTTGGCTTGTTAGTTGGTCCTGTTGGTCCTTTGGTGGTTTTCTAGTGTCTAGTTTGTCTAGTGGTGAATGGTTTCTTGTTTTGCAGATGCACAGTCAAGTCGGATGGGGTCGGGTCGAACCCTCTACTGGTACCATGTAATCCAGTACTATCTGTATCATGGCGGTGTATTGGTTGGTCGTTGGTTCATTCGGTTGGTCGGTTGGTCGTTTGTTTATTTGTTCGGTTGGTTGATTGGTTGTTTGCTTATTAGGTTGGTTGGTCGATTGCTTATTTGGTTTGTAGGTTGTTTACTCGTTTGCTTATTCGGTTGGTTAGGCACTTGCTTATTCGGTTAATTGGTTGGTCGTTTGGTTATTTGTTTGGTCAGTTGGTCCTGTTGGTTCATTGGTTGTTTGTTTACATATTAGTTTGGCTTGTTGGTCGTTTGCTTATTGTTTTCGTTGGTTGGTTACTAATTAGGTTCATGTTACCTTTGCTTAATAGGTCGCTTAGTCGGTTTGTTGGATTTGCAGGTTTGCTTATTCGGTTGGTTGATTTAGTCGTTTGCGTTTTCGGTTGGTTGGTCATTTGCTTATTCGGTTGGATGGTTTGTAGTTTGCTTATTTGGTTAATTAGTTGGCTGGACGTTGGCTTATTTGGTTGATCGGTTGGTCGTTTGCTTATTCGGTAGGTCGGTTGGTTGTTTGTATGTTTATTCGGTCAGTCGGTTGGTAGGTTGTTTACTTATTAGGTTGGTTGTTCGTCGTCGTCTTATTCGGTCGGTTAATTGGTTGTTTTACATATTTGGTTGGTCGTTTGTTTGAGATTGGTTGGTTTGTCGTTTCTTTTTAGGGTGGTTTGCTCTTTACTTATTAGGTTGGTTGGTTGATTGTTTGCTTATTTGGTTGGTTGCTTGTTTAGTCGTTTGCTTATTCGGTTGGTCGGCTGGTTGGTTTTTGGTTTATTCGGTTCGTTGCTTGGCCGTTTGCTTATTCGAATGGTCGGTTGGCCGTTTTCTTATTCGGTCGGATGGTTGTTTGCCTGCTTATAAGGTTGGTTGGATGGTCGTTTGCTTATTAGGTTTGTTGGTGGGTCGTTCGCTTATTGGGTATGTTGGCTGGTCCTTTGCTTATTCGTTTGTTTGGTTGGTTGTTCGCTTATTCGGTTGGTTCATTGGTCGCTTGCTTATTGGGTTGGTTGGTTGGGTGTTTGCTTATTTCCTTTTTTCGGTTGGTTGTTTGCTTATTCGGTTGGTTCGTTGGTCGATTGCGTATTCAGTTAGTTCATTGTTTACTCATTCGTTTATTCTGTTGTTTGATCAGTTGCTTATTCGGTTGGTTGGTTGGTTGGTTTGTAACTTGCTCATTCGGTAAATTGGTTGTTCGTGTGGTTATTTGGTTGGTTGGTTGGTCCTGTTGGTTCATTGATGGTTCTTGTGTCCAGTCCAGTTTGTCTAGTGGTAAATGGTTTCGTGTTTGGCAGGTGCACAGTCAAGTCAGATGGGGTCGGGTCGAACCCTCTACTGGTACCATGTAATCCAGTACTATCTGTGTCATGGTGGTGTTTCGTGGTTGTCTTGTTTGTGCTTTTTTGGTTTGTCGGTTGGTTTGCCGTTGGTTTATTCGGTTCGCCGGTTGGTCGTTTATTTGGTCGGTTGGTTTGTTGGTTGTTTGCTTATTATGTTGGCTGGTTGGTCGTTTGCTTATTCGGTTTGTTGGTTGTTCAATCGTTTGCTTATTCGGTTGGTTAGTCGTTTGCTTATTGGGTTAATTGGTTGGTCGTTTAGTTATTTGTTTGGTTAGTTCGTACTGTTGGTTAATTGGTGGTTTCTTGCGTCTAGTTTGTATGTTTGCTTTTTTATCTTATTTTCGCATAGTTTTCCTGCGTTTTGTTTTCGCTTTGTCTTTGCATTGTGCTTTGCTCTGTATGTTTAATTTGTTCTTTGCTTTATATTTTAAATTTGTTCTTTGCTTTATATGTTAATAATTCTTTATTTTGTAGCTGGTGTGGTGTTGTGTGGTGTGGTGTTGTGTGGTGCGGCCTGGTGTGGTATGGTGTGGTATGGTGTGCGCGTCGTTTTGTCGCGTCATTGCGTGCCGCGCTATTTATTTATTTGTTTTTTTATTATTTATTTTGCTTATTAATTGTGTATTTTGCTTTACTTTGTATGTTGTTTATTTGTTCTTTGTTTTGTAGCTTGTGTGGTGTGGGGTGTGGGGTGTGGTGTGGTGTGGTGTGGTGCGGTGTGAGGTGGTGTGCGGTGCACATTTCGTCGCGTGTCGCGCCGTTGCGTGTATCGTTATTTGTTTATTTTTCTATTTATTTAACTATTGTTGTTTTGCTTTGCTTTGTATGTTAATTTGTTCTTTGCTTTGTAGCTGGTGTGGTGGGGTGGGATGTGGTGTGGTGTGGTGTGGTGAGGAGTGGTGTGGTTTGCGCGTTGGTTTGTCGCGTCGTCGCGTGTTGCGCTATTTCTTTCTTTCTGTACTTATTTATTGTTTGTTTGTTATTTTGCTTTGCTTTGTGTGTTGTTAATTTGTTCTTTGCTTTGTAGCTTTTTGTTTTGCTTTTTTTCTGCAGACATTGATGTCTGCGCAGACGAGGTTGTCTGCTTAAGGTTGGCTTCTTGTATGGGACTTCCAAAGTACCAGTTTCGCCAAAGCCTGCAGGAAGGTATTGTAATAGGCCTTGCAGCCGGTAGTAGGTCTTGTGCCTAAAGGGTGTCCGGCTGTCCGTAGGGCAAATGGGAGCGGCCCCGCCTGTAACCTCTGCGTCATAGTACAAGTCAGGGTTGCGCATTGCTGGACGACACTATCTTACGTCAAGGTCAGAGCTGTGAATTGGAATAACATCAAGGAACCCAGCCAATATTTACCTTCATCTAGAATGTGGATTCGATATAACCATCGTGTGTACAAAGGAAATATAACGTTTGGTTTTCTGAAGTAAAGTCATCATCGGTGTCCTCAAGATATAAAAGAGGCAGCATACACAGGACTCGATTGCTCACTCTTTGAATATAGAAGCATGTATCAGTGACTCCCAGGGCGTTGTCCTCCGAAAAGTGAAACAGATCAGAACAGAACTCCTAGATTTGTAACTAGCAGTTACTCATTTGAAACTAGGAGTATGGCTGGAATACTAGAAATATTGAGATGGGAGTTATATAAGAGAGAGTAGGCTTTTTCTATTGTACAAGCCTAGAGAGTGCTAAGCATTCCATCAGATAATATTGCTACCTCAGCTATGCGCTGTAGAAGTCATCATTGGCATTTCAGACGTCTACTGGAAAAACTGATATTTACGAGAAGTTCTTCTTTCCTGAGAACATTAGAGATTGGAAGACCTTCGATGAGATAGTGCAGAGAATAAATCTACAAATTTTACCTCTTTGGTGAGAACTAGGGGCTACTAGGTGAATGTTATTTGACTATCACCAGTAACAATTCTGTTTCTGAATTCGAACTAGACTGAATTTACTATCAGTCAATGGCTATGCTGCACCGTGTCTGTGTAGCCGAGGGCTACTTCGTGTCTGTGAAGCAGCTACCTCGTGTAGCTTCTACATATGTATTCCAGCCTTTGCATCCGTGTCCGTGGGGACTATGAAAGCAGGGTCCTCGTCCCAGTCCCCGGGTGCAGTTGTTTTCGATGTACTTAAAACATTACCTTACATTGTTAATCAGCCATCAGCTTTGCAAGTAAGAACATGTAAGAGCATCGAAAACAATTGTAGCGAATGCTTTCATTATTCATTCTATAAATATAATTTTTAGCTCACCTGTCACGTAGTGACAAGATGAGATTTTGTGATTACGTTTTGTCCGTCGTGCGTGCGTCCGTTCATCCGTAAACAATTATTTCGTGAAGGTTGACCGATAGAGAATAAAATGGGACATACCATTTTGTGAAAATGAATCAGAATGGGCTTAGATCAGTCTTTGCTTGCCATGGTTTCATTGGTCCTTAAAGCAAGCCGCAAGTAACCTGACCAAGTTGCACAGATGTGCAGGCTGATCTTAATCGTTGCTAGGTACACATGTAATTTGTACTTTGTTCAACTTTTAAGTGCTTTTTTCGTGCCAGATTTGTTTTTGGTAACTTTTCCTGAAATCAGACAAAGACGGTTTCGTTTCGTTTAACCCTTAAATTCCAGTATAATCAAACAGTATATATTCTATCAGATGCCGCGTGATTTGGTATCTGATCCGTGTCTACAATGTTTGTCAATGTCCCAGTCCATAAGCCAAGTCCAGAGTTTAGTTATACAGCCCTCTGACGTCAGAAGTATTTGTGCTGCTATAAATAGTATTGACAGGATCTTGTACATGGTCATCAAAAGCCACTTGGACAATAGCAGGCAGGAAGCTTTTTTATTTAATTTGTTGTAGTGTGCTGGTAGGGTTGGTTGAATATTGTATGTTGTGTTTCGTGTGTTTTCTTTATTTTCAATCAATGTACAGTCGTCTCTCGTTATCTTAATCTCAAAGGACTTGAAATTAGGTTGAGATAATAGTAGTTGAAGAACAAGAGGACAATGAAGGTTCTGTATCGCTCACCTGAGTCTATTCGTCACCTTGTTTTTGATCCCACCTGACCCATATTCAAACATATTCAAGATTTTATAAAGGCAAACATTCTTGGCAAGTTTCATGAAGCTTGAACAAAAATGCAGTCTCAAGTATGATTTGACCAATTTTGTTTGTTTGATTTGAGGTTTATACTATTTAGGTCATTTTGGAGACGTTGCTTCCAATTATGTGGGACTTTTACCCGACATTGAGATGAAAGGTCCGCCCCTTCATGTCTGACAGCATTTATATTTCTGCAGCCTGAAGGTTGATTTCAATCATTTCTAATCTGTAGCATGCTTAAGGCGGGGAAGTTATGAAACAAAATTAGGTCGAGTGATGACATTGTTTTTCTAAAAATAGCCAAAAGAAGGTTGATTTCAATCATTTCAATTCTCTGTAGCATGCTTATGGTGGGGAAGTTATGAAGTTATGAAACAAAATTAGGTCGAGTGATGACATTGTTTTTCTAAAATAGCCAAAAAAACTTTGACCATGATCCAAACACCCTGAAAGTCTGAACTGCTTGACATACTGTATTATCATACTGAATATTTGTTTAAAGTTTTAATAACTCCTTTTGTTCAAAGTTATAATAAGCCCTAAAAGGCGGGAAAACCCTGAAGGGGTAGCCTGGCAAACAGCATAGGCCCAGATCAGACGTCGCAGAATGTGGCATCTGATCAGGGTCTGCACTGTTTGCTAAAAGCATTTTCTGTCAAATACAATACCCCTCCTGACCAAGGTATTACAAAAAGAGGACAATTCTGAGCAAGTTTGATGATGATTGGACTAAATCTGTGGCCTCTAGAGTGTCAACAAGGTTTTTCTATGATTTAACACAACGAAATACTTTTTGACCCCACATGACCCATATTCGAATTTGACCTAGATATTGTCAAGATGATCATTCTGAGCAAGTTTGATGATAATTAGACTAAAATTGCAGTCTCTAGAGTGTAAACAAGGTTTTTCTATGATTTGACCTACTTTTGACCGCACATCACACATATTCGAACTTGACAGAGATATTGTCAGGATGATCATTTTGAGCAAGTTTGGGGATGATTGGACCAAAACTGTGGCCTCTAGAGTGTTTACAAGGTTTTTCTATGATTTGACCTACTGACCTATTTTATGGCCGACATGACCCATAATCGAACTTGACCTAGATATTGTCAGGATGATCATGCTGAGCAAGTTTGAGGATGACTGGACCAAAACTGTGGCCTCAAGTGTCAACAAGGTTTTTCTATGATTTAACACAATGAAATACTTTTTGACAGAGATATTGTCAGGATGAACATTCTGACCAAGTTTGAGGAAGATTGGACCAAAACTGTGGCCTCTAAGTTGTTAACAAAGTTTTTCTATGACCTAATTTGTTATCCGACATGACCCATAATCGAACTTGACCTAACTATTGTCAGGATGATCATGCTGAGCAAGTCTGAGGATGACTGGACCAAAACTGTGGCCTCTAGGGTGTTAACAAGGTGTTTCTATGATCTGACCTACTGACCTACTTTTTGACCTGAAAAGACCCATATTCAACCTTGACCTAGATACTTTCAAGATAATCATTCTGAGCAAGTTTGATTATAATTAGACTTAAAATTGCAGTCTCTAGAGTGTAAACAAGGTTTTTCTATGATTTGACCTACTTTTGACGCCACATGACACATATTCGAATTTGACCTAGATATTGTAGAGATGATCATTCTGAGAAAGTTAGATGATTTGACCAAAACTGTGGCCTCTAGAGTGTTAACAAGGTTTTTCATTTATCTGACCTACTGACCTACTTTTTGACCCGACATGACCCTTATTCGATCTTGACCAAGATATTTTCAAGATGATCATCCTGAGCAAGTTTGAGGATGATTGGACTAAAATTGTGGCCTTTAGAGTTTTAACAAAGTTTTCCTTTGATTTGACCTGGTGACCTACTTTTTGACCCGACTTCACCCATATTCGAACTTGACCGACATATTGTCATGATGATCATTTTTGCCAAGTTTGATGATGATTGGATCAAACTGTTGCCTCTAGAGTGTTAACAAGAAAAAGTTTACGCACACACGACGCACGACGAACGACGACACCGGACATCTCACAGTCACAAAAGCTCACCATGACCTTCGATCAGGTGAGCTAAAAAGGTATCGTACGCAAATATTGAGAAATTTTTAACAATAATACACACACTCGTACCTAACGTTTCGTAAACCATTGATTTTTCTTGGCAATTTGACCTCACTTAGCGCAGTGGGAGCTGATGGCTCTGTTGAGGTCTGCTTATAACTGTATGTGTATCCACGTTATATTTCGTTCCATAGGTCGCGGGTGCCGGGAAAGGTATGAGAATCTCGTGATTGGAGACAAACTTTATAATATTGAGCCAGCGCATGACAAAACCTACAAAAAGACATATGCGCCAAACGAAGACTCAGATCAGCTTGCGTATCCATGCAGTCTGATCAGAGTCTTCGTTGTGCGCTCTAAGGATATGCGCTCTAGAATAGCTAAGGACCAAATGCTCCTCCATGTAGCATGAGAATTCTGGCTATACTATATGGATGCCCATGCTGATCGGATTCTTCGCTGGACGCACATGTCTTATTGTAGGTTTTGTCGTGCGCTGGCTCATATTATATGACCCATGTCATAAGAAACAAGGGGACCTGTTTTATGTTGTTGTTGTTTTTATCATATGCGTCAACAGAGGCAAAGATTCAAGTTTTTCAAACTTACAGTTTCGAAATGTATTTGCTGGCACAGTTTCAAAGATAAGTTTTCTCATGACGTGGCTCAAAATGGAAACACCCTGTGGCTAATATATGGAACTAATATGAGAAGAATTTTGTTCTAGACTTTCATTACGAAAACACGCCTATACAAATACCTTGTAAACTTTACCACCGAAAAAAGGCATATTTTAAGATGAATAAAATGTAATATTTTTTTCCTATTTCTGCTCAAAATATAGATTGTTGGTATTCGTTAGAACTGCCTCGATGAGGCGGTTCTAACGAATACCCACAATCTATATTATAGAGCAGAAATAAGAAAAATAAGGTTTACCCCTGCAAACCCCAGCTTTACTATATAAAAGTGGGGTTAGTTTATACTAATTTATTTTAGTTCGATTGCGATGAAAGCTTTAAGCTTATTGAATCGCTCTCGAACACTCATTCCGGGTGTTTTCACGCGCGCGCGAGAGAGAGGCAGTGTATTTTACACCACTGCTACCCATTTATACCTGGGTGGAGTGGGGCAGTGTCATTACGTATCTTGCCCAAGGACACACCTCAAGAAAAGTGGGGTTCAAGGGGGTCAGAATTTTATGGGCGTGTTTTCGTGATGATTCAAGTTACATGTACAACTCTTCTAAAATATGATACCAGTGAAACAGATTATAAAGAATAAATGGATCAAAGTCTGATCAGAGTCTATGCCGTTCACTCTGTCGATCCCAAAGGATCCAGAAAACATTCTGATCAGACTGCGCTGAAATTTAAGAGCATCAAGAGCGCCGTTAATCCTACTTGGCATATGATCCCAATAACAGCGATGTGAACAAGTTCGTGAAATGAAATATCCTGTATACAGGCTGTGATGCTCGTTAGGATCGCCCCAGTGAGACGGTTCTAAAAAGTTACCACAGTCTGTGCTTTCGATCAAAATAGGGAAAATAATGAACCCCCCTGTATTCACTTATAAAGAGGGGCATATAGAGACACCTGGACATGGACATGTTGACATGGTGAGGCGGCTCTAACTAGTAACCACGATCTGTAATAAATACCCCCGTATTAACTGAAAAAGTGGAGCAATATGGGGGCATTAGTTACACGAACCATCGCGAAAACATGCCAATAAACATTATTTTACTTATTTCTGTTCCAGGACATAGGTTGTGGGTACTCGTTAGAACCGCCTCAATGCGGCAGTTATAACGAGCACCCAAAACCTATGTTTGGAGCATAAATAAGAAAAATACCAGACACTTTCATTAAAAAAATGCCTTTTTGAGGTTTGAAAACTGTAATGTATCACACGGATGTGTTATCGTAATGGGTGTGCAACTTTTCCGACTCCCTTATATAGAGTGAGTAAACCAAACACATTTAAACCTCTGTCAAAGGATAAGAGAGATTAAGCTTCCAACTGCTGACGAAAATAAGTCAAATTTTGTAAAAGGTTTGAAACTTTGCAGTAAAAACATAAATGGAATAAGAGGGAAAATTCTTGAACTTTTAGCTTTTCTTGAACTTTAACCTTCAGGAAACAAAGATTGACAGTTCAATTACCACATCTGAGCTTTTCCCTGGAACTTGTCAGTACAGTGTCTATAGAAAAGACAGGAACTCTCATGGCGGTGGGGTGAAGTTGCTCATTCGCAGAGACATCCCTCACATGCCTTTCATGGGATTGGAAAATGACACCGAATCGGTCTGGGTTAAGGTTTTTGCAAATAAAATTTCTCACTTCGTAGCAAGTTGTTATCGACCATCAAATGGTATAGTCGAAAACTTGAAGTTGTTTACAGATCAGCTGAATTGCATTAGGTCGCGGCACAAGGTTAAAAAAAACTCCCGACTGACCATGTTCTAGGTGACCTCAACTTCAGAGACATTGTTTTGCCCCAGAGGCTTAGCAAACAAGGTACAATGCTGACTCAGTCCGAAGGACAAATATTAATTGACATTATGAAGGATCATGGCGTAGTACAATATGTTAACTTCCCGAATCGTGATAAGAATACATGGGATCTGATCCTTACGACTTTGCCAGGACAGTTTGAAGATATGCAGTCTCCAGATAAACTAAGTAACCATGATATTGTCTCCGAATATGTAAAAATCACCCTTCAAGAAACCTCGGAGGAAGATGTACTCGTATCAAAAAGGTGAGTATGAAATTATGAGAAAGGATGCGCTCAAATTTTCAAAGGAGAAATGCTTTAATGGTCATTCAGATTCGGTCTGTTCAGGAGAACTTCGATTTGATAACTTCTTTCATTCATACTTCGGCTGAAAATCACATCCCCTCAAAAACTAGTAGGTCTGTATTTTTGAATTCATGGAACACACCAGAGATAAGAAAAATTCGCAGAAGGAATAATTTTCGTGCAAAGGCAAAAAGGACGGGAAGTGGTAAACTCCGGACAAAGGGGGAGTTCCAGCCTATAGTAAATTTCCATAGGGTTCTGCCCACTTACAGATTTCCATGATATTGTGCAGAATTAATGCCTGGTAAATGGTTGTTCATTACTTAGCTATTTCACTCTCATATCTGTTTTCATGCGGGTGAATCACAATATTGTGGCTTTTTTTAAATTTCAGCATGTTATATCAGCCTTACAGGCAGAGATTTGACTTTATATAAATTCAGAAGGGTGTATAACCGCAATGGCTTCAGCACCCAATTTCGTAAGGTCGTTCTTCGATATAGGGAAATTGGGTGCGGCATGGATATTATACGACGGGCTGCGTGCGTGGTGGTTGGCCCGGTCGCGGTTGGCGGCTTTGCTTCCCTCTTTGGTTGCGCGCCGGTGGGTCGGGCCTCGGGTTCTGTGACGGCTCCAACGTAAAGGCTTGTTGGGGGTTAAAGAGATACTGTTGGTTGGTGCCTGGTGCTCTGTCTCTGGTCGGGCTCATCGGAGTCTAACTGTTGGTTTTCTTTTGCTCCAGCATTTCAGTGGTTTCTTGCTGTCGAGTCCTCACCGTTGTCTCACCTCTGTGGTTCTTTGATTTCTATGTTCACGGAGATGTTGCACTGATGAGTTGGGAGGCCTTCATGCGGACTGGACAAATTATTTGTCTAAATCGCGACGGAAGTAAGGGCGAGGATTGTGGCCACGTAAAATCGATTTAAGCCCCCCAGTGGAAATCTTCCACTGACCGTTCCAAGGCGGCTCTTCTGTGGCGATTTATTTATGTTGTTGTTTGTTACTTACTGTGTGTATCACTTGTGTCTTTTAATTTTGGATGGCCATATGGCCATTTTGTGGGAAAGTAACTGTCCATATGGCCTTCCTTTGTTTAGGTTTCCATTATGGTCTGGTCGCTTAATGTTTGTATTTCTTTCCCTTTGGTGTCTTTTATGGATGGAGTAAGTTAATTGTATCAATTCCTGATCTTTGTTTTACTTCTACTTTTTAAATTTGAATTTATTCCATAGAAACTTAGCAAGGTATGTGGCTCAGATGTTCAAAATAAATGAATGGTCTAGCTACTTTTTCATATTGTCAGCAGCCATCAAAGACTCCCAAAAATGTCATATTTGCACCGTTATGGGTTGCACTTTAGAAAATACCATTTTACAAACAAGTTTTAAATAAAAATGCATGGCAAACAGGATGTTTTTTTTCAATTTCAGTAATATAGAAAATTTTCTGAAGAAAATTTTGATATATAATTTCTTGATATGCGCTGAAAACTTTTCAAGATATCACCATAATTATAGAGGCGGTACTTCGTTATCTTTTCAAGACTTTGAACACAACCCTCTGGTTATGCACACCATACCCATAGGAGAGTGGTGTTTACTTTATTGAAATTCCTTAAAAATGATCTATTAAGAATGCCATAGTGGTAGAAATCATATTGTTCTCCCCTGCTGATTATTAATAAATTACAGGATCACTTATCAGGAAAACGACAGTAAAAAAAAAATGTGGTAGTGTCCGTAACCATGATACATTTTATTACTGTTGGTAGCTTGAATAAAAAATTCTTTTTTTAATACTTTGTGTATAATAACCTTTATTTAAACAGAATTATTATTTTTTTCCAATAACTCATCATCCTGTGTGCATGATTTTGTGGTTACGGGCACTACAAAAATGCTGTAGTATCCGTAACCTGAAAACAAACGCCTTTTTACTGATATTGATATTAAAATCTGGGAAACATTACTTTAATAATACTTTCCAAAATGATATTATATGTCTTCAGACTAATCAATTATAACTCAATTGTTCCAAATGGATGACACAACAATGTACACTTTTTGATGCAAGATTGTGCAATAATTTAAAAAATTGCATCTCCATGAAAAAAAATAAAACTGGTGTGTCTACATGGTTGTTGACTGTCTTGTTTTGAAGTTTTATGACAGAGTAAGTATTCTCTATAATAATAAAGCAGAAGAATCTAATTAGCAAAGTCCCAAGGGTATCTGCAGAGGATAAGTAATCAGCTACTATGTTTTTGTAGTGTCCGTAACCATATCTATGGGGTCACATATCAGTAACATTTATGAATAAATGTCTGATCATTGGCAGGTTTTAGTTTTAATTTCATCTATAAATAATGCACTGAATGCTAAAATAGCCACTGGAATTATTATTATTATTGTTTATTTTTTTTTTTTTTCATAATTTAATAGAAAATCATATAATTAGGGGGGCAGCAGAGCGAAACTGCATAAACGTTCTGATTTTATTTAACAAACACGGTAGGCTTGTGCAAAAATACTAGCAGTTCTTTAATTTAATACATTCCATAGGCGTTGAATATCTGAAGTTATGATACATCTCTCAAGAACTAAATTGGTTACGGACACTACAAGAAATTTCAATATCTAGTTTAAGCATTATACTTATATTCCAGTTTCTTTGAAACACTTATTCCTGTATCAATTTTAACTCTTAATTTAATGGATTATTATTGTTGTTGTTTTTTTTCACAATACAATAACACCCCCGTGTGACATAGTTACTTTTTGATTTGCGATATGTTACTGGTTTGAACTCCAAACATAGCCTGATGGTGCTCATTAGAACTGCCTCATTGTTTGTTTGATTTTAGGTCTAACGTCCCCGTCAACACTCTATAGGTCATTTTGGAGACACTGCTTCCAATTTGTGAGACTTTTACCGGACACTGAGATGAAATGACATTTCAAGCTCTACCGCCCAATAATTATACCAATAAGGTTTATAAGCATGGACTGTCTGACTTGCACACTGTTCCTAGGCAGGCTTGGACCCTCTAAGCAGTTGATTTACCAGTATTCATGGGTGGTCGGCTTCAGCTCTGCGTGGAAGCATCATGCACCCCAATCTATTTCACCACGCCCCAAAGGGCAGGGACTGGGGTTTAAAGGCCCCATCAACACAATATAGGTCATTTTCACTTTTTGAGATGTTGCCTCTAATTTTGTGGATTTTTTACCCCACGCTTAGATGAAATGACATCTCAAGGCCTGCCGCCCAATGAAACCAATAGGGTTTATATGCATGGACAGTCTGACTCTCATCACTTTGCCTGGGCAGGTTTAAACCTTCTAAGCAGTTTACCATTACTCATATTATAGAAGGTCTAAGTCTGTCCAGGCAAAGTGATACTGTATGTAAGTCTCATGTGCGGTCGGATTCAGCTCTGCATGGAAGCACCATGCAACCCAATCTATTTTTTCAGTCATGAAATGTTCAAATTTCTAGCTTTTAACTTGTAAATACATGTATGTTAAATTGTTAATTGTGGTTATGTTTATCTAATTCTAGTCTCCTTACCTAACATGAAATGTTCAAATTTTTAACCTTTAACTTGTTAATATATTGAATTATTTACCGTTATTTCTATCAAATTCTAGTCTTTATCACAGGGCAATTGTAAAAGCTATACTGAAATCTTAAACCAAAATTATTTAACATCATGTACATCTTTTGTTTGTTTTGTTTGATTTGAGGTTTAACGTCCCCGTTAACACTGTATAGGTCATTTTGGAGAGGTCACTTCCAATTTTGTGGGACTTTTACCCGACATTGAGATGAAATGACACCTCAAGCCCTGCTGCCCAATGAAACCAATAGGGTTTATAAGCATGGACGGGCCGACTCCCACTGCTTTGCCCGGGCAGGCTTAGATCCTCTAAGCGGTCTACCAGTATGCATGTGTGGGTCGGTTTCAGCTCTGCGTGGTAGCATCATGCAGTCCATCTATTTCTTCAAGCCCCGATGGGCGGGCCGATTATATTACATCTACTTTGTATCAAATATTTAACATGTCTGACAATTTTACATAGCTATATATACAGTAAAATAAAAATCAAAAATGAGTTCCTTTAAGAACAATGAAAACAGTCATAAGAAAGAAGATGGGCCATACTACGTAGTTTCGGCTAATAAAGCCTCATCAGTGACCCTGTAATGATCCGGCAAAGAAAGCCAGAGGAAACGTACTACAATTTTGCGAATTTCGAATAGGCAGTCGATTCAAAGACTGATATAAATCCAAAAGGGGTCCAAATAATTAAAAACCTGTCTAGAATGAGTCTAAACCAATGATGATTTATTTCTGATTTCTCAGAATATTCACGATGATCTCAAAGGACCAAAAGTAAAATGTAAACTGCACTATGGTTGATGTACGGGGAGACGTTTTACCGCCGCCACACGGCACAACACCAGTAAGTTTGTTTTTGGTTTTTTGTTTGATTTGAGGTTTAACGTCCCTGTCAACACTGTATAGGTCATTTTCGAGATGTTGCTTCCAATTTCGTGGGACCTTTACACGATATTGAGATAAAATGACATCTCAACCCCTGTTGCCCAATGAAACCAATAAGGTTTATAAGCACGGAAGTTCTGACTCCCACCATTTTGACTGGGCAGGCTTAGATCCTCTAAGCGGTTTACCAGTATTCCTGTGCGGTTGGTATTGGCTCTGCGTGGAGGCATCATGCAGCTCATCTATTTCTTCAAGCCCCGATGGGCAGGGGGCCTATGTAACAAAAAAAAAATAATGTTTGCTTTTGGTGGCAATTAATAGTTGAAAAATGTACATTCCTGGTGTTTTTTTTTTTTTTTTTTTTTTTTTACTTATCATCTGATTTTGGAGACCATTTTAAATTAAATTTGCTTTATACAAAGACCTGATACATGAATGTACGATTTAACTATTTGATTCGCCTAAAAATGCTGTAGTGTCCGTAACATTTTGCACCACTTAAGTTTCAATATTTAAAAGTTGCTGGAAATTTATCAAATTTTCATCCTATAGGTTGGCTTAAATTGTGTTATGAATTAGTCTTTCTATTTGATTTGCTTAGCATACTAATTTTATATTTTTAAATCAGGGTTTCACTTTTTGGTACATTATGTGTTTCCGTTTATTGGGACATACTATGTTAAATTTCAAACATTCCAGCAAATATTTTCCTGTTTAATTTATTTTGTAATTTATAATATATATTTTTTCACTGGGTATTTCTTTAAAAAAAAGTAAACAGCTGATTGAAATTTGAAAAAAAAATAAGCATTGTTAAATTTGTAGTGTCCGTAACCATTTTAGCTGTGATAAATCGTTTGATTTTTTTTTCATTCAACTTATGTCGAAAGAACTACATCTTGTTTTCAGTTTGTGCATATGACTTTGATGTCTAGTTTAAATAAGTTTCATTTGGAATGATTGGCTTATCTGGATTATCATAATAAAGTTTTGGCTTATTATTTTTGTGTCTTGAACAGTGATGGCAACTTATGTGCATTATTTTTTCTTCAAGCTTTATTACTTTTGCAAAGACTGATTATTTTTATTTGTTAGTGTTCCTAGTCATGTTTAAAGCACAGTTAATAAAATTTAATATGGTTAATGTTGTTTAGCTATAGTGTTATGCACACCCTGTAGTGTCCGTAACCACTTTCCACCCACATACATGTGAAGCATCAAAAAACATATTTGTACCACTCTCCGTCCGAATAGCTGCAAATGCTATACATTTGGGATACTAACCCCTATGAAAAATTTTTTTTATAAGACTTTGTGCAAAGTTTATTTTATGCTACCATGTGCAACCTAGGTGGCCACAATACTGTGATTTACCCGATTATAAATCTACAATGTTTTGTTTATTTCCATTTACGAAAATAGGGGTACCCTGAAACAAGTGTATATATACATAACAGCTTCTTATGTTTTGGAGTTATTTTGTTCTCAGGCATCTTTGTAGTCATTTGTGATTATTTTTGTATAACATTTGCTATTGTTCAGTTAAAGTTCCATAGACCATGATCAATTCATATGGATCAGACCCCAGATTTCACAACCATAAAATCTTTTGGAGTATGTTTGACTTTTGATTTCACATTGTTGCAGTTCTTGTCACCCAATCATTTTAATATGAAAGTTGCCCATGTATATGTAGAACATTTTGTCAAATTTTCTTGAAAATCTGAGACCGGTAACATACTGCATTTGAACATTGAATAGTAGTGGTCATATTTTTTTGAATTTTTTTCAAACCAATAAATTTTGTAGATATGGTATAACATTTTCAATCGAGAAATTGCTCACTAACATATATATGCACATGAATATACCGTATGTATGTTTAAACCTTGATTGTGTAGTATGAGCTCATTTAATCATCATTTGTATCAGTTATGTTACCCTGGGGAACACCAAAAACACAATTCATTTTGAGTGCTCATTAACAATTCAGTCGGATTTTATTGAAAATATATTTCATTTCTTAACAGGCGTTTTTGCATTTAATGTAATCCTAAAGCCTGCTGAAGTTTATTATGACAAAGATTGTTGAAATGGCAAGTAAAATGGATGGTTCTATCGCTTGACTCTCTGAACTGATGCAGTCTACTTAAAAAGTTTGAAAAGTCTGATTGTCATACCTGAATGGCACAGCTTGCTTGAATGGCCAAGAGTAATGAGGTTTTATTATTGGTGAGCAGGTATGTCATAATACCACAGACAATATTTTCTGATCTTTTGGCTCACTGTATACACAGATTACTGTAGACAAAATGGAAACACAATTGTGTTGGCTCTTTTGTCACTCTAACAACGCCCCCCCCCCCCCCACCCCGCAAAATCTTGACTAAAGCACAAACAACCTGCTGTGCAAATCAGTGTCAGAAAGTTATATTCTTAAATATGATCTATTTATATTCTTGAATATGATCCAGAAAGCAACCAGTTATTTTTTGAGTAACATGAATTAGTATTAAAGAGAAGACCAATCAGTTCAGCTTTCGAACTATTTCAGATGAAGAAAAGAGCAAACGGTATATTTACTATCAGTATTATGGAAAAATATAAAGCCAACTGCAGATTTTGGTTCAGAAATATGCTAATAGTACACATAACAGCTGATTTACGCCATTTGCAAAAACAGATGAATACAGAGCTAGAAAATTTAACACAGATGACAAATACTGCATAAAATGCAATTGGTATTACATCTAAATATAATATCAGCTATCAAATGCATTAGTTACAGCAACTTGCCTTCCATCTATTTCATTTAGGGAAGTGTATACCAAATGCCAATTTTACAACTAGTTACAGTGTGACTAGCTCTGCATTTATTTTGAAGACTAAGACATTGTAGCTTACACTTTTGCAGATGTTATAATGAACCTAGAAACAATGCAGAAAATAGTTTTCATGATCTCACAAAACCTTTGGTGGGGGAGCGGAGTGTGGGTCTCTTTGACCAAGTGATGTAAGAAAAAATTACCAACACATGGACCGATCAGTTATTAGAACAAATGGAAAAATCAGTCTGTCCCTTCACAGTTAGCAATTTATTGGCTGTTGTTTTACTTTAAAGAAGAGAAAGACAACAGCAAACATAATTAATGAAAAAAATAGGACTATGCAAGTAATTTATTAAGCAGATTCAATACGTCATTGCGTATTACTGACATCAAGTCTCTTTTTATTGCGGGGTTTAAAAATATACAGAAAGACCAAATAAAACAGGGTAAAAAGATCCACCTTGTCTTATTCCTATTCTGCCATAATGTAATTTTTTCAGGATTATCATTTTTGCAAAACTGTCAAAACTAACAGTCATCATGAGCAGTGCATGAATGCATTTTATTTTTTCTCTTTCAAATGTTTGGATTGAACTGGTATACTTTGCTAATGTATGTTCTCATTTACTTTTGAAAAGTCAAACTAAAACCCCTGACTGTAAACAGTATCTACTGTAAACAGTATCTTTTGTATTATGTGTGTGGTGGGGCGAGGGCGGGGGGGGGGGGGGGGCAGCCGGGTGGTGTGGGGAGGGGTGCCGGGTGGTGTGGGGAGGGGGAGAGAGTTTTTATTACATAAATGCCTATGCTAAGCTTTGTATGATAACGTGGCACCAAATGGTCATTAAAAACACAATAAAATCAAAGCGCCAAAGGCACTGAAATGACAGATTCTAAGAGAAAATCATAACACTGTGAAAACTTACAGAAATCCTTTCTAAAAAAAGATCTTAAAATTTAGAAAAGTAGTTCTGCAAATTCCATTATAAGATATGTTTGCAGATGTCTATACACCGGTGGTACTATCAAATGGCATTCGATGTTTCAAATTTTGGAAAAAATATTTTTTTTTTACGTTTTCAAAACCAAACATTTAAATTAAAGTTTTAACAATGCTACTGTCCATAAGTAACAGTTTTTGTCTAGTCGGTTGTGGATACCGCTCCAGAAAGATACTCTATGGGAAAGAGATCGGAGGAGAAAGGCTGGCTAGTCCTGTATATGAATTTCATTGGCTTGAATACAAGTTTGAGTAAGAACAGCACTATGAGCCCGAGCGTAATCCTGCTGGATAAGATATCCCGGATTATGAGCGTAAACAATTAAAAAAGGAACCATGTAAGGCCGAAGCACTTGATTGATGTAACGTCTCGCTGTTCAGTTCAAGTCTCAGCCATGATCTTGAATGTTAGTAATGACACTAAGCTGCGTTCGCTAACTGCATGCAATACCACGCCACACAATTACGCTGTTCCACCCAATATGTCACGCTCTATTACGCACGCGTCGCCTCGGCATACCTCACGCCTATACGTCGAAACACCCGGAAACGACAGTCGGCGTGGTTCACGCTGAAGTGCGATTTGTCACTAAAAACGCATATCACGCCAGTCGCTTAGACGCCAATTTACGTATTTCATGCACCAGCGTAAGTGTTCCGTACTGTGTCGACGCGTTAACTTTGGTCACGACTGGAACGTCTAGCTCAAACATGCATCGCATAATGGCGAGGAACAGTGTCAGTGCTTATTAGTCGGTAGTTGAGATCCCTTGTTTATCTACAGGTACAGTCTAGCAGCTGCCGGCGGAAATCTGTTTAGCATAGGCGTCTGACGGATCGATCTTGACGTACTGACGTCGGTCTTACGCTACGTCGACCTCCACTGGCGTCTTCTGTATATAGTATGATGTCGCTCCAATAGACGATAGATCACACATGTGGCACCCAAAATCAGAGTCACCGTCATCCAATTTCCGACCAAGGGGCACGCTTACGATCCTTTAATGAAAAATGTTGCAATACGCTCTCAATGCTTTTTGAGAACAAATTTCAGTTTATTCTTTTCTAGGCACGACCTTACATTAAATATCAAAAGTTTGATCCTGAACATGTTGTTTCTATCCGTAGTGGTGTGAAGGTGGTGCACAGGATCGACGTCGCCGGACTGGTAACCAGACGTCACGGTTGATTGATTTAACCTTTATGGTGCCTAAGCATGTTGTAACCATGCAATTGTTTGGTTTCAGAATCAAAGCACTGGGAGTGTTGGTGGGGTGTAGGTTGGGGTAATAGTCCTGGGCTGAGACTGAAACTGTTTCATTTAACTATGAAATTCCAAACAAATAGTGAAGATTGTGATAAGAAACCGCGTTCTGCAGCGTCCGATCTTGTTCTACACTGTTTGCCACGCTCACCCTTTGATTCCAGGATAACCATCTTCAGTCTTATGCGGCCCCCGCCCAACGGGGCTTGAAGAAATAGATGGGCTGCATGTTGATTCCACGCAGCGCTGAACCCGACCGCACACGAGTACTGGTAAACCGCTTAGAGGATCTAAGCCGGCCCACGCTGAGCGGTGTGAGCCCAACCGTCCATGCGTATTAACCCTATTGTTTCCAGTGGGTGACAGGGCTTGAGATGTCAGGTTATTCTGACAAGTCAGTGATAATCACGTAGACGTTAGCACTGAAGCGCTTTTTTATTAGCAACTTCGGGTCGAATGCCAAACAATCAACCCGAACATATCCGCGTCGTTTGTCAGTGTTGGGTACATGTAAGTGCTATCTGTAAAATTTGCACTTAAATCAAAATTTGGACCTGGCAAACAATGTAGACTCAGATCAAACGCCACACGATGCTAATCTTGTTCTACAGTTTTTTGCATTAGTGTACACTAACATCTTAAGTTTAAACGAATCAGTCCAAGTCCCCGTTCGTGACCAGCCTGCGCTCAAAGACAATCGGCATGAATGTTGTCAGTGCTTTGATTTATTCACTGTCTTGAGTTTCTGGAGTGCACTCTTCCATTACTGAAGTTGGGCTCGTCCATTCTGCTAAATATGGCACCTAGAATTATATCACAGGACCTACACTGTTTGCATAAGTATCTGTTGAAAGGGATAGCCTTACTTTCCAATTTCTCCACGCAAAGTCTAATATACACCTGTAACTGACCTAGTCTTGACCTTGAAAGTGGGAGGCTGGTCTTTATGGATTAAATATTGACAGCACTGTTAGAAAATAGTGTAAAACCTGAGCAGACGGCTGAGCAGACGCCGCATTGATCTGGGTTTATTTGCCAAACCCGTCACATGATGCAGTTGATTCATATGAAATGCTGAATCGATTCTCTGAAAGGTAAGATAAAATCGTCAAGTCGTCTGCTTCAAACGTTTGTTTTGCGCTAAAAGAATAACTAATACGCTTGTACAATTTTGATTACTGCGCCAAAACCGGACTATATTTTGTGCGGACTCATATGTCTATGGCGGTGAAAGCCGGAAGAAAGCCAGAAGAAAGCCGGAACTACTTTAAAACCTGCAGGATAGCTAGATATGACAGATTGAATCTGTCATTAAAAAAACATGTACACTTTAAGGAAATCTTGTCCCCTTATATTGCAACTGATTTTAGCACAAAAATAGACCTGAACTCATATCTAGGAATCAAAAACAATGTAACCGGTTTCTGACGTTTCTGAAATTTGTTTGCTATATAGAGGATATATGTGGCCTATTTTGTATGCAATATCTTGGGGTGACAAGATCAGTAACGCATCTTACACTTATGATAAAAATCTCATTGTTTATAAATTTTCATGAAATTTTAAGTAGAAGAAATTTTGAAAATAAATTTATCAGAAAAATTAAAAAACATAGACACATTTACATTTTTTTTTGTATTAGATTAATCCTTATAGAGTTCTGTTGACAATCAAAGCAACAAAATTTGAAAATAATCATACCTATTGATTTAAGACTGAAAAGTTCACAGGTGTGTATGACCGCTACAGGGGACTACCCCAGGGAGCTCTCCTGAGACCTATAGTAATTTATCAAATGAAACAAAGTTAAATATATAGTTGATAGTCCTCAAGTAAACAACAATTGAAGTTTCAAGAAAATCTGTGCATGGACAGATTTGGAACTCCCCCTTTGAAAACTTGAGACGTGAAATCAAGACTGGTATAAAAACAAAAATCATCATGATTTGTATGTGAAAAACTTGGTAGGTGTGATGTAAAGGCAAATCCCAGAGACTTCTACAGATATATCAATAGCCAGAAGAAAGGCAGGCAAGGTATCCCGCCCCTTAATAAAAGAGGAGGGAATGGGGTTGCAGAATCAGATTTATTTATGTTGTTGTTTGTTACTTACTGTGTGTATCACTTGTGTCTTTTTTATTTTGGATGACCATATGGCCATTTTGTGGCAAAGTAACTGTCCTTATGGCCTTCATTTGTTTAGGTTTCCATTATGGTCTGGTCGCTTAATGTTTGTGTTTCTTTCCCTTTGGTGTCTTTGATGGGTGGAGTAAGTTAATTGTATCGATTCCTGATCTTTGTTTTACTTCTACTCTGAAAGGGCAGAGAAACTAGTTGGTCAATTCAATGATGCGTTTAATAAAATTGGATGGAGGTTCCATTGACAGGAAAATGGGCCCCATTCATGGATAATATCGTTTTGTCAGTGCAGGAGTGATCAAGTTACTGCAAGGCTTAAACCCCAGTAAAATAGAAGTGAAGGCAATGATCAGGAATCGATACAATTAACCCACAACTCCCATCGGAGACACCAAAGGGAAAGAAATACAAACATGAAATAAGAGACCCTAATGGAAACATCAATATCGGAAAGCCAAAAGGACATTTACTTTCCCATAAATTAACCAATTGCACCGACGTTGATTTGACGATGACCTAGCGACGTGTACCTGCTAGGTTATCTCTTAAGTAACGTTATTAAAAGTATGGTACGTAACATGTCATTTCGCTTACTTTCGCTGATTACGCCCATGTTGAACCTTAAATTTCTCATTTCGTAAATTTCAGCGCGTGAAGAGTTGGTACCAATACCTCGCGAATTTTATAGCAATATTTCTCACGTGTGAGAGAAATACGCACGTAGTCAAAGTTCATATAGCAATCAGGCATATTCCTCGCATCGACAAACTAGCCCCCAAAGCTGCTGCGTTTTGCATTCGATTCTCATTCTTACATGTATACCATAATTTTATAAACGTGGAATGAAATTCCAATGTTTTACTGTTGGAACTTCTGGGACAAGAGTTAGAATGGGCCGAGTCGCGAGAAAACCTTTCCATTGTGTTTCCGAATAGACCCGCCAGCCTGTGTAACTATAAAAGCAGGTCTTAGCAAGGGCTAATTTTTCTGCTAATGTTTATTTGTAATTATGTGGTTTCTGTTCGGTGGGGTTTCCGCTAACTCTTGATGCTTTGGATAGGCTGCGATGGACGAAATTCGTCCACTAGAGCTGGACGAAAATCATCCACGTGGACGATAAACGTCCACGACCCCCTCGCGTCTCCTATACAGGCGAATCGAAAATCTTTGCATGCCAGACGATATTTCATTGTACCCAAAGTTTAAAATGGGGTTTTGGATTCTCGCCCTTTCTGGGTTCCGAGCCCAGAGAGCCCAAAACGCCACGTTATTGACATAAGACAATGTAAGCCCATGCCCCCCTGACTCTGTAGAGAATTTTACCTTTTTTATGCCAGTTAATAGCCTCTCTAGGCAAAAGTTAATAAGGCTCGATTTTTGGTTTCGACCACAATGGGCCCAGAGCCCAATGACCCCAAGCCTCGTTTTAAAGGATCTGTAAGATTTACTAGCTTGACGATGGACAAAACATGTCCACAAACCAAATCCTTCAATGCTACTCAATAACGCATCATGCCCTAAGTTTCTCCAAATGTGTTTTCGGTCTGTTGGGCTCTGGGCTCGAAGCCCACAGAAACCCAAACGTAAATTTGGGGCTCTATATGTCTTCATCAACCGCCTGTCTCCCGCATTATGTATATCGCAACCTCTGCATGACACTTAATGTTCTTTTGGTATTCTTTAATATCCACGTTGGCAGTGATGACTTTGGTACCTATGTCTCTGGGTTTGGAGCTCATTTGAGCACAAAAGACGTGTGTCCAATCCTGAAATTCGTCCACACAAGCTGCACGAAAATCGTCAACGTGGACGATAAACGTCACGACCCCCTCGCGTCTCCCGTATCGCGCGAATCGAAACTCCTTGCGTGCCAGGCAATATTCCTTTGTACCCAAAGTTTAAAATGGGCGTTTTGGATTCTCGGCCTCCCTGGGTTCCGAGCCCAGACAGCCCAAAACTCCAAGTGCTTGATCATGGAAAGTGTAAGTCAACCGCCCCTAACTCTATCGTTATTGTGGAGATATTGTGGAGATTGTATCATTTTATGTCGCTAAATAGCCTCTCTGACCCAAATTTAATTATGTTCGATTTTAGTTCTCGGGCATTATGAACCCGGAGCCCAATGACAACTAAGACTCGTTTCCCAGGATATGCCAGGTTTTACAAGTTTGTCGCTGGACAAAATAAGTCCATGAACCTTTTCAGTCCCATTTTACACCAGATAGCCTCTATGGTCCAAGTTTTATTATGTTCAATTTTGGGTCTTGTGCACTATGGCCCGGAGCCTAATGACCCCAAAGACTCCCTTCCCTGGATCTGCCAGGTTTTACAAGTTTGACGCTGGGCAAAATATGTCCATCAACCTTTTAAGTCCCATTTTACACTTTACCTTTCTGACCCAAATTGAATTATGTAAGATTTTTTTGTCTCGGTCACTATGGGTCCAGAGCCCAATGACCCCATGACTCGTTTTCCAGGATCTGCCACATTTTACAAGCTTGCCTCTGGATAAAATATTCCCGTCAACATTTTAAGTCCGATTGTACCCTAAATAGCCTCTCTGGTCCAAATTTGATTACGTTTCATTTTGATTCTCGGACAAGTTGGGACCGAAGCCATATGACCCCACCCAGGACTCGTTTTCCAATATCTGTCAGGTTTTACAAGTTTTACAAGTTTGACGCTGGACAAAATATGTCCATCAACCTGTAAAGTTCCATTTTACACTCAATAGCCTCGCTGGCCTAAATTTTATTGTGTTCGATTTTGGGCCTCGGGCACAATGGGCCCGGATCCCAGTGACCCCTAGTTCTCGCTTTTAAAGACCTGCTAGGTTTTTAAGCTTGCCGCTGGTCAAAATATGTCCATCAACCTTTAATGTCTAAGTTTTAGTAAAATCGCAAATAAAAATCAAAAATGAGTTCCTTTAAGATCAATGAAAACATTCATAAGAAAGAAAATGGGTCATACTACGTAGTTTCGGCTAATAAAGCCTCATCAGTGACCCTGTAATGATCCGGCAAAGAAAGCCAGAGAAAACATACTGCAATTTTGCGAATTTCGAACAGGCAGTCGCTTCAAAGACTGATATAAATCACAATGGGGTCCAAATAGTTAAAAGCCTGTCTAGAATATGAGTCATAACCAATAATTTATTTCTGATTTCTCAGAATATTCACGCTGATCTCAAAGGACCACAAGTATAATATAAACTGCACTATGGTTGATGTACGGGGAGACGTTTTACGGCCGCCACACTGCACAACACCAGCTGCAGTGAAGGCAAATAAAAATAAAAAATGAGTTCCTTTAAGAGCAATGAAAACATTCATAAGAAAGAAAATGGGTCAAACTACGTAGTTTCGGCTAATAAAGCCTCATCAGTGACCCTGTAATGATCCGGCAAAGAAAGCCAGAGAAAACATACTGCAATTTTGCGAATTTCGAATAGGCAGTCGATTCAAAGACTGATATAAATCAAAATGGGGTCCAAATAGTTAAAAGCCTGTCTAGAATATGAGTCTAAACCAATAAATTATTTCTGATTTCTTTAATGCTGTTCAATAAATCCTTGTGGCTAAAGTTTCTCCCAGTGCGTTTCCGGTCTGGTGCGCTCTGGGCTCTAAGCCCAACAGAGGCTTAAATGTCCATTTTGGGCTCTGCGTGTCCTCAACATCCGCCTGTTTCCCATATTATGTCTATCGCAGGATACGTGTGTCAGAAAATTGTCTTTTGTACCAATTGTTTGCAGTGATGGTTTTGGTACCCATACCTCTGGACGCTAAACCCATTCGAGCTCAAAAGGCTTATTCCAGTCCCGGCAAATTTTACCACATTATCACGACCCTGAAGAATCCGATTTTTATGCAGATAGCAAATATTTTAATGTTAGTCAATAACTTCTTGTGTCCTAAGTTACTGCAAGTGGGTTTCCAGTCTGGGATGCTATGACTCCTAACCGAAGAAAATCAAATCTGGGCTCAATTTGCATTTGTCAGCCACATGTCTACAATATTATGTCTACCTACGCCTCTGCATGCCTTTGAATGGTGAATTGTATCCAAACTTGCAGCTGTTGCCTTTATAACCAGGGTTTTGAGCCAAACGAGTGCAGAATTTGACATTGGACAATATCTGTCCAAGACTCACTCAAATTCGATTTAATGCAGAGCGCTCTCAATTACAAGCCCACAGAAACCGAAATGTCAATTCTGGGCTCTGGGCTCTATTGCGTATGTCAGCCATCTGTCTCGAGTATTATGTCTATTTCTGCATGCCTTTTAATGGACTATTGTATCAGTGGTTCTGGAACCAATGTATATTGGCTTTGAGAACAAACGATGCGTTTTACAAGCTTGACGCTGAACAATGTTTGACCACGACCCTCTAAAATCCGATATTTGTGCAGATTCAAAATATTTCAATATCAGTCAAGAATGTTCCGTACCCGAGGTTTCGACTAGTTGTTTTACATTCTGAGGTGCTCTGAGCTGAAAGCCTATTTAAGCCCAAATGCCATCTTATGTCTACGCCAGCCGCATTTCACCGGTCTTAAGTCTACCCACTGTCTTTGCATGTCAATTAAAAACCTCTGATACCCAACGTTTCAGTTGATTTTGGGGTACTCGGTGTATATGTTTTGAGCATATATGAGCCCATAAGTCTTGTTATCAATCCTAGAAGCGCCTTGTATGAGAAATATGTCTACGAACCCCTGAATTTGAATTTTAATGAAGATCAAACATACATGTATTTCAATGTCAATCAATGTTTACTCATACCCAAAGTTTATACGAGTGTGCTTTCGCCCCGGGACATTTGGGTTCAAAGCCCGGACGAACACATATATATATAAATTTAGGGCTCTGCATGTCTACGTCAGTCTCCTGCCCGCCTTTTGTTTGTTTGTTTTAATTAGAAACTTTTTCCTGCGCATATTCTATTGTCCCAAACGTTTTAGTTCCTAGGTGGATATAATAGAAGCCTCCGTGGTGTAGTGGTTACGCTACTCGCCTTGTAAACCAGGGGTCGCAGGATCGATCCCGTGTTTCTCCGAGTCTTTAAACCGAGTTCCCGTCTCCGTATGACCTTAGTTGTTGGTGGGACGTAAAATTCAAACAATCACTCAGCCCTAGATGGATACACCGGATCCGGTTAATGGTGTGGCGCCATTAGTAGATGAACATTTCGTCGGCGACATTCTTTTGAGGTAAATTGTCAGACAGACTACGAGACTAGCTCCTCAACAGTTGGAAGCACAACGTCTATCTAAACGACCTCATCAAGGTCGGTCTTTCGACCGATGGCAGTGTGTCCACGCGACAGTGTGCTTAGAATCGCGATTTGATAAGTTGACAGCTCCTGTAGAGAGCCAAATCAATCATTCAAGCGGTTACTCGAAAGTACCTCTATATCACGAGAAGACGCCTATGTAATTCCGGCCCCCGTGAACTCCACTCTTATAAAGTAAAAGGGGTTTACAGGGTTGAAATTTATTTGTTATTTCTGCTCTAAAATACAGGTTGTGGGTACTCGTTTGAACCGCCTCGATATGGTGGTTCTAACGTGTACCCTCAATCAATATTTTGAGAAGAAATAAGAAAAATATCACAATTTTTCGTCTTAAAATCTCCGGTTTTTTGGGTTTTTTTTTTTCTGTTGTAAAATTTACAATGTATTTCTATAGAAGGGTTTTTGTAATGTATACGTCAACACAAAATTCGCCATTATGAGTTAGAATAATTATAATTCTTACAAAACGCAAATGAATCATCACACGAAAAAAATGTCCCTCTGGTTTTCCAGTTTGCGGTTCTTCAAATGCTCATGTTGTGCGCACAAGATAAATTATGTAGTCCGCACAAGATAATATCATGTTGTGCGCACAACTTAATATCTAGTGCGCACAACATATTAAAAATAAAATTGAATGTCCCTTCCCGGGTTCCATACATGTAGTTATCTGTAGTAGGCCATATTAATTTTCTTTACATATGTTAAGTTACCAATTATGTGAAAAGATGTTTATAAGAATATCCGTTATAAGTGAATGTCCGTTATGTTACCTCTTCGACTATAATTAAGTGAAAAGCCTTATGGTTCAAAAACGATAAGAAGGATCCATTCACCAGACTTGGACTTTAAACGTCCAAAATATTAGACAAATTGGGCAGCATTTCGAAAACAAACCCATATCGAGGCGGTTCAAACGAGTACCCACAACCTGTATTTTAGAGCAGAAATAAATGAATTTCACCCCTGTAAACCCCTTTTACTATATAAGAGTGGAGTTCATGGGGGCCGGAATTACATAGGCGTCTTTTCGTGATATAGAGGTACTTTCGAGTAACCACTTGAATGATTGATTTGGCTCTCTACAGGAGCGGTCAACTTATCACATCGCGATTCTTAGCACACTGTCGCGTGGACACACCGCCATCGGTCGAAGGACCGACCTTGATGAGGTCGTTTAGATAGACGTTGTGCTTCCCACTGTTGAGGAGCTAGTCTCGTAGAACCTTTAAGCGGTTTACCAGTACTCGTGTGCGGGTCGGGTCGGTTTCAGCTCTGCGTGGGAAGCATCATGCAGCCCATCTATTTCTTCTAGCTCCGATGGGTGGGGCCAACGGTTCCTACAGTCTATGTTTGTAACACGAATAGGAATTAGCATATCTGGTGTTTCAGAAATATTTTCAATCCATGTTACAATCTTATTTCTGCTCAAAGCAGTTTGTGTATACTCGTTTCAACCACCTCCTCTATGCGCTTTTAACGAGGTTAGAGCATAAATAATAATCATAAGAAGAAGAAGAAGAAGAAGAAGAAGAAGAAGAAGAAGAAGAAACAAGATATGATTATATGAGTGTTTAGTCTCCCAAACTACCCCATACACACATACTCAACTCTTATATAGTAAAAGGGGTTTACAGGGTTGAAATTTATTTGTTATTTCTGCTCTAAAATACAGGTTGTGGGTACTCGTTTGAACCGCCTCGATATGGTGGTTCTAACGTGTACCCTCAATCAATATTTTGAGAAGAAATAAGAAAAATATCACAATTTTTCGTCTAAAAATGTCCGGGTATTTTTTTTTTCGGTTGTAAAATTTACAATGTATTTCTATAGAAGGGTTTTCGTTATGTATACGTCAACAAAATTCGCCATTATGAGTTAGAATATTTATAATTCTTACAAAACGCAAATGAGTCCTCACACAAAAAGATGTCCCTTTGGTTTTCCAGTCTGCGGTTCTTCAAATGCTCATGTTGTGCGCACAAGATAAATTATGTAGTCCGCACAAGATAATATCTTGTTCGCACAACTTAATATCTAGTGCGCACAACATATTAAAAATAAAATTGAATGTCCCTTCCCGGGTTCCGTACATGTAGTTATCTGTAATAGGCCATATTAATTTTCTTTACATATGTTAAGTTACCAATTATGAGAAAAGATGTTTAGGAGAAATTCAGATATTTTTTTTCATATTTCTGCTCAAAACACAGATTGAGGGTACTCGTTAGGACCGCTTCGGCGAGGCGCTTCAAACGAGAACCCACAATCTTTGTTTTCAGCTGAAATAAGACAAATAATGTACACCCATGTAATGGGGGTCCAAATTATCCAGGCATATTTTTATATAGGCATGTTTGCATTACCCTAAAATCCCTATATTTGTATATAGCCCTGAAAAGTCAAATACGATGATATTTTGCTGTGACAAAATCTTTCTTTGAGCGTTGCTTGCATCCTCTTTGAATATAATTATGTGAAAAGACAATCGCTGCCTTATGATTCAAAAACGACAAGAAGGATCCAGTCCCCAGACTTGGACTTTAAACGTCCAAAATATTAGACAAATTGAGCAGCATTTCGAAAACAAATATGTTCTATAAAAGGGTTATCCTTTGGAAGAAAGGAATACATAACAGAACTGAAAAATATGGAGTATGCATATTTTCTGGGCCAAACTATTATATTTTAAAAATTCCACAAAGGAATCAATAATCCAAAGGACAAGAAAATATAAACTACACAATGATGTAGGGCAGGGAGATGTTTTACGGCCGCCACACATTCCAAGATATCAGCTGTAGTGACGTTAAATATGTTCTATAAAGGGTAATCCTTTGGAAGCAAGGAATACACAACAGAACTAAAACATATGGACTTCGCATGTTTTCTGGACCTGACTAGCTAGTTTTGGCCAATTAGGCATCGTCAGTGACCAAAAAATATTTTCAAAATTCCACAATGGAATCAATGATCCCAAAGGACAAGAAATATAAACTACACTATGATGTAGGGCAGGAAGATGTTTTACGGCCGCCACACATTCCAAGACACCAGCTGTTGTGACGTTAAATATGTTCAATAAAAGGGTTATCCTTTGGAAGCAAGGAATACACTACAGAACTGAAAAATATGAAGTGCGCATGTTTTCTGGGCCTTACTAGCTAGTTTCGGCCAACAAGGCCTCGTCAGTGACCCTAAAATATTTTCAAAATTCCACAATGGAATCAATGATTCCAATGGACAAGAAAATATAAACTACACTATGCTGTAGGACAGGGATACGTTTTACGGCCGCCACACATTCACAGACACCAGCTGTTGTGACGTTAAATATGTTCTAAAAAGGGTTATCCTTTGGAAACAATGAACACGCCACAGAACTGATAAATATGGAGTGTGCATGTTTTCTGGGGAAGACTAGCTAGTTTCGGCCAATTAGGCCACGTCAGTGACCCTCAAATATTTTCAAAATTCCACAATGGAATCAATGATCCAAAGGGCAAGAAAATATAAACTACACTAAGTAGAAGTAAAACAAAGATCAGGAATTGATACAATTAACTTACTCCATCCATAAAAGACACCAAAGGGAAAGAAATACAAACATTAAGCGACCAGACCATAATGGAAACCTAAACAAAGGAAGGCCATCAGGACAGTTACTTTCCCACAAAATGGCCATATGGCCATCCAAAATTAAAAGACACAAGTGATACACACAGTAAGTAACAAACAACAACATAAATAAATCGCCACAGAAGAGCCGCCTTGGAACGGTCAGTGGAAGATTTCCACTGGGGGGCTTAAATCGATTTTACGTGGCCACAATCCTTGCCCTTACTTCCGTCGCGATTTAGACAAATAATTTGTTCAGTCCGCATGAAGGCCTCCTAACTCATCAGTGCAACATCTCCGTGAACACAGAAATCAGAGAACCACAGAGGTGAGACAACGGTGAGGACTCGACAGCAAGAAACCACTGAAATGCTTGAGCAAAAGAAAACCGACAGTTAGACTCCGATGAGCCCGACTAAGCCTGTTAAACATATTTACAAGTTTACCACCAACTGAAATATTTCAAATAAATACTTCTGATGTTTTCATATTTCCTTTCAAAACATAAATTAAAGGGTACTTATTAGAATCGCCTTGGTGGGGCGGTTATTACGAGTACCCTCAATATATGTTTTGGGCATTACGAAAACCAGCCTATTCAAGTATATTGAAAATTTTACCATCAAAAAACTAAATATCTTCAGATAAGAAATTCAGATATTTCTGATATATCACCAACTGAATACGCCCCCGCCCATCGGGACTTGAAGAAACAGATGAGCTGCATGGTGCTTCCACGCAGAGCTGAAACTGGCCACTCATGACTACTGGTAAACCGCTTAGAAGGACTAAGTAAAAGTAAAACAAAGATCAGGAATCGATACAATTAACTTACACCGCCCATCAAAGACACCACAGGGAAAGAAACACAAACATTAAGCGACCAGACCATAATGGAAACCTAAACAAAGGAAGGCCATCAGGACAGTTACTTTCCCACAAAATGGCCATATGGCCATCCAAAAAAAAAAAGACACAAGTGATACCAGCCTGCCCAGGCATTGTGGTGTGTCTGACCGTCCGTTGCATATAAGCATTTTGGTTTCATTGAGCGGCAGGGCTTGAGATGTTATTTCATCTCAATGTCGGGTACAATTCTCGCAAAATTGGAAGCAAAGTCTCCAATGACATAAATAGTGTTGACGGGGACGATAAACCTCAATCCAAACAAACAAACAAAAACCACCAACTTACAAATAAAAATTTCTGATATTTTGATATTTCTGCGCAAAACAGGGTAGCCCTTAATACTGCCTTGGCAAGGCGATGGTAACGAGTAGCCACAATCTATGTTTTGGAGCAGAAGTGTGAAAAATATCAGAACTGTTATCTGAAAAAATTCGTATTAATTTTCAATACATTTATATAGGAGAATATCCGTTATGTTACCTCTTCGACTAAAATAATGTGAAAAGACAATCGATGCCTTATAGTTCAAAAACGATAAGGAGGATCCAGTCACCAGACTTGGACGTCAAACGTCCAAAATATAAGACAAATTGAGCAGCATTTCGAAAACAAATATGTTCTATAAAAGGGTTATCCTTTGGAAGCAAGGAATACACCACAGAACTGAACAATATGGAGTTTGCATGTTTTCTGGGCCGGACTAGCTAGTTTCGGCCAATTAGGCCTCGTCAGTGACCCTCAAATATTTTCAAAATTACACAATGGATAATCAATAATCCCAAAGGACAAGAAAACATTAACTACAAAATGATGTAGGGCAGGGAGATGTTTTACGGCCGCCACACATTCCCAGGCACCAGCTGTAGTGACGTTAAATATGTTCAATAAAAGGGTTATCCTTTGGAAGCAAGGAATACACCACAGAACTGAAAAATATGGCATGTGCATGTTTTCTGGCCTAGACTAGCTAGTTTTGGCCAATTAGGCCTCGTCAGTGACCCTCAAATATTTTAAAAATTCCACAATGGAATCAATGATCCCAAAGGACAAGAACATGTAAACTACGCTATGATGTAGGGCAAGGAGACGTTTTACGGCCGCCAAACACTCCCAGACACCAGCTGTAGTGACGTTAAATATGTTCTATAAAAGGGTTATCCTTTGGAAGCCAAGACTACACAACAGAACTGAAAAATATGGAGTGCCCAAGTTTTCTGGGCCTGACTAGCTAGTTTCGGCCAATTAGGCCTCATCAGTGACCCTCACAGATTTTCAAAATTCCACAATGGAATTAATGATCCCGAAGGACAAGAAAATATAAACTACACTATGATGTAGGGCAGGGAGACGTTTTACGGCCGCCACACATTCCCAGACACCAGCTGTAGTGACGTTAAATTGAGCAGCATTTCGAAATAATAGCCTGCTCAAATATATTAACAAGTTTATCACCAACTGAATCCGCCCCGTCCATCGGGGATAGAAGAAATAGATTGGCTGCATGGTGCTTCCACACAGAGCTGAAACTGACCACACATGACTACCGGTACAACGCTTGTAAGGACTAAGCCTGCGCCGACAAAGTGGTGTGTCAGACTGTCAGGTGCATATAAGCATTTTGGTTTCACTGGGTGGCGGGGCTTGAGATGTCATTTCATCTCAATGCTGGGTAAAATTCCCACAAAACTGGAAGCAACGCCTCCAAGATGACATAAATAGTGTTGAAGGGGACGATAAACCTCAACCCAGACAAACAAACAAAAACCACCAACTTACAAATAAAAAATTCTGGTATTTTTATATTTCTGCTCAAAACATAAATTAAAGGGTAGGCATTAATACTGCCTTGGCGAGGCGATTGTAACGAGTAGCCACACCATATGTTTTGGAGCAGAAATGTGAAAAATATCAGAAATGTTATCTGAAAAAAAAATCATATTAATTTTCAATACATTTATATAGGAGAATATCCGTTATGTAACCTCTTCGACTATAATTATGTGAAAAGACAATCGCTGCCCTATGATTCAAAAACGATAAGAAGGATTCAGTCACCAGACTTGGACGTTAAACGTCCAAAATATTACACAAATTGGGAAGCATTTCGAAAACGGGCTTTACAAGCTCATCACCAACTGAATCCGCCCCCGCCCATCGGGGCTTGAAGAAATAGATTGGCTGCATGGTGCTTTCACGCAGAGCTGAAACTGACCACTCGTGATTACTGGTAAACCGTTTGGAGGGACTAAGCCTGTCCAGGCAAAGTTGAATGTCAGACCGTCCGGCGCATATAAGCATTTTGGTTTCAATTACGAAAACACGCCTATACAAATGCATTGTAAATTTTACCGCCGAAAAAAAACGAAGATTTTATGATGAAAAATTGTGATATTTTTCTTATTTCTGCTCAAAGTATAGATGATAGGCAAGTCGAGGTGGTTCTGACGAGTACCCACAGTCTATATTTTTGAGCAGTAGTAAGAATAAATAATGTTTAACCCTGTAAATCCCAGTTAATGTGTTGACGGGGACGATAAACCTCAATCCCCAAACAAACAAACAAAAACCACCAACTTACAAATAAAAAATTCTGATATTTTTTTTATATTCCTGCGCAAAACATAAATTAAAGGGTAGCAATTTCTACTGCCTTGGCGAGGCGATTGTAACGAGTAGCCACAATCTATGTTTTGGAGCAGAAATGTGAAAAATATCAGAACTGATTTATATAAGAGAATATCCGTTATGTAACCTCTTCGACTATAAATATGTGAAAAGACAATCGCTGCCCCATGATTAAAAAACGATAAGAAGGATTCAGTCACTAGACTTGGACGTTAAACGTCCAAAATATTACACAAATTGTGCAGCATTTCGAAAACAAACCTGAATCGCTTTGGCGAGGCGGGTAAAACGAGTACCCTTAATCTATGTTTCGGGCATTAGGAAAACCAGCCTATACAAATATACTATTGAAATCGTCTACCATCAAGAACTAAATATTTTCAGATAAGAACTTCAGATAAATTCATATTTCTACTCAAAACACAGATTGTGGGTACTCGTTAGGACAGACTCGGTGAGGCGGGTCTAACGTGTACCCACAATCTATGTTTGTAAGCTGGAATAAGAAAATTACTGTACACCCCTGTTAACGCCAGTTTTACTGTAAAAAAGTGGGGTTTAAAGGGTAAAAAATTATATAGACATGATGGAGCAGAAATACGAAAAATAATGTTACCCTCCCCCCCCCCCCCCCCCCCCCAAAGAAAACCAGGTTTACAGTGTAAACGTGGGGTTGCATTTTTCAGTTTGTCTTGGAACACGAATATTAATTTATTGCGAACTAGATGAAGCCTGAATATTTACAACTTTCAATTTCGTGAGAAATACAACTTGTCTAAGTTACATTAACCTAAGATCTCTTTACCGCCGAAAAAAACGAAGATTTTAAGATGAAAAATTGTGATATTTTTCTTATTTCTGCTCAATATATAGATGTTAGGTACTCGTAAGAACCGCCTTGTCGTGGCGGTTCTGACGAGTACCCACAATCTATATTTTTGAGCAGAAGTAAGAATAAATAATGTTTACCCCTGTAAATCCTAGTTTTACTACATAAAAGTGGGGTTCAAGGGGGTCAATATTATGTATGTATGTTTTCGTGATGCATTGGGGGCAGGGCTTGAGATATCATTCCATCTCAATGTCAAGTAAAATTCCCACAAAATTGGAAAGTAAAAGTAAAACAAAGATCAGATTCGATACAATTAACTTACTCCACCGGAAGCAACATCTTCAAAATGTGTTGACGGGGACGATAAACCTCAATCCCCAAACAAATAAACAAAAACCACCAACTTACAAATAAAAAATTCTGATATTTTTATATTTCTGCGCAAAACATAAATTAAAGGCTAGCCATTTCAACTGCCTTGGCGAGGCGATTGTAACGAGTAGCCACAATCTATGTGTTGGAGCAGAAATGTGAAAAATATCAAAACTGTTATCTGAAAATTTCATATTTATTTTCAATACATTTATATAGGAGAATATCCATTATGTCACCTCTTCGACTATAATTATGTGAAAAGACAATCGCTGCCTTATGATTCAAAAACGATAAGAAGGATTCAGTCACCAGACTTGGACGTTAAACGACCAAAATATTGCACAAATGTGTTAGCATTCCGAAAACAAACCTGATAAAAATATTTACATGTTTACCCCCAACTGAAATATTTCAAATAAATAGTTCTGATGTTTTCTCAAAACATAGATTAAAGGTACTTATATGAATCGCTTTGGCGAGGCGGGTAAAACGAGTACCCTTAATCTATGTTTCGGGCATTAAGAAAAACCAGCCTATACAAATATACTATTGAAATTTCTATCATCAATAACTAAATATTTTCAGATACGAACTTCAGATAATTTCATATTTCTACTCAAAACACAGATTGTGGGTACTCGTTAGGACCGACATGGTGAGGCGGTTCTCACGTGTATTTGTTTGATTTGAGGCTTAACGTCCCCGTCAACACTGTAAAGGTCATTTTGGAGACGTTGCTTCCAATTTTGTGGGACTTTTACCCGACATTGAGATGAAATGACATCTCAAGCCCTGTCGCCCAATGAAACAAATAGGGTTTATTAGCATGGACGGTCCATCTCGCACCGCAGTTCCTGGACAGGCTTAGATCCTCTAAGCGGTTTACCAGTACTAGTGTGCGGGCCAGATTCAGCTCTGCGTGGAAGCATCGTGCAACCTATATATTTCTTCAAGCCCCTATCGGCGGGGGCGGAGGTTCTCACGTGTAACCACAATCTATGTTTGTAAGCTGCAATAAGAAAAATATTGTACACCCCTGTTAACCCCAGTTTTACTGTATAAAAGAGGGGTTTAATGGGTCAAAATTATATAGACATGATCCCCAAAAAGTAAAATACGATGATATTTTGCTGTGACAACAGTTTTCTTTGAGCGTTGCTTGCATCCTCTTTGAATATAAGTATGTGAAAAGGCAATCGCTGCCTTATGATTCAAAAACGAAAAGAAGGATCCAGTCACCAGACTTGGACTTTAAACGTCCAAAATATTAGACAAATTGAGCAGCATTTCGAAAATACGCCTGTTCAAATATATTTACAAGTTTATCACCAACTGAATCCGCCCCCGCCATCAAGACCCCGCCCATCGGGGCTTGAAGAAACAGATGTGCTGCATGGTGCTTCCACGCAGAGCTGAAACTGACCACTCATGACGGCTGGTAAACCGCTTAGAAGGACTAAGCCTGCACAGGCAACGTGGTGTGTCAGACCGTCCGGTGCATATAAGCATTTTGGTTTCATTGGGTGACAGGGCTTGAGATGCCATTTCATCCCAAAGTCGGGTAAAATTCCCACAAAATTGGAAGCAAGGTCTTCAAAGTGACCTAAATAGTGTTTACGGGTACGATAAACCTCAATCCAAACTTTCAAAAAAAAAAAAAAGTTCTGTTTTAAGATTTCTGTTGAAAACATAAATTAAAGGGTACTTGGCGAGGCGATTGTAACGAGTCGCCACAATCTATGTTTTGGAGCAGAAATGTGAAAAATATCAGAACTGTTATCTGAAAAAAAATTAATATTAATTTTCAGAAGCCTCAGTGGTGTAGTGGCTATGGTACTCGTCGCAGGATCGATCCCGGGCTTCGCCAGACTTTCGGATGAGTCTTTAAACCGAGGTCCCGTCTCCGTATGACCTTAGCTGTTGGTGGGACGTAAAACTCACTCATTCATATTACTTTTCAATACATTTATATAGGAGAATATCCGTTATGTAACCTCTTCGACTAAAATTATGTGAAAAGACAATCGCTGCCTTATGTTTCAAAAAAGACAAGCAGGATCAAGTCACCAGACTTGGACTTTAAAACGTCCAAAATATTAGACAAATTGGGCAGCATTTCGAAAACACACCTGTTTTAAAATATTGACAAGTTTAGAAAACAAATCTGATACTTGTATCTTCATAGTTGTACTCAAAACATAACTAAAGGGTACTCGTTAGAACCGCCTCAGAAACCGCTCCGATCCCCACACCAAAGCCGTACCTATTCTTGTTTCTAAAGATAAAACGGATTCAGTGACACCAACTTGGGAATTCCCGGGTTGCGTCGGCCATGCCCTCTCCCCTCCACTTCATAAAAGGTCAAATATCTCAGAAACCATTCAGACCCCACCCATATATGTGTATTCTTATGATAAGACGCATTCTGTCACACCGTGAAGCCTCCATGGTGTAGCGGTGATGTTACTTGCCTCATAAGTTCGATCGCTGGCTTCTCCAGACTTTCAGATGGGTTTTAAAACTGATGTCTCATCTCCGCATAACCGTAGTTGTTGGTGGGTTGTAAAACACACACACACACACACACACGCACACACACACAACTCGCGGTCACTTTTGTCCACCGGGGCCATTCCCCACAAAATGTCTAATGTCGCAGAATCCATTCAGATCTCCACCCCTAAATAATTTATATTCTTGCTCCCCCTTCTTATGACAAAGTAGAAGTAAAGCAAAGATCAGGAATCGATACAATCAACTTACTCCGCTCATCAAAGACACCAAAGGGAAATATAAACACAAACATGAAGCAACCAGACCATAGTGGAAACCTAAACAAAGGATGGCCATAAGGACAGTTACTTTCCCACAATAGGGCCAAATGGCCATCCAAAATAAAAAGACACAAGTGATACACACAGTGAGTAGTAACAAACAACAACATAAATGAACCGCCACAGAAGAACCGCCTTGGAACGGTCATTGGAAAGAATTCCACTGGGATATACAGTAGACGCATTCAATCACACCAACTCGGGGTCCGCCTTGCCATGCCCAACCCCCTTCGCCTCATGAAAGGCATAATATCGGTGCTCATTTGTGTAAGGGGTAGTTTGGGAGACTAAACACTCATATAATCAAATCTTGTTTCTTCTTCTTATTATTATTCTTATTCTTCTTCTTCTTCTTCTTCTTCTTCTTCTTATTATTATTATTATTATTTATGCTCTAACCTCGTTAAAAGCGCATCGAGAAGGTGGTTGAAACGAGTACACACAAACTGCTTTGAGCAGAAATAAGATTTGTTTTTACCTTTTTAAACTGAAAGTATGGTTTTACAGCAGTGAACTTAACATGGATTGAAAATATTTCTGAAACACCAGATATGCTAATTCCTATTGTTGTTACAAACATAGACTGTAGGAAACGTTGGCCCCACCCATCGGAGCTAGAAGAAATAGACGGGCTGCATGATGCTTCCCACGCAGAGCTGAAACCGATCCGACCCGCACACTAGTACTGGTAAACCGCTTAGAGGTTCTAAGTCTGCCCAAGCAAAGCGATGCAAGTCAGACTGTCCATGCTTATAAACCCTTTTGGTTTCTTCGCCGGCAGGGCTTGAGATATCATTTCATCTCAATGTCTGGTAAAAGTCCCACAAACTTGGAAGCAACGTCTCCAGAATGACCTTTACAGTCCAACAGTCTATGTTTTAAATAAGGAACACGCAATAAGAATATTATATTATTCCCTTTCCCCGTGAAAAGTGAGATTTCAGGCGGCCTGTGCCGCAAATGTCTGTTAGCTATTTTATTTGTTTCTCTTCCTTATTTTTCTGTGCAAAACGAGTAAATCTTTCTTTCTTTCTTAACTGACGATAACTTCATCATATATGCTCTTTCTTTCTTTCTGCTCCGGAAAATTATACTCGTCAATATAATCGTTCATGATGGATTGTTAATCGATCAATAGATTGAGTAAACCTGACGATAATCGAATTATCACCAAGTATCGCGACTCGCGCCGCTAATCTTTCAACCAATAACTGTAGTCATTAAACCAGTAAGTAAATAATGAACGAAGTTTCTACCACTCAGGTAAATGACACTCGTCAATGTAATCGCTCAAGATGGATTGTTAATCGATCAATACATTGAATAAGGACACTTCAGACTAATTGTCGATAATCGAATTATCACAAAGTATCGTGACGCGCGCCGTTAATCTTTGCACCAAAAGCAGTAGTCACAAGACCAGTAAGTGGCAACTTGACCGGTAGTTGTATTTAAAAAGTAATATCATAATAGAAGTGAAGGTACTGATCAGGAATCGATACAATTAACCCCCAGCTCCCATCAGAGACACCAAAGGGAAAGAAACACAAACATGAAACAACAAACCCTAATGGAAACATCAATAGCGGAAAGCCAAAAGGACAGTTACTTTCCTGCAAAATGGCCTATTGGCTATCCAAAACCAAAATAATATAAGCGACACAAACACTCAAAGACAAACTATAACAAAAATAAACCGCGACAGAAGCCTAGGGAACAGTAAATAAAAAATAATTAAGATAGAATTTGTTAGAACATTTAAGACTCCGGGTCTCATCCGAGACTACACTTCTTGCTAAAAAGAATCACCGAATTATTATCAAGATAACAAGTCCGTGTAATAAAAACCCTTTAACCCCACTTAATATAGAGAAAAGTGGGGCCTAGGGGTATACATTATTTTCTTTATTTTTGCTCCAAGGCATAGGTTGTGAGTACTCGTTAGATCCGCCTCAGTGAACAGTTCCAATGGTGGTCTTGCATTTTGTAACATAGCAGCTTTACTTACGGAAATCGCTGTACTCAGTTTTTGAAGCTGTAAAAGCTAAAGGTAACCGGTGCTCGTTTGTGCTGGATAAACTTTACGTAAATGGCCGATTGTACGATCCAGCGACAACTCTAGAACAACCAGCTGCTTCGGTACCGCGCAGATAGAGGGGTCATGAGGAGCAAATTTCCGTACTTTCTTGGAATGTATGGGGCTTAAAGAGAAAATTGACAGATGTCGATTTTGTCGAGTATATCAAACATTATGATATACTGTTGTTTGGAGAAACTTGGATAAGTAAAACTGACATAATTAACTTAGACATTGAAGGTTACTATAGCGAACATGTGTTCGCATGCAAGGCACTAGGTGCCAGAAAAGGGCGATATAGCGGTGGTGGTTCGGTGTACATTAAGACAAGTTTGAAAGATAACGTGGTGGTCGTAGGAAAAATCACCGTTGTCTCACCTCTGTGGTTCTTTGATTTTTGTGTTCACGGAGATGTTGCACTGATGAGTTAGGAGGCCTTCATGCGGACTGAACAAATTATTTGTCTAAATCGCGACAGAAGTAAGGGCGAGGATTGTGGCCACGTAAAATCGATTTAAGCCCCACAGTGGAAATCTTCCACTGGCCGTTCCAAGGCGGCTCTTCTGTGGCGATTTATTTATGTTGTTGTTTGTTGCTTACTGTGTGTATCACTTGTGTCTTTTAATTTTGGATGGCCATATGGCCATTTTGTGGGAAAGTAACTGTCCTTATGGCCATTCTTTGTTTAGGTTTCCATTATGGTCTGGTCGCTTAATGTTTGTATTTCTTTCCCTTTGGTGTCTTTTGTGGGTGGAGTGGGTTAATTGTATCAATTCCTGATCTTTGTTTTACTTCTACTTTACTATGGGTAAAAATATGTGGGAATATACTGAAACATAACACAGACACATTTATTGGTTATTTGTATGCCAGAGAGAAAAACTCAAGAATCTATCGGCACGAAGATGTGGACTGCTTTGAATTATTAGAAGCTGACATTGCAAAATACAAAAAAATTAGGGAAGGTCCTCATCACGGGCGATTTGAGAGCTCTGACTTTATAGTGTACGATCGTTACATCGACGCTAGGCCGGATGAGGACAGCGAACGATATGTTGAAATTCCAGAACGGGTTAATAAAGATCGAGTTACTGATATATACGGTAGACGGCTGCTAGAGTTGTGTTAATCTACGGACTTGCTAATTGCGAACGGCCGACTGGGTTCGGACGCAGCAATTTGGGACTTTAAATACTTTGGTGAAAGAACCTGTAGTGTTGTTGACTATTTATTGCTGCCATTAATAGATTTTGACACTATTTCGTCCTTTAAGATAAATGATCTCACTGAGTTTTCTGACCATGTAGGACTTATATTTAAGCTAAATTGCAAGGATCTACAGAGTGAGATCAATAAGTTAGCCTCCGACCAATCTTACGTTAGAAAACTGAGCTGGTACAACGATAAAATCGACGATTTTCGCAACAGCGTCAACAATCTAGCAGAATATGTTCAATTATTAAGCTTGTCGTTTATAATCTTTATATAGCTGCTCAGATATTTTTGGTAAGAACATATGCAACGCAAATACATCGACCCACCCAATGAAAAATAAATGGTTCGACGAAAATTGCCGATCTGCGAAAAGAGAATTTAACCGTGCTAAAGGTATTTTTGCGCAAGATAACTCCCAGCGCAACAGGTTCATTTTGTAAAATGCAGAACAAAATATAATAAGGTTAAACGTAAGGCAAAGCAACAGTATAAGAGAAATGAAGGTAAAAAACTTTCGGATATGGCAAAAACAAATCCAAGAGCCTTTTGGAAAAAAAATCATACAACAAATAATAAGATTAAATCCGAGAATTTAACGTCTAATGACTTTGCGACACACTTTTCAGAAGTATTAGGTGGCGAAGAAACCCCAAATGATAGAAATCTTAATTTAGATTTCAATCTGGAATAAAATGAAACCCTAGATACTGAAATATCACAAACCGAGGTTAGAGCGGCATAACGATCGCTTTTGCTTAATAAGTCACCGGGCATCGACGGGCTTATTCCCGACTTTGCAAGTATTCTGAAGAAAACATAACGCCGTTTATAACAAAACTTTTCAACACAGTTTTTCGCTCAAACACCTATCCCCGCTCTTGGACAGAAAGTTTTATCTCCCCTATTTTCAAAAAAGGAGATGTTGACGACACGAATAATTATCGTGGTATTCCTTTGATCAATATTTTGGCAAAATCGTATTCGAAAGTTTTATATAAACGATTAAATCAGTTTGGCTTTCAAAAGAATAAATCAACTGTCGACTGTATTTTCATATTCCATTCTCTCATATGTAAACTGCTTAGCAACAGCGAAAAACTTTTTTGTACGTTTATCGATTATCAAAAGGCTTTCGGACCTGTTGACAGGAATTTATTATGGTACAAACTGCTACAAGACGGCTGTAGTACAACGATGGTCAAAGCTTTAAAAGCAATGTACTCCTCGGTCAAACTCTGTGTTAAATATAAAGGTTGCTACTCCGAGTTTTTTTTATTCATATAGCGGTGTTAAACAAGGATACCCTCTATCGCCAATGTTGTTTATATTTTTCATTAACGACCTAGTTTTTGAATTGAACAGCGAAGATGAGAGTTGCGCCAAAATTTATGATATTTATGTTCTAATGTTGTTGTTTGCTGATGATGCTGTATTGTTTTCTAAATCACCACAATCCTTGCAGAATATGTTAAACAAATTAAAAGATTATAGTATGTTTTGGAAGCTCATTGTAACGACACAGAAAACTAAAGTAATGATACATTTTTATTATGGTGCTAATGAACTGGAGATTGTTGACTCTTTCAAATATTTGGGTGTCATGCGTTACAAAAAACGGTCAGTGGTTTGGGACTCAAAAGTGTATAGCAGAATATGGCATGTATTCTCTCCATAACTTATATAGAATCTTCTCTAATGTTGATCTGTCTACTTCTGAAAGATTTAAATTGTTGGATTCATCAGTAGGATCTGTTCTTAATTATGCTGCTGAGGTTTGGGGCTACCACAAAGCTGATGATATTGAACGAGTCCACACGCGTTTCTGTCGATCGGTACTGGGTGTAAAACGATCGACTAATCTTGCTGCCCTTTATATGGAGTTTGGCCGAATGCCAATGATAACTTTCCGTCAGATTAGAATGTTAACATATTGGGCAAAACTTATTAGTACCTATGACCCAATTTTTAAAAGTAACATATTTGATGCTATGCGATGATGTTAATCGAGGCAACCATTATAATAATCAAAACGGGGCATTCCATATAAAATCGCTTCTTGACCGACTTGGCTTTTCACACGTGTGGCTCGAGCAAGATCATCATTTTGGTATTCCTCTAGCACACATTCGCCAACGGTTAATTGAACAGTGTTTTCAATCAATTATTTCTAGTGTTAATAATTCACACAAGCTGGCTTTATATCGGAGATATAAAACAGAGATCAACCTTGAAAAATATCTCGAGTCTATACACGATAATAAGTATGATATAGCTTTATGTAGGTTTAGGTTAAGTTCGCACAAACTCCTTATCGAAACAGGGCGTTATATTGGGCTACCAATTGAAGAACGCCTCTGCACTAGTTGTAACATGAGACAAATTGAGGATGAATATCATATTCTATTGGTATGTCCTCATTACACAGATCTCCACCGAAAACATTTCAAAAATTATTTCTGCAACTGGCCGACATTAAATAAATTTGATCAATTAATGTCTACCTCAAATAAGAAACTTCTAAATAACTTGAGTACATTTATTTATTATGCAATGATTAAAAGAATGACAGTTTAATGTAACCACAGCATATATCTCAATAATTGTATGTCTGCATTATACTACTGTATAACTTCAATTGAACCTTCAATGTTGCATGCTTATTGCTTCTCGTAAACTATTGTATGATCACTCATATATATGTTTGTCTTTTTGGCTAAAAGCATTGTATTATGTTTACTGCCAATACAATATTTGTATTGTATTGTATATTATTCATTATTTGAATATCGCGCGGAAACAAGGGTTGTAAAGTGTTAAACGAATCGCAACCTGATCAAATTTCTTAATTTCGGCAGCCGACCTGAAAAAATCGCCAAAGAATTCATTATGTAATAATAGATTTTTTTTTTCAAACCAAACTGTCACAAACATTATGGTTCGATCAAACACCGGATTAAAGAGACTTCTGTGCGGCCCCCGCCCATTGGGGATTGAATAAATAGATGGGCTGTATGATGCTTCCACGCAGAGGTGAAACCAACTGCACAGGAGTACTGGTATCTAAGCCTTCCCATGCAAAGTGGTGTGAGTCGGCCCATCCATGCTTGTTAACCATGTTGGTTTCATTGGGCGACAGGGCTTGAGATGTCATTTCATCTCAATATCGGGTAAAAGTCCCACAAAATTGGAAGCAACGTCTCCACAATGACCTATACAGTGTTGACGGGGACATTAAGCCTCAAATCAAACAAACAAAAGAGACGTCTGTGCATGGTGTGATGCGCCATTTTTTCAGGTGTGAATGGATATGACAGCGTAGATATGAACGTAGTTTTGATAAGTGATTCGTTATACATCACGAAGACACGCCGGTATAATATTATGCAGTAAAGGGGTGCAATATTGCATATTTTGTGGCCGGTGCACGTTAGAATCGACTCGCCGCCGGAAACGGTTGAAACGATTACACACAGTCTTTGTTTTCAGCGGTAGTTTGCAAATACCAGATTGCTTATCTGAAAATTTTCTTTTGGTGCTAAAATTTTCAAAATATTTAACTGGGCAAGTTAAAAAGTTTATGAAATGACAACCCTCGAAACCCAAAGTTAATGAAAAAAAAAAGTGGCGGTTGGGGGGGGGGGGGGGGGGGTTGGTTGGTGCATATTTTTGAGTAGAAATAATAAGAAAAAATATACACCCCTGAAACCCCAGTTTTCTGTATCAAGATTATTTTTGATCTTTTTCTTATTATTTCTGCTGCTAGACATAGGTTGTGGGTACTCGCTAGAACCACCTCAATGAGTTCCCGATCCCTATATTTGCAGTATAATTAAGAAACTACAGTAAAATTTCGCTATTAAGACCACCTAAAATTAAGACTAATTCTGCTTTGAAAAGCTTATTTAGCAGGATGCAGTTATTCTTTTTTCGTGTTTTCTTAATACAATGTCCTTAAAGAACACTTTTGAACAGTCCCAAAGGTGGTCTTAATACAGGATTTTTACTGTTTTACATATTAAATCTTAGAAAAAAAAGACATTACTATGTTTAAGATATGAGAGAATCCACTTTTTGTTTTGTCGTAGTGTATTTTGTTCCTATATTTGCTCAAAAAATGATTTTAAAAACCGACTCGCCTATTAGTGATGCTTGTCAGATACTCAATGGCGCACTGGTAAAGTTTCGGAGTCGAGATCGTGAGGTACCGATCCCTATTAAGATCAAGTGTAACCGGACAAAATCTCCCCGGACATAATCCCCCCGGACAAGTGTTGTTTTCTTCAGCAAGAGATAGTATCAGAAACAGAAATAACTATTTTTGGTAAGATATGAAAGAAGGCACTTTTTCACACGAATGTTTTGTCATAGTGTATTGTGTTCCTTTATTTGCTCAAAACAAAGATTTTAAAATCCGACTCGTCTATTAGTGATGCTTGTCAGATACTCCATGTCGCATTGGTAAAGCTTCGGACTCGAGATCGTGAGGTACTGATCCCCATTAAGATCAAGTGTTGTTTTCTTCAGTCAGCATTGCTTAGTACTGGTTTTAATCCAGGAAAAAAGGGGGGGGGGGGATATGGAATATTAGTACTACTTTACTAAATGTGTTACCCTCTCTAAATGAAGTAGATTATTATTATTATTATTATTATTATTATTATCAATTTTTTGTACAAATAGCAAATAGTACGTGTAATTTTATCAGAATATACCATGCACTGTAATAAGCCAAAACGGCAACAGACAAATAAAGTAAATAAGTGAAAGATGAAGTTAAACATTTTGTTTTCTTTTTCAGTTTACCTTGTTCTTTCTTTCTCTTGAACCCGATGCGTGTATATTGAGTCACTTGGTCGCGTGCCTTTTGTCCGTGAGTCAACGGCTGATAACGCACCATGTGTGGTTTCAGATCAATTGATTACCAAACTGCAGAGAAATCAATGCCAATTTCGGCTGCGAATCGAGATTTCTCTGTCTCACCCGAGAGCATATTAGTTCATGTATTGTATTGTCTCTGTCTCACCCGAGAGCATACTAATTTATGTATTGTATTGTATTGTAATGTTTTAGCTTTTTACGTCCGCTAGGGTCAGGCGCGTTAGCATTTTCCCACAACATGACGTAAAGTTTGAGTGCTTCTGGGCTGCAAAACGCGGCAGATTCACTGAAGTGTGAGTAATGCTGAACTTCCAGTGCCCTCCCCTAAGTAAAGTAGAAGCACCGTAATTTTGAATTTTGAACGCCAGATCAAAAATGGGCATAAAACTGCAGAGGAATCAATGCCAATTTCGGCTGCGAATCGAGATTTCTCTGTCTCACCCGAGAGCATACTAGTTCATGTTGCTCTCTCTTAGGGCTGTGTGTAAGGCTTTGGACTGGCTACAAATGAAGAAAAAAACATGTAATACAGGGTTGTCAGATGTGCGGCCCTAAGTTTGCGGTATAATGAATATAAAATAGATATATAAATAATACAGAAGTATACATAAATATATGAAATATGTAAGAACGGAAAAGAGAGAGAAAAATAAAAGAAAATGGAATATATCCAATAAGAAGAAAAAAAAAGAAATAAAAACATATATGCGGAAAAAGGGCGAAAAGAAATTTAAATATCACTTTTTTCATCATTTTTGATATTCCCATTCGTTGCCAATGGTTCTTGCCTGTTTTGTAAACAATAATAGTTTAGGTGTATAAAATAACAGAACTTCAAAGGCTATTTGCAAGTTATTATATAAAAGTGCTTAATTGTTTTTGATCATTAAATTGGCAAGCTCATAATTGGATAGTAGTTATGAAAAAGTAAAGTAGCATTATTTATGAACAGGTGCATTTCATTGAAACATTGTTTCAATTACAATGTTAATTGTTGTTGTCAAATTGAATTTTTGTGAATACGGTCTTAAGTTAAAGACACATTTTTGGATTGCATAACACTCTTATGACCATTTATTAAAGAATGAAGTCTTGAGATAAGATACACTTGAGGTATTCTGGCTTTCATACAGGTAGGGGACCAAGGCAGGGTAATCAATTTCCTAGGGATATTGGTTTGACAAGTTACATCTATTCATTAAAGCCAGGACGTAGTTAATGAATAGATGTAACTTGTCAAACCCATATATTATTTATGTGCATTATAACCTATGGATTTTTTACCAAGACAACAGTCGCATATGTATATACTGTATGTACATAAATGTACAGATGTAGCCGAGTTGTGGCGCTCTTTAGTGCTATAAATTTTCAAATCTGTTCAAACCTGACATCACGAAAACGCGCCTATATAATACTGTTCCCTCTAAACCCCACTTTTATGTACTAAAACTGGGGTTTGCAGGAATATACAATATTTTTCTTATTTCTGCTCAAAAGCATAGGTTCTTACGAGTACCCATAATCTATGTTTCGAGCAGAAATGTGGAAACCAACATAATTCTTATCTGAAAATTTTCATTTTTTGGTGGTAATTTTTTTCTGTTAATTTGAATAGGCGTGTTTTCGTAAAGTATACAAATATTCTCCCGTTGTTTGTAATGTGAACAGCGATGACAACATGACACAATCCTACTGAGCACATGACCTTTGGGCGTAGATTCAATGTCATGACGTTGTATCGACGTTGATGCGACATTGTGTGCGCGTTATTTGCGAAAATCTTGTATACATGGATGCCGATTGAGAACACATTATTGTTGTTGTTGTTACAAAAATGTAAGGTATAATTTTATCACGTTAAACAAGTTATTTACGATTTTTTTCATTATTAATATAATGGCATTCTCTTCTCCCTTGAACTTTCGTTTTTCTTTATCTTAATGGCGTGTATAGTTGCATCTCTTTCTTTCCTTCTGTCTGTCTGTCTGTCTGTTTGTGTGTGTGTGTGTCTCTCTCTCTCTCTCTGGATCAATAGAAAAAAAAAAAACATTACCTGGAATAGTCGCCTAGCTGTAAAATATCCCGACTGGCACGAAAACACATTATCAACTGCATAGGCAGCACGTGATTTATGTACACTGTAACGCACGGAGAAATTGTGTACATATTAAAGGTTGTATAATATGGCTGTGTATCTTCCGGATTAACTCATGCTCTCTCTCTCTCTCTCTCTCTCTCTCTCTCTCTCTCTCTCTCTCTCTCTCTGTTCGTTGGTATTCAGACGAAGGCTGGTCAGCATTACGTGTGCCACAAACACTCTAATCAAGGCATGCAACTGCCGGTAAATTAAGTCTTAGCAATCAAGGGTGTCCCTGGAAGTCTGATATAAGCATTTAGTAAGCATTATACATGCTGCAAATAATCCTATTCGAACGTGCAGACGCAGGCAAATCCCATTCTTGGCAATCTAGACTATTCCTGGAAGTCTGATCAGTCCTAAAGCCATCATTAAAAGTCCTGTAAACATTCTTATCCGATTGAGCAAATGCTGGTGAATCAAGTTCCTAGCAATCTAAACCCTTCTTGGAAGTCTGCTCAGATTCTTTAAGCCAGCATAGGGCATTCAAACACTTCTATCCGACTGTGCGAATGTCAGCAAATCCAATTCTTTACATGGCCCCCCGCCCATCGGGGCTTGAAGAAATAGATTGGGTAGCATGATGCTTCCACCCAGAGCTGATTTGTTTGATTAGAAGTGAAACGTCCCCGTCAACACTGTAAATGCCATTTTGTAGACGTTGCTTCCAATTTTGTGGGACTTTTACTCAACATTGAGATGAAATGACATCTCAAGCCCTGCCGCCCAATGATTCCAATAGGGTTTATAAGCATAGGCGGGCCGACTTGCACCGCATTGCCTTGGCAGGCTTAGATACTATAAGTGGTTTACCAGTACTTGTGTGCGGGTGGGTTTCAGCTCTGCATGGAGGCATCATGCATCTATTTTTTTTCAAGCCCCGAAGGGCAGGGGCTAACCACCAAGAGCTGAAACCGACCGCACATATGAGTACTGGTTAACCACTTAGAAGGTCTGAGCCTGCCGAGGCAAAGTGGTGCGAGCCGGCCCGTCCATGCATGTAACCTTTATTGGTTTGATTGGACGGCAGGGATTGGGATGTCAGTTCAACTCAATATCGGGTAGAAGTCCTACAAAATTGGAAGCAACGTCTCCAAAATGACTTAAATAGTGTTGGCGGGGACGTTAAACCTCGAAAGAATCAAACAAACAAACAAAACTCAATTCTTGACAATCTAGACTTCTCCTGGACGTCTGATCAGAGTCTTAGAAGTCAGCATTATACAACCTGCAAATATTTCTATCTGACTGTGTGAATGACAACAATCCGATTCTTAGCAATCTGGAATATTTCTGGAAGTCTAATCAGAGTCTTTTAAGTCAGCAGTTTACGCCATGCAAACAGTCTCATTCAACTACATGTATGCAGATGCTAGCAAATCCGTGGGCGTTCCTGAAAGTCTGATCAGAGTCTTTTACATATCCGACCATGCAGATTCAGGCAAATCCGAGTCTTGATCATCTAGACTACCTCAAAAAGTGCCTTTCCGAATCTCTTATATATGTTTTCAATGGGTAGAGTTCTCTGTACAGTCAAACTTCAATACTCAAACACCTTCAAGACTCTGATACTTCGTTCGAGAGAGAGGATATACGAAATATTGACGGTTTATCATAGCGCCAGGCCATGAGGCTTTTTAGGGGATGACTCAGATATGTTTACAATCTTCTATAGGAAGGTTCATGTTTGTTTGTTTGTTTGTTTGTTTGTTTGTTTGTATTGGAGATAACGGCCCAGTCAACACTAGTTGGGTCATTTTTGAGCCAGTCAGTTTACCTATCCACACTTTTCCTGGGCAGGCTAAAACGTAAGCGATTTACCAGGAGAGTGCACATTCTTTCGCAAGAAACTGACAACTACCCTTCTTGAATCAGCGGATGGCAGAGAATGACAGTAGAAAAGATTTCGTGATCCATCTCCAGGAAATAAAGTTGCCGACCCCGGCAGGTATCGAGCCCGCGTCCTCCTGATCACCATTCAGACGCGCATCCGTCTGAGCCACCGAGGCCGGCATAAAGGAAGGTAGTGTGTACTCATTAGAACATTAGATTTGCCTTATTCAGCGGTTCTTAAGTTACAGACGACACGTCTTTTTCAAATTAAAAATTCGGAGAACCGCTCAAACCATACTGGATATATGGATACTTGGAGCTATTGAAGAAATCTCTAGGTGTTCATGAACAAGTTTGAACTAGCAATGGTAAACATGTCATCCGAGTTCAAGTTATTGAAGTTTTACTTACATGAATGTGTGATATGTGACAGGATGTAGTGCCATGTCCGTAGTATATGACTGAAAGTTTTTGTTTGAACAAACATAACAAACGAACGTTTCAAGATAATCTCAATATTTCAAGCAAATCGTTAATCAGAGGTGGGCGGAAAAGGAGTCGTCATCATCATCATCATCGAAGTTTTGATTAACGTGTAGGTACAGGGTCCAAATTTACATAAATGCGCCCCTTCCATGTAACTGGTTTGCTGCACGCATAGCAGATCTCACGCCAGATCTCCCGGTATGTCTATCATGAGGGTCGAGAGCTTCCACTCTCTGCGATCTCTCTCTGTCAGCTGCTTCCAGGTCATCTTGGGCCACCCAGGCTCACGCCTTCCGTCTGCCTGTGTGTGACAGGCAGTCTTGATTGCACTATTGGAGCGTTTCACATGTCCATACCAGTGGAGCCCTCTCTCTTTTAGGATGAGGTCCAGGTCCTCAATGCCAAGCCGTGCAAGTAGCCGAAGAAAAAACTACCTGACTTTCCGTTGCGGAACTTGGCGTCTCACATGTGACCTGTGCGAGGATCGAACCACAGCAGTGAGAGACCTTATGCTTTTACCCACTAGGCCCTGTAGTGTCGTTGCAAAATTTACACGTATGGCATGCAACACTAGATTACCAAAGCGTGCTCGTACCATTGTTCTGCTTCTTATATGGTACATGCGCTCTCTCTCTCTCTCTCTCTCTCTCTCTCTCTCTCTCTCTCTCTCTCTAGAGGAGATAGTAGATGAGATGAAATTTGAGGACAGAGGAGAAAATGGAAAATGAATGGGCGTGTAGAAACAGAAGAAACGACAACATTTTCCCTCTACCCTAACCTGCTGCAAGGACAACAAGCCTTGTCAACTGTAAACCAATATCAGTTGGACGCCCCAGTGACGCAAGACATGCGTCACTTTTGCCTCGCCCATCCACCCCTTCACTACCGCTAAATAAAAAAATGTTCAAGCACACACACAAACACACACACACAGGAAAAGAAAACCCAATATTTGTACGTGGTAATAAAAAAATCTGGCAACTACAGTGAGCGCTAAATCACGTCACCAGATGACCAATTAACAGAGAAACAGTGTATTTTGCTTTAAACATAAGTTGGTGTATTCATACGAACTCCATCGACTTTTATTTGTGACACATGTAAAATAAATTATCGTCGCTATTCGGACAGTTTTCTTTCGCACTTGTGGCGCTAGTGATGCAGTACAGTTGCCGCTAGTCGTACAGTCATTTGAATGTGACTGGTGCATTTCAAGTGGTCATGATTTACAAAATCCAAATATTTAGACGCTATCAGCTATCAGATGTCAAAGACATTTGTTTAAACGATTTCATTGTGGTGTAAGTAGCCGGTTGACCTTCATTTCGAATATATTGACCTGGATTCATAGTGTTGACGGGCGACAGAGGCAGCAAAGTCACTGATTCAGCTGTACAAGATGAGGTCTACACAAAAAATGCACCACTATCAGAAGTAATGAGAATCATTTGAATAAAGTACACTCATTTCTTCCTTCGATGCCAAAAATCGCAGTCTAATCGCACATTCCGTTGCTTTCATACCCGACAGAAAGTAACCAACAGCAACGGCTGATTATATGCCGCTAGTGATTTTTAGGTGTACAGTCTAATGCCGCTTCCGATATGGCGACTGTCCGGTTATACACAGTGAACATGGTGTCAGAAATAACGAATATTAGGTTAATCTTGTAACATCATTATTACTTCTTTCAACACAGCTTGTGAGTGTTCGTTAGAAGGTACCATCATGTTAACAAGTCCGTGCAATGAACACCCCTCTAAACCCCACTTATATAGATAAAACTGGGGTTTACGGGGTTGAATATCATTTTCCTTCTTTCTGCTTCAATACATAGGTTTAAGGTACTCGTTAGAACCGGCTCAATGAGGCGGCACTTACGAGCACCCTCAACCTATGTTTGGATTGAAAATTACATCACGAAAGCACGCCTATATAATTTTGACCCCCTTGAACCACACTTGTATATAGCAAAACTGGGGTTTCCGGGGGTATACCTTATTTTTCTTATTTCTGCTCTAAAATAAAGATAGTGTGTACCCGTTAGAACCGCCTCGATGAGGCGGTTCAAACGAGTGCCCACAATCTATATTTGGAACAGAAATCATGGAAGAAAAAATATTACATTTTTCATCAAAACATTTTCATTTTTTTCGTCGATAAAGGTGGCAATATACATTGTAATTGACAAAAAAACTTTGACAGACAGACAGACAGACAAAACATTTATTCTCTCAAGACATATAACATGAAATATGAGGGAAATATACATTACTACATGATAGCGAAGGTGCATTAAGTTTTAGTAGTTAGCAGTTATGAGGACCAAGCAAATTTAGACAAAATTAGGCAGTGTGTCTTTACGGGGGGAGAACATGTATTTTCTCTTTTTTGTGGCACTATTTCAAATTTCCTTCCATGTCTACAGAATCATCTAAAGGTTTACTATAGCTTCAGTGAAAAAGAAACAAAAGTACTGAGCAAAATGGGAGTGGCTAATTCGGGTTTGTAAACTCATTCAACAATTACCAGGCTAAACTGCACTGAAGCGTAACATTTCTGCACGGACTTTTCAGGCTTGACACGGAAACCTACATCTCTAAAACCGAGGTCGTGTAGTTTTACGAAAATTGGGACATAGAAGTATTGGAAGAAAAAACAAGTAGGGGGATAGTGATTCACTTAGCCAGGGCTTTAATATGGATTAATACTTTATAGATGGATAATAATAATGACGTCAAGCAGGTGTGTACATGTATCGAAAAACCGAGTCAACGCCGAATCAACGCCAAGATGTTGAATCAGCGTTGATAGGGTGTCATAGGCACTTTGAACAAGCCCCATACAATATACATGTCCGCCCCCGCAAATCGGGTAAGTTGAAGAAGTAAATGGGCCACATGATTGATGCTTCCACGCAGGGCCGAAGCCGACCCGCACACGAGCACTGGTAAACCGCTTAGATGATCCAAGCTCACCCAGACAGAGCGGTGAGAGTCGGTCCGTCCACGTCCACAAACCCAACCGGCACCAACGGGCGGCAGGGCCCGAGATGTCATCTCACCCCCAGCGTCGGGCAAAAATCCCTTAAAGTTTTAAGCAACGTCTCCAAAATGACATTTACAGTGTTGATGGGGACGTTAAACCAGATCAAACACACAAACAATACAATATACATGTTCACTAAAAGAATTTGGGTCAGTTGGTCATTCCTTTTTATACTGACATGCAATACAACAACCAGTCTTGTTTTTACGACCATTTCACTGCAACGAATCATTTGCTCAAAATAAGACGATTAATAAAGGTATTCAAAAATATTGTAATTAGTTTATGCTATATTCTCCAAGAGCAAATGCTGCGGATACCCGTTAGAATCGCCTCAGCGAGGCGACTCTATCAAATGTCCACAACATCTGTTTCTTGGAGTAATAAAGAGAAACAGTTCTTTATTACCTATTATACTACTCTTTCATTGGATTCTTTACAGCGACAAATTCGCTACAGTAGCTAATATGTAAGAAACAGGGTTCTCTGCAAAGTCCATTCCCTCATTACCACTGCTCTTTCGCCGCTCTTACCGAAACGAAATGCAAGAGCGACAAGTAAGAAAAGGAAAGGGATGACTACATGAGTAAAATATAAGTACAGCAATCAACATTTCAGAAGGTAAAAAATAACCTCGGGTACCTGGCGTCCAAACAACGTCGTGTCAGCGTCAGTTTAAAATTACACTGCACACATTGTAAAGGCGTGTTTGCGTAATGAGGCGGCACTTACGAGCACCCTCAACCTATGTTTGGAGTGAAAATAAGAAAATAATAAAAACAAACATCAGAAAAAGAATATCAGTTTTGGAGATGTGAAAACAAATGCACTCAGTCTCACGGATATGTTACCGTAATGGAACGAGTACCCACAATCAATGTTTTTGAGCTAAAATTAGTAGTCGGGGATTTGAAATTCGTAGCACCCGTATTTAAGGAGTTTAATGCACCATACTTTCTCACACTTAACTATAATATGAATTTATTTAGAGGTCTCTCTGCATCTTAAAAATGGAGTTAGAAAATCAAAAAAGTGGGGAAAAAGACATAAAAAGGGGAGATAAATGTTCCTACCCTCTTTTCTCATTTAAGCATCCAAACAATTCCAAACGACATCTCCTCTGAAACTACAAGGCCAATTGGAACCAAATTATATGTGAAGCCGCCATGGGACGGAAGAACAAACATATATTCTGAATATATTGGTCACATGACCGAATTGGCCGCCATGGCCATATATGGTAAAAACCTTTTAAAATCGCCTTCTCAGGAACCAATCGACCGATGATCTTGAAACTTGGTATACAATATATGGGACCCAGGCCCTATCGAATTTGTTCAAATGATGACATTTCGTTGAACTTGACCTTTCTTACGTCAAGGTCACATTCGGTCACTTAGGATTTTGTATGGAAAAGACAGGATTTTCTGGTTCTGTTGCAGCTTATGACATCATAGTTGATATTTGCAATCAGCTTAATGATCCTGGGCCATAAGATTAAATAGTTTTTTAATTTTTCTAACTGATACCAAATAACATATACTGCATCCGTGTGGTCGAGAAATCCAAGTTTGTAAGAGGGATCTGTGTGATCGTCACACCAATAAACGGCCAAAAGTGATTTTTAATTCTGCATCTGAATAAATACAAGACCTTGGTATGCAGCATTTTGGACTCTAGCCCTAAGATATATAGCTGTCTATAATGTATGCGACGGGAACAAAAGAAAACAATGGTTGATTTCAAAATAATTTGGCAGCAATGGTCCTGAGATTAGCCTCTACAAAACCATTATGGTCTGTTAAAATAAATAGCCACCACGGGTGTGTGTGTGTGTGTGTGTGGGGGGGGGGGGAATCTATGCCCACTTGAGCTCTGGTGACCGTAGTTTCCCATCGGCCGCTTGTTTACAATTTTGTGTTCAGGGCATGTATTGAAAGTCGTGTAAACTTGATGGCACGCGTATTCCATATCTAATTGGCGTTGTCATGACACAGCAGTCACAGTTTTCTGCTAAGGTTGTGCTTGTTTGGTTATCTTTTGTTGCTTAGCTTCATAAACAATTAATTGGTGATCAGTGGTCACCAATGGTATGGTATGAAGTTACCATGACAGCAATACCCCTGAAAGACGACAATGTTTAGTGAAGATAACAGCGCCCCCCCCCCCCCCCCCCCCCCACACACACACACACCTTTTTTTTTTCAAAGGGTTGGCAGATTTTTGTTCAGTATTTCATAATTGAAGGAACGTCGTGTTTTAATGAGTTTACGCCTTTGAAAAATCAAGCCTCCTTTTGACTGAATGTGTGCGAAATTTTACTGCGAACAAAAAAGAAACATTATACAGTATTTGGTGGAATGATTTAACTTAAATTCCAGCTATTTCATGCTGTCGAGTCCTCATCGTTGTTTCATCTCTTTAGTCGTTTGATTTTCTGTTCTCGGAGATGTTGCACTGATGAGCTAGAACTCCATCATGTAGAGTGAACAATGTATCGGTTTTAACCAAGACAATCAAGGGCGAGTAGTGTGACCACCTAAAATCTATTAAAGTGTCCAACCCCACCTCGGCCCCCTTAAAACTTCTTACTGACTCCGTCGTCGATCTTTTTTTGTGTTTTATTATTTCCATAGTTAGTCTTGAGGGCTTGTCATCGAAGGCCTTTTTGGCCAATCTATATGGGACAATTGGGCTGGTTGGGTGGGGCAAAGGTGACGTGTATCTTGCGTTAATAGGGTGTCCAGCTGATATTGGCTTACAGCTGGACAAGACCTGCTGTTCTTCCAGCAGTTAAGGGTAGACGGGGAATACTGTTATTTCTTCTGTTTCTGCTTTTCCATTTCTCCTCTGCCCCTTACTTTCATCTGCTCAACTATCTCTTTTGTCGCTTTTCTCCCTCTCTGGAGAGAGGACAGAAATGACCAACAAGGAGTGACGTGCCTTCAAACCCAAAACAATAATTATATGGGACAAATGTCAGAAAAAGGAAGTAGTTATAAAGGAGATGAAGAACAGATTAACCAGTGTGTGACAAGAGACACATGATGATTAAGAGCTAATGGTGAATAGAGGGGCAAGGCTATCATAGGCAGGTTGTCCAACAAAATGGTAGAAAGTAAGTGCAGGTGACATCTTAAGACGCACGTTTACCGGTTATACCACAACTCTGGGAAAAGGGAAGATAGAAGAATGTTTAAGGGATGGCTTTACGTTACATTAAACCTCGGGTACAATTTATTTTTAGTCGTGCGACTTAACAGAAAATAAGGTACCAAGTAAGATTTCAAGTGGCCAGTAACATTCACGTTTTTAAAATATAATATTGTCGATGTTACTTGGGGAGCCTTCAGCACAAACCGGAAACTTTGGATAATGATTCTTGAAATATACAATGTATTCATTAAATGTTGATTGTTTCAAGTCACCAGTTTAGAGAGGCACTTGCCAGTTCACCCGCTGACAAATATGCTTGGTGATATTGCTGTCATGGTAACTTCATAAAATATCCCTAACTAAATATAAACCGGAAGGAAATGGCCATCAGTAACTTTTCAAAAATATATCTATCGGTCCCTGTTATGATACATCTATGACCAGCCAGTAAAATAATTTTGTTTATGTTGGTTTAAATATAATTTTTTATCACGATCTGTGACACAACAGGAAAAAGTGGTAAAATGGACCATATGTATCGGAGTCCCTTGTTCATGCCCGGATTGAAACAGAGTCATCAAGTTTCACATGCATGTGCAAAAATAACCGTCCTTCATACTGACGAAAAAGAAATTGTTTCAAAAAGTACTAAAAAATTATTTAGCGCGAAAATAGTGTAAAATTTATCAAATTTTTGGGGTCAAATTTCAATGGTCAAAATTTATGGTAACGCCGGATGTAATTACGTCATATCATGAATTTTGGTGTCTTCGAGTATTGACATATATTTTGGCTGATGCAATAAATCAACATTCATATGCAAGCGCAAGCTACACATAACTAAACTCAATCCAACTATACCATCCGCATGGGGTTGGGTGTAAACTCATAGAATTTTCAACCCCTTTTCCCCACCAGATTTGCTAAATAATCACATGCCATATAGGTCAGGCTCCTATCTCAATGAAACGGCAAAAATAAAGCGTGAGAATTTAGGGTGCATTAAATTTTTCGAAATCTGGCCTCAAATCCCGGACTATAGGCAGCATTACGAAAACACGCCTATACAAATGTATTGGAAGATTTTATCACCAAAAAAGGAAAATTTCCAGATAAAAAATCTGATATTTTTCTTATTTTTGATGGGGATCTATCGAGTACCCACAATCTATGTTTTTGAGCAGAAATAAGAAAAAAATAATGTTAACCCCTGAAAACCCCAGTTTAACTATATAAAAAGTGGGGTTCGAGGGAGTCAAAATTATATAGGCGTATGTTCGTGATGGACAATGTATATCCCCGTAAATCCCAATTTTCTTTATATGAAGGGGGTTTAGCGGGGTATTGGCTTCACGGACTTGTTACCATGATGTTTGATGAAAAACAAGACATTACGAAAACACGCCTATACAAATACATTGCAACCTTTATCGCCGAAAAAATGAAAATTTTATGATGAAAAAATGTGATATTTTTCTTATTCCTGCTCAAAATATAGATTGTGGGTACTCGTTAGAACCGCCTCGATGAGGCGGTTCTAACGAGTACCCACAATCTACCTCGATGAGGCGGTTCTAACGAGTACCCACAATCTATATTTTAGAGTAGAATAAGAAAAATAAGGTTCACCCTGTAAAAAATTATATAGGCGTGTTTTCGTGATGACAAAATAACATATCTGGAGATATGTAGAAATAGACAAATTTTGAACAAATGAGCCAAATGTACCTAAAATACAACATAATTTGAACAATTTTCAGAAAACATGAAAATATTGAAGATTTTTAAAAAAATCATAAATAAACAAATAAATAAATAATTAAATAAATAAATGAGTAGTGTCGTGACATCTTGAAAATGTTTTCACACACTAAATTAGATTACATGTATATCTCATGTGGATCTGTCCAAACCATTAGTTGAAAGATTCCATTTTGTCAGCATCAACTTACGTGAGAATTAGAGTTTATTTCATATCGGTAGTGTCGTGACAACTTGAAAATGTTTTCACACACTAAATTAGATTACATGTATATCTCATATGGATCTGTCCAAACCATTAGTTGGATTATTCCATTTTGTCAGCATCAACTTACGTGGGAAGTAGAGTATATTTCATATCGGTCTGTCCTAACCGTTAGTTGGATGATTTACATTTTGTCACCATGATCTTACCTGAGCTATTGTCGCACACTATATTAGAGTATATCTCGTAGCGGTCTGTACTAACGGTAAGTTGGATGATTCCATTTTGTCACCATGATCTGACCTGAGTTGTTGTCACATACTATATCATCGGTCTGAGGAAGATTCTATTTTGTCACCATGAGCTTACCTGAGTAGTTGTCACACACTATATTAGAGTATATCTCATATCGGTCTGTCGTTACCGTTAGTCGAATGATTCCATTTTGTCACCATGATCTTACCTGAGTAGTTGTCACACACTCTGTCAGAACATATCTGGTATCGGTCTGAGGAAGATTCTATTTTGTCACCATAATCTTGCCTGAGTAGTTGTCACACACTATGTCAGAGCATATCTCATAACTATCTGTTCAACCGTTAGATGGATGATTTCATTTTGCCCTCACAATCTTACCTGAGTAGTTGTCACCCACTACATGTACGTTAGAGTTTAGCTCATAGTTGTCTGTCCTAATCGTCATTTGGAACATTCTGTGTTGTCCACATAATCTTACCTGAGTAGTTGTCACACACTATGTCAGAGCATATCTCATAACAGTCTGTTCAGCCGTAAGTTGGATGATTTCATTTTGCGCCCATATTCTTACCTGAGTAGTTGTCACACACTACATGTACGTTAGAGATTAGCTCATAGTTGTCTGTCCTAATCGTCAGTTGGAACATTCTATTTTGTCCACATAATCTTACTTGAGTAGTTGTCATACACTATATTAGAGTATATCTCACATTAGTCAGTTCAAACCCTTAGTTAGGAGATTCTATTTTGTCACCATAATCTTACCTGAGTTTTTGTCTTATCATAACGACCCCAGGCCCATATACTACTCATTCTGACCCCTACCCACCTGACACTATAAGGATATACAATGGCGAACTCCACTGCAAAACCACACCCTCCACTAGCCTCCCAACTTGACGTTCTGCAGTGGAACTACAGTAGCGCTGCCAATTAACACTAACTTAGAGCCACTTTAGATGAAAAAAAAATATCCCCCACGCTATATGCCTACAAGAAACCTGGTTCAAAGATAATAAAAAAAAACCCACTATACCGACATTCAAACTTGCCGCCATCTCCAACAGGCAGGGAAAAGGAGGAGGTGGCGTAGCCATTTACATGAAAGATAACATCCCATTCGGAAAGCTAGACCTAAATATCAATGGCCCAACTTTTGAATCGTGCGCTGTCACCATCCACCTGTAAAACTGTAAATTAGCCTTGGCAAACTGTTACGACCCGCCCAGCAATAAAACGCAACAAAATAATTAGACAGAATAAGAAAACTTTTCGACCATATCCCGCACCAAAGCTACATACTTGTAGGTGACTTTAATGTCCACGACCCGCTATGGAGCCCAAAGCAGAACCCAAGGGGGAGGGCACCATCAGAGTTATTACTCGAACACGGCGCTACCATCCTCAATGATGGTGCGCCAACCATGGCAGAAACTGAATCTTCACCTGCCATCATCATAGCCACCCCAAACCTCTCAGTTCGCTCACAATGGTATACCCTGAATAATTCCTGTGGTAGTGACCGGCTCCCCATTTTGTCCAAATATGATGCCCACACCTCTTCTTACATTTAGTACCACTTCCTTACCGAAATCACTAAAAATTTTCTACAGGATAATACCGGTTGACATATACGTGCCCAATCCTCTGCGATGTTTCAATTGTCAGAGGTTTGGACACCATGAAAACGATTGCACTGTCCCTGACGGATCTGTTTGTAAGAAGTGTGGTGGTACCGACCATCACACTATTAACTGCAAGAATCCTCCAAAATGTGTGAACTGCGGAAAAGATCATTTATCTAAATCCAATGTCTGTGAAGTTTGGAAAACTGAAAAAGAAATCATGAAAATTAAAGTTACACAAAACGTCACCTATTTGGAAGCAAAGAAAATACAACAAAACAAACCAGAAAACACATTCGCCAAAGTTGTCCAATCCCTTGCCAGCAAACCTGAAACAAAAGAAACCTCCACTCAATTTAATGAAAAAGATTTTGAAATTAAACCCCATTCTAAAGTAATTACATCTACTGTTAAACCAAAACCCACATCATCACAACCTACTACATCGTCACAACCTACATCTACTCATCATTCAAGATCAGAATCTAGACAAACTTCACAGACCAGTTCACAACCTAACGGCAAACATTCTAGCAGATCTCACTCCCGATCCACGTCAGGGACAGCGGATCAAAAAGAAAAGAACGGCAAAGAAAAGCATAAAGGATCAAACCCAAACAGTAAAGGGGCGTCGGCTGATCCAGTAAAACTGGCTAATCAGTACGGCACCCTTGAGGACATGGAGTTGGAGGTTGATCCCTCCACGTTCTCAAAGCCTAATAAAAGATAAAGGATTAAATTCCTTGTTTTAAGGATTAAATTCCTTGTTTTAATCTTCTCTCCATTAAACCATGGATAAGAAGTCAATAATTCAATGGAATTGTCGAGGACTGAAAGCCAATTTTAACGAACTTTTAATTTTAACTACACTTTTTTCGCCTAATGTCATTTGTCTCCAAGAAACTTTTTTGAAAACTACAGATAATATTAATTTCAAAGGTTACAATATGTACAATCATATCACAACGGATAATCAGAAGGCATCAGGAGGTACATCAATCCTGATAAAATCTGACGTTCCTCATAGGAAAATAGATGTAAACACTAATTTACAAGCTGTTGCTGTAAACGTCACTTTATCCAAGTCCATAACGATTTGTTCTGTCTACCTTCCACCTCATTTTAATTTTACTAAACAAGATTTAGAAAATTTAACTAATCAATTACCTAGTCCTTATATATTATTAGGAGACTTTAATAGTCACAGCAAATTATGGGGTTGCTTGGATACAAATGACAAAGGGGAAATCATAGAAAATTTTATTGCTGAAAATGATTTATGTTTATTTAACGATAAACAACCAACATATCTTCATTCTCCCACAAGAAATTATTTTGCTTTAGATCTTTCAATTTGCTCTCCAAATATTTATCTAGATTTTGATTGGTCTGTTGTGGACGATCTCCATGGGAGCGATCATTTTCCGATAGTAATTGAAGAAATTGCATCGACCCATGAGGATCGTCACCCCAGATGGAATTTGAGTAAAGCAAATTGGGAAAATTTTAATCAATTATGTAATGAAAAACTCGACCCTGAACTGTTTAAAACTGCAAGTGATATACAAGATTTAACTGATCAATTGATTGATATTGCTGAAAAATGTATTCCTAAATCCTCGACTTTTTCAAAAAGAAACAGACCTTGGTTTAATGATGAAGTTAAAACTTCAATCAATAAAAGAAAATCTGCATTACGAAAATTCAATAAACAGCCAACAAAAGAAAATCTTATCCATGCCAAACACATGCGAGCTAAAGCTCGCAAAACGATAAAATCGGCCAAAAAAGCATCTTGGCAGCAATACGTCTCCAAACTAAATACCAGAACACCAACTGAGAAAATATGGGACATGATTCGGAAAATTAATGGCAAAAACAAATCAAATAAACATGTCCATATCAAATCGAACGGAAATATGTGTTCAACGGCTAAGGACATTTCCAATGCCTTGGGGGAAAATTTTCAGAAAAGCTCCTCGAGCTCAAATTATTCTGAAAGCTTCCAAAATATTAAACAAGAACAAGAGAAAAAGAATTTAAATTTTTCATCATTAAATCACGAAAAATATAATTTACCTTTCACTGCTAAAGAATTATTAGATGCTCTCCATAAATCTCATGATACTGCTGTTGGTCCTTATGACATACACTATCAAATTTTAAAACATTTACCCAACAAGGCATTGGAAACATTATTAAACATTTTGAATGATATTTGGATCACTGGAAAGTTCCCCGAAAACTGGAGAAAAGCTACCATTATTCCTATTCCGAAACCTAATAAAGATCATACTGAAGCCACTAATTACAGACCTATTGCTTTGACAAGTTGCTTATGTAAAACAATGGAGAGAATGATTAATGATAGGCTGGTTTGGTTCTTAGAATCAAACCAGCTTATCACTAAATTTCAAGCTGGTTTTAGAAAAAACAGCTCTACTAATGATCATTTGATTCGCTTAGAATCATTTATACGTGATGCCTTTATCAAAAAAGAACATGTCGTAGCTGTATTCTTTGACCTAGAAAAGGCCTATGATACGACTTGGAAATATGGCATCATGAAAGACTTACACACATTGGGCCTTAAAGGCCGATTGCCACTTTTTGTTCAAAATTTCTTGTCCGATCGAACATTTAATGTTCGCATAGGAAATACATTATCGGACACATTTGATCAAGAACAAGGTGTACCACAAGGTAGTATTTTACCACCAACCTTGTTCAGCATAAAAATTAATAATATAGTTAAATGTGTAAAAGACCCAGATTGTTCGCTTTTTGTTGACGATTTTGGAATCTTTTATCGATCCAAAAATATGGAAACCATTGAATTTAAACTCCAAAGGTGTTTAAATAATATAGAACCTTGGGCAACAGAAAATGGTTTTAAATTTTCTAAAACAAAAACTCAATGTGTTCATTTCTGCCAAATACGAAAGTTGCATTTAGATCCTGTACTGACTATATACGGCAGTCCAATTCCAGTCGTCACTGAGGCGAAGTTTTTGGGTCTTTTATTCGATAACAAATTGTCTTTTATTCCTCATATCAAAGCTTTGAAAGCTAAATGTTTAAAAGGTCTTGATATTTTAAAAGTCCTGTCCAGTTCCGACTGGGGAGGAGATCGCACTGTTCTTTTAAATCTGTATAGATCGTTAATTCGTTCCAAATTGGACTATGGTTCCATAGTCTATGGATCTGCTAGGAAATCTTATTTAAAATCTTTGGATACTATACATCATCAAGGTTTACGTTTAGCACTAGGTGCCTTTCGCACTTCACCTATTGAAAGTCTCTATGCTGAATCTAATGAACCATCACTTTATGTTAGAAGAGAAAAATTGTCTCTTCAATATGCTACCAAATTAGCTGCAAATCCACGCAATTCAGCATATGAATGTGTTTTTAACTCTAATTATGAAAGATTTTACGAAAATAAACCCTCCGCAATTAAACCTCTTGGCCTAAGAATACGACCTTTACTTAAAGAAGCCAATATTAATGTCCAAAATATTCAATCATTTTCATTTCCATCGAAAGAACCATGGACATTAACTAATCCAAAGATAGTATTAGATTTACATAGAAATAAGAAATCTGAAGTTGATTCACATATTTTTAAAAATGCATTTTTAGAAATTAAATCGCATTTTAAACATCACATTTCCATTTACACTGACGGTTCGAAACAAGATGAGAAAGTTGCTTGTTCTGTCATTAGTCCGAATTTCACTGATAGCATTAGACTACCCGATAATAGCTCTATTTTTACCACTGAAGCAAAAGCAATTGATATCGCACTCTATCACATTCGAGATCAACCTGAAAGACATTCTATCATTTATTCCGATTCCCTTTCTGTACTAAAAGCTCTGAAAGATCAACAGCACAGAAACCCCTTGATTCAACAAATTTTAAAAAAATATCACTATCTGTCCGTTTCAAAGGAGATCATATTCTGCTGGCTTCCCAGTCATGTAAATATCCGTGGTAATGAGTTAGCTGATTTGGAAGCCAAATCAGCATTATCGTTAACTATTACAAATTTAAAAATTCCTTCTTCAGATTTAAAATCGAACATAAACCTATATATAAAAAATAAATGCCAATCAATTTGGGAAAAAGAAACTAATAATAAATTAAATAAAATTCAACCAAATTTTCATACCAAATGTACTTTTTCGAATTATAAGAGGAAAGACCAGACTAAACTCACAAGATGCCGTATTGGACACACACGACTCACTCATTCCTACATATTAAAAAACGAACAAGCACCTTTCTGTATATCTTGTAACGAACAGTTTACAGTTAAACACTTTCTCATTTCATGTGTAGAATTTCATCATATACGCTCAAAATATTTTAATGTTACAACAATGAAAGATCTTTTTAATGACATACCATCTTATCAATTAATCAATTTTCTTAAAGAAATCGGACTTTTTAACAAACTGTAATCATTAATATTTTAACTTTTAAACTTCAATAACAATTTTATATCTAATACCTAATTATTTTTAGACGCTATATGCCCTATTAGGGTTGAGCGTCTTTAAACAAAATATCCCTCCATCCATCCATCCAAATATGATGCCAAATACAACATCACGAGAGCAGCCGTTTCACAAAAATGCAACCTAAACACGGCCGACTGGGATCTCTTTAAAACTCTCTGCTCACAAAAATTAGAAATTAGTGACAACCAAAACACAGACGAAATTGCCAAACAGTTTACGTCCACCCTAAAAGAGAGCTGTGACGGTACAATTTCAAAGACTTCAGCTAAACACAAAAAAAAAACTACTCCCGCCCTGGTGGAATCAAGATTGTAGGAAAGCCATAAATGAACGCGAGCAAGCGAGGAAAAATACCTGAAAAATAGAACTTCAGAGCTTAAAAATAACTACAATAAAACTAATGTACACACTAGAACCACCCTACAAATAGCATAAAAACAAGGATGGCAAGAAATAGTCAACAAACTTAACCGTACGACCACTAGTTAGAAAATGTGGTCTACTTTTAATAATTTTAGGGGTAAACCTACTCAAAATTAACGGCTAAACCATAACTAACGATAAAGAGAAAGAAGACGTCATTGCAAACCACTACCATAATATGTCGAAAACTACCAACCAAGATCCTGCCTTCCAAACAATAAAAGAGGCCGAGGAGAGAACCTTCAACCAATCTCTCCCCGATCTCTTAAACGATGACCGAAGAAGCAGTAACCTGAACGGCAACTTCACCTTATTTGAACTTAATGAGGCCCTGCAGATTAAACGCAGCACAGCACCAGGAGCGGACAAAATTATGAAATAATGAAACAGCTCCCACAAGATAGCAAAAAAAAAAACTCTTAGTCCTCATAAACACTTCCTGGCGTAGAGGAGAATTCCCCACCCAATAAAAACTAGCAACAACAATCCCAGTAAAAACACTTAAGGATAAGCAGGATCCACAATCATATCGACCCATCTCCCTTACCTCATGCACATGTAAAACTAAAGAAACCATGATCGCCAAACGCCTCTCCCACTACATAGAAGCTGATAACATCATCTCAGACCATCAATCAGGCTTCAGATCTAACAGATCTACAACAGATCAATTTGTCCCACTGGAATCAGAAATAAACATGGCTTTCATGGAACACAAAATCCTAGTAGCGGTAGTAAGGCCTTTGACCTCATGCGGTCAACCGGCACCATAACAAAACTAAAAGAATACGGAATAATCGGAAACATGCTAATTTAAGTGGATCCATAGCTTTCTCAAGGATAGAAAAAATCAAAACCGAGTTCGGGCAATACCTCAGAGGAACTAACCATGTAAAACGGCTGTCCCCAAGGTTCAGTACTAAGCCCATACCCTTTAGCGTAATTGTTAACACCCTTCACGAGGCCCTGCAACCACATATTAATATTGACCTGTCACAGTTTGCCGATGATAGCGCGGTGTGGGGGAAACGCTCTACTCTAGAACTGGCGGTAAACTACCTACAATCAGTTCTAAGAGAAACAGAAACCTGGGCACTAAGATGGGGATTCAAAGTATCAAACCTAAAGACTAAAGCAATCATCTTCAGCAAACGACGAAATCTAAAGAACACTCAAAACAAATTATACCTCTTTGGTAGGGAAATAAAATGGGCCCAGAACATCAAATTTCTGGGCATGATCCTCGACAAACATCGGACTTGGAGGTATCAGTTAAAATATCTCAAAGAAGAATGTGGTCTATTAGTTACCCTTCCTGGCTCACTTTAGATGCCTGTTCAAAATTTAAAAAAAATACATGCGTTATCACCCTTTAACAAGCATCGTGACCGAAGGCGTTTTCTTTGCCATGTCAGGGGTGGGGACAGAGAATAATGGAATACAGAACCGATAATGTATGTTAGCTTTTTTTTTCCTCGGCAAGACATTCGAAAACAGGGCTGTGCTCTTGACACATTTGACAGCCAAAATTGGCAACCCGTCTTTGGTCCGATTCCTGCACTCAAATTTCTAAAATCGCTAGAGAACTGCTCGTTTCTTAGGACAAACGTTGTTCCTTGGGTGCGATTTGTGCCTTCCTCTGAGCAAGAGGTCAGTATGTTGGTCAGCTGACACCCGTCGAATTGACAAGTGCCAGCACATTGGAGGCCTTTGGAAGAGCAGTTCATATTCTAATCCCATTTAGCGAGATGGGGGTAGCCCTATGTGCTTTTAGCACCCGGTTACCTTACAAAATCTATCAAGTCAATCTCATATCGGTCTGTCCATGACTTGACTTGTTAGATTTTGTAAGGTAACCGGGCGCTAAAAGCACATAGGGGCTACCCCCATCTCGCTAAATGGGATTAGTTTATGAACTGCTCTTCCCAGGGCCTCCAATGTGCTGGCACTTGTCAATTCGACAGGTGTCAGCTGACCAATGGGAATATACTGAACTCTTGATCGGAGGAAGGCACAAATCGCACCCAAGGTACAGCGTTTGTCCTAAGAAACACAGTTCTATAGCGATTTTAGAATTTTGAGTGCAGGAATCAGACCAAAGACGGGCTCTAGTATGTGATGACGTGTTGCCAATTTCGACTGCCAAATGTGTCAGAGCACAGCCCTGTTTTCGAATGTCTGGCCGAGGAAAAAAGCTAACATACATTATCAGTTCTGGCTTCCATTATTCTCTGCCTCCACCCCTGCCATGGCAAAGAAAACGCCTTCGGTCACGATGCTTGTTAAAGGGTGATAACGCATGAAATTTTTGAATTTTGAACAGGCATCTAAAGTGAGCCAGGATGGGTGACTAATAGACCAGCCAATTCCGGCTATTGAAAAAAGTCCTAGTACCCGTGCTCTCATCACGGAGACCTGCCTATGCAAGTGGGGTTCAAAATTGGACAGGTGTGTCTTCGTGATGTGTTTGGAGGTATGTGTTTGTTTGGGAAAGGCAGTGATGAGGCTAATCAGCCGTTTTGCAATCCCGCTAATTTTTATTTTTGAATGGTCTTCCAAAAGGCATTTTTAAGGGACTTCCTATTTCCAAATACCTAGCAAATGGTGGATATTGCCGTTGCCCCGCCTATAAAGATATTAAGCGTGTGACCTGTCCCCGTTTGTATGCTCTGTTCTGGCAGTATTTATGCCTTCGCTAGCCTACTTCCGGGGACTTCATTCTGTTGGTACCTAGGGGGAGCCCAGTACGGGCTTTCTCCAAGGTGCCCTCAGGATGTTGTCCTGACGGGCTCCGTCGAGCCTCCTCTCCTTCCTGAAATAGAAAAGTCGGATTAATGCTTTGGGACCCCATGTGTGCGCTCGGATCAGTGTAGTTGTGTCCATTTCCTGTCCCCCGGGGTCCCACCTGTACCTGTAATACAAACAAAAGTCAATAGTGCATTTTGTGCTTGTGCTAATGTGACCCCGCCATCCGTCACATATTTCGGCTTCCCATTCTGTGCACAGGGCTGGCCGGGCTTGTGAGGGGGGTCCCCCCACAAAGGCACGGTCCGGCTCTTAGGGTAACTTGTTCAAAACCAAGTTAACGGGTGGCGCGGTTATTGTGAAGAATTACCTTCCCATGGGGGCTGCCTGTCCTGCCGCGGCATGTTACCTCATCGGAACACTCATAAGTGCAAAGCACATGAGCCGCAACCACAGTGTCCCGAATCGGCTTGTCGCCGCAGGTTCAAGCATGTCCGTGGGAGTTTTCGGGCTATGGGATTTTCTTATGATGCACCCTTGCCCGTGGTCTGTTATGATGTTGAAGGTATGGGAGGGTCATTGGTTTGTCCTTTGACGGGGGGGGGGGGGGTAGCCTCGGCGGGGCACCCATAAGTGCAAAGCAAATGAGCCGCAACCACAGTGTCTCGCTTTGACGCCCCCGTCTCAGGTCCAAGTGCAGATTGACGGTAAGTGATGGTTGCCTAAGCGCGGTGTGTGGGTAACAAAAGCTGTTTTCTTATATTACTTCCCAGTAATTTGTGTCTTTAAGGAATTTCTTAACCACCTCGGCTATGGCCGAGCAGTGTTTTTCGGTGGAGCGAGGAGATCTTGTAGGTGTACCGATTAATATCCTAATTTGAACATTTCAGATTTTATCTCTTCTCGTGCATGGGCGTTTGTTACATATTCAAACAAGATGTGTTGTGTTGTTTCTAGTTCATAGTTATCACATTTTCTGCATAGACCCGTTGTGTTTCCTAGTTGAGTGAGGTTGGCATTTAGGCCGTTATGGTTAAATCTCAAACGGGAGAGCACCACGTCTAATTTTCTGTTGTTGCTAAATTGGTGGGCAGATTTACCTACTGTGGGCTGGAGGAGTTGGTAATGCCTCCCGGTGTTGGTTGGGTTTCTATTCCATAGAGCTTGCCATTTTCTCGTTATGGCGGTGTCTATGATTGTATAGATCTCCCGTTTTGAAGGGAGAGTATAATCTTTAATACCTATATCTAGTGCTAATCTGGCTGTTTCGTCGGCCGCCTCATTACCGGGGATGCCGACGTGGGATGGGATCCAGTCAATTTCAATGTCTTGCCCTTCTCTTTTTGCCTTATCTAGTTTAAACAGGATTGAGTCAATTTGGTCAGGTCGTGTTTTGGATTTTCCTGACTGTAGGGCCTGGATAGCGCTAAGGCTGTCCGTGAGTACGGTGGCTTTGGGTGTCTTAACTGTGATGGCCCAGGATATGGCCCAGTGAATGGCAATCAGTTCAGTTGTAAATACTGAGAGGTGTTGGTTTGTTTTAATCGGTACGTGAAGATTTCTCTCTGGGACAACGAATGCGGCGCCGGTTTTTCCTGTTGAGGGGTCCTTACTGCCATCTGTGTAGATTAGAGTTTTCCCGGCATGGCTGGTGCGAACATAAGAGAGGCTTTTATTTTTCATGTATTCATTTGTATTTTCTTCTTTCCTCCCCAGGACCTGATGAGGTAACAGGAGGGTGTGTTGTGTTTGAGATCCCATTTGGATCTGTACTTGGGTGCCTGGATCTTATCGGGTATGTTGTGCTCTTTCAGGAGGGCACGGACTTTCTTACAATATGGGTTGTAGTTCTTGGCTCTCCTACATGAATAGCAACCATGATCTGTTAATAGAATCGGTCTGTCCTTACTGTTAGTTTGAAGATGTAGTCTTTCATGAATAGTTGTCACACCATCACGAAAACACGCCTATATAATTTTGAACCCCAGTTTTAAATAGTATTTTAGCTGGGGTTTACAGGGGTAAACCTTATTTTATCTTATTTCTGCTCTAACATATAGATTGTGGGTACTCGTTAGAACCGCCTCGATGAGGCGGTTCTAACGAGTGCCCACAATCTATATTTTGTGCAGAAATAAGAAAAACATCACAATTTTTCATCATAAAAGTTTCTTTTTTTTCGGCGATAAAGGTGGCATGGTATTTGTATAGGCGTGTTTTCGTAATCCACTAAATTAGAGCATTTCTCATAAGGGTCTTTCCTATTGGAAGGACCGGTCCCGATAGCTCAGTTGGTAGAGTGTCCGCTCCGGGGAAAGGAAGGTCACGGGTTCGATCCCGGGCCCCGACATACCAAAGTCGTTAAAACCGGTACTAGCTGCTCCTCGCTTGGCACTCAGATTTACGGGGAAGAACTAGGACTGGTCGACTGGTCAGGATAATGTGACTGGGTGCTGTGTCATGTAATCTCTCTGGGACATGATACTTCAGTGAGACAGCACTATAAAATTGAGCAATGAGCTCCCTGTCGCAACCAGACACCGTCGTCATATGACTGAAAAATTGTTGAAAGCGATGTTAAACCCGAACACACACACACACACACACACACACACACACACACACACACACACACACACACACACACACACACACACACACACACACACACACACACACCTATTGGAAGGTTCTATTTTGTCTTAATGGGATAACGGAATCATACTTTGACACTGTTAATATTTCAAATAAAAATGACTGTCCTACCTATTATATGGAAGATTCGGTTTTTGTCACATCATAATCCTACCAGAGAATTGTCACAGATCCATTACCACCCAACTGAGGTAATGGCCAAGTATGACCGACTCAGTATATGAAGATAGATAGCTAGATAGAACTCGAGCCAGGCTCGGGTCACATGTGAGAGGCCAAGTTCTGCAACGGACGGTCAGAGTTTTCTCCGGGAATGTCGGTTTTCGCGCACCACGGATTAACGACAGGGTTGATATGAGTGAATTATAATCTTGAATGGGCCGTAAATCCATAACCAAAAAAAAAAAAAAAAAAAATAAAAAAAATAATAAGAAATACAAATAAATAAATAAATAAAAATAACAAAAAAATAAACAAACAAAAAATGATCCATTTCTAGTTTCCCCCAATTTGTACGGAATAGATTAGGCCCCCGCCCATCGGGGCTTGAAGAAATATATGGGCTGCATGATGCTTTCCACGCAGAGCTGAATCCGACCCACACACGAGTACTGGTAAACTGCTTAGAGGATCTAAGCCTGCCCAGGCAAAGCGGTGTGAGTGTTGGACCGTCCATGCTTATAAGGTCATTTTGGAGACGTTGCTTCCAATTTTGTGGGGCTTTTATCCGACATTGAGATGAAATGACATCTCAAGCCCTGTCGCGCAATGAAACCAATAGGGTTTATTTGTATGGACGGTCCATCTCGCACCGCGGTTCCTGGACAGGCTTAGATCCTCTAAGCGGTTTACCAGTACTAGTGTGCGGGCCGGATTCAGCTCTGCGTGGAAGCATCATGCAGCCCATATATTTCTTCAAGCCCCTATGGGCGGGGGCCCTCGGGGTTTTGAGAAACAGATCGGGCTGTACGATGCTTTTTAACAGAGCTGAAATTGGTCGCACACGAATAATGATAAATCGCTTAGTAAATCTAATGCTGCCCGGCAGGCGAGGTGTTATGAATTGGCCCGTTCATTCATATAACCCTTTTGGTTTCATTAAGAGAGCAGGGTTTGAGATGTCATTTCATTACAAAAGCTTGCCTATACAAAAATATTAGAAATATTTACTACCAAAAGAACGAAAATTTTGATGAAAATTTCAATATTTATTTCTTATTTTTGTTCCAAACATAGATTGTGGGCACTCATTAGAATCGCCTCGACGAAGCAGTTCTAACGAGTATCCACAATATATTTATCAGATCAGGTATAAAGAAAATATTGTTTACCCCTATAAACCCAAGTTTTACCATATGAAAGTCGGGTTTGGTGATGTCAAAATTATAAAGGCGTGTTTTTGTGATGTCATCTCAATGTCGGATAGAACCCTACAGAATTGGTAGAAACGTCTCCAAAATCGACGGGGACGATAAACCGCCAATCAAACAAACAAACCAATATCTTGCGTGATCACATTTTCGAAAAATGTTTAGGAAAAGTAAAAAGAAAAAAAGTAATAATACATAAATAAAAACCTGCCCCAAGACTTGAACCCTAGTCCTCCATGTTGGCAGACGCGTTACTAGACCCTCTCGACTATACTTCTATGTTACATAAGATAAATAATTGGACGGTAGCTATCCCCAAGTGTAAAAATACCAATTAAAGGCGATTTACCTAAAAAATGGACGAGTCCAAAAGTAAAATTGCAATCACGTCTCACTGCGTTTTGAACGACTATAGCCACCGGAGCAGTTGTCACAATCTGATATATTATATTCTGACAATCTTGATATTTCAAATGGACCTGTCCAGTCAGCTGGAAGATTCCATTTGCATTTATGGGATATCACACCTGTAAATATTGGAACAAACCTGTGATAACTGTCAGCTTGTATTAATAATGATTTCAAAATCATAGTTTGACATTAAAGAACCTGTCCTTATTGTTAGTTTGAAGTAAAAACCTACCACACTAGTAGAGTACGTATTCACCTTATTTGCATTATCTGCTGGTTCCTAGTCTGAAGGTTATCAGTGTTGGAAAACAGGTAACCAGACCCCCTGACCTTAAAGGTCAGGGGGGTCTGGTTACCTGTTTTTTCCAATACTGACAATATGCAAGCTGGGAGCCAGCAAATAATGCAAATATGGTGAATATCTGATACAGGTGTGTCCTAACCTTTTTGTTAGATCACCATAATCCTACCTATGTCACATACGGTCAGAGTTATTTCATATGGTTACTTAGAAGATCGTATTATTGCCGGAGTAGTGGTCCATGATGAATCGAGTATATTGCACGTGGTAGATGGAAGTGAGAAGTTGTCTCACATCAAACAGAGTATGGAAGCTTTGTGGAATTCCCTTTAAGACGTAATTCTTGCGCATGCTCGAATTGCTGGCCATCAATCGAAACGGCCAATACTATTTAAATGTATGGACGGAATGTAAATTATAGACCTTTCTTAAAAACAACAAGACGCCCCTTACATACCAACATACAAGGTAGCCGCCATCTCCAACAGACCAGAGAGGGGCGGGGGGGGGGGGCATTGCTATATATATTAAAGATAACATCCCTTTTGAACAATTAGACCTGAAAACTAACGAATCGTCTATTGAAGTAACTATGCGCCATCACTTTACATTTGAAAAAGAACAAAATAGCCCTGATAAATTGCTACGACCCCCAAGAAACGCAAATCATGCAACTGAGATAAGAACAATCTTCGATAACATCGAAATTATATACTTGTCGGTGATTTGAACACCCAAGACACGCTATGGAGCCCAAAGCAGAACCCAAGGAAAAACCTCTATCCGATATAGCACAAGAATACGGCGCAATCATCCTCAATGATGGGGCGCCGACCATTGCGGAATCCAATTCAAGCCCCGACATAACCATAACCACCCCAACCTCTCGGCCCGGACCGCGTGTTACACCCTAGACAGCTCCTGTGGGAGCGACCACCTTCCTATATTATCCAGATTATAAACTAAATACAACGCCACAGTGGCAGCCACAACCCAAAAATGGCAGCTAAATAAAGCAGATTGGGATATTTGCAAACAACTGTGCTTGGACAAAAAAAAAAAAAATAAATAAAATCAAAGAAAATTCAAGTACGGATGACATTGCCAACCATTTTACAACCACCCTTAAGGAGATCTGTGACAAAACCATCCCCACAACGTCGGGCAAACCAAAGAAATTTCTCCCGCCCTGGTGGAACCAAGATTGCAGAAAAAGTATTAACCAACGCGAACAAGCAAGGGAAAAAATATCTGATAAATAGAACTTCCGACCTTTAATATAAATACAACCCAATCAAAGCGCTAGAGAGAACTACCGTACAAACCGCCCAAAATGAGGGATGGCAAGACCTGGTCAGCAAAATAAACAACAAGACCACTACTAAACAAATGTGGTCTATCCTAAATAACTTCAGAGGAAAACCAGAAGAAAAGATTAACTGTCTTAAAATTAACCACCAAAAAATAACGGATGACAAAGAGTTAGCCGACACCCTTGCCAATCATTACTGCAATATGTCAAAAACTGCCAACCAAGACCAAGTCTTCCAAACAATAAAGGCAGCCGAGGAGAGAACCTTCGGACAATCCCTCCCTGACCTCTTAAATGAAACTCCGAGCATCTTCAATCTAAACTGTGACTTCTCTACATTTGAATTAAATGAAGCCCTAATGAGCAAACACAACACTTCACCAGGTGCGGACAAAATCCATTACGAAATTCTAAAACAGCTCCCATCTGACAGCAAACAAAAACTCCTAGACCTAATAAATACATCCTGGCGTAGAAGAGAAGTTCCTACCCAATGGAAAGTTGCTACAATAATTCCAATAAAAAAAAACACTCAAGGACAAGCTGGATCCACAATCCTACGGACAAATCTCCCTTACCTCATGCACATGCAAAACTACGGAAACCATGATAGCCAAACGCCTATCCAATTATATAGAAAAAAATGATCTCAGACACCCAATCAGGCTTCAGACCGAACAGATCCACCTCGGATCAACTAGTATGGCCGGAATCCGAAATAAATATGGCGTTCATGGAACATAAAATCCTTTGCGCGGTAGCTCTCGACCTAGAAAAGGCCTTTAACCTGATGTGGTCAACCGGCATTCTAAACAAACTAAAAGAATACGGAATTAACGGAAATATGTTAAAGTGGATCCACAGCTTCCTCAATAACAGAAAAATCCAAACACGCGCAGGAGCAACCACCTCAGATGAACATATACTTGAAAACGGATGCCCCCAAGGCTATGTCCTAAGTCCCATACTATTTAATGTAATAGTCAACACACTGCACGAAGCCTAAAAATGCATCAAAATATCGGCCTATCATAATTTGCCGATGACAGCGCGGTGTGGGGGAAACGCTCCACCCTAGAACTATCGGTCAAGGACCTCCAGGCAGTCCTTAGGGAAATCGAAAACTGGGCACAAACATGGGGTTCAAAGTATCCAACACCAAAACTAAAGCAATCATCTTTAGTAAAAGACGAAACCTAAAGTCAAAGGAAAACAAACATTACCTCTTCGGCAAAGAACTAGACTGGGCCCAGAATATCAAATTTCAGGGAATGACCTTTGATAAACACCTAACATGGAAAGAACACATAACAGACCTCAAGTACCGATGCAAAAATGACTTAAGCCTTCAGAGAACTGTGTCTGGAACCACATACGGGGGCGACAAAAAGACACTACTAACTATATATAAAGCTCTGATCCTAAGTCAGCCTGACTACGGATACAAAGCTCACAACTCCGCATCAGATAACACCCTCAAGCCCTTAAATACGATTCAAAACAACGCCCTTAGAATCGCTACCAGGACCCAACGCCCAACACCGATCAATGCACTTGAGGTCGAATGTGGAATCAAACCGTCACACCTACGAAGGGAAGAACTAATACTAAAATCTTGGGCTAGATCATCCCCTCTAGGCGAATCCCTATCGATAAATGATCTGTTAACAGATCATGGAATCTATACACTATAACCCTTACTGTAAAAACGTCCGTAAACTCATAAATAAAAGAACACAATATACCCAGGGAAATACAGCCCCCGGTATAGATTCAAATGGGATCTCAAGCACCCCCCCCCACACACACACACACTTCATGTGCCCTCAAACATACCATAGGAAAGAAAAATGAAAATACTACCGAACATATAAAACAAATCAGCATCAACCATATAAACTCTAAACATGCCGGTAAAACCCACATTTACACAGACGGTAGTAAGGACCCCTCAATAGGAAAAGCCGGTGCCGCATACGTGGTCCCCGAGAGAGATCTACATGTACTATTCAGAACCAACCCCAATCTCCCAGTATTCACAACTGAGTTAATAGCCATCCAATGGGCCATCTAATGGGCCATAACCGCTGAAATACCCAAAGCAGTTATCCCCACAGACAGCATAAGTTCCATTCAAGCCCTCCAGTCAAGCAAATCAAAAACCCACCGTGACAAAATCGATCATATATTGACCAAACTAGACATAGTAAAACAAAAGGTCAAAGCAATGAAATTGACTGGATCCCCCTCCCATGTCGGCATCCCCGGTAAGGAGGCCGCCGACGAAACAGCAAAATTAGCACTTTCTATAGGTTTTAAAGACAAGACTCTCCCAGCAAAACGGGAAATATACTCTATCACAGCCATAACTAAAAAATGTCAGGAAAAACGGGATAGAAACCCATCTCAAACTTGAAAGCACTACAAACTCCTCCAACCCACAGTAGGGACAAATGCCCAGCACCACAGTAATAACCGAAAATTAGACGTAGTGCTTTCCCGCCTTAGATTCAATCATGCCGGCCTAAATTCAAACCCCATTCAACTCGGAAGAACAACGGGAATATGCCGCAAATGTGATAATTTTGATCTTGAAACAGTTCAACACATTTTCTTTGAATGCGAAGAAAACACCAACGCCCGTGAAGAACTATAGGCTGCCATGTTCAAAATTGGTTACAAATCGGTACACCTCCAAGATCTACTCTCCCTCCACCCAAAAGACAGCCCGGCCATAGCCGAGGCGATCAGAAAATTTCTTAAGGCCACTGAATAATGGGCTATAAGCTAAAACCTCAATATCAACACACCGCGCTTAGGCAGTCACCAATACCACCCAATGCCACCCATACCAGAAAATCCCATACGACCCTGCATACAGTGTTACAAGGGCACGGGCGCACGAAAAGGAAACCCCGAAGCCCACAATATCCACCTGGACTAACTTGAAGCCTTGACGGACGGGCAAAGAGGAGCGCTGTGGTTGCGGCCCGAGGGCTTTGCACTTAGGAGCGCTCCACTTAATCACCGTACCGACACAGGGAAGGCAGCCCCAGGGATTTTTTTATATATATAAAATGAACTAACTATACCAGTGTTTCCAGGGCACGGGCGCACAAAAAGGAAACCCCGCAGCCCTAGATAATACTCCTGAGCTAGCTTGAAGCCGTAGCGGACGGGCCAGGGCGGAGCGCTGTGGTTGCGGCACATGGACTTTGCACTTAGGAGAGTTCCGCATGGACTCCATACCGACTCATGGAAAACAGCCCCAGGGGGATTTCTCATAGGAAATGTATTAAACATGCCAATGTCTTTAGGGCACGGGTGCCACAAAAGGAACCACTGCGGACATTTGATCCACCCACGGGACCTTACATCCGTGTCCCCGATGATACCAGGCGGAGCACGCCTGGTGACATGATTCCCCCACCTTAGGCGGACTGGCCGTTTCTGGGACAACGGCCTGGTGTCCTCGGGTACATGGAGAGGGAGCCACATCCCACTGCGAAGACTTGTTGCACCCTAGCCCTGGATATTGTTTTCACAATGCCCCCTGACCACATCTCCAATGCATCTTGAGCGGGGCATTGGAGACAGAATTGACCTTCTTTCCACATCGTCCGCGAAAGACGACTCCGGAAGGGGTTGGACCCCGGTCAGAAGGTACAAGATTTTACCCTTTTGAACGCGACCCGACCCCGTGCTTATCATGCTCAAAAAGACGTGGCATTACAAAAGCCACAAAAGCAGGGCAGATGGCGCATTTCTTTCAGCAATAATTGGCAGCGGATTAATAACCTTGCTTTTTCTCCCGCGGGTACAGTTGGGAGCCAAAACAGAAAATTGCCACACGGTACGGAACCGGATCACGGCGAACAGCACCAACGGTGCTGTCCGAACGGGGATCGGATACGTACCAGAGCCATCCCAGAAAGTTGTGGCCAGAACCTTCCCTCTGGCTCCCAAATAATTAACCACACTTTCCTTTTCTGGTACACGGGGATCCCTAAAGGGGAACCCCACATCTCATGTAGAATAGCTCCAGAGATGACATCACATGGGAACCCAGTGAAGGGCCATGAGTACCAATCTGATGAATATCTGGATGTGTGCAAAGCGAAGGCACAGTAGCTTGCCGGAACGGAGCACACCCACCCAGATAAGTACACGCGCATAATAATTTAAATGGCGGGGGAACGGTAATACCCAACCTTTGCTAGGGATTTGGAATAGAAAGACCCTTAAAAAAGCCATTGAGGACGACCTAACAAAATTAATCAATAGCGGAATTGCATACTCAACATCGCCTTTCCCACAACCACACATGTTACATGTTTTATGGGTCAGACTAGCTAGTTTCGGCCATTTAGGCCTCATCAGTGACCCTCAAATATTTTCAAAATTCCACAATGGAACCATTGATCCCAAAGGACAAGAAAATATAAACTACACTATGATGTAGGGCATGGAGACGTTTAACGGCCGCCACACATTCCCAGACAACAGCTGAAGTGACGATAAATATGTTCTAGAAAGGGTTATCCTTTGGAAGCAAGGAATACACCACAGAATTGGAAATTATGGGGTGTACATGTTTTCTGGGTCAGACTAGCTAGTTTCGGCCATTTAGGCCTCATCAGTGACCAACAAATATTTTCAAAATTCCCCAATGGAACCAATGATCCCAAAGGACAATACATAATCCCAGTTTGGATCATGATAGGTTATAATAGGTCTTTTCCACATCATAACTCCAAGAAACAAATGTTATTGACGTTTGTTAGAATCGCCTCATCCAAGAAACAAATGTTATAGACATTTGTTAGAATCGCCTCGATGAGGCGATTATAACAAATGTCTATAACAAAAGACATTTCTTAGAATCGCCTCGATGAGGCGATTCTTACAAATGTCTATAACAAATGTCTTACAAATGTCTATAACATTTGTTCAAGGCGTTTCTAACAAATGTCTCTAACATTCAGTGTTTCTTGGAGTATTAAATTACTAGATTTTTTCATGACTATGGATTCGTTTTGTGCATTTCCGACCCGCGGGAAGCCCAATCGGCTCGGAATCGAGGTTAAACCTTGAGCTATACATTCATTCCATTGAAAGTGTCGTTATAACGTGCTTTGTCGTTATAACGAATGTCGTTATAAAGCGGCTCCTCTGTATATCAGTTTAAGTATTGTTTCATTTTGAGATGTTATTTAAAATAATTTTGGCCTATGTTAACCTTATATGAAGTAAACCTTAAATGAACTAATTATTTCAAACAAGGTTGAGTGACGATAGAGACACTGATCAACACGAAAATGACCCAAAGAGTGCTAATTAGGCTGTTAAGCTTTATAAAATACGAATAAAACCGCTCGAAAAAAAAGTATCAAGCATTGTTATGTAGACTGACGGGCCAACTATATCCTAAATAGTGTTGACTGAGCCGAAAAAAAAACCTGAAAGCAACAAAGAAATAAGTTACATAGCACACTATTCTTCATATGGGTAACGGATATATGTCTGTTTAAATATTGTTTCATTTAATGTTGTTTTTCAAATAAGGTTGACCTATGTCAACCTTATATGAAGTAACCTTAAATGAAGTAATTATTTCAAATAAGGTTGTTATTTCAAATAAGGTTGTAACAACTGGAACTCCTTTTTGTTGACGTACTGTCGAAAAAAAAAAACGAAGAGTAAATTTTCTTGATAATACCGTTAGAATATACATGTATATTGAAGCGTCACATTTAAATTGAACAAATAGGTGCCCCATCAACAGCATCACTGAGATTGTGTACGTCTCCCTTTTGATGACACACATCTCAGGCACAAATGGCCCCAAAATGTGTTGTTTTTGGTACAAATGTACAAGGTATACCAGTTCACTTAACATGCTTAAATGGCCGAGGAGTTTGTGAGATGGAAATCTGTCCTCAAATCAGAGCATATTATTTTTTAACGTGAACAACCGACCGTGATCGATTGCTATTGAACCTATTATTCAGTGGCTAGCTGCATGTCACTAAGAGTTATTAACATGAAACGGACTTCAAAAAAGCACAAATAGTTCTGTAAAATACCTCAAAAAGCGTTCTTTGACCTGTAGAAATGCTGTATTCAAAATGGCAATCTGTTCATGTTTTGAAACTGACAGTTGCAATGTCATAGCCATGCCAAATTGTGATTTACGATTGCTCAATTACCGTCCTCATAAATTATGAAATAAAACAAATCGCTGGGTACCAAACGTATTTCATCTCGTGAAAATTCGGATGTTTTCGACACACCAGATTGAATAATTTTCGTATCCAAAATCCTTTATCTACTGGAACGTCGAATTCAACACAGACTCTCGACTGACCTTTTCTGCGTCTTCGTGTAAATTGTTGATCTCAATTTGAGCATATTTGCCAAAAGATCAACCCAAACCAGAATCATTCAATCAGAACATAAGCTTGAGTATATCAAATCCGCAGTTGGAAAATTAGTTTCTGATATTTAAATTTAGCAGTGTATCTTTCCTGCAGCAAAGTAATGGAGCAAAGCCTTAAACAATCATCCTCTTAAACAATTTCCACCAAATACTATATAACGTTCTGTTTTGTTGTTGCAGTAACACGTCACTGACCTTCAGACAAAAGAAGGCTAGATTGTTCAGAAATAAACTCATTAAAATACGTCTTTCCTTCAACTCTGAAATATTGGACAAATTCAGTCAATCCTTTGAACAAATACAAAAATACTGAAATAAGGGCGTGTGGTTATCGCCAATGAACATTGTCGTCTTTGAGAGGTATTGCTGTCATAGTAAATTCATACCAAACTACCATTGATCATCGAATTAACGGTTTATGAAAGCTGGTAAATAAGGTTAACAATTTGCTAGGCTCTCACTACCACCAAATAACACCAAACCAAACCAAACAAGCGCAATCAGTTAAGTAGACGTTTGTTGTAGCCCATGGGACATTACACTCACTAGAGCTCAAGTGGGCATAAATCCTCCACTATGTGAATCACTGAATAATGGAATCCCAGTCGCGGTAGTAAATTAAATCTCTTTTAATTTCTAATGAGCCATGGCTCTTCATAATCTCCACGGTTGGCTCTCCGAAGTACCCCTTCTTCTCCAGTATAATTACTCTGTTACCGACATTTCCTAGGGTTCTTCTATGCTGAAAATTAAAAAAAAAATACACCAGGTCATTTTCGGCCCCCGCCCATAGACGCTCGAAGAAATAGATAAGCTGCATGATGTTTACACACAGAGCTGAAACCGGCCCGCACATGAGTACTGGTAAACCGCTTAGAGAATCTAAGCCTGCTCAGGTAAAGGTCCCATAAAATTGGAAGCGACGTCTCCAAAATTAACTTTACAGTGTTGACGGGGACGTTAAACCTTATAAAAAAGGTCATAAGAAAGGTATTGTCGTCACTTTAAAATCAAAGCACTAACAGGGCCTAATTGTTTCATTTAACATTCAAATTATTGTGCATTGAGCAAACAGTGTAGACCCTGATCAGACGCCGCTTCTGCGGCGTCTGATCTGGATCTTCACTGTTTGCCAAACCGAACCCAACATATGATTCTAGTCTAGATTCTATTGATAAAACCCTCTTACACAACACTTTGACCTCACTTTGATAGAAATAGTGAGACTATTCTCTAAAAAAACACGTTACATTGATTTCAAATAAATCAGTGACAGTCACGTAGACTTACTCGCCTATTCACTCTGGGTAGATTGATAATGGGTCACTCTTTCTGGGTCAGTTATTTCTGAACTGACATGAAATCAACAATACAATGCAGCCTATATTGCTGTAGTAAATCAGACAATGTTTAATATTGAATCTGTTAATATTTGTATGCATAGAGTGCACTAACATGACGATGACGTACCCGTGCGACAAAGTGCAACACCGTCAACACGATTAAGGTCATTTTGGAGACGTTGCTTCCGATTTTCATTACGAAAACACGCCTATACAAATCCATTGTACACTTTACGGCCGAAAACATAAAAAGTTTAGGATGAAAAATTGTAATATTTTACTTATTTCTGCTCTAAAATATAAATATTGAGTACCCGTTAGAACCGACTCATCGAGGCGGTTCTACCGAGTACAATCTATATTTTAGAGCAGAAATAAGAAAAATATGTTTTACCCCTGTAAACCCCAGTTTTAATATATATAAGTGGGGTTGAAGTGGGTCAAAATTATATAGGCGTGTTTTCGTGATGGTGGGTCTTTTACCCGACATTGAGATGAAATGACATCTCCATGGCCAACTTTATCTGACACTTAATCTATTCACTTGTTCCCTGATAGTCACACTACAAGTCAATATTGGATTGTCTCCCTTTGACTGAGGCCTATAATATGTACCTGTTGTGTAATCTCAACTGTGTTATAAGCCGGCTGTGTGTGAAATCAGTTTCGCTTTTATGACCCTGGGGGATACTTAGCGAGAATCGCTCATGTCAATTGATGGACTGGCTGTTTTGGTGTGGCCTGAGTTTATCTCCAAATAAAGTTCTGTTCTGTCGTTACTAAAGTCTTAACGAGCGAGAAAACTACTTTTTTAAAAGTGAGCCTTTTTGTGCTTAACACAAAATATTATTGGTTCTCAAAAATCCAATTTTTTGTGTGCTGGAATGAAATATTCTACTTTATATATTAGAAAAAAAGAAGAAGGAAAAAAAAACTCAATAGTTTATGGTGGGTGTCAGTTGAACTATTTTAATTGACAGTGTTCAGAAATGCCACATATTCACAAGTCCATGTAATGAAAACCCCTTTAAATCCTACTTTACATAGAGAAAACCGGGGTTTAAAGGATTTACATGTTCTTTTTGCTGCTCCAAGACCTAGGTTGTGAGAACTCGTTGATGAGGCGGTTCTACGACCACCACGACCTATTATTGGAGTATTAGTAAAAGAAAACTGCCACACATTGATTTTGTTATATATTATTAATTTGTATAGAAACGCAACATGTTAAAAGGTCTGTGTTATGAACACTCCGTTTCACAAGCTATTACAATTTCTAATATCTGCACCAAAACATAGATGATAACCGTTTTTGAGATATGAAGTGCCATTTTGGAGATACGAAAAAAAAAAAAAACACTATGTCACGCGGATATGCTATCTTAATGGGGCCTGTCTAAAACGCTGAAAAACCTGCTGAATTCACCAGGCTGCGGATCAGCAGAATGTGACTCAAACGCTGATCTGCTGAAATGCTGAATGTTACTTTATTTTGTTGTTTTGGGCCACAATACTGACCGTGCATATTGATAATATATTTATTTATAACATTTAATAATTATTAAATTTGTTTTACGCCACAGACATTAATATTGTTGTAATATCGAGTATCGGGTTGTATGCCAAAAATACAGACAGAGCTTTACTGAAGATTTCGAATTAAAAGTTTTCCAGACATATTACTGGTCGCATATTTTAAAGCAGTAATATAGAAGTATATATTTTCTATTGTTGTCTGCAAGGTTTACGTACCGGTCGGTGAAATAACTGTTATATCGAGCTACATCACGAAAGCATGGCGATATAAATTTTACCCCTTAAACCCCACTTTCATATAGTAAAACTGGGGTTTGGAGGGGTATAAATTATTTTTCTAATTGTTCAAAACCATAGATTTTGGGCACTCGATAGAACCGCCTCGCCGAGGCGGTTCTAACGAGCACCACAATTTGTTTTGAGCAGAAATATGAAAAATACCACCATTTTTTATCTGAAAGTTTTAATTGTTTGGTGGTTAAATTTACAATGTATTTGTATAGGCGTGTTTTCGTAATGTATCCGTTAAGACGAGAACCTTGAGTCTGAGTTGTAAGCATAGAAATGCAAAGGAGATAATCTTACTGATTTTAATGCGGATAAATCTGTCTTGACACAATAATGCCCGATTATATATCTGTCTATGTAATGACTCAGTATACGCCTTATCATGCCATCATTGATAAACAACTTCGCATAATTCAATTCTAGTTTTTAGTTGTTCACAAATAATATTCATCTTTCTTTCTTTCTATATTTATTTTTTTTAAATATACAAATGAAATAGTGTTATATTCTCATTTATGCTGATAACACAGAGTTTGAGCACTCGTAAGAACGCCTCATCGAGGCGATTCTAATGAGGTCCAACAGTCTATATTTTAAACAAGCAACACGCAATAAGAATACTATATTATTCCCTTTCCCCGTGAAGAGGTAATTGTGGCGGCCTATGCCGTAAATGTCTGTAAGCTAGTTTATATGTTTCTCTTCCTTATTTTTTTTACGTGCAAAACGAGTAAATCTTTCTTTTTTTCTTATATATCTTTGACGATAACTTCATCATATGCGCTCTTTCATTCTTTCTGCCCAGGTAGATGACGCTCGGCAATATAATCGTTCATGATGGATTGTTAATTGATCAATACATTGAGTTAGCACACTTCCGACTACCTGTCGATAATCGAATTATCACCAAGTATCGTGACGCGCGCCGTTAAACACAGTAGTCACTAGACCAGTAAGTGGCAACTTGACCTGATTTTTGTTTGTTTGATTGATTTGAGGTTTAACGTCCCCGTCAACACTGTAAAGGTCATTTTGGAGACGTTGCTTCCAATTTTGTGGGACTTTTCCCCGACACTGAGATGAAATGACATCTCAAGTCCTGTAGCCCAATGAAACCAATAAGGTTTATTAGCATGGACGGTCCGCCTCGCACCGCGGTTCCTGGACAAGCTTAGATCCTATAAGCGGTTTACCCGTACTAGTGTGCGGGCCGGATTCAGCTCTGCGCGAAGCATCATGCAGCCCATATATTTCTTCAAGCCCCTATGGGCGGGGGCCGAACTTGACCTGTAGTTATATTTAAAAAGTAATATCATGAACCTAGGGACGGTAAATAAAAAATAATTCAGGTAAAATAACAATTAAGACTCCGGGTCTCATCCGAGATTACACTTCTTGCTTAAATAATCACCGATCTATCATCACGATAACAAGTCTGTGTAATGAAAACCCTCTAACTCCCACTGTATATAGAGAAAAGTGGGGCTTCGGTGGTATACATTATTATCTTTATTTCTGCACCATGACATGGGTTGTGGGTACTTGTTAGAACCAACCGCCTCAGTGAGGCGGCTGAACTGATGAATATTACATGTTTGTTGTTGTTGTTGTTTTGGGCCACAATACTGGCCGTGCATTTAGATAATATATTTATTTACAACATTTTTATTTAATTTGTTTTACGCCGCAGACATAGAATGATATTGTTGTCATATTGAGTTGTACGCAATAAATTACAGAATAAAAACTGCTTTTCTGAAGATTTAGAAAGTAAAAGGTTTTCCTAGACATATTACTGGTCGCACATTTTAAAGCAATTACTGAGTTTCATGCGGGCAGATCTTCATTGACACAATAATCTATCTATCTACGCGAGTTGGATCCTTCATGCATATAAACCATATTAGTGTAAGTAGGTGGCACAGACGGCTTGAGATGTCATGTCATCTCAATGTCGGGTAAAAGCCCCACAGAATTGGAAGCAATGTCTCCAAAATGACCTATACAGTGTTGATGGGGACAAAATAAAGACGTATGTTGGCAATGAAGCATTTCCAGCAATCATCCGAAACCTTTTCTTCTGCACAAGACAAAGGTTGTGGGTACTCTATAGAACGGCTCTAGCAAATCTTGGATAATATGTATTTGTCTGTTGAAGCAGTTAAAATAAATTTTAAAGCAACGGTTCTAACAATAACCCACAACCTATAAGAAGGTACTATGTCAAACGGATGTATTCTCGTAACTTTGGCCCAGTATACATGTATATTTCACGGCCCCCGCCCATCGGGGCTTGAAGAAATAGATAGGCTGCATGATGCTTCCAAGCAGAGCTGAAACCGACCACACACCAGTACTGGTAAACCGCTTAGAGGATCTAAGCCTGCCCAGGCAAATCGGTGTGAATCGGACCGTCCATGCTTATAAACCCTATTGGTTTCATTGGGAGACAGGGCTTGAGATGTCATTTCATCTCATTGTCGGGTAAAAGTCCCACAAAATTGGTAGCAATGTCTCCAAAATGACCTATACAGTGTTGATGGGGTCGTTAAACCTCAAATAAAACAAACAAAACAAACATGTATTTTGGATCCAAGATATAATAATAATAATAATAATAATAATAATAATAATAATAATAATAACAATAATAATAATAATAGATACTCATTATCTAAATAGTACCTATTCTGCTTAGAATTTAATGCATTCGATAAATTTTAATCTCTCTGGAAAGACGGTAATACGGTATCCATTGCGCGTGTGTCCATTAATCGTCAGGCTTCCTGACGGTCGGTAGCCGGTATACAATACACATCACGTGTCATAAAAAGCGATAATTGTCTTCAATTGTTTGCCCGAAAAAGTATATGGGCACAGAACCGCCTAATTGACGTGGTTCTTACAAGTACTTTCTACCTATGTTTTTGTGAAAAACCATACTGATTCCTGATAACCCGACTTTTTTTTTTATAAAGTTTGGTTTACATGCATATTCTTTTTCACAGCACCATGGAAAGAACACCAGAAAAAGGGTACACACCTTATCTTAAATCATTTAACAGTTGAAATAAATAAATAAATACATAAGAAAAATTTCTAATAATCATTTGATTATACATAAATGAATAGAATAATAATAATAATAATAATAATAATAATAATAATCATTATAATAATCACATTACGATTTTACATCCGTGCGGCTTAGTGCATTTTTGATATATTCGTCAAAGTAAACTCATCAATACTTAAAACATAGTTAGAACCGCCTCATTGAGGTGGCTCCAACGAGTACCCACAACCTATGTTTTGGAGAAGAAATGAAAAAAAAAAAATGAATACCACAGTAAACCCCAGTTTTCTTCATATAAAGCAGTTTTAATGAGGTGTTCATTACAACCAAGGTGATAATAATGAATACAAAATAATTAACACAGGCATTAATGGCATCTTTACGTTTTTTTTTTTTTTTTTTTTATTTATTTACCAGACTTAATTCACAATAGCATTTAAGTAGTTAAACATTGTTACCAAAAAGAAACAAAAAAAAAAAAAACAATATAAAACAAACATTCCTCTGGTATTCCAGCAAAACAGTGTGCGAACAACGAAATGTCAGATTAGCCTGTATCTGAGTAATGGGAATAAGATATAAATTTTAACATTTTTTTTTTTAACTTTTTAGAAACTTAGTGACGAATTCACATGGGCTTCAGATTAAGGATATGACGGTAACTATCGCCCAGTGTAAAAATATCAACTACAGGCGACTTACCTAAAACACGGACGAGTCCAAAATTAAAAGTGCAGTCACGTCTCACTGCGTCTTGAAAGACTATACTAGCAATGTTTATTTAAATTTGCGTAGTAAGTATAAAGAATGTGCAAAAATATAATCAGGTCATGGAAATAAAAAACTACGTAAATAAATAAATAAATAAGATGCAGATCAGACACTGCATTCTTAGATTGATGTACATTCCAAGGAGATGCCCAGGCGAAGATGTGTTGATTTTACAGTCGATTGAAAATGACCCGCTTTGGGATTACACGCGTGTGTAGACGACAAAGCTTTTTCTGAATAAGCTCCAAATTTAATCGCAAAATGCCGTTATTAAATATTATCTTGCAATATTATAATTGCTATCAAAATGCACCATATTGCAAACACATTGCGTCTGATACGGGCGCTTTTTTACAATATTAACAGAAAGTGAAGATTTTAGCCGTTAAACTAGGGTACTGTCGTTGTTTTTCCACAGTTTTGTATGATTCAAGTAAGGATTAAGGGTTATTAATTTGAAAATAAAATGCCGCCTGCTAATTAAATAAAAGTTCCACTTATTTGATATCGTTTTAAAGGAATTTAAACGGACAATTAGATTGAATCGGAACATGTTTGTCAAATTGAAAAATAAAAAAGTTATATTTGTTTAAAAATTGTTTTTCCATTAAAGCGCCTGCTATTTCCAACAAGAGATTCTGTACAGGTAAGCCGAGAAGGTCAGATCACAGTAAAAGGCTTAATCCTTTGCGCCAAAGGTATAAATGTCAATAATAGTTGCGGATGAAACCTTACCGCCCATAGAAACCGCGAGGGTTTAAGGAGCGGTCCGACTCGCATCACTTTTCGTGGGCAGGCTTAGACCTGAGCTGTTTACCAGTACCCAAGTTCGGTCGGTTTCAGCTCTGCGCGGAAGAACCGTGCAGCCCAATCTTTTAATCCAGACACCGAGAGGCGGGGGCTCAGGATTACATGTACTTACAGCTATAGAAAGAATAATTTATGGATATGTAAGCGATCTTCTATAAATAAAGACATTTTCGTTTTTTTTTTTTTTTTTGTTTTTTTTTTTTTTTTTGTAGACGAATACCACAACATCACGAAAACACGCCTATATACTTTTGACTCCCTTGAACTCCACTTTTATATAGTAAAAAAAACAAAACCTTATCTTTCTTATTTCTGCTTTAAAATATAGATTGTGGGTACTCGTTAGAACCGCCTCGAAGGTTCAAACGAGTGCCAACAATCTATATTTTGAGCAGAAATAAGAAAAATATCACAACTTTTTCAACATAAAATTTTCATATTTTCGGCGATAAAGGTAGCAATGTATTTGTATAGGCGTGTTTGTGTAATGATATTACATCGAGTGAAGCACGAGAAAAAATTTTGATGTTTTAAACACACCATTATGATAACACACCCGTGCAACATAGCTCATTTTTACATCTCCAAAATGGCTACTTTTCTTATGAAAGTCCGTGATATTTTTCTTATTTATACTGCAAACATAGGGTGTGCGTACTCGTTAGAACCGCCTCATTGAGATATTCATTATTGAAAAATTAACGAAAAAACATATATTTTGGATATTAGTTAGAATCGCCTCTGCGAGGCGATTCAAACAAATTTCCACAACATTTGCTTCTTGCTGTATAATTAAGCGAACAAACCGCCCCTTATTACTATACGTATTCTTTATAGCGAAAAATCCTTTTTAACGGCAAAACGATAGGGAAAAAATACTGCTAGCAGGTCTCGTTAGCACAGTCGGATGCACATCTGACTGGTGATCAGAAGGACGCGGGTTCGATACCTACTGGGGCCGGCAACATTCTTGCGTGGAGATTGATCATGGAATCTTTTCTACGGACATTATCTCCCTTCCGCTGATTCAAGAAGGGCAGTTGTCAGTTTCTGGTGGAAGAATGTGCACTGTACTGGTTAACAGCTTACGTATAAGCCTGCCCAGGATGGATAGGTTAACTGACCGGCTCAAAAATGACCTGCAATAGTGTTGACTGGGCCGTTAAACTCCAATATCAAAAAAAAAAAAAAAAATGCCATCACGAAAACACACCTATATAATTTTGACCCCCTTGAATCCCACTTTTATATAGTAAAACTGGGATTTCCGAGGATATACCTTATTTTTCTTAAAATATAGATAGTGGGTACTCGTTAGAACCGCCTAGACGAGGCGGTTCTAACGAGTGCCCACAATTTATATTTTGAGCCGAAATAAGAAAAATATCACGATTTTTCATCATAAAAGTTTCATTTTTTCGGCGAAAAAGGTGGCATTGTATTTGTATAGGCGTGTTTGCGTAATGGCCGTTAAAACGAGGGTCCTAAGTAGTACCCCTTCTGGTCCAGTATATATTCTTATGTCAGAAGGAAACAAAGAGTAGAAGTCCATGGCAGCTGCGCTGTAATCACCCGGCTTCTCGTATTCCTTTACCACTCCACTAAACCTCTTTCGACTTTCTGGTACTGGGTGAGATGCTTTCAAGAGTCTCTTTGTAGCTCTAAGCCCCATAAGTGCATTGTAACCTAATGGGTATTATAAGAATCTTACATGGCTGTGAGGGATGGATGGAAAAATCCGTCCCGCGGTTCAAAGTCCGGCATCACGAGGCTTACCTTGTGATGCCGGACAGTGACCCCCAAGGGACGGATTTTTCTTCACCCGTGTTGGATTCTTTTTCTCGCATACCTTCCATTTCTGGGCGTGGCGTTTTACTACTGCAGTCACTTCGGTTGCCGATGTCCACCATATTGTGATGACACTACACTCATGTTTAGTGACGTCACATTTTCTTAACGACGAGGCATACAAGTCGTATTCAACTAGTGCATTTATCAAACATGCGGGAATATTCGATTTTGGGTCAGGGGCCAGTTCAAATAAGCTTCGTTAGCCTTGTGTTATTCGTTAAGTCTTCGTTAAGCCTTCGTTAGCTAAAATTTGATTTCAAAGTACCCATCGTTAATAACGAACAGTTAACAGATTTTCGTTTATGCGACAGAATTTAACGACGACTCTAGGGTCGTCGTAAGGCATTCGTTAAGTAGGAATTTCCGAGTATCTATCTGGGAAGAAAATGGTTAGTTCAGATAGATATTTGGAAAGTCTATGACACTGCGAGTATGATGATAAATAAATAAATAAAATAAAATAATAAATAAAAATAAATAAATAAATGATTGTAACATTAAATTTCTATTATTCTTAACATCACTCAGTCTGATAATTCTAATTAAATAGAAGAAGAGGGGTAAAAATATAAACTTGATTTATTATCAATGAAGGTCAAGGTCAAATATCGAAACTATTGATTACTTCGTTCCCAGGGTCTTTCATGTTTGGTAAAATCACGGTCAAATATTGAAATTCAACGTTTTGAGAGTGATGCTTTTCTCTGGGTGTGATAGATGGCGACATGAGCTCGAGCATCGATAATCACTGTTCCTAGTTTCGGCCAATTCGGCCTCATCAGTGACCCCCAGGTTTTCCCAGATATCGCAGTGAAGGACTGGAAAATGCAGTCCACTCTATCATGAATGACAAGGAGACTTTCTACGACCGCCAAAGGCGTTTACTAAAATAGCTTGAGTTCGAACTATTTCTTTCTTTCTTTCTTTTTCTTTTTTTTTTTTTTTTTTTTTTTTTGAGGTTCAACGTTCCCCCCCCCCCCCCCACCCCCCCAATTCTGTTGGACTTTTACCCGACATTATGATGAAATGACTTCGCAAGCCCTGTCGTCCAATTAAACCAACAGGGTTTACTGATGATAAGCATGGACGGTCCGACTCACCCAGCTTTACCTGGACAGGCTTAGATCCTCCAAGCCGTTGACCACAGTACTCGTGTGTGGCCTGATTCAGCTCTGCGTGAAAGCATCATGCAGCCCATCTACTTCTTCAAGCCCCGAAGGGCGGGCGCGGGAGTTCGAATTATAATCAACATATAGTCTATGTTATTCCATTTTTGCAGAAATCGCTCTTTTTCTTGCGAGACAATGGCGTCGACGCCAGGCCATATTACGTCCCTTAATGTGAGACCGGCTTAATCCTTTTGAATACATGCAATAAGAGGAGTTGCTCAAGCAGTACAGATTTGATGGCATCCTTGAATTATGCCGGCTTCTCCACAATGACTTAAAACCATCCTTTTCGGCGGAATAATACATTACTAACGTCTTCACAAATTTGCATTGCCTTGAGATACTTCGCATCAGGGAGCTTCTTGTCTATGAGTGAGTGTTTGAGTTTTACGTCCCACCAACAGCTAAGGTCATACGGAGACGGGACCTAGGTTTAAAGACTCATCCGAAAGTCTGGAGAAGCCCGGGGTCGATCCTACAACCTCTGGTTTACAAGGCGAGTAGCGTAACGACTGAACCACGGAGGCTTATAATTCTTGTCTGTGTTAGCTGACAGATAACATCACGCCGTTTCGTATCACCTGGTAAGGCGGGCATCATTGTTTATACACTTTCTAATTACGTTAAATGCCATAAGGGATATTCAACAAGGATTCTACACTATTGCTAATTTTTACAGAGTGTAAGGTGCTGTTGATGGGACTTTTATTCCAATACAAAACTGGCGGATGTTTGACCTTTTCCCCTAATCGTAACGTGAATATTATCGTATCAACGGGAACGTGAATATTATCGTATCAACGGGAATACTGCACTACTCATGAATGTATGCGGAAAAACATACCTTTGCTATATGATGCTGACGAAGCTGATGGTGACCATGAAAAGATGAGTGGAATGACGATGATGTAAATCTGCATGAAGGACGTCGACAAGTGATTATCTAATCAACACCGCTTTTTCGCAGAGATAGGTCTGTGGCGGATGTGAGTTCTGCCCCTAAAATTAGTTGAATTCCAGAAGTTTTATTTGATTTGATGTTTAACGTTCCCGTCAACACTTTAAAGGTCATTCTAGAGACGTTGCTTCCACTTTTGTAGAATTTTACCCGACATTGAGATGAAGTGACATTTAAAGCCCTGCTGCCAATGAAACTAATAGGGTTTATATTCATGGACTTGTTGAAACTGACCACGAACTGCTTAGAGGTTTTAAAACTTCCCAGTAAAAAAGTGCGAGTCGGACCGTCCATGCATATGAACCGTATTGGTTTTATGGGCGACAGGGCATGATAGGTAATTTCATCTCTATGTCAGGTAAAAGTCCCATACAAAGGGAAGCAACATCTCCAAAAAGATCTTTACAGTGTTGACGGGTACGTTAAACCTCAAATCAAACATGAAGAGCTGAGGCAATATTGATACAAAATTCACGTTTCAACCAAATGCATATAAAATTACTTGACCATTTCAAGTATTTCTGCAAACAAGCTTAAGAAGCAATTTACATGCGACAAAACAGCAAAATATGGTCGTCTAGACTCTTTTTCTGCCACTTTTGCTGAAACAGTGGGACCTTTTCAGCTTCTTTTCACTTTGTTTACCGCTGATCTCTGGCGTGTTTTCTTTCTACACGTTTTCTACACAGACGCGTTGTTTTTGTTACTTTAACTAACGAAACTTCGGTAAGGACTAGCTAACGAAGGACTAACGACTTTATATTTGAAATGACATTTCGTAATCGTTACGTCTTCGTTATCTCTTCGTTAATATCTTCGTTAAGCCATCGTTAAATATAACTAACGAATATTTTATTTGAACTAACCCCAGAACACCAGAGTTAGAATAGAATTTCTATCCCAAGCTAAAACTATGGATTCACCTATCTGGTGGACAAGACAATTGAATCCATAGCTCTAGCAAGTCGATGAAATGAGCATTGCTGTCAACATATCAATTTCATAGACATATTTTATCCTTCCTGTGTTATCTTACCTAACCTGACTAGGCTAAAAATCGAAAAAATCTCACGTATTTGACATGCAGTGATTGCGTCGGCATCTTGTTCGCCATTGTTAAGGTTGAGGTCGATTAACGTAATGTCGTCAATAAACGTAGTGTTATCATAATAAGCGGATGTAAACGACCGACGTGAATGTATAATTAAAAAAAATACCCAGAAATAAACGGTATGCTTTGTTTGACTTGCTTGATAGCATGTATGTCATTTTGGAGACGTTGCCGACCAATGAAGCCAAACGGCTTTATATGCATGGACGGTATGACTTGCACCCTTTGTATGGGCAGGCGTAAACCCTCTAAGCGATTTATCAGTACTCATGTGCAATCGGCTTTAGCTCCGCGCGGAAGCATCAAGCAGCCCAATATATTTATCCAAACCCCGACTGGCGGAGACCAATGACAGGTATGCAGGAAATATAAACAAACATGGATATGTGGAGTGAGTTGAAAACGCCCGTCCCTCAGGATCAGATTGTGGTATCCTTCGGCAATTCTCGTGATACTGGATAGGGACCATCGAAATACCGATGATGTAAACGAGAGTATGTTGAGCATAAAGCCCTCAAACAATAGAGATTTAGCATTCTGAAACTAGTGAACAAACGCATTTCTTTTTAATCTCAAAATCCTAACTTATTACCTCCTAAACCTAAGACGTCTTTACGTCACCTTAAACTAGGTATTCGCAAATTTTATAAGAAGTTTGTATTGGCTCCAGCAGACAAGGCCGCATCAATGTCGTCGTTGTTTGACGGCTCCACAATGTTAATATTCTTCAGCAAGAGCTTCGTGGTACTAAGACCTATGAACTGCAGCCTTTGGCTGTAGAGAGGACTGTATTTGATGACCACATTTATCATTCAGACATCAAATTTGCTGTATGCGTTACAGAAGCCGAGACAAGCTTCCTACGTTATATTGGTTACCTAAACTTTATAAAAGACCATACAAAGCACGTTTTTGTTTTTGGTTTTGTTTTGCACTTTGAATTTTGTATACCACAACCGAACTTTCTACATTATTAACTTCATTTCTTACTACCTTCAAAAAGCATGTGATTAAATATTGCGACAAAGTCTTGGAAAGATCAGGGAGACATCTAAATTAAACTCCAGACGATTTTGTCTTTTAAGTCGGTCTACTTACGATTTTTCCACCTTTTACAATACACTTCCTCATAATCTTATAAAAGAAAAAAAAATATTTAATTGAATGGACATTTCATAGAGAAGATTCCCTCTATCTGACATGCTATGTAAGAAATGTTTTTCTTTTTTTTCACTTCTGAAGAACATAAAATTATTCATTATGGTCATGTCAGAAAGTGTGCGAAGCATTTACCTTTCTACTTGACAATAGTTACATAAAAAAGTGGTACTAAGTTATTTAGACAAATTGTGGATATTCAGATGGGTACGAATTGCGCAACCCTTGTGACTCATATACTCTTGTTGTGTTATGATCTGCTCTTGTTGTGTTAGTAAAAAGACTGGATGATGTACCATTCCACTGAAAACTGATCTAATATCATTGAAGCCTTTAGCTCGACTTCTAGATATTTGGATGATTTATTAAATATTGACACGAGCTATTTCGATGGCTAGACGAGTTCAATTTACTCCCCACGAGTTACATAAAGCAAATTCTTCTGATACCTAGACCACATTTTCGGGTTTACATCTATCTTTTGTATAAATGCAAAATGTATGATAAACCCGATGATTTTGACTTTGAGATTGTAAATTTTCCTTTCTTAGATGATGATTTTCCTTGTGCGACATCCTCTGGCGTTTATATTTCGCAACTGAATCGATTGTCTAGAGTGTCTGGTCATGAAACTGGCTTCAACACTCGTAATAAATTGTTTACTGCTAGACTTCTTAATCAGGGTTATCGGGTTCATAAAATACGCAAAGCCTTTTCTACATTTTATAGAAGTAATTCCGATTTAATTTCAAAATTCAATGTTGGAATTAAATCTCTTCTGCATCAAGGTCTATCGGAACCCGAAAAATTTTCGCGCAATGACTCCAGTACCCAATTTTCGTAGCATCTTTCTTCGATATAAAAAATCGGCTATAACATAATGGTTACACGAAATACTTCATTGGCCTATTGGCCATTTTGTGGGAAAGTAACTGTCATTTTGGCTTTCGATGTTGGTGTTTCCGTTGGTCTGTTGCTTCATGTTTGTGTTTCTTTCCCGTTTGTGTCACTGATGGGAGTTGTGGGCTAATTGCATCGATTCATGATCACTGTCCCCACTTCTATTTTTCATCTATGGTAGTTATCTCAAACACGGTTGATAACTTTGCTTCCCTCTTTAATTTTACGCCAGTGGGTCAGGCCTCAGATTCTATGGCGGTTTCAGCTCTGTGGTTGTTTGATTATTTGTGTTCACGGAGATGATGCACTTATGAGTTAGGAGGCTTTCATGCAGACTGAACACATTATTTGTCTAAATCGCGACGGAAGTAAGGGCGAGGACTGTGGCCATGTAAAATCGATTTAAGCCCCCCAGTGGAATTCGATTCCGCTAACCGTTCCAAGGCGGTTCTTCTGTCGCGGTTATTTTGTTATGGTTTGTCTTTGGGTGTTTGTGTCGCTTATAAATGTTATTATATTTTGGATAGCCTGTTGGCCATTTGGTGGGAAAGTGACTGTCCTTTTGGCTTTCCGCTATTGATGTTTCCATTCTATTTTACTAAGAATTAAAACTTAATTTTATGTAATTTTGGTTGATACCTGGTGCTCTATCTCTGTTCGGGCCAATAGGAGTAAAACTGTTGGTTTTCTTTTGCTCCAGCATTTCAGATATTTCTTGCTGTCGAGTATTCACCGTTGTTTCAATTCTGCGGTAATTTAGTTTTTGTGTCCTCAGAGATGTTGCACTGATGAGTTAGGAAGCCTTGCGGACTGAACAAATTATTTGTCTAAATCGCGTCGGAAGTAAGGGCGAGGGTTGCGGCCGCATAAAATCGACATCTTCAGTAGACCTTAACTCATCGACATCTTCAGAAGGGTCAACGTTCTCTCATAATAGCTCAGTCTTTGTAAATAACTTCTCTGTGGTGCACTACAACGTTCAAAGCATAGCACAAAAAATTGACCAGTTGGAAACTGAATTACGTAATTTTAATGTTATATGCGTTTCAGAGACATGGCTAAGTCCAAGCATAGCTGACGACGAAATTTCTATTCCCGGTTTCAAACTTTTCAGACTAGACCGTACTGGAGACACACATGGCGGTGTCTGTGTCTATGTAGATCAGAATTATTTTTCTAAAAGACGACTTGACTTAGAAATGAATAATGTTGAATGTATATGGCTTGAATTAACAGTTGACCGTAGAAAAATGTTAATTGGGACCTTTTATAGGCCTCCTAATAGTACAAATGAAGTTCTAACAGCATTAGAAGATTCGATAGGACTGGCTTTTGATACGACATTTCAAAATATACTAGTAACAGGGGATTTTAATCTGGATTTATCTAAAGCAAATACCTGTAGAAAAATCGATAACATTTGTCAGTATTTTGGTCTTGAGAACTTAATATTAGAACCAACACACTTTACCGAGAACTCGTCGTCCATAATAGATTTATTTCTGACCTCAAACAAGAACAATGTACTTCTTAGTGGCGTAGGTGAACCCTTTCTCAATCAGGACATTAGATATCACTGTCCAATATTTTGTGTGCTCAAGTTTAATAAGAAATCGTGTCCCGTTTTTACTCGTAATGTATGGTTATATGACAGAGGGGATTACGCATCGTTTGCTCGGGATATAGAATCTACGAATTGGGGCGCATTGAAAGATGACGATATTGATATTTATGCAAACAATGTTACCAACTCTATTACACTTCTAGCAAAAAAACATGTTCCTAACAAGTCAGTTAAAATAAGACAATCAGACCCTGAGTGGCTAACCAATAATATAAGAAAACTTATGAGGAAGCGGAAGCGCTATTTCGACAAATTCAAGCGAACAAATAATTTGGCTGATTTTGAAAAATATAAACAGGTAAGGAATCAAGTAACACGTGAAACGCGCAAATCTAGAAAGTTACAAACGGATAAATTAGCAGATAATTTGAAAAATAGTAATCATGGACACAAAGATTGGTGGAAAATTTTGAAAAGTTTTATAAAACCTGAACAAAAAACTTCTATTCCCCCTCTCCAAAGTAATGACGAAGTATTTTCTGACGAACAAGACAAGGCTGAAATATTGAATGAATTCTTTACATCCCAAACCAATCTTGATGACAGTGGAGCTACATTACCGAGGTTTAGACGTCGTGTTAATTCCTCACTCAATAACATATCGGTGTCTCCAAATGAGGTTGAATCTGTATTAAAATCTTTGAAAGTTGGTAAAGCATCTGGACCAGATCTAATAAATAACCGCCTACTGAAAGAGCTTGCTCATCCATTATCCTTTCCCCTTTGTGAACTCTTCAATTACTCGCTTTCATGTGGCAAAATCCCGAACATATGGAAACAGGCAAATATTACACTTATATTTAAAAAGGGAGATAAATCAGACTCATCCAACTATAGACCTATCACTCTTCTCAGTATGATTGGCAAAGTAATGGAAAAGCTTGTCCACAAATATGTTTTCAATTTTCTTATGGAAAACAGAGTCATAACTACATTGCAATCAGGTTTTATTGCTGGTGATTCCACTGTAAACCAACTTACTGATATATACAATACCTTTTGCCAGGCTTTGGACGAAGGCAAAGAAGTGCGTGCTGTATTTTTCGATATAAGTAAAGCCTTCGACAGGGTCTGGCATAGGGGCCTTCTTTTCAAACTGCAAACTGTGGGCATCTCCGGTTCTCTAATTGATTGGTTTACGGACTACTTAAATAATAGAAGCCAACGTGTAGTGCTTCCGGGTGTATCCTCGGATTGGACCAGTCTCAAAGCTGGTGTACCCCAGGGTTCTATCCTGGGACCACTGCTTTTTCTTGTTTATATTAATGATATAGTCGAAAACATAAACTCTACCATACGGCTATTTGCCGATGATACGAGCCTTTATCTTATTGTCGATAATCCAATGACAGCTGCTCAAACTCTTAATGACGATGTAGCGAGAGTCTACTGTTGGGCTGAAAAATGGCTTGTAAATTTCAACCCTAACAAGTCAGAAGTTCTCTTAAATTCTAGAAAGCATAATAGACCTTATCACCCTCCCATTTGCATGAATACCCAACCTATATTGGAAGTAAATGCGCATAAACATTTAGGGATTACGCTAAATAGTGACTGTACTTGGCATGATCATCTTGAAATTTTGAAAACTAAAGCTTGGTCGAGAATTAATATTATGCGGAAATTAAAATTTCAATTAGACAGAAAATCATTGCAAACTATTTATTTTTCATTCATACGTCCTCTTCTCGAATACGGCGACGTCATATGGAATAATTGCGCGCAGTACGAGTCCAACGAATTAGAAAAAAAATCAGCATGAGGCTGCTCGCATCGTATCTGGTGCTGCAAAACTTGTTTCGATTAATGCACTTCTTGAAGAGGTCAGGTGGGAAAAACTTTCAGAAAGACGAAAGAAACACAAACTTATCCAATTTTACAAAATGGTGAATGGCCTATGTCCTCATTATTTAAACGCTTTGGTTCCCCCTACCATTGGTAATACTTCCCGATATAACCTTAGAAATGTTAATAACTTGCAGACTGTTCATGCAAACACGCAACTTTACTATAACTCCTTCCTACCCTCTGTCATACGTGAATGGAACGAGCTTCCTCAAGTTATACGTGAATTACCTACGTTATCGTCTTTTAAATATAGACTCAATACTGGATTGAGCAAGCCTCCGTTGTTTTATTATGATGGTCGACGTCTAGGACAGATTTACCATTCTCGATTAAGAACACATTGTAGTTCCTTGAACCAACATCTATTTTCTAAAAATATTGTAGACAGCTTCCTTTGTGACTGTGGGTCAGTTGAAGACACCAGGCATTATCTCCTTGACTGTGCTAAGTACGTAGGTATCAGACAACAGCTTCTCGATAGTATCTCTGAGTTTTGTGACCCAACATTGAATACTCTACTATTCGGCGACTCAAACTTGACATACGAACAAAACAAAACCATTATGTTGTCAGTGCAAGAATTTATCATTCAAAGCCGCAGATTCAAAATTCAATAGACAGTAAGACATTTGATATAGAAATTTCAATAGATTCAAAATTCAATAGACAGTAAGACATTTAATACAGAAATTTTCACCTGTAGACAAACTTTGTAATAAGGACGATTACCCTACTTGATGTAAATCGAGATGTCTAGTGAGCGTTATACCAGTGTCATTACCGTTGCTCCCTCCCCCCCATCCCCCCCCCCGATCCCCAGCCAAGCAGCAGCATAGCATATCATTTGTTATACATGTACTGATTTTCACTCTAGTAATATTCTCCAAATCCATGTTTGTAACAACTGCTTAATCATGTGTGTACACATATATAGTGATGCTTCAGTCAGAGTACCCAATGGGAAACAGATTACACAAGTCTTATGACTTTCTTCTGAATCCCATTTTGTATATATTGACATGTTTGTGCTTTGTGTATTGTATCACTCATATTACGTGTAATATGTATATAAAAAAAAGAAATAAAGTTTAAACTAAACTAACTAAAATCGATTAGAGGCTCCCAGTGAAATACTTTTTACTGACCATTCCAAGGCGGTTCTTCTGTCGCTTTTTATTTTTGTAATAGTTCGTCTTCAAATGCGTATGTCGTATATCTTTTTTTTTTTTTTTTTTTTGCTGGTTTCGATAGCGCATTGGCAATTTTTGTGGGAAAGTAACTGTCCTTTTGACTTTCCGCCATTGATGTTTCCATTAGGGTCGAGTTATTTCATGATTGTGTATTTTTTTAGCTCTACTGTCACGTAGTGACGAGGTGAGCTTTTGGGATCACTTTTTGTCCGCCGTCCGTCGTGCGTGCGTCCGTGCGTGCGTCCGTGTGTGCGTAAGCTTTTTCTTCAAACGACATCTCCTCCTAAACCAGTGAATGGATTTTGATATAGTTTCGCAGGAATATTCCTTGGATGACTCTCTTTCAAAATTGCCTAAATCATTCCGCTCCGTAAAACAAAATGGCCACCAGAGCTAAAAATAGAAAAACATTTAAATTACAACTCCTCCTAGGCAAATGGCCCGATTTGAAAATAATTTCACAAGAATGTTCCTTGAGTGACCCTCTTTCAAAATTGCCTAAATCGTTCCGCTCCGTTAAACAAAATGGCTGCCAGAACTAAAAATATATAAACCTTTAAATGACATCTCCTCCTGGGCAAATGGTCCGATTTGAAAATAATGTCACAGGAATGTTCCTTGAGTGACCCTCTTTCAAAATTTCCTAAATCGTTCTGCTCCGTTAAACAAACTGGCCGCCAGAGCTAAAAATAGAAAAACCTTTTAATGACATCTCCTCCTAGGCAAATGGCCCCATTTGAAAATAATTTCACAGGAATGTTCCTTGAGTGACCCTCTTTCAAAATTGCCTAAATCGTTCCGCTTTGTTAAATAAAATGGCTGCAAGAGCTAAAATCAAAAAAACCTTTAAATGACATCGTCTCCTAGGCAAATTGCCCTATTTGAAAATAATTTCACAGGAATGTTCCTTGAGTGATCCTCTTTCAAAATTGTTTAAATCCTTCCGCTCCGTTAAATAAAATGGCCACAAGAGCTAAAAATAGAAAAACCTTTAAATGACATCTCCTCCTTGGAAAATGGCCCGATTTGAAAATAATATCACAAGAATGTTCCTTGAGTGACCCTCTTTCACAATTGCCTAAATCGTTCCGCTCCATTAATGTCGCAAACAGTTAAGGCCCTGTTCAGACGCTGCTTTCCGCGGTGTCTGATCTGGGCCTGCTCTGTTTGCCAAGGTACCCATTTAGGAGTTTCCCCGCATAAAATGGGTTAAGCCACTTGCCCTAAAAAGATACGATTCCGGGCTCAGTGGTGTAGTGTGATGTCCCTCAATGACATCTCCTCCTAGGCAAATGGCTTAATTAGAAAATATTTTCACAGGAATGTTCCTTGAGTGACCCTCTTTCGAAATTGTCTAAACCGTTACGCTCCATTAAATAAAATGACCGCAAGAGCTAAAAATAGAAAAACCTTGAAATGACATCTCCTCCTAGGCAAATGGCCCGATTTGAAAAGAATTTCACAGGAATGATCCTTGAGTGACCCTCTTTCAAAATTTCCAAAATAGTTCCGCTTAGTTAAACAAAATGGCCACCAGAGCTAAAAATAGAAAAAAAAAACACCTTTAAATGACATTTTCTCCTAGGCAAATTGCAGGCTATTTGAAAATAATTTCACAGGAATGTTCCTTGAGTGACCCTCTTTCAAAATTGCCTAAATCGTTCCACTCCGTTAAACAAAATGGCCACCAGAGCTAAAAATAGAAAAAAACCTTTAAGTGACATTTGCTTCTAGGTAAATGGCCCGATTTGAAATAATTTCCAAGGAATGTTCCTTGAGTGACCCTCTTTCAAAATTGCCTAAACTGTTCCGCTCTGTTAAACAAAAGGGACACATGAGCTAAAAATAGAAAAAACCTTCAAATTCCACTACAATGAAAAATAGACTCCAAAGATAAATGGTTTTGGTCAACATCTATTTAAAGGAGTGAATCCTTCATTTCAATAAGCTTTGAAACAACTTGGATTCAGGTGAGCGATTCAGGGCCATCATGGCCTTTTTTTCTCTTTGGTGTCTCTGATGGGAGTTGTTGGTTAATTGTATCGATTCCTGATATTTGCCTTCACTTATAGCTTACTTAAGAATAAATACTTACTTTTAGAATCAGTCCGTTGGGGCCTTATGCTCTGTCGCTGAACGGCCCCACCGGAGGGCAACAGTTGGTTTTCTTCTGCTCGAGTATTTCAAGTTTTTCGTGCTGTTGTGTACTCATCGTTGTTTAATCTCCGTTTTCGTTTGACTTTAATGTTCTCGGAGGTGTTGCCTTCATCAGGTAGACACCATTCAAGCGGACCACGACAGAACCAAGGACGAGGGTTGTGGCTGTATAAATTCTGAGCCTCCACGTGACAACAACAAAAAATATCCACACCGTTCAACGGCGGTGCTTATGTTGTATTTAATAAAGCCATTGTTTATCTTTTGTGTACGTTCTGATATTTTTTTTTATTAATTGACTATCCTGTATTGATCGGAGGTCATCCGTATTAACAATAGGTCAACCAATATTACCTGTGTTCAAGTGAGGTCAAAAATCAATAATCATGTTCTTTTACAACCGCGCACCTAGCAAGTTAGCAATACGTCATGTCTGTCGGTTCATTAAAGAGCAGATACGTCAAAAAACACTGACACGCTACACCAGAATAGGTGTATCAAGAGACAAGAATGTCAAACTGACCGTAATCAATACTTAACATCACCATCCAATACCGGTTAACCCACAGGAGAGGGCGGAGCTAAGCGATTGTCAAAAATCTACTGCATGACGCCACGGGTCATGTAAAAAATCAATCACCAATTAGCGTATATGATTTCAGTAGAGAATGTTCGCTGTGAGAGGCTTGGCAAGCAATGGAGACTCAGATCAGGTGCCACAGAACGCACCGTCTGATCGGGGTCTACACTGTTTACAAAGAAAGTGGAATTTAGGGCTTGAACGAAAGTTTGGATCTCAGTCCGGGACTATTTTCCCAGCCTACACGGGCCTCCGTGGCCTAGTGGTTAAGAGCGCTGACTCTGGATCATTTGGTCTCTCACCGCTGTGGTTCGAGCCTCGCTCGGGTCACATGTGAGACGCCATGTTCTGCAACGGAAGGTCAGGTGATTTTTCTCCGGGTACTCCGGTTTTCGCCCACCTTTTATTAACGATCGGCTCGATATGAGTGAAATAATCTTGAAAGGGCCGTAACCCCCCCCCCCCACAAAAAAAAAAATTCCCAGCCTACACTCGGTGGCAGTCGGGAACGCTTCCCCTTTCCGCTGGTCGCCTTTGTCGTCCGCTCGCGACTGCCGACGACTGTCCGGTCTGATTACATACATGTGCATACCTTTATCTATAATGGTTGAGTTTAGTCCTTTGCATCTCGCCTTGATTTAGTGCTTATCATACAACAGCTTGTTGAGAACTGATATATAATTACTATTGCCTAATATTTCAAACCTCCATGAAAGAATTAACCCTTTGTCCTACATTTTGCTTTCACAAAACAACTTCTTTATACACAATGTATTTTTGACACGAATCCTTGTAATTTACCCTCCCTGTGCAATTCCAATGCATACAGAAATGGTCGGCCCCCGCCCATCGGGGCTTGAAGATAAAGATGGGCTGCACGAGGCTACCACGCAGACTACACGAGTACTGGTAAAGCGCTTAGAGGATCTAAGCCTGCCCATACAAAGCGATGCGAGGCAGCCCGCCCATACTTATAAACCCTATTGGTTTCATTGGGTGACAGGGCTTGAGATGTCATTTCATCTCAATGACGGGTAAAAGTCCCACAAAATTGGAAGCAACGTCTCCAAAATGACCTATACAGTGTTGAAGGTGACGTTAAACCTCAAATCAAACAAACAAACAGCCTCGATAGCGCAGTGGTTAGCGCGTTCGACTCATGATCGAGAGGTTGTGCGTTCGAATCCGGCCACCGGTATCGAGGTGTGTCCTTGGGCAAGACACGTAATGACACTGCCCCACTCCACCCAGGTGTAAATGGGTAGCAGTGGTGTAAAAGCAACTGCCTCTCTCTCGCGCGCGCGTGAAAACATCCGGAGTGAGTGTTCGAGAGCGATTCAATAAGCTTGAAGCTTTCATCGCAATCGAACTAAAATAAATTAGTATAAACTAAACAAACAGAAATGGGCACAACAGGAGGCTCAGTTATAAAGTGGCTTTAGTGTATATTTAACCCAAAACAACTCCTACTTTTGCAAACAGAGATGAGGTCCTACACTGTTTGCCATGCAGCTTGTGAATAATGTTAAGAAATTTTCATGTTTGACAGTCGGCAATTGCTGAGGCTAAATATATATATTCAGCAGGATAAGGGTTAAGACTTATTGGTTTTTCTGGGTTTCTTTTTCCCGCCCATTTTTTGTCCAGTTGTGAGGAAGGTTTCAAAATTTAAAAGGGTGGGCCCATAAAATCACGAAATAACACGCAAAAATCCGCCCAAATATTTTACTAATCGTCGAGCAATTAAGTGAAAAATATATTTTTTCAGACTTTCAGTGGAATGCATACACCTTCAGGGGAGGCAACTCTTTCAAGCGTATTTTAGTCTCCCATGTCAATGAGGGTCAACTCTAAACGACAGAATTTGCTCCTAAGGAGCAAATTCTTTCCTTTAAGAGTAGACCCCTTTTTCGTGGGACAAAGCTTATAGAAAAGCAAACAGGAAGTTCCGAAAGTTGCCCCCTTTTGAAAAATGTGGAAAATCTGCCAAGTCATTCCCATCAGATTTCATGTGACCAATAACGGACTTTAATTGACCAATAGTTCTGCTTTTCTGTTAGATTGTTTGTTTACATGATTTGAGGTTAAACATCCCCATTAACATTATTTAGGTCATTTTGGAGACATTACTTCCAGTTTTGTGTGAAATTTTTACCCGACGTTTAGATAAAATGACATTTCAATCCCTGCCGCCCAGTTAAACCGATATGGTTTATATGCTCGGATGGTCCGACTCGCCAGGGCAGGCTTTGGGAGTTTATGGCTAAAGTTAACAGACATCTGAAGCGTTGCATGTCCGACTCGCCAGGGCAGGCTTTGGGAGTTTATGGCTAAAGTTTACAGACATCTGAAGCGCCAGTATTATAGGCTGTTGTGTCAGGCAGCACCATGAACATGTGTCGCGTAAGGATCCGAAAGACTTTGGGGCTTGAACCATATGTAATTCGGGTCATTTTTCCGGCCAGTCGCAATGGCGAACTTCCACATAAAAAATGTTTATTTTCGAATCAATTTTTAAAATTCAAACTAATGCATCTGATAAAATAAAGTTCAGTTATGATTAGTTTGGTTATTCTATTTTTAAAGTTTAATAGCCAAAAATTGATTTATTTGCCAGTTTAACGCATTTTGTTATTTGTTGATGGTATGGATAATAGTGTTAGATAGGGAATCGCAATATCGACGATTCTGTATTTTTTTTTTTTTTTTTTTAAATCAAAATATAGGTAATGAGCGCTTTCTTTAATTATACCCCGACATTTTCTCAACAATCAAATTACCGATAATCCAAGTGTGTGTACAAAAATCCGGGAAGCAAAACATTCAGTAAGTGTTAATCAGCCACATGCTTGATTTGTCACAGCACACCCGAGTGTCGCAAGATGGACCTGTCATTTTTTTCCGCAGTCGCGATAGGTAATACCCACCAGCCTACAGACCTGAGACTGTTAAATCCTTTGATCAATTGAGCACTCGCTGTCATTTACAAAGACGAACGCGACAGGAGAAAAAATACTGGCCACGACTGGAAACTTTACGCAAAATCTGGTTAAAAATGCCCATAGGGGCTTGAAGAAATATATGGGCTGCACGATGCTTCCACGCAGAGCTGAATCCGGCCCGCACACTAGTACTGGTAAACGGCTTTGAGGATCTAAGTCTGTCCAGGAACCGCGGTGCGAGGCGGACCGTCCATGCTAATAAACCCTATTGGTTTCATTGGGCGACAGGGCTTGAGATGTCATTTCATCTCAATGTCGGGTAAAAGTCCCACAAAATTGGGAGCAACGTCTCCAAAATGACCTTTACAGTGTTGACGGGGACGTTAAACTTCAAATCAAACAAACAAAACTGGCGTAAAAAATACGCCGGATCCGGCATTTCCCATCATTGATGCTCAATAAAGTTCTGTTCCCAACACTGTGATTACATCTTCATAGTCTCGTAGTTGATACGAACCATACAAACACACCTTTTTAATTTTGACCCCTACCGCTCAAAGTTGGAACTTCCTACTGTTTCTGTGAATAGCCCCGCCCATCATGGCTTGCAAAAATAGACTGGGCTGCATGATGTTTCCACGCAGAGCTGACCGAACACGAACACAGCTTAGAGGTTCTGAGCCTGCCTAGGAAATGTGTTGCGAGTCAGACCGTCCATGTATATAAACCCTATAGGTTTCATTGGGCGACAGGGCTTGAGAAGTCATTTCATCTCAATGTCTGGTAAAAGTCCCACGAAATTGGAAGTGACGTCTCCAAAATGACCTATACAGTGTTGCGGCCCCCGCCCATCTGGGCTTGAAGAAATACATGGGCTGCATGGTGCTTTGGTAGCCAACAATGGGTGTGGCTAAATTAATTTATTCAGCAGGATAAGGGTTAAGTCTCCAAAACGAGACATTAGTTTTTCTGGGTTTCTTCTCTTTTTTCCGCCCATTTTTTGTCCCGATAAGTTCTCAGTAACCACTAGACAGATATGAAAATGAAGTTGTGCAGGAAGATTTCAAGATTTAAAAGTGTGGACCCAACAGGTCTCCTGGGGGGCACGCAAAAATCAGTAACCGTCGAGTCGAGCAATTAAGTGACAAATATTTTTTTTATTTATTTATTTTCTGATTTTTTTATTTATTTATTTTCTTTTCTTAAAGGAAAGAATTTGCTCCTCTCCAATTCATTCTTTCTACTATTTCTATCTATATCGGTCGAATCAACATTGGAGCGTTTTCAATTCTAGTGTGATCGGTCATTGCCGATCCAGGTCTGCAGGATGAAAACATACACAGTAATCATGTAATAACGAAGAAATCTTTAAACTGCACAGGATGGGCCTCCCAGTTAACGTCCCGATGCGGAGGACGGTGCACTTTGTGGCATTCACCCGGAGCATGTTCGGACACCGCAGTTTTATTACCGCTGCCGGGAATCAAACCTGGGGCCTCTAGCATCACAGGCAGGTGCACTATACCATTGAGCTACCACGCTTGATTCAATGTCGAGTGCCGGCTCGACCACTTTAATACATGTATATACAGGGGTTCATCCATTGTTCTTTCTTGTTTCTGCTACAGCCTCGAGGTTTAAACGAGTATCCACAATCTGTTTTGAGATGAATATATATTCGCTTGTGGGTACTGCTGGTCAGAACCGCCTCGAGGTTTTGTGTGTTTTGTTTGATTTGAGGTTTAACGCCCCCGTCAACACTATAGGTCATTTTGGAGACGTTGCTTCCAATTTTGTGGGACTTTTACCCAACATTGAGATGAAATGACATCTCAAGCCATGTCGCCACCTAGAGGTTTTAACGAGTATCCACAATCTCTGTTTTGAGCAGACTATAGATTGTGGGTACTGCTGGTTAGAACCGCTTCGAGGTTTTAACGAGTATCCACAATCTTCTTTTGAGCAGTATTAAAATCGATTGTAACATTAACTGACAGCGCTATTATCCCGCCCACGCTTAAAACGTCCAAAGACGTGTGTCAATCATCTAAAATACCGGTTCAGAAGCACGTGATGGAAAGTTCAAAACGGTGCAACAAAGCTTTCGGCACGTATTTGATATTCGTCTCAAACAACATCAAAAGTACGTCTGGGAGAAGACCGATTGCTAACTTGCCGATTGCGTTGTTGTAATTGTGTCAATTTAAAAAAAAAATGTCATTAATCAAGTAATTTCGAATTAACCAAGATACAGTCCTCGGTCAGTTGCATTGGCCCTCGGCCTTCGGCCGACTATAGAGGATCGTACATTAGTGTTCGTGTATTATTGATTTTATTATGTATTATTGATTTTATTAAACGAGTTGAGGAAAAGGGATAAAATGCGAGGCTTTGCCGAGCATTTTACCCCTTTTCCTCAACGTGTTTAATAAATTCAATAAAACATGAGCACGAATGCAAGATTCTATTTATCATATGACATTTAAAACGCATTTTATTCACAGTTGATTATAAAAATATCAATATTCCGCCATAAGTTAACGCGACGTCGTTAAGGGCGTCATACATGTAACGTTACTGGACGTATCTAGCTTATTTGCATATTTAATCCACTTGTGGATTATCGAAAATATTAAATGGCGTTATTACACTCTCAGACGCGACGTCATATAATAACTAAAATTACTTGATTAATAACATTATATTATCATTTTTAGATTGCCGTTTGACCATTTTTTTGGAAATAATCTTCCGTTTATGACTTTCTGCTTGGGGTTTTTTAATTATAATTTATCATTTGACGTCGCGCCTGAGAATGTAATAACGTCATGTAATAAATTCGATACTCCACTAGTGAATTAAATATGCGAATTAGTTAGATACGCACCGTAAAGTCACATGTACGACGTCCTTAACGACGTCGCGTTACTAGTGACGGAATACTGAAAGTTTTGCTAAACAATCGTGGGAAAAGTGATAAAATGTATTACGATAACACACCCGTCTGACATAGTGCATTTTTCACATCTCCAAAATATCTCCTTTTCTGATGAAAATCTTTGATATTTTTTCTTATTTATACTGCAAACATAGGTTGTGGATGCTCGTTAGAACCGCCTCATTGAGGCGGTTCTAACGGGTACCCACAGTCTTTGTCTTAGAGCAGAAATAAGAAAAATAATGTATACCCCCGTAAACCCAGTTTTCTCTTTATAAAGTGGGGTTTAGGGGGTCTTTATTTCACGGACTTGTTCACGTGATGCTCTGCAAAGCCTCGCATTTTATCCCTTTTCATCAACTCGTTTAACAAATTCAATAATACAAGGACATTCATGTTAGATCCTCTGTGAAGTTGTGTTATATTGTTATGTCTTGGATAGGACGTGTCAGGTAATTGTATCGATTTCTGATCATTGACTTCACTTCTGTTTAGAATGATCACCAGAAAAAAATACAGTCAAAAAGAGTAGAATTGGTTTTTAAAATATGTTTATAAGTCACGTACCAAATATTGTTCTTTTACTTCTTCCATGTAATGAGAAATCTGAAAATAATAATACTCATAATAAAGTTTTCAATAATTATAATAATAATAATAATAATAAACAAAATATGTATATATACAGAATGGCTACATCCAGACGTTTTCGGGCTTCAAGTATGTCTACTTATGATTTTCCACCCTTTACACTACACTTCCTCATAACTTATAAAAGGACAACTTAATGATTTAATTGAGCAGACATTTCAAAGGTATGACTCCTGTGTTATATGTAATGTAAGAAATTCATTTTTCTCTTCTGATGAGCATAAAAGTATACTTTATTGTCATGTCAGAAAGTGTCTCACCTTTCTACTTGATAATATTTACATAAGATTTGGTTTAGTTATTTAGACAAGTTGTAGGTATTCCGATGGGACAAAATAGCGCACCCTTGTGGCTGATTTGCTTTTGTTTTGTTTTGAAAGAGACTTCACGATGTCCATTTCCGTTTAAACCAATCGGAAATCATTGAAGCCATTAGCTCGACTTCTGGTTATTTGAATGATTTATTATGTATTGACAATACCTATTTCGATGGTTTGATCAATCAAATCTACCCCGAGAACTTCAGTTAAATAAAGCAAGTTCTTCTGATACCGATGTTTCGTTTCTGGATTTACACATCTTTTGTAGATGAATTTGTTTCTTGCAAATTTTGATTTTGAGATTGTTAATTTTCCTTTCTTGGCTGGTGATGTTCCTCGTGTGGCATCCTATGGCGTTTATATTTGACAGTGTATTATTTTTGCCGGAGTGTCTAGTCATGTAACTGACTTAAACACTCGTAATACTTCTTAATCAGGGTTATCGGTATCATAAACAACGCAAAGCTTCTTCAACCATTTTATAGACGTCAGTCCGATTTAATTTCAAAATTCAAAATGTTGGACTTTATTTTCTTCTGACAAAAGGTCTATCGGAACCCGAATTGTATGTTGACTTAGAATATAAGTTCAGAAAAATATATAATTGCAATGACTTCAGTACCCAATTTCGTAAAATCATTCTTCGATATAAAAATATTGGATTCAATATAAATGTTATACGACAGACTGCATGCATGGTAGTTAACCAAATCACAGATGACAACTTTGCCTCCCTCTTTATTTGCACGCCGGTGGGTTCGGCCTCAGATTCTACGACGGTTCCAGCGTAAAAGGCTTACTGTGAATTAGAGAGAATCTAACTAATTGTACGTAATGTTGGTTGGTGCCTGATGTTCTGTAACTGGTTGGGCCATTCGGAGTCTAACTGTTGTTTTTTTTTTGCTCCAGCAAGTGGTTTCTTGTTGTCGAGACCTCATCGTTGTGTCATCTCTGTAGTTGGTTGCTTTTTGTGTTCACGGAGATGTTGCACTGATGAGTTATGAGGCCTTCATGCGGACTGAACAAATTATGTCTAAATCGCGACGGAAATAAGGGCGAGGATTGAGGCCACGTAAAATTCATTTCACTGACTGTTCCACGTTTGTGCTTCTGTCGTGGTTTATTTCTGTTGTGGCTTGTCTTTGAGTGTGTGTATCGCTTATATTATTTCGCTTTGGATAGCCAATTGGCCATTTTGTTGGAAAGTAATCGTCCTTTTATCTTCCCGCTATTGATATTCCATTAGGGTGTAGTTGTTTCATGTTTGTGTTTCTTTCCCTTGGTGTCTCTGATGGGAGCTGTGCGTTAATTGTATCGATTGCAGATCATTGCCTTCACTGCTATTTTCTAACTCATCAGTACCACAACTACGAAGTCATAAAATCAAACAACAATGGGGACTCTATAGTATGAAATAACTGAATTGCCGTAGCGAAAGAGAACCGAAAGTTAGACTCCGGTTGGACCGACCAGAGACAGACCTCAAGGTAGCATTCGCCATTACCTAAAAATTAACTAAGCATTTACGCTGGAACCGCCATAGAGTACGAGGCCGGAAACGCCGGCGTGCAATTAAGGAGGGGAGCAAAATATTCAACAGCGATTGGGTTAACTACCATGCATGTAGTCTGTTGTAAAACATTTATGCTGTACCCAATCCTTTTATATCGAAGAATGTTTTTACGAAGTTGGGTACTGAAATCATGGCAAGCATATTTTTTCTAAATTTATATTCTAAGTCATCATTAAATTTGAGTCCCGCTAATAAGCGTTGTTACAGAAGAGATTTAAGACAAACATTGAATATGCTGAACACCATTTTGGCCACCAGCGAATATATAAGCAGATCTTCACTCCGACAGATATTGAGGACAAATCAATAATCAAAACGAAAATACGAGATGAAACGAGACGAAACCGAGATGAAAGCAAATCCATGATCATACGATCGTCTACATACCTACATTTGTGTAATCGTCTTGAGCCTCATGTTGGAGTGCAATAGTGCTCCTGTAACAGTCGAGAAGAACAACGCCGAAACAACTAATGAACACCGTCTGGACCTACAATGTTTAAATTTCCATGATGTACATAATGACATTGCATTTCAGACACTGCGAACATAAAACGAAAGGGCTTGTCCTTACCTGATCTTCAAATGTGATTGATTCTGTTCAATCACTCAGACCATCCGCCAAATACATCAATGAAATCTATACGAAAAAGCGCTGGTATCACACACACATATACTGATTGATGCTACGGGCCTCCGTGGCCTAGTGGTTAACAGCGCTGACTCTTGGTCATTAGGTCTCTCACCGCTGTGGTTCGAGCCTCGCTCGGGTCACATGTGAGACGCCAAGTTCTGCAACGGAAGGTCAGGCGGTTTCTTTTCCGGGTACCCCGGTTTTCGCCCACCACTGGTTAACGATCGGCTCGTTATGAGTGAAATAATCTTGAATGGGTCGTAAAGCCAAGACCAATACTGATGGATGTCGGGTATTTCCTGGGTTCGGCCCTACGTAATTTAGCTGGTGGTTTTCTTCTGCTCTGACGTCGGATTGTTGTTGAGTCCTCAACCCTGATTAATGATAATATTAATCTATACATAACCATTTTACCATGTATTTTATCACGACTCACTGTTGAGCTAGAAAGCCTCCATGCGGATCAGAATGTTATTGTTATTTTGTTTGATACTGTACTGGAACTGAGGGCGAGGGATGGTGCCTTATACTCTGTCTCTGGTCGGGCCCATACAATGCTAACTGTTGGTTTCCTTTTCCTTCAGAATTTCAGTGGTTTCTTGCTGTCGAGTCCTCACCGTTGTTTCATCTCTGTGGTTGTTTGATTGTTTGTGTTCACGGAGTTGTTGCACTGATGCGCTAGGAGGCCTTCATGCGGACTGAACAAATTATTTGTCTAAATCGCGAAAAAAGTAAGGGCGAGGACTGTGGCCCCGTACAATCGATTTAAGCCTCCCCCCACCCGCCCCAGTGGAATTCGTTTCCGCTGACCGTTCCAATGCGGTTCCTCTGTCGCGATTTATTTTTGTTATGGTTTGTCTTTGGGTGTTTGTGTCGCTTATATTATTTTATTTTGGATAGCCTATTGGCCATTTTGTGAGAAAGTAACTGTCATTTTAGCTTTCCGCTGTTGATGTTTCCATTAGGGTCTGTTGTTTCTTGTTTGTGTTTCTTTCCTTTGGAGTCTCTGATGGGAGCTGTGGGTTGATTGTATCGATTCCTGATCATTGCCTCCACTTCTATTTTGAAATTTCAAAAACACCGGAGTTGACGCCTTTCAGTAGTTTTACTACTGGCCGTCCCAAGGCGGTCGTTCTTTTGACGTGTCTTAACTGTTTTTGGCTTTTTGCCGTTGACTTGAGACCGCTGCGTTTTTGGATTGTGGTCTTTCCTCAGTGACATTTTCTTACTAGTTTGCATGACTTTAGATGACTTTTCATGTCAATGGCGAGTAAAGGTCCCGCAAAATCGGAAGCAATGTCTCCAAAATGACCTAAATATCGTTGACGGGGACGAAACCTGAACTCTAACAAACCAAAACAACAGAAGCATCGGTTTGGAACTGTCATTTGTTTTTTGTGTTGTTTTTCTTTACACTGGTGGGGATGAGGCTTTAATCGACTTGACATAGCCACACTTATCTCGTTTGGTTCCGCCATGGTTTAGACAAATAACTTGTTCAGGTCGCGTGACGGATTTCTAACTCATCATTGCAACATCTCTGAGAACATAAAAGTCAAACGAAAACAGAGATGAAAAATAGAAGTGGACGCAATGATCAGGAATCACCACTGAGAATCAGAAACACCACTGAGGACTCGACAGCATAAAATAACTGGAAAAAATGCTGGGGCAAAATAAACCAAACAGCGGGACAAGTCAAGTTGTAATCACAATATATACTTTCATATATAATACGCCACGACAAAAAGCTACATCCACATTTGAAACGGCGTGATGTTGACGTATTAAATTGTTCCCATGTTGGTTTACCTTATACTAATTTCGATTGCGATGAAAGCTTCAAGATTATTTTAAATCGCTCTCGAACACTCATTTCGGATGTTATCACGCGCGTGTGACAGAGGCAGTGACTTTTACATGTTAAAGTAGAAGTAAAACAAAGATCAGGAATCGATACAATTAACTTACTCCACCCATCAAAGACACCAAAGGGAAAGAAACACAAACATTAAGCGACCAGACCTTAATGGAAACCTAAACAAAGGAAGGCCATAAGGACAGATACTTTCCCACAAAATGGCCATATGGCCATCCAAAATAAAAAGACACAAGTGATACACACAGTAAGTAACAAACAACACCATAAATACACCGTCACAGAAGAACCCCCTTGGAACGGTCAGTGAAATGATTTCCACTGGGGGGCTTAAATCGATTTTACGTGGCCACAATCCTCGCCCTTACTTCCGTCGCGATTTAGACAAATAATTTGTTAAGTCCTCATGAAGGCCTCCTAACTCATCAGTGCAACATCTCCGTGAACACAAAAATCAAAGAACTACAGAGGTGAGACAACGGTGAGGACTCGACAGCAAGAAACCACTGAAATGCTGGAGCAAAAGAAAACCAACAGTTGGACTCCGATGGGCCCGACCAGAGACAGAGCATCAGGCATCAACCAACATTACCTTGAATTAAATCTCTCTAATTCTCAATAAGCCTTTACGTTGGAGCCGTCTTACAATCTGAGGCCTGACCCACCGGCGTGCAATTAAAGAGGGAAGCAAAGTTGCCAACCGTGATTGGGTTACCTACCATGCATGCAGTCTGTCGTATAACATCCATGTTGTACCCAATCTTTTTATATCGAAGAATGATTTTACGAAATTGGGTGCTGAAGTCATTGCGGTTATATATTTTTCTGAATTTATATACTAAGTCACCATAAAATTCGGGTTCCGATAGACCTTGTTGCAGAAGAGATTTAAGTCCAATATTGAATTTTGAAATTAAATCAGAATGGCGTCTATAAAATTTTGCGTAGTTTATGGTACCGATAACCCTGGTTAAGGAGTTTAGCCGTTAATAATTTATTACGAGTGTTGAAGTCAGTTACATGACTACACACTCTAGCAAATCGAATTAATTGCGAAATATAAACGCCATAGGATGGCGCACGAGGAACACAATCCAAAAAAGGAAAATTTACAATCTCAAAATCAAAGTCATCGCGTTTATCATAATTTTTGCACGAAACAAATCCATCTACAATAGATAGATGTAAATCCAAAAACGGGGCCTCAGTATCAGAAGAATTTGCGTTATTTAACTGAAGTTCGGGGTGGGGGGGATCTGACTGATCAAACCATCGAAATAGGTATTATCAATATTTAATAAATCATCTAAATATCTAGAAGTGGGACGGGCCTCCGCGGCCTAATGGATAAGAGCGCTGACTCTTAGTCATTAGGTCTCTCACCGCCGTGGGTTCGAGCCTCGCTCGGGTCACGTGTGAGACGCCAAGTTCTGCAACGGAAGGTCAGGTGGTTTTTCTCCGGGTACTCCGGTTTTCGCCCACCTATGATTAACGATCGGCTCGATATGAGTGAAATAATCTTGAAAGGGCCGTAAAACCCAAACCAAAAAAAAAAAAATCTAGAAGTGGAGCTAAAAGCTTCAATAATTTCAGATTTGTTATCAATGGAAAGCGACAACATGAAGTCTCTTTCATAACAATACAAGAACAGATCAGCCACAAGAGGTGCGCAATTCGTACCCATCGGAATACCAACAATTTTTCTAAATAACTTAGTACCGAATCTAATATGAATATTGTCAAGTAGAAAGGTGAGGGCATCACACACTTTCTGACATGACCAAAGTGTATAATTCTTATGCTCTTTAGAAGTGAAAAATGCATTTCTGACATTACATGCAAGATAGAGAGAATCTTCTCTGTGAAAAGCCCATTCAATTAAATCATTAAGCTTTTCTTTTATAAGATTATGAGGAAGTGTAGTGTAAAGAGTGGAAAAATCGTAAGTAGACAGACTTGAAGCACGAAAATGTGTGGATTTCAATTCATTTAAAACCTCATTCGAATTTTTGTATAGACCAAAACAGATTTCTTCCTGATCTTTCAAAGACTTTATCACAATATTTAATTGCATGCGTTTTAATAGCAGTAAGACAGGAAGTTAATAATTTAGAAAGTTCAGTGGTAGTGCAAGAGCTAGAATTTGCAAGAAACCGTGCTTTGTAAGGTCTTTTATGAAGTTTTGGTAACCAGTATAGCGTAGGAAGCTTGTCTTGGCCCTCGTTAACACACACAGCAAACTTGGTGGCTGAAAGACAAACATGTTTATCTACTATAGCTCTCTCTTCAGCTAAAGGCTGAAGTTCATAGGCCTTAGTACCACCAAGCTCCTGCTTAAGCGTGTTAACATAGTGGGGCCGTCACACAACGACGACGTTGTTAGCGGCCTTGTCTGCAGGGCCAAAACAAACTTCTTATGAAATTCTTGATACCTAGTTTAAGATGACGTAAAGACGTCTTGGGCTTGGGAGGTAATAAGTTAGTATTTTGCGAATAGAAATAAATGCGTTTATTCACTAGTTTTAAAATGCTAAGTTTCTAGTCCTTAAGGGCTTTATGCTCAACATACTCTCGCTTACACCATCGATTACCGAATTCATTCAAGGAAGCAACGATTTCATCTCTACAAGTTAAAGTCTATTTTTAATTGAAAGGATGACTTTTAAACTGTAAAGCGAAGTTTCGCTAACTCAAAGATTGTGCCATCTCATCGATCACGAACCACATGTGTTTGAAGTATGAATTAGATTATCTCGACTTGTTCTTCTTCGGATAATGCTCCATATGACATTGTGTAGTTAATTTAGAACCAAGAAACACGACCATATTTTGAACCGATGCTTTTTGTTTTTATATGGTGGCGAAAAATGAATATCTTGAAGGATTGAGAAGACTTTACCTGCATATCCACTGTGAGTATTGTGTTTGCATAAGGTCAGAGACAAAACACACCGAATGTTCACAATAAGGACCTTTCCAGTATTAAAACTGAAAGTGTTGCATTCAGGTCATAGGTTGGCCTTTCCCTGGACAGAGTGTTTCAGGTTTCGTATTTCAAATGTACAGCTTAGGGCATTCGTAAAGTATATAACCTTGAAGCATCTGAATGCGATCTGAAACGAAATACTTGTACTGCGAGTATGACCATACACTATTAAAACTAGCTAAAAGTAAATGTATTCTTATTTATTTAAACATATGCAAAATGATCCAGTTCTTCTTGTGTGCTTTACACCCGTTTGGGAATGTGACATCAACACACACACACACACACACACACACACACACACACACACACACACACACACACACACACACACACACACACACACACACACACACACACACAAACAAAAAAATAAACACACACACACACGCACACACACACACAGAGCGGGAAAGGAACGGTAGAGGTATACCATTACCGCAAGAAGACTTCTTCGAGTATATGCTTTTGTTTGTGCTGTTTGTTTTTAGAGTTTAACGCCCAAGTCAACATTATTTAGATCATATCGAGCCAGTCAGTTTATTTAACAACACTTCCTTAGCCGGCTTCTAATTGCCCTTCATAGTTTAATTTATATTTTCGTGTCCTTTGGGAACATTGATTCCAGGGTGGAATTTTGAAAATATTTGTGGGTGTCTGATAAGGCCTTATTAACCGAAAATAGCTAGTCTGGCCCAGAAAACCTGTGGACTTCATATGTTCCAGTTACGTGGTGTATAGCTTGCTTCCAAAGGATAACCTTTTCATAGAACATTTTATAATTTAGGTGAGGATGTTTATGTTTGCGTTTTCATCCCTTTGGTATCTTGAACAGGAGGTGTAAGATAATTGCATCGAGTTCTGATAATTGCCTTTACTTCTCTATCTATATACATAAATGTTTAGTTAGTACAATATACATTATTTCGCCAGAAAATGACAACTGCCCTTCTTGAATCTGCGGACGGGAGAGAATGTTCGTAGAAAAAAATCGTGATCAATCTCATTTCGAAAATACGCCTATTCAAATATATTGGCAAAATTTTAACAGCAAAAATGATTTTTTTTCAGATAAAAATCCTGATAGTTTTCATATTTCTCCTCAAAACATAGATTGTGGGTACTCATTATAACTGCCTCGGCGAGTCGGTTCTAAAGGGTACCAACAATTCATGTTTTAGCAGAAATAATACAAATAGTAAATTCCCTGTAAACCCCAGTTTAACTATCTTAAAGTGGAGTTTAAGGTGGTCAAAATTATATTAGGCGTGTTTGCGAAATGTACACAATAGGATGCTGCCGACCCGGCAGGTATTGAACCAACGACCCCCAGTCACTAGACGTACGTGCGTACGACTGAACCGCCCTGGCTGGCCCGAGTGTATGAGTCCAGCGATGACTGAGATACGGTGATCATATTCCTTCTCTGTGCGCTACATCGATAGCCGTTGACCCGAAGTTTCTTTACGTTGACAGAGTAGGCTGTCTTTTGACTAAGCTGCTGTGTTGATTGATTTTTATTAGTTATCCCCTATATAAGTGGCATTGTAACACCATGACCTGATAAAGATGTGCTATTTCAGGACATGTGGGCTTTATTGGGTCAACGTGGCATTGCAATTTTATGGAAGAACTGGACTACTGGAACGATGGCAAAAATGTTATTATTTCCGGAAAAAAATACATGAACAAATATCATACTATGATTAGTAAAAATTACTGCCAGCACATACTGCATATAGCGACCAATTATTGCAAGTCGGAATGTTGGGACGCACTGAGGACAATCGATAACTGATCATAATTTGCCAATTTAAAGAGTGTACAATGGGATTAACTGATAATAGAATACTAGATTCGTGTCCTTTGATATACCGGCCCCGATATCTCAGTTGGTAGAGTGTCCGCTCTGGGAAACGGGAGGACTCGGGTTCGATCCCTGGCCGCGACATACCAAAGTCGTTAAAAATGGTACTAGCTGTTCCTCGCTTGGCACTCAGATTTACGGGGTAGAGCTAGGACTGGTCGATCCAGTGTCAGGATAATGTGACTGGGTGTTGTATCATGTAATGTGTCTGGGACATGATACTTCAGTGAGGCAACACTATAAACGTGAGCATTGAGCTCCCTGTCGCAACCAGACACCGTCGTGATATGACTGAAAAATTGTTGAAAGCGGCGTTAAACCGGAATTCACACACACACACACACACACACACACACACACACACACACACACACACACACACACACACACACACACACACACACACACACACACACACACACACACACACACACACACGTGTCCTTTGATATCAAGTTTATCAGCCTCGACTTCAAGAACACATGTAGAATAGCTCGGCAAGCCTCGTGATTCTACAAGCGTCCTCAATGACTTGCCTGATAAACTTGATATCGAAATACACGAATACGGTATTCTCTGTATCTTCTCTTTTCGCTTTCGAATATGAGGGGTGCCCGACCCATATAGATGTCTCGGTATATTGAGACGCTGATTCAAAAGAAGCAATTGTCAGTTTCTATGGAAAAACTGTGCACCTTGTACTGGTTAACCGCTTATGTTAACTTAAGCCTGCCCAGTAAGTGTAGTGACCATCTCGGAATGATCTTAATAGTGTTGACTGTGCCGATAGACTCTAAAACAAACAAAAACAGCTCTGCAGCTGTAGTAAAGAGCCATGTCGAACTTCACCATAATCATCACGAAAACACGCCTATAGAATTTTGCCGTCTTAAACCCCCATTTTTTATAAAGTAAAATTGGGGTTTACAGGGGTATGCATTCTTTTTTTTTTATTTCTGCTCTAAAACATAGATTGTGGGTAATCGTTAGAACCGCCTTGCCGAGCACGAGGCGGTTCTAACGAGTACCCATAATCTATTTTTTTGAGTAGAAATCAGAAAAATGTCAGAGTTTTTCACCTCAAAATTTTCAATTTTTGGTGGTAAAATTTTCAATATGTTTCACGAGGCGAGTTTTATGTTTTTGTTACTGTATGGTCATCGGACCTACACCGGACTTTGAGGGTCAAATGATGTGGTCTAATTGGTCAAAACCAGTTAATTTTGCCAAGAAAGCTTGCATCACGACAACATGCCTATATATTTCCACTCAAACCCCACTTTATATATTAAAACTGGGGTATACAGGGGTATACATTATTTTTCTTATTTATATAAATTCAGAAACAATATATACTTGCAATGACTTCAGCATCCAATTTCATAAAATCATTATTCGATATAAAAACGATTGGGTACAACATAATTATTATACGACAGACTGCATGCATGGTAGTTAACCCAATCACGGTTGACAGCTTTGCTTCCTAGGGGTAAGGCTTTAGATTCTATGACGGTTCCAGCGTAAAGGTTTACTGAGGGTTCGAAATAATTTAGTTTTATTTAACGTTGGTTGGTGTCTGATGCTCTGCCTCTGGTTGGGCCCATCGGTGTCTAACAGGCTGTTGTTTTTTGTTTGCTTCGTAATAAATTGTAAACTGCTAAATTTCTGAATCAGGGTCATCGGTATCATAAACTACGCAAAGCCTTTTCAAAATTTTATAGACGTCATTTAGATTTAATTTCAAAATTCAATGTTTTACTTAAATCTCTTCTGCAACAAGGTGACTTAGTATATAAATTCAGAAAAAAATATATAAATGCAATGACTTCAGCACCCAATTTCGTAAAATAATTCTTGGATTAAAAGAAAGGGTACAACAAAAATGTTATACGACAGACTGCATGCATGGTAGATAACCCAATCAGGGATGACAACTTTGCTTCCCCCTTTAATTGCACGCCGGTGGGTCAGGCCTCAGATTCTATGACGGTTCCAGCGGAACGTCTTACTGAGAATTAGAGAGTATCTAATTTTATGTAACGTTGGTTGGTGCCTGATTCTCTGTCTCTGGTTGGGCCCATCGGAGTCTAACTGTTTGTCTTCTTTTGCTCCAGCATTTCAGTGGTTTCTTGCTGTCGAGTCCTCGCCGTTGTTTTATCTCTGTGGTTGTTTGTGTTTTTGTGTGTGTTCTTGTAGATGCTACCCAGAGGTTTGGGGTCTTTGTGTGGACTGAACAAATTATTTGTCTTAATCGCAACGGAAGTAAGGGCGAGGATTGCGGCCGCGTAAACTCGATTTAAGCCCCCCACCCCACACAAGTGGATATCGTTTCACTGACTATTCCATTGTGGTTCTTCTGTCGCGGTTTATTTTTTATGGTTTGTCTTTGAGTGTGTGTACAAGTATTCTTTTGGATAGCCAATTGGCCATTTTCTTGGAAAGTAACTGTCCTTTTTCCGCTATTGATGTTTCCATTAGGGTCTAGTTCTTTCATGGTTGTGTTTCTTTACCTTTGTCTCTGGTGGGAGCTATGGGTTAATTGTATCGATTTCTGATCATTGCTTTCACTTCTAATTTGACAAAAATAAGAGTATATTTTGAAACTTACTTCAAAAGCATAAATACGTTAAGGACATTGCATAATTGTTTTAGTTATGGGCAGTTGGAAATGCCGCATGATAACGATAACGAATGCCTCACGAAAATACACCTTCATAATTTGACCCCTTGAAACGCATTTTCATAAAGTATGTTGGTTTTGTATAATTTGAAGTTTAACGTCCCAGTCAATACTGTATAGCTCTTTTTGGAGACGTTGCTTCCAATTTTGTGGGACCTTTACCCGACATTGAGATGAAATGACATCTCAATCCCTGCCGCCCAATGAAACCAATAGGGTTTATAAGCATGGACGGGCCGACTCATACCGCATTGCCTGGGCAGGCGTAGACCCTCTAAGCGGTTAACCAGTACTCGTGTGCAGGTCGGTATCAGCTCTGCGTGGAAGCTTCTTGCAGCCCATCTATTTCTTCAAGTCCCGACGGAAGTAAGGGCGAGGATTGTGGCCACGTAAAATCGATTTAAGCCCCCCAGTGGAAATCTTCCACTGACCGTTCCAAGGCGGCTCTTCTGTGGCGATTTATTTTATGTTGTTGTTTGTTACTTACTGTGTGTATCACTTGTGTCTTTTAGTTTCGGATGACCATATGGCCATTTTGTGGGAAAGTAACTGTCCTTATGGCCTTCCTTTGTTTAGGTTTCCATTATGGTCTGGTCACTTAATGTTTGTATTTCTTTCCCTTTGGTGTCTTTTATGGGTGGAGTAAGTTAATTGTATCAATTCCTGATCTTTGTTTTACTTCTACTTTTCATAAAGTAAAAAGCGGTATACATTATTTGTCATATTTCTGCAAAAAGAGAAACATAGATTGTGGGTAATCATTATAACCGCCTCGTCCCTGCGATTCTTATGAGAGTCTGCAATCAATGCTTCCAGCAGAAATATGAACAATATTGGAATGTTTCTCTTTTTTTCTTTTTTAAAAAAAAAAAACACATTTTTTTGGTCGATACATTCTCAATATTTTTGAAGAGACGTGTTTTCTTAATGGTTGGGTTTTATTTCTGGTTGAACGTAAAGCTATAACAAACATGAGACTAATGTGGATAACTTTAACATCATTTCCGTTTTTCACGCATGCGCATTCGCGATGACAAATCAGTAATTTCACTCAGCGTTATATGGATACGCCGAAAAACAATGTGATATACAGTCGGTAACCCGACGTCAGCACATTACGTCGCTTTTCATTGGCTGTCATTTGGTTTTACGCTGATCACAGCGGTTACCGTTATGTGCAAAATAGTTCAGGTTTTAACAAAACAAGTGAACAAGTGCATTAGAATGGGTATAACTGTAATGAAAATTGTCATTCGGGGAGGTACATGAAAATCGGAGGTTTTACGGTCTCAAATTACGTTTGACGGCTCTGCTGCCGCCGTAAAACATTTTCCACCGTAGAACCTCCGATTTACCTTATAACTTACAGTTATCCCCCAATTACCCCTTTGTTAATATAACAACCAATCAATGCCTACGAAACAAATTTCTGGCTCTAGTGTTCTGCAGCGCTTTAGGGAAAACTGGAAACCAGTCAACCATGGTCAAACCATCATAACCTCGCTGGTCGAACCGTAGAAATAAACTGACGTCACTTCCTCTAACCACAGACAGTTCAATCTTACTTTACTTACAGCTTAGTGACCTGGTTCCTACATCGAACACGCCTAGAAGCGCAGTCTCGACAGAGCCTTTCCTGCTCGCATGACCTTATAACTTCATGCAATACGCAGTATGTAAAGCCAAATTAATTAGCTGCTTATATGCATTTCAAGACTAATAAATCAGATTTTGCAAAATTACCTTTAATTCAATATTCCGGCAATAGGCATTTATCAAGAAAAAACAATGTATTATAAAAAGTAGAAGTAAAACAAAGATCAGGAATTGATACAATTAACTTACTCCACCCATAAAAGACACCAAAGGGAAAGAAATACAAACATTAAGCGACCAGACCATAATGGAAACCCAAACAAAGGAAGGCCATAAGGACAGTTACTTTCCCACAAAATGGCCATATGGCCATCCAAAACCAAAAGACACAAGTGATACACACAGTAAGTAACAAACAACAACATAAATAAATCGCCACAGAAGAGCCGCCTTGGAACGGTCAGTGGAAGATTTCCACTGGGGGGCTTAAATCGATTTTACGTGGCCACAATCCTCGCCCTTACTTCCGTCGCGATTTAGACAAATAATTTGTTCAGTCCGCATGAAGGCCTCCTAACTCATCAGTGCAACATCTCCGTGAACACAAAAATCAAAGAACCACAGAGGTGAGACAACGGTGAGGACTCGACAGCAAGAAACCACTGAAATGCTGGAGCAAAAGAAAACCAACAGTTAGACTCCGATGAGCCCGACCAGAGACAGAGCATCAGGCACGAAGTACGCTAGGTTTTCACTATTCCTTTATACAACAGTCACATCACGAAAACACGCCTACCGTATTCGACCTATTTACCGCACATGCTCCTATAAGCGCACACCCAAGCTTTTTCTGGAAAAAATACACAAGCGCACACTTTACAGTAACCTCCCAACACATTCATATTGAGTTTTGCTGCACATCACGAAAACACGCGTATATAATTTTGACCCCCTTGAACCCCACTTTTATATAGTAAAACTGGGGTTTCCGAGGGTTCACCTTATTTTTCTTATTTCTGCTATAAAATATAGATTGTGGGTACTCGTTAGAACCGCCTCGATGAGGCGGTTCTAACGAGTGCCCATAATCTATATTTGGAACAGAAATAAGAAAAAAATCACAATTTTTCATCATAAAATTTTATTTTTTCGGCGATAAAGGTGGCAATGTATTTGTATAGGCGTGTTTGCGTAATGTCTTTGACCCAGACAATCATATGTCTATGTGGTGGACCCTATGCTGAAATTCAACTCTATAAAATAATCATATCGGATGTTTTTTTTTTTTTTTCGTATTTTTTTTTTTTTTCGTATTGAGTGTGCGCTTATTAGGTAGATTCTTCACCACATAGAGGATATTTGATTTTTTCAGTGTAAGATCGAATTTTATTTCATCGAATGAACATGAGTGAAATAAAATTTGATCTTGCACTGAAAAAATCAAATTTTCTGTTTCTTACATGCTTCAAAAGGCAATATTTAGCGTCTTTAATGGTGTCGCTCACATTCGGAGAAAATTATCTTTGTTCCTGTTCGTTTCGCGTCAATTTAGTGGTGTCCATCGTGTTTAGTGGGTATACTATTGGGTGTAAACTGAAAGGTTGCACCTGAGAAATGGCCTGGGATGGTATTATTATGAATGATTAATGAAATAATTGAGAGAGTAGTTATCCAAAGAAGTTGCTGGCAAGTGTAACGTCGCGAGACAAAAGACGTGACGTCAGCGTCATAAATGACGTCAGTAACGTCCCCGTCACACATGAACGGGCTATGCGTCAATTAGAACACATTTCAGTATTGTCCAGTTATCTGACAAAGATAAAATTGAAATTAGAGTTAGATTTGAAGAAAAAAGTAGTCCCAAACAGTGAAAAATAAAAAAAATCGTATTTTCACTGTTTGAAACAGTGAAAATATCGATTTATAATCACTGATAAATCTCTATCATTCATTGAAAAGCATGTAAGAAAATATTTTCATACAATTTTGAAAAAAAAACTAACCGCACGGTGCGGTAAATAGGTTGAATACGGTATATAATTTTGAAACCCTTGCATCCCACTTTTATATAGCAAAACTGAGGTTTACAGGGGTAAACCTTTTTTCTTATTTCTGATCCAAAATATAGATTGAGGGTACTCGTTAGAACCGCCTCGTTGAGGCGATTCCAACGAATACCCACACTGTAAAAAGAAAATTATCACAAATTTTCATCTTACAATTTACGATTTTTCGGCCGTAAGGTTTACAGTGCATTTATTTAAGCGTGTTTACGTAATGACTTCTAAGTTTCGCCTGACATCACGAAACCACGCCTATAAAAATACACTGTATATTTTACCGCCAAAAAAAACGAACATTTCAAGATAAAAAGAAATGTGATATTTTTCTTATTTATGCTCAAACTATAGAATGTGGGTACTCGATGAGGCGGTTCTAACGAGTACCCACAATATATATTTCGAGCAGATATAAGCAGAATAAGGTTTACCCCAGTTTTACTATATAAAAGTGGGGTTCATGGGGGTCAAAATTTATAGTCATGTTTTCGTGATACAACTGCTGTATACTGACAAAATAGAAGTGAAGGCAATGATCAGCAATCGATATAATTAATCCACAGCTCCCATCAGAGACATCAAAGGGAAAGAAACACAAACATGAACAACAGACCCTAATGGAGTTCAAAATGACTGGAGAAATGAAAATGTAGCTTACTTCATGATACATACTTTTTTATGAAAAATTATGACCGAAATAATAATTTGAAAGTAAATTGGAAACAATATATTTTATATTGTTCCCTGTGGAATATGAAAACTTACTCTGTGATTTAATAAAGCAGAGGTTTGTCATGGGTCGGCTAAAATATGAAATACAGCATTGAATTGTTCGCTGATGGGTCCGGACATTTTCAGATTACTTTTTCCCATACACCTCGAAATCAGGCCTTTATAATTTTGAACCCCTTAAACCCCAATTTAATAAAGTAAAACTGGGTTTTACACGGGTATGCATTATGTGTCTTATTTTTGCTCGAAATCATAGATTGTTGGAACTGCCCCGCCGATACGGTTATAACGAGTACCGATGATCCATGTTTTGAGCAGAAATCTGAAAAAAAAAATATCATTTTTTATCTGAGAATTTTCGTATTTTGCTTGTAAAATTTTCAATATATTTGTATAGGCGCGTATTCATAATAGTTCTGTAGATCAGCATGTTCACGATGGACGTGAATATGCGGTATTCAGAACAATAAAAATCACACGATTACTTAACCCGTCTTTCCAATTAATACACCAAATTTATTCCAAAATTAGAAGGAATATTTCTTACTGGTATTTTACTTAACTGCAGGTGGTTGTTGTATTCGATTTCACATCAGCTGGTATTATATGCCATGAAACCGTATATATTATATATCCCATTTACTTTGAGGTCACAGAGCCCCCTTTCTGGCATATGAACCGGTGCTCGACAAAACCTACAAAATACACGCATTGCCCCCGCCCTTCGGGCTTGGAAAAATTGATTGGGCTGCAGGATGCTTCCAAGCAATGCTGAAGCCGAACGCACAAAAGTACGGGTAAACCGCTTAGAAGGTCTCAATATGTTCTAGAAAGGGTTATCCTTTGGAAGCAAGGAATACACCAAAGCACTGGAAAATATGGAGAGTACATGTTTTCTGGGCCAGACTAGCTAGTTTCGGTCATTTAGGCCTCATCAGTGACTCTCAAATATTTTCAAAATTCCACAATGGAATCAATGATCCCAAAGGACAAGAAACTGTGACCTACACTATGATGTAGGGCAGGGAGACTTTTTACGGCCGCCACACATTCCAAGACACCAGCTGTAGTGACCTGAAATATGTTCTAGAAAGGGTAATCCTTTTGAAGATAAGCCTGTCCATGCAAAGTGGTGCGAGTATGGCTGCCCATGCATATAAATATAATTGGTTTCATAGGGCAGCAGGCGGGGAGGTTAAACCTCAAATCAAACAAACACGAAAATAACCGTCAAAAACTCGGATCATGCAGCCTAATCTATACTTTATGGTCATGTCAGAAAGTGGATGAAGATCTCACCTTTCTACTTGACAACGTTTGTGTAGGATTTGGTACTAAATTATGTGGACAATATGTGTGTTTACCGATGGGACGGGCTGCGCTACCCGTGTTGCTGTTCTATTCTTTTTTTTTTTTTTTTTTGCATTACGAAAACACGCCTACAAATACATTTGAAATTTACCGCAGAAAAAACACTGAAAAAGTATGATTTTTTTTCTTATTTCTGCTCAAAATATAAATTGTGGGTACTCATTAGAACCCCCCTCATGGAGGCGGTTCTAACAAGTACCCACAATCTATATTTTACAGCAGAAATAAAAAACAAGGTTTACCCCTCTAAACCCCAGTTTTGTTATATAAAAGCGGGGTTCAAGGGGGTAAAAATTATATAGACACATTTTGTAATATGAAGGGGGCTTCGTGGTGTACCTAATCTGAAATCATTTAAGCTTTAAGCTCGACTTCTAGATATTTGGATGATTTATTAAATATTGACAATACCTATTTCGATGGTTTGATCAGTCAAATTTACCTCCCAACCCCCACTCCCAACCCAAACAGAACTTGTTTCTTGTAAAATTTATGATAAACGCGATGGTTTTGATTTCGAGAGAGATTGTTTTCGTTTATTGGATGGTGATGTTCCTCTTGCGGCATCCTATGTCGTCTATATTTCGCAATTTATTCTATTTGCAAGAATGTCTAGTCATGTAACTTACTTCAACATTCGTAATGTATTGTTAACTGCTAAAATTCTTTTATCAGGGTTATCGGTAATAAAAACCACGCAAAGCCGTTTCAAAATTTTATAGACGTTATTCCGATTTAATTTCAAAATTCAATGTTACACTTAAATCGCTTCTGCAACAAGGTTTATCGGAACCCGAATTTTATGTTGACTTAGTATATAAATTCAGAAAAATAAAAATGCAGTGACTTCGGCGCCAAATGTCGTAAAACCATCCTTCGATATAAAAATATTGGGAATAACATAAATGTTATACGACAAACTGCATGCATGATAGTTGGTCCAAGCACGGTTGACAACTTTGCTTCCCTCTTTGTTTGCGCGCCGTTTGATTTTTGTGTTCGCGGATATGTTGCAATGATGAGTTAGAAGGTATATGCGCGGACTGAATAAATTATTTGTCTAATCGCGACGGAGGTAAGGGCGAGGATTGTGACCACGTAAAATCGATTTGGGCCCCCAGTGTTTCACCCGTTCAAAGGCGGATCTTCTGTCGCGGTTTATTTTTGTTATGGCTTGCCTTTGAGTGTGTGTCGCTTGTGTTGTATTATTTTGTATAGCCATTTGGCCAATTTGTGGGCGGGTGGCTGTCCTTTTGGCTTTCCGCTGTTGGTGTTTCCATGAGGTCTGGCTGTTTCATGTTTGTGTTTCTTTCCCTTCGGTGTCTATGGTGGGGGCTGTGGGTTAATAGTATCGATTCCTTATCATTGCCTTCACTTCTATTTTGTGTAAAGAAAATGTATAAGAATTGACGCGTTGGAGTATTGACTAATAATATTAGTGAAATATGAACAGTTTGGGTCAATCAAAAGTTCGGGTCACGAAAATATCACAGATTTTCAACAACCATTTTGGAAAACAAATACACTATGCCGCATGGTTTTGATACATGTATCGTAATGTAGCGTCATAAGAAACGAATACTTCAGCAAATGTTCATGCCAGCCTTGAATAACCCAGTTATAAGCCCAAACTCACCAGGGCATCGTAGCTGATTCTACTGCTAGAATACTTTAGCTAGTTCATGCAAGAGCCCATGCGTCTAGTTATAATTGTTAATTGTGCACGTGCATTCGCAGAACAAAACTTTGATATATTTAAGGGCCGTAGTTTTATGTAATATGTCATTTGAATATGGATCAGTTGTCTTATGCAAAAGCATGCTGTTATTTAAGAAATGAATGTACAGTAAAATTCCGCTATTAAAGACAAATGCTACGAATTTGCAATTTTTGTATGATCATCAAAAATGAAAGTTATGCCAGAGCCAACATTTTACCGTTCTTGGATAAGGAAATGGTTGAAATTTGTGGAACAGATATTGTTGTGGGTTCATTTCATTATTTAACATGTTCAACTTGGCTATAAACTCACGAAAACAGTAACATTGCAACTTTTGGAAATTTTGATTTTTCGGCATTTACCCAAGATCAGATCAACCTAAATGGTTACAGACCTACTTAAACGATTTGCTGTAATGCATAGTATGGCCAGCTATTATTCAAAAGTAAAATCCAAGTTATCTGTCAATGATTCACCATCTTTTCACAGAATTTATATGTATTTTTACCATGTATTTCATCTGGGGGTAGGGGAACGGTTTGTTTAATAAAACAGAAATTAGCACGGTGACCTCTAGTTTCCTTTTAATTTTCTATTCTCTGATAACATCCCCTAGAGAAAAGACCTTGTTTTATGAAAATTTCAATGTAGCATTATTCTGTATGGTCCAAAATAATGCAGACAATGAATAATTTTTAAAGACATTTTGGTTGATGACAAAATTTGTTTTGCAAATAAATTTTCTGAGCTTGAAAAATTGGCTAAATTTAGGCAGCAGTATCTTTTAATACATCATTCTCACTGAAATAAATGTTTAAAAGCTAGGCAAAAGTCATGTTTGACTTGCTATTTACTAACATGGTAGTTTTCTGATATTTCTGGGAAAACAGTTTGTGGTGGTTTCCTTCTTGTTCAGATTACTTAAGATTCAGCACGGTGACATATGGTTTTTATTTCACATGCGGTGAGCCAGTATATGATACTGAACATATACAGACTCTTAAACAGTTTTCAATGTAGGAAGTATTTCGTAGCATATGCCCTTAAGAGCACCTAAAATTCAGATTTAATCTGGTTTTAAAGTAGAAGTAAAACAAAGATCAGGAATTGATACAATTAACTTACTCCATCCATAAAAGACACCAAAGGGAAAGAAATACAAACATTAAGCGACCAGACCATAATGGAAGCCTAAACAAAGGAAGGCCATATGGACAGTTACTTTCCCACAAAATGGCCATATGGCCATCCAAAATTAAAAGACACAAGCGACACACACAGTAAGTAACAAACAACAACATAAATAAATCGCCACAGAAGAGCCGCCTTGGAACGGTCAGTGGAAGATTTCCACTGGGGGGCTTAAATCGATTTTACGTGGCCACAATCCTCGCCCTTACATCCGTCGCGATTTAGACAAATAATTTGTTCAGTCCGCATGAAAGCATCCTAACTCATCAGTGCAACATCTCCGTGAACACAGAAATCAAAGAACCACAGAGGTGAGACAACGGTGAGGACTCGACAGCAAGAAACCACTGAAATGCTGGAGCAAAAGAAAACCAACAGTTAGACTCCGATGAGCCCGACCAGAGACAGAGCATCAGGCACCAACCAACATTATCTCTTTAATTTTCAATAAGCCTTTACGTTGGAGCCGTCATAGAATCTGAGGCCTGACCCACCGGCGTGCAATTAAAGAGGGAAGCAAAGTTGCCAACCGTGATTGGGTTAACTACCATGCATGCAGTCTGTCGTATAATATCCATGTTGTACCCAATCTTTTTATATCGAAGAATGATTTTACGAAATTGGGTGCTGAAGTCATTGCGGTTATATATTTTTCTGAATTTATATACTAAGTCACCATAAATTCGGGTTCCGATAGACCTTGTTGCAGAAGAGATTTAAGTCCAATATTGAATTTTGAAATTAAATCAGAATGGCGTCTATAAAATTTTGAAAAGGCTTTGCGTAGTTTATGGTACCGATAACCCTGATTAAGAAGTTTAGCCGTTAATAATTTATTACGAGTGTTGAAGTCAGTTACATGACTACACACTCTAGCAAATCGAATTAATTGCGAAATATAAACGCCATAGGATTGCGCACGAGGAACATCACCATCCAAAAAAGGAAAATTTACAATCTCAAAATCAAAGTCATCGCGTTTATCATAAATTTTGCACGAAACAAATCCATCTACAATAGATAGATGTAAATCCAAAAACGGGGCCTCGGTATCAGAAGAATTTGCTTTATTTAACTGAAGTTCTAGGGGGTAAATCTGACTGATCAAACCATCAAAATAGGTATTATCAATATTTAATAAATCATCTAAATATCTAGAAGTAGAGCTAAAAGCTTCAATAATTTCAGATTGGTTATCAATGGAAAGCGACAAAATGAAGTCTCTTTCATAACAATACAAGAACAGATCAGCCACAAGAGGTGCGCAATTAGTACCCATCGGAATACCCACAATTTGTCTAAATAACTTAGTACCGAATCTAATATAAATATTGTCAAGTAGAAAGGTGAGGGCATCACACACTTTCTGACATGACCAAAGTGTATAATCCTTATGCTCTTTAGAAGTGAAAAATGCACGTCTGACATTACATGCAAGATAGAGAGAATCTTCTCTGTGAAAAGCCCATTCAATTAAATCATTAAGCTTTTCTTTTATAAGATTATGAGGAAGTGTAGTGTAAAGAGTGGAAAAATCGTAGGTAGACAGACTAGAAGCACGAAACTGTCTAGTAGAAGTAAAACAAAGATCAGGAATTGATACAATTAACTTACTCCATCCATAAAAGACACCAAAGGGAAAGAAATACAAACATTAAGCGACCAGACCATAATGGAAACCTAAACAAAGGAAGGCCATATGGACAGTTACTTTCCCACAAAATGGCCATATGGCCATCCAAAATTAAAAGACACAAGTGATACACACATAGATTTCAATTTATTTAAAACCTCATTCGATTTTTTTATAGACCAAAACAGATTTCTTCCTGATCTTTCAAAGACTTTATCACAATATTTAATTACATGCGTTTTAATAGCAGTAAGACAGGAAGTTAATAATTTAGAAAGTTCAGTGGTAGTGCAAGAACTAGAATTTGCAATAAACCGTGCTTTGTAAGGTTTTTTATGAAGTTTTGGTAACCAGTATAGCGTAGGAAGCTTGTCTTGGCCTTCGTTAACACACACAGCAAACTTGGTGGCTGAAAGACAAACATGTTTATCTACTATAGCTCTCTCTTCAGCCAAAGGCTGAAGTTCATAGGCCTTAGTACCACCAAGCTCCTGCTTAAGCGTGTTAACATAGTGGAGCCGTCACACAACGACGACGTTGTTAGCGGCCTTGTCTGCAGGGGCCAAAGCAAACTTCTTATGAAATTCTTGAATACCTAGTTTAAGATGACGTAAAGACGTCTTGGGCTTAGGAGGTAATAAGTTAGTATTTTGAGAATAGAAAGAAATGCGTTTATTCACTAGTCTTAAAATGCTAAGTTTCCAGTCCTTTAGGGCTTTATACTCAACATACTCTCGCTTACACCATCGATTACCGAATTCATTCAAGGAAGCAGCGATTTCATCTCTACATTTACTGAAATCAATTTTAGAAGGAAACCGATATTTCGGTCCTTTAGAAATTATATTCCTTATCCTAGAATCAGGAATAATTTTCAAATTGCCAGTAATTACATGACCAGCAGCAGGATAGCAATACTTTGAGTTTTTACAATCACATGAATCAGGAGTATTAGTATCAATATCAAGATCTGAAACACGTTTATTGAAATTAAAAATGATAGATCTAACTGGTTTGTTATATTTATAGCAAATTATAGGTGTTTCAGTATTTTGAAAATAAGCAGGAATGGAAGAAAGCACCGATCTCTCACGGAAGATACTGGGCAAATCTATAAAATCCATACCCTTATTAATGAAGGATATTTTGAAGAAATGACGTTTATGATTAATTTAAGAATCAATGTAAGGACGGAGAGTATGCTGAGTATAGCCTCTAGTTAAGAGAGCCGCATCATATAACTGATGAGAACTATCGTAGAATTTATTCGCCTCGGTGTCCAGAAGACGTAAAACAGAAACAGGTAATGAACTTAAAAATGAAAGCATAGAGTGGCGTCCATGATTTAATAGTATAATTGACAGTCACTTCAGTCTAATATTGTTTCGTTTAAACGCACGTGATTTACGTTTAAAGTTACCATTTTTCCTGGTGCCGTGAGATCTAGTTCAGCGTTTTCGACATTCCAGGAGTGAGAAAATATCAAAGTCCGGCATTCTGGAAATATTACCCTCATGATAAATGTTGTCATTAAATCCCAGTGGAAAAGGGGTCTGTAAAAATTTAATCCATTTCAGTTCAGCTTCATGTCTTTTGATTATTTTGAATCTAGATGTAGAATTTGCATCGTAATAAAGTTTTTCCACTGGTTGTATAATAATGTTATTTACAGAATGACCTGTACGTCGAAAGTGACGGTACAAGAAAGTGTCAGTTTTCTTAGGCTTACTCATTCTACGATAATGCTCGTTCAATCTAGTTTTAAGCATGCGGTTAGTTTGACCGACGTACTGCATATTACAGTTTGCAGCACGTCAAGTAATTAGATAAATTAAAAGCTTATTGAGATGTTTAAGTTATTATTTTTTTTGTGTGTGTGTGTTTCTACCCTTAGTGTCTCCAAATAAGACACCACGTTTTGGACTGTTCAACTTTGAACAGTCCCAAAGGTGGTCTTAATATAGTAATTTTACTGTAATTTATTAAATGTGGGATCTCTTAAACGTTTTTTTTTTGTGACCCGATGTTGTGCATACTTCGATGAATATTAAATGACTCGGGATTCACTTAAAATTTGTTCGTGACGCAATGTTGGTCATATTTCGATGAACGTTAAATAACTCGGAGTTCACTTAAACTGTTCTTGTGACCCGATGTTGTTCATACTTCGATGAATGTTAATTAATTCGGGGTTCACATGTGGGACTTTATGTAACATTCACCGGAGATTGCCGATAATTATTGGTTTTCCGTGACACATGCTGACAGTCATGCTACCTGTATGAAATGATTACAGGATTGCATTAGCTTTATAGGGAAAACTTCATTTAAACCTCTATACCTTTAATACATTTAAATGTAGATTTGAAGTTTTGTAAGTTATATTTTTGTAGGACAGTCCAATAGCTTTCTATTTATATATTTTTAGTCTGATTTGGAAAAGATCTTCTATCTTCCCTATTGCATTAAGTTACAGCCATGTATTTCACTTAACGGTGTCATTAAAATAGCGAAATCATGTATCTAACCGATTTTGGACTAGATTCATTCTTACATTAATTTTGTAAAGTTTTGAATTCTGTTGGATCTTGATAGTGAATTTTCCAACCTTTACAAAGATATAAGTTAGACTATTCTGACATTTTATCTTTTTGCGTCCCTGTATTAGTAAAATTGCGCTAGAACCGACTTGCACTATTGAACTTTTCGGTCGAAAATTGCCTAAGTCCACACAGTAACTATTCACAATTATAGCTTAAAATCAATGTTTAAACAAACAAATTATCATTTACTGACAGAAAATTGGCGTTTGGTATTTTTTTAAAAATATTCGTTTTAATGTAATAAGTCGACACTGTATTATTATTATTATTATTATTATTATTATTATTATTATTATTATTATTATTATTATTATTATTACTGTTTGTAGTATTATGCCGCTTTTTTGTCTTTTTATATTCAGTAAATAATAGAATATGAAAAATATATATGTAATAGAACGGGGGATCTAACTTCAGAACTTATTTATAAGGGTGTACACTGTTTTCCTTCTTTCTGCTCTGAGTCATACATGTTGGGTAAACGTTACTTGCCGAGGCGGTTCCAATAATTTCCCCCAATCTTTTTTTTTTTTTTTTTTTTAAGCAGAATTATGAAAAATATCAGACTTTTTTTATCTAAAAATATATATATGAATAAACCATATTTTCGTAATGTACGGCATAAACAGGTTTTCTTTTGCATGACATAATGTTCACATATAATTGATTAACCAGAAAAGTCCCAGATCAGATGCAGTACATGCTCTGGATCTGGACTGTTTGCGTATATCAACAGAAGGGACGTCAGTATCATATGGGCTATATTGTCTTTTTAAAGAACCTCTGATCTAGATCTGCTCCGAACTGTTTGCTTGATATAATTGGGCCTGCGCATGACAAAAACAAAAGAACCGTTTCACCAGCTAACCCCATAACAGCCTGCGCATGAGCGCAGTCTGATCAGAGTCTTTGATGTTCGAATGAGTCTTTTAAGGCATCCGGATTAGTCAGAGAGCAACACGGGAAGACTGGCCAGACTGAATGTATATACAGGTTGATCTGAGTCTTTGCTGGTTGTACTTATCTTATTGTAGGTTTTGCCATGCACAGGCTCATATGTTTTGTGAAAGAACTCCTTTGACTCTTAAGATGCCAAGAAAAAACTGCATCTGAAAATATTGTCATTTTATATCGTCTGCTTGATTACTTGCAAACTTTCGAAAACATTTGGCATGCATGCAATCAGTGGAGATCCCGATCAGGCTGCTCCCCATGTAGCAGTCTGCTCTGGGTTTACAATGTTTTGCAACAAAACAGTTGACACCAAAGCAAACGAGAATTGTTGTGATTGGCATTTTAAGGTTAAAGTAAATTAATTTTGTAATTTTTATAAGTCAGCCAAACTGTTTATTGCTCTATACAGCCTAAGGGATAGGTAAATAACCCTTTCACCTCCGAGTTTCTGAAGCACATTCTTTCGCCTTCTAATCAGAATTGATCATTTTCAAAACTAATGATTTCAAATATCCTTCTGTGTATGGGGTCCGAGTATAATTCGTTTACTTGCAAACCGTGTTGATCCTGATGAGACGTTAGATTTTGATCCTCATCTGGACTACACTGTTTCCAAGGTATATACCTTGAACCAGTCTATAGGGTTGGAAGGTTTAAGCGAAAAGGTTCTGCGATCAGCATTTTAATGACTCTGTCAACACATTTTTGGACATATTGAACCATTCACACTTTCCCGGCGCAGGCTTTGGTGTCTTTGATGGGTGGAGTAAGTTAATTGTATCGATTCCTGATCTTTATTTTACTTCTACTTTATATATATTCAATGAGACATATAATTTATGTAGACGTGTCCTAAAAAGGTAACAAAACATTCTCCGAATTCCAAAAAAATGATGAGCCATTGTTCAGCCTAAATTATTAGTGTGCCATGTTTTGTTGTTAAAAGTTTTGAGCAGGGGTGCACATTATTTTAAAAGTTGTGCGAAGGACAAAATTCATGCTTAAATGAGTTGGGCACCAAAATGTTTTATCACCTTGGCGCAAGTTTTGAGACACACCGTTCTAAACGGGCTCTTTTACTGCACGTTGGTGTGTTAACAATACTCCTAGATTAGTGGCAAATAACGTAGACCAAGGCCAGACGTAAGTAAGTCTGAAATGGGTCTTCACTGTTTGTTCACTGTTTGTAAAGGCATAGCCTTCCCAATTTTATGGGGATGAACAAAAGACAAAATAAAAGAAATGTTTAAAGTAATAGTTCCTGACCAAACATCTCATCACCAAGATGATCGCGTCCATCACATTATGGGGACAACTTGGTTTTCGCTCAATATATAATCGATATTAGGCCATCAATTGACAAGACAGGCACCTAGTTAACCGGATTAATTCGACATGAGAATTTTCAAAATAGATTTTATTTTCGTAAAATTTTCATTTGTTGGTGCGAAATTTTCACTAGGTTTGAATATGAGAGTTTTCGTAATTGGGCTACCGTGCAGAAAACTATGTCTTTGACTGGCAAGACTACCCGAATAAAGAAATACGATAAACTCGTAGATTTGGTAAGAAATGAGAAGCAAAGCCAGAAACATAATACATAATCTGTCAGGAGCTAAACCGCGCGGATACAAAAATAAAATTTAAATCTTTATCAAAATCAATCTCAAGCGCTGATATTGCGCATCCCAGTGTAGGGAGGGGTTGTCTTTGATAAACATTTTTTCGGATAATTATGGTTAAATGTCAGATCACGATGCGCTTTGCCTAATTTCAAACGCTCTACAATTTTTACCCATTTATGCCTAGTCGACTGTTCTACTGTATTTTAAAGATGCCCATTTCCACTTTTAGGGGTGTCTGATTGCTTTTATTTTTCTTATTTTTTGTCAGAAATACCCATGTTTCATGCAAACAGTGAAGGTCCTGATCAGACTCCGCATTCTGACCGTCTGATCTGGTTCTGCACTGTTTGCCAATATCTATTTTGTGGGGCCCTAGGCTCTGTTAAATGGGTGAATCAGACAATAGCAATTTTCTCGGAACTTGGTTATATTAGACCAAGCAAGCAAACAGCGACCTCTCCAAGACAGCGAATTTAATATCAGCCATGTACATCCGTGCAGTCTGATCAGAGTCTTCACTGGAGGATCGAGGGATAGCAAAGGACCCAAAGGTTGTCCCAGGCGGAAAGAGAAGACTGAGACCAGACTGCGCGTGATGCGTAGGCTGATGTGAGTCTTCGCTGTAGGCACATGTCTAAATGAAGATTTTGCTGTGCACCGGCTTAATATTTGTTGAATTTTATGGGTTTTTAAGTACCTTGTATTACATAATTACGTTGATCATCAATTTCATGTTGATTTCAAACCTTTATGAATATCACTGCAACTATCAAGAACTGTCGTCATTAAAATGAGCCAGCCAATGAGAAAAGGGCACTTATCACATAGGCGAACAGCAAAAGCTCAGGCTAGCCTGCGCATACGCGCAGTCTCGTCAGAGCCTGTGTTGTTCGCGGTCATGTAGTGTGGGCCTAGAGGAAGGTCCGGATGAAGAGCCATGCTTCTGGCCCTATTAAGTGGCTGTGCATGCGCATTTCAAAAATCATTAAACGGACAATCCTAAGAACTATTTTCTCATGAGTCGGCTCAAATGTCATATTTGTATTTGAATGGAATGTCATAAAACTATTATGTTATGAAATAAAGATACATATCCAGCATTCGTTTTGTTCTCTCTCTCACCCACAGGCTAATTATACCTGCCACTGTAGTAGAACTGAAGATATATTTTTAAATAAAAAAAAAAACAATATCATTTCTTTTAATTGGGTTTCACGGCTTTTCAAGAATATTACACATACATAGAGCCGATTGTTCATCAAAGGTAGGCGAAAACCGGAGTGCCCGGAGAAAAACTACCTTGTCTTCCTCCGTAAGGAGAACTTGGCTTTCTCAACACTTTGTTTAAAAAGCTATTTTTGAGCTGGTGACCTTACCAATTTAAAAAATATTTTACATATATCGAGCACAACGTTCATCTTTAGAGAGCGAGAATAGGACTATTCAGATAAAATCACGATGTACATAATTAAATAATTGCATTAAATTGCAGTGTGGCCCCCGCCCATAGGGGCTTGAGGAAATATATGGGCTGCACGATGCTTCCACGCAGAGCTGAATCCGGCCCGCACACTAGTACTGGTAAACCGTTTAGAGGATCTAAGCCTGTCCAGGAACCGCGGTGCGAGGCGGACCGTCCATGCTAATAAACCCTATTGGTTTCATTGGGCGACAGGGCTTGAGAAGTCATTTCATCTCAATGCCGGGTAAAAGTCCCACAAAATTGGAAGCAACGTCTCAAAAATGACCTTTACAGTGTTGACGGGGACGTTAAACCTCAAATCAAAACAAACAAATTGCAGGGGTATACATTTTTTTCTGTCTACTGCTCAAAAATATAGTTTGTGGGTACTCGTTAGAACCGCCACATTGAGCATCCGCAATCTACGTTTTGAGCAATATAATATATTTAACAAATTAGCATCTGATGCTATTCCTATAGCAATGAAAGATAGCAATAGTTCGCATAGATATGTTATCCTTAGTGTATGACTCAAAATCTAGTACACTTTTGTTCTCAATACAAAAACACTCAAATCTCACAAAACGGCGAGGTTCTCGTTCAGAAATATACAGGCAAATCAAAATGCTTCTAGTAATACAGGTAAGGGAGATTCTTATCGATGAACGGTCAGCGGTCAACGAGGAAATAATTGCAGTAAAGGATTAGGCTCATTTTATGGATTAAGTTCCCCTGTAGACTGCGTTAAAAAAATATAGGTATGCTAAAAACTTGTTCGTGACCCGATGCTGTTCATTTTTCGATGAACGTTAAATACTTCTGGGTTCACTTAAAATTTGCTCGTGACCCAATGTTGTTCATACTTCGACGAACGTTAAATACTTCTGGGTTCACTTAAAATTTGCTCGTGACCCAATGTTGTTCATACTTCGACGAACGTTAAATACTTCTGGGTTCACTTAAAATTTGCTCGTGACCCAATGTTGTTCATACTTCGACGAATGTTATATAATTCGGGGTTCATTTAAAATTTGCTCGTGACCCGATTTTGTTCATACTTCGATGAACGTTAAATCTTTACCTTCATTACTTATATTTACATTGTGCCCCGCCCATCATATGTTGAAAAAGATCTTTTAAGGGCCGAAATGAAATTGCACGCAGTGTTCCTATTGACAGCGGAACGGCGTCGTTTGCGTCTTAACGTTGTCATCGTTCAATCATATTGAAGAGAATCATTGTTAATTATGAGGTTAATAATGTCGCACAGGTCATTGTAGTCTTTGGGATATGAACAATATTGCTTCCAAAATAGAAGTAGAGGCAATGATCAGGAGTCGATACAATTAACCCACAGTTCCCACCAGAGACACCAAAGGCAATGAAACACAAACATGAAGCAACATACCCCAACGGAAACACCAACAGTTGGAAGCCAAAAGGACAGTTACTTTCCCACAAAATGACCAATAGGCTATAAAATAATAAAAGCGACACACACACCCAAAGACAAAAAAAATATAAAAAAATAAGCCCCGACAGAAAAACCGCCTTGGAACGGTCAGTGGAAACGAATTTCACTGGGGCTTGAATCGATTTTACGTGGCCACAATCATCGCCTTTACTTCCGTCGCGATTAAGACGAATATTTTTTTAAGTAGTTATCAAAAGGAGTTTTAAGATAATGCACTGAGAAAGTAAATATATAGCTACACTATGGCAGGTCTGGTTCGTTGCTGCTACTGGTAACGCGTAAGCCAGTATGTAATATGTTGCATGCGGGCAGATGGGATTCGATACCTCTGGAGGACAATCCATTTAGGAGCTGCCAGATGTCTTTAAAACAAAGCTAGCTTGGATAGGTGGACCCCGTAGCCTTGGATGTCAATCCAACCTTAAACAAAACCTAGCTTGGGAAGATGTAACTCATAGCTTTGGCTGGCAGACCATCTAGGAGCTAGGTCAGACGAGAGAGTGAGCTTGAATCTGCACGCCTTTCCCTCCAATCAACAGCGCATGTGATCTTAATCATATACGCACAGTCAGAGCAGGCATACATGTACGTAAATCTCAAAAATCCATGTGGCGATGGGCGAGCAGTGATTTTGCGTGTATAATTTGCGATTTAACGTCCTAGTCAACACTGCATAAGTCATTTTGGAGTCGCTGCTTCCAATTTTGTGGGACTTTTACCCGACACTGAGATGAGATGACATCCCAAGTCCGACTCGCATCGCTTTGCCTGAGCAGGCTTAACTCTCTAAGCGGTTTACCCGTGCTCGTGTGTGGTCGGTTTCAGCTCTGCGTGGAAGCATAATGCAGCTGAGCTATTTCTTCAAGCCCCGATGGGCGGGGGCGTAGGGCGAGCGGTAAAACAGCAGGTGAGGGTACTATGGAATCTGCAGATGCGGACGTGCATATAGGCGGCTTGTTGTAAGCAAGTTCTCAGGACTTCGAAATGGCATAAATGGCCGCCTGATGATGCTGATACTACCCTTATCTGGTTAGAGGCATGCAACTATTGTAAGTGCCTATGCACCCACAATTACCAACCAAATTGAAGATAACGACAAGATCTATAATGATCTGGATTCTGTGATTTTACTACATCCCGGGGAGACAAATTCATTCTCCTGTGAGACTTCAATGCTGGATTGATCACAGACCAACAAACCTGGAAACGAGGGATTGGGACTGAAGGAGTAGGAAAGTGAAGCAGCATGAACTGCTGCTCATTGACACAGTTTTCCGTCTGCAAACTCGCAAAAATACATCATGGAAGCTTCCTCTCTCCAAATACTGGCATTTCATTGATAATGCCATAGTTGGAATCAGGGACAGACGGGATGACAGAATGACAAAGACTATGTGTGGTGCAGACAGCTGGACAGAACACAGGCTTGCTGTCAGCAAACGCAACCTACGCATTTAACATCCACGGCGACCACAAGGTTTTTTTTGTTTTTTTTTTTGGTTTTACGGCCCTTTCAAAATTATTTCACTCATATCGAGCCGATCGTTAATCAGAGGTGGGCGAAAACCGGAGTACCCGGTGAAAAACCACCTGACCTTCCGTCGCAGAACTTTGCGTCTCACATATGGCCCGAGCCAGGCTCGAACCACAGCGGTGAGAGACCTAATGATCAAGAGTCAGCGCTCTTAACCACTAGGCCACGGAGGCCCGTTGGCGACCACAAGATAAGAAAGTTTCTAAGAGACTGGATGTCTCTAAGCCGACACAAGACAGCAAGAGGCAAGTCTTCATCCACGACATCTGCAGTAGACTAGATGCAATGGAACTCAGTTCAAATGATCCGAAAGAGAACTGAACAGTCTTCATAGACACCGTCCATTCTTCAGCAATGGATCCCCTAGGACCGGTATTTCGTGAACATCAAAACGGGTTTGCAGAGAAGACGAATAAATTCAGGGACTCCTCGAAGAGAAGACGAAAAACATAGGGCATACCTCAGTGATACCAGCTCAGTCCTATTCGGATATATGCAAGACGGTCCGAACTCGGCACAGAGATATGCAAGACTGAGCAATACGATATAAAGAATATGAAGAAGTACTTTGGTGCACTAAAATAAGTTTATGGTCCCGAGAGCCCACGAACCACCCTTCTCCTCAGTGCGTATGGAACTAATTTGTCAAAGAGGTTAGCTATCTTGTAAAGATGGATTGAGCACTTTGATAGTGTTCTTAATCGACCATCCTCTATCAATAATGATAATAGAGTTCGATCAAATTGACCTGAGACTGGTGAACTCTATTATTCACCCGACTGAATGCATGTATTTATCTTCGTCGTCTTCCGAAGATGACGATATTGTTATTCAATACATAGCGGTCGGTAAATGGGTCGCAATTCACGTGATGTCGAAATTTCACGAGACGTTTACGAAAGCCGACGTATTTGGCGATAGCAGTGACTAATTTATTCCTTTCATAAAGGTCAGTCTCAGGTCAAATTGTTCGCACCATATCAAACGTTTACAACAGGTTGAATGTAATCTGCTCCTTGACGAGTTGTCAGGCGTTACTGAAACAATGGAAGCAATAAGCTTCTTGCATCAGATGCAATGCCTGCTGAGATCTACAAAGCAGGAGGTACCCAAGTTGCAAAGAAGAAGTCACAGTTATTTCACAGTATGTGGATAAAAGAAGAATTCAGGGATGCGTCTATTATCCGCCTATGCAAACGAAAAGGGAACCCTAATGTCTATGGAACTCATCGTGGCATCTATTTATGGCCAATTTCTGGGAACGGCCTTGCAAGAGTCCTGCTTAACCGACATAATGAATACCTGAACAGTCAGGGCTTCTACCAGAAAGACAGTGTGGGTTCAGAAACGACAGCGGAACACAAAACATGATTTTCACATCAAGGAGAAATGCGCAGAACATGGACCTATACATGACACTAGTCGACCTTAGCAAAGTATATGACACAGTCAGGCGTGTTTTTTTTTACACTCATTGTGAAGTTTAGATGTCCAACCAAGTTCATAGCCATTGTGAGGCAGTTCCACGATGGTATGCGGGTCCAAAATGATGGTGAGCAGGATCCATTCCCTGTGACAAACGGGGTTAAGCAAAAGTGTGTGCAACACTGTTCAACATAATGTTTTCTGCCATGCTCATAGATGCTATCCAGGATGGTGACAATTGTATACATATTAGGTATCGCTTAGATGGTAAGGCTTTCAATCACAGAAGGTTGCATGCCAAATCAAAGGTGAAGACAGAGAATTTCTCTTTGCTGATGACATGGCAAAAGGTGATCAAACAGAAGACAAGATGCAAAACGATATAGATCAACTACCCGACTCCTGCGATAGATATGAGCTTATAATCAGCTTCAAAAAGATCGAGATAGTCTATCAGCAAGCACCTGATAAGCCTTACAAAGAGCCCACCATCACAATGAAAGGCCAACGATTGCAAGTGGTAGACACATTCTCCTACCTTGTTAGCACACTCTCAAGAGTCGTGCACCATGATGGCCAAGTCAATGCCAGGATTGCTAGTGCAACGTTTGGCCGACGACGTGGTAGTGTTTGGGACCGAAGAGGAATCAGGCTAGGCACAAGTCTGAGAGTCTACAGAGCTGTGGTGCTGCCAAGACTAGCGTATGCATGTGAAACATTGACAGTTTACAAACGGCAAACCAAAACACTAAATCACTTCCACACAAGCTGTCTTAGAATAATATGGAGGCAATGATCAGGAAGCGATACAATTAACCCACAGCTCCCATCAGAGACACCAAAGGGACAGAAACACAAACATATAACAACAGGCCTTAATGGAAACATCAATAGCCAAAAGCCAAAAGAACAGTTATTGTCCCACAAAATGGCCAATTGGCTATCCAAACAAAATAATATAAGCGACACAAACAACCAAAGACAACCCATAACAAAACTAAACCGCGACTGAACCGCCTTGGAAGGATCAGTTTAACTAATTCCATTGGGCGGCTTAAATCGATTTTACGTGGCCACAATCCTCGCGTTCACTTACGTCGCGATGTAGACAAATAATTTGTTCAGTCCGCATAAAGGCCTCCTAACTCACCAGTGCAATATCTCCGTAAACACAAAAAATCAAACAACCACATGTAATTGAATAGATTGAATTAAAGCCCTCTAATTCTCAGTAAGCCTTTACGCTGGAACCATCATAGAATTTGAGGCCTGACCCAACGGCGTGCAATAAAAGAGGAAAGCAAAGTTGTCAACCGGGTAATCTACTATGCATGCAGTAGAAAACTGTTAAAGATTAAGTGGCAAGACAGCAGTCTAGACACGGAAGTGCTGAAAAGGGCAAGGATGCAAAGTGTAATACTTATCTGAAACTAGAACAGTTAAGATGGACAGGCCATGTTACCCGTATAGCTGAAGAAAATTCTGGATGCAGAACAAGAAATGGGCAAACGCTCCCATTGTGGTCAACAGAAGGGCACCAAGGACACGCTCAAAATAGAAGTGTAGGCAATGATCGGGAAGCGATCCAATTAACCCACAGCTCCCATCAGAGACACCAACGGGAAAGAAACACAAACATGAAACAACAGACCCTTATGGAACATCAATAGCGGAAATCCAAAGTGACATTTACTTTCTCGCAAAATGGTCAATTGTCTTTCCAAAACAAAATAATATAACAAGTTTAGGTCGTAGTACCAAAAAGTTAATCCAAAATCATTAATCCATAGAAAAATGGCAAATATCAATGTGCAGATCAACAGACATGGGATAAGTGTAATCAGGCGTCCGAGGATAGTAAGCATTACTTGGTTAGCAAGCTTCGACCACCATGCCTATCGACCTGAACGAAGAAAACGAGTAAATGCCGAGAAGGGTATGTCCGAGATTTTAGAAGTCTTCCTATGGCTTTCCACTGGCAAACACATCAGAAATAGTTCTGGAAATGGCCACATTGTACTGATCAACAAGATCATGGTGCCTCCCATAGAACTTCTTTAGTGTTGGTACCAGTTTGGTTTTTTGATACCCCTGGCATAACAACCTGGTAGTGAGCACTTTCCCACGTTCCATAAAGTTCTGATACTTGGAATAGGCTCTAGCATAACGGATTAACTAAGCGATACAAACACTCAAAGACAAACCATAACAAAAGTGAACCGCATTGGAACGGTCAGTGAAACGAATTCCACTGGGGATACCCTTAAGTCCGTCGCGATTTAGACACACAAATTTTACGCATGGAGGCCTCCTAACCCATCAGTGCAACATCTCCGAGAACGCAACAAAAAATCAAACAATCACAGAGATGAAACAATAGTGAGGCCTCGACAGCAAGAAACCACAGAAATGCTGGAGCAAACGAAAACCAACAGTTAGACTCCGATGGGCCCAACCAGAGATAGAACATCAGGCACTAACCAACATTACATATAATTAGATTCTCTATAATTCTCAGTAAGCCTTTATTCTTGAACGGTCATATAATCTGAGGCCTGACCCACTGGCGTGCAATTAAAGAGGGAAGCAAAGTTGTCAACATTGATTGGGTTAACTACCATGCATGCAGTCTGTAGTACAATATTTATGCTGTACCAATTCTTTTTAAATCGAAGACTGATTTTGCGAAACTGGGTGCAGAAGTCATTACGGTTATACATGTATATTTTTCTGAATTTATATACTAAATACCAATGAAATTCGGGTTCCGATACACCTTGTTGCAGTAAATTAAATCAGAATGCCGTCTATAAAATTATGAAAAGGCTTTGCGTAGTTTATACTACCAATAACCCTGATTAAGAAGTTTTTTTGTTTGTTTTTGTTTGATCTGAGGTTTAATGGCCCCGTCAACACTGAAAAGTCATTTTGGAGACGTTGCTTCCAATTTTGTGGGACTTTTTCCCGACATTGACATTAAATGACATCTCCAGCCCTGCTGTTCAATGAAACCAATAGGGTTTATAAGCATGCACAGCCCGACACGCGCACCGCTTTGTCTGAGCAGGCTTAGATTCTCTAAGCGGTTTACCAGTACTCGTGTGCGGGTCGGTTTCAGCTCTGCGTGGAAGCATCAGGCAGCCCATCTATTTCTTCAAGCCCCGACGGGCGGGGGCAGCTGATTAAGAAGTTTAGCAGGTAGCAATTTATTACCAGTGTTGAAGTCAATTACATGATTACACACTCTGGCAAATCGAAATAATTGCGAAATATAAACGCCAGAGGATGGTGCACGAGGAACATCACCATCCAAATAAGGAAAATTACAATCTCAAAATCAAAATTCATCGAGTTAATCATACTTTTTTTTCAAGAAACAAACCCATCTTCAATAGATAGATGTAAATCCAATACCGGGGCCTCGGTATCAGAAGTATTTGCTTTATTTAACTGAAGTTCTGGGGGGGGAGGGGGGGGGGGTAAATTTGACTGATCAAACCATCGAAATAGGTATTGTCAATATTTAATAAATCATCAACATATCTAGAAGTCGAGCTTAAAGCTTCAATGATTTCAGATTGGTTTCTCAGCAAAAAGGGACTTCATGCAGTATATCTCATAACAAACAAAAACAAATCAGCCACAAGGGGTGCGCAATTATTACACATCGGAATACCCACAACTTGTCTAAATAATTAGTACCATATCTTATGTATATATAAAAAGTAAAAGTAAAACAAAGATCAGGAATCAATACAATTAACTTACTCCACCCATCAAAGACACCAAAGGGAAAGAAACACAAACATGAAGCGACCAGACCATAATGGAACCTAAACAAAGGAAGGCCATAAGGAGTTACTTTCCCACAAAATGGCCAAATGACCATCCAAAATAAAAAAGACACAAGTAATACACACAGTAAGTAACAAACAACAACATAAATAAAACCGCCACAGAAGAACCGCCTTGGAACGGTCAGTGGACCGAATTCCACTGGGAGGGGGAGGGGGCTTAAATCGATTTTGCATGGTCATAATCTTCGCCCTTACCTCTGTCGCGGTATACACTAATTTTGTTTAGTCCGCGTGAAGGCTTCCTAACTCATCAGTGTAACATCTCCTTGAACATACAAATAAAAAAAACTATAGAGATAACACAAGGTTGACGACTCGACACCATACAACAACAGAATTGCTGGAGCAAAAGAAAACCAACACTTAGACTCCGAGGGGCCCGAACAAAGACGGAGCATCAGGCGCCAACCAACATAAAGAATACTAAAATAAACCTCCAAACACAGCCGTGTGAACAAATTGCACAGGACAGAGCAAAGTGGCGAGGCCTCATCAGAAAGGGTGCTCGTGAATATGAGGAAAAATGAATCAGCTAAGCTGAGCAGAAACGCGTATAGCACAAAGCCAGAGCTAATGCATCACCAACAGAGCTGTCTTCCTCTTACCTCTGTTGTTTTATCTGCAACAGACAAGTCAGAGCTAGAAATGGTTTAATCAGCCATCTTAGAAAAAAAAACAGTAACTGTTCTCAAATGTGATTTTTTCTTTTTTTTTTTTTTTTTTTTGGTTTGGGTTTTACGGCCCTTTCAAGATTATTTCACTCATATCGAGCCGATCGTTAATCAGAGGTGGGCGAAAACCGGAGTACCCGGAGAAAAACCACCTGACCTTCCGTTGCAGAACTTGGCGTCTCACACGTGGCCCGAGCGAGGCTCGAACCTACGGCGGTGAGAGACCTAATGAATAAGAGTCAGCGCTCTTATCCACTAGGCCACGGAGGCCCGTTCTCAAATGTGATTAAGATTGGTCATTGTCAGTAATGACTGTCGAACTTATTAGCTTAAGATATTGAACTGTTTTAAATTCGCGATGAAATCCGAAGAACAGCTTTGCTGATATCACTCGATATCTGCACGTGTACCTGACACACTTACCTGGTATTGCACGCTTACCTGATATTGCACACTTACCTGATATTGTACGCTTACCTGATATTGCACACTTACCTGGTATTGCACTCTTACCTGATATTGCACACTTACCTGGTATTGCACACTTACCTGCTATTGCACACTTACCTGAATTGCACACTTACCTGACATTGCACACTTACCTGAATTGCACACTTACCTGATATTGCACAATTACCTGATACTGCACACTTACCTGACATTGCACACTTACCTGATACCGCACACTTACCTGACATTGCACACTTAACTAATATTGCCACTTACCTGATATTGCACACTTAACTGATATTGCACGCTTACCTGTTATTGCACGCTTACACTGATTTTCTTGGACGCTTTCGAATTTTTTCCGTAGGTTACATTTTATCTGATTACGTCTAATGCATGACGTCACGCGTAATGTCACCGATCTAAATGTGGTAGCCACGTACTAACGTGCTTGCCAAAAAGATTACATAAACTTTTTCTTGACCGTTTGCATAACGGTGTTAAGTGTCATTGTGAATTTGGTCAGTTTGTTTGGAGAAGGGTGAAGCAATGTAGATGTATGACACATCCAGCTCAACAACTACACGCAGATTAATAAGTACGGAAGGTATTTAAAAGGAAAGAAGTCAGTCATCAGAAATGGATCCTATTACCTAACACTTTCCAACCAAGATACCAAAGGGAAACAAGTGTGCATTTCTTTACGATTACTCACCCGTGCGACATAGTGCATTTTTCACATCTCCAAAATTGCTACTTTTCTGATGAAAATCCCTGATATTTTTCTTATCAATGCTCATAGCATAGGTTGTGTGTGCTCTTTAGAACCGCCTCATTGAGGCGGTTCTAACGAGTACCCACAACCTATGTATTGGAACAAAAATAAGAAGAATAATGAATACCCCCGTAAATCCCAGTTTTCTCTTTATAAAGTGGGGTTTAGTGGGTCTTCATTTCACGGAGTTGTTCACGTGATGTCAACCAACGCCCAATAGCAAAACCTTTATCCAAAACAACAGATCACTCAGATCCGGGCACATTGACTTAATAGTGCTTACGGATTCAAGAGGGCGATTAAGACCTCATGGTACTCTTATCGTATGGTTATTGCACTTGTGTAGTACGAGCACGTATTGTTTTGTATATTGCAGGTTAGCTCTCCTGTCATTAGGTTTTTTCCACCATGTTGTTGATGGCTTGGGGTGGGTGTTGACTTTGTTACGGGCATAGCCCCGGCGCATACCGGGCGACCGCCAGGTTAGTGTCACTGAATGCGTCTTTTCGTCTTTTCATAAGGAACAAGAATATTTATAGTTAAGCGGTCGGAATCTGAATGGTTTCTGAGATATGTGGCCTTTTATGATGTAAAGGAATTGAGGCATGACGCCGGTGCATCCCGGGGGACCCCCAAAGTTGGTGTCACTGAATGCGTCTCATCATAAGTAAAAAGAATATATATGGGTTAAGGGTGTGGATCTGAATGGTTTCCGAGATATATGACCCCAGATTGGTGTCACTGAATGTGTCTTATCATAAGGGACAAGAATATGGTTTAGATGTGGGGATCTGAAAGGTTTCCGAGATTTTGGGCCTTTTATGAAGTGGAAGGGGTGGTGCATGGCGTCGGCGCATCCCGGGAGACCCAAGGGTAGGTATCACGGAATACGTCTTATCAATAGGAACAGAAGTATATATGGTTTAGGGATTGGGATCTGAATGGTTTCTGAGAGAAATGACCGTTTATGAAGTAGAGGGGATAGGGCATGGTCCCGGCACAACCTGGGGACCCTCAGATTGGCTTAAAAGCACATGAGTGAGAAGTTTGTACACAAAAAAACAACAATTCTATAAAAATTTTGTCAAAATAATAGTAATAAAGTAATAGCTAAAACATGTTTTGAGATGTCTTGCTTACAAGGTTAAATGCCGAAATTTTCAAAGGGCCATAACTCAAAAAAAAAACATAAAATTGTTTTTGTGTAAAAAGTTAATCACGTCATCTACTGATCATTTCCTATGAGCCTGTCAAGTTCCCAGGCAATATCTAATTACGACAACACACCTGGGCGACATAGTGCATTTTTCACATCTCAAAATGGCTTCTTTTCAATGAAAATCTGTGATATTTTTTTCTTATTTATACTGCAAACATGTGTTTTAGGTGCTCGTTAAAACCGCCTCATTGATGCGGTTCTAACGAGTACATACAACATATGTCTTGGAGCAGAAATATGAAAAAAATGTTAACCCTGTAATCCCCTGCCTGCTCTATTTAATGTGGGGTGGGGGTGGGGGTGTTTATTTCACGGACTTGTTCACCTGATGTCAAACAGTTTTCGAGATACCATGCTTAAAAGGAAAAAACGACGATTTTTTCAAAGGGCCATATCTCAAGAAAAAAAAATTGGATTGTTTTCAACAGTTACTCATCATTTTCCATCTTCCTTGCAAATTTCAAGACAGTAGCTCAAAAACGCTTCAGAGGTATTTTGCTTACAAAGTTTATATGCCAAAATTTTCAAAGGGTCATAATTCAAGAAAACTTTGATTTTTCATTAATAGTACTTCAGTTCGTCCACTCATCATCCTCTATCAGCATATTAATTGTCAATATAATACTGCTCAAATAGTTTTTGAGATATCTTGCTTACGAAATTTCATTGTATGTTTTTGCAAAGGGGCATAACTCAACAAAGGGGCATAAACCTGTTAAGAAAACATATTGGTCAACTTTTTTCATAAGGAATCCATTTATTAAATATCAAAAAATCTAACATGCTATGCAGAAAAAAGCGTGAAGGATGGACGGACGGAAGAACGAACGAACAAAGTAAAAGCAATATGCCACCACAACTTCTTCGACATTGGGGGCATAAAAATGGGAGTATACAGGGGTATACATTATTTTTTCTTATTTTCGCATCAAGCATAGGTTGTTGGTACTCGTCAGAACCGACTAATACGGCGGTTCTAATGAGCGCCCACAATCTATATTTGAAGCAGAAATAAGAAACAAGGGGACAATGACGGTCCTATATCGCTCACCTGAGCTAACAGTTTCACACAACTACAATGGAACTTCTACTGATAGTCTGCCCCGATGAGTAATAATCTGATCATCTCCCATTAATGGACATTTTATCCTCAATATTTTTCGATATATTTTACCTCTGATAACCGGTCACAGGTCATAATAATGTATGATTTCTATGCCAAATTCGCTCTATTAAACAGTCAAAATGACATAGGATCAGACATTCCATTCACAAAAAAAAAATCAGAAGTAGGAAATCAAAACCGCTTTATATGTATTTTATAGGCCACTGTGCTAATTTAAGAAAGCAGAGATAGTGTTATAATGTAACTTCGAACCCCCCCCCCCACCACACACACACACACACACGCCTCTGCCCATCGGGGCTTGAAGAAATAGATAGGCTGCAAGATGCGTCCATGTAGAACTGAATCCGACCCGTCACACCAGCACTGGTAAAATAGAAGTGAAGACAATGTTCAGGAATCGATACAATCAGATACCTCAATACATTCACAGCTCCCATCAGAGACACCAAAGGGAAAGAAGCACAAATATGAAGCAACAGACCTAATGGAAACATCAACAGCGGAAAGCCAAAAGGACAGTTACTTTCCCACAAAATGGACAATGGGCTATCCAAAATAAAATAATATAAGCATCACAGACACACAAAGACAAACCACAACAAAAATAAACCGTGACAGAAGAACCGCCTTGGAACGGTCAGCGGAATCGAATTCCACTGGGGGGTTGGGGGGGGGGGGGGGCTTAAATCGATTTTACGTGGCCAAAATCCTCGCCCTTACGTCCGTCGCGATTTAGACAAATAATTTGTTCAGTCCGCATGAAGGCCTCCTAACACATCAGTGCAACATCTCCATGAGCACAAATAATCAAGCAACCACAGAGATGAACCAACGGTGAGGACTCGACAGCAAGAAACCACTGAAATGCTAGAGCAAAAGAAAACCAACAGTTAGACTCCGATGGGTCCGACCGCTTAGAGGATCTAAGCCTGCCCAGGAAAAGCGGTGCGAGTCGAATTACAAATTACAAATTGGCAAATGTATCAATTAGCATATCGTAGGCATAACACAGTCTTTGTAATTGTTTACCGTAGTGACAACCGCTGACTGCTGGTCGCCATGGTAAACTGGAAATAGAAAAAGCGGGTAGTGTATTTCGTTCAAAAAGGACCAAATTATTTTCATTTTTATTTCACAAAATTTGTATGGATGTGTTCACAATAAATTTGCAATTTTACACCCGCTGGCACAGAAAGGAAATAACAATTTTCAAACAAGAGAGCCATAATGGCCCTGTGTCGCTCACCTGATCCATATGGTAACACGTGGGCCCCGGGTAGGGCCATTATTGGCCCCAGGGCTATAATTTGCATAATTTTGGTAGTGGTCTATAAGGTAAAGCGTACTACCAAATCCCAAAGACCGAAACCTTCTAGTTTCAGACAAGAAGAGTTTTAAATGTTTTCCTTCTATAAGTCTATATAAAACCTACCGGCCACGAGGCGCGGCCTTTTGTTTTGCCCCAGGGCTATAATATGAACAATCTTCCAAGAAATTCACAAGACAAAGCTTCATACCAAATATCAAAGACCATGGCCTTCTGGTTTCAGACAAGAAGATTTTCAAATGTTTCCCAATATAAGTCTATGTAAAACAGATGGGCTCCGGGTGGGCCCATTTTTGTACCAAGGGCTATAATTTGAACAATCTTGGTAGAGGTCTACTAGACAAAGCTTCATACCAAATTTCAAAGACCTGAACCTTCTGGTTTCAGACAAGAATATTTCTAAACATTTTCCGTAAATAAATCTATGTAAAACCAAAGGGCCCCCATGGCAGGAACATTTTTGGCCCTAGGGCTATAATTTGATCAATCTTGATAGAGGTCCACTAGATGTAGCTTCACACCAAATATCAAAGACCTGGCATTGTGGTTTCGGAAATTTTCCCTATTTAAGCCTATGTAAAACTAAGGGCCCTTGGGCGGGGGCATTTAGGCCCCTAGGCTATAAATTGAACAATCTTGATAGAAGTCCGACACATGAAGCTTCATACCAAATATAGAAGACCAGGGCCTTGCAGTTTCAGAGAAGAATAGTTTTTAAGGTTGTCCCTATATAAATATATGTAAACACAAAGCGCCCTGGAGCGGGGGCATTTTTGGCCCAAGGGCTATAATTTGAAAAATCTTGGTAGAGATCCACTAGATGAAGCTACACATCAAATATCAAAGACCTAGGCCTTGCGGTTTCAGAGACTTTCCCTATATAAGTCAATATAAAACAAAGGACCCTATGGCGGAGGCATTTGTGGCCCCAGAGCTATAATTTGAATAATTTTGGTAGAGGTCCACTAGATGAAGCTTCATACAAAATATCAAAGACCTGGGCCTTACGGTTTCAGAGAAGATTTTTTATTGATTTTCACTATATAAGCCTATGTAAAACCAAGGGGCCCCGGAGCGGGGGCATTTTTGGCCGCTGGGCTATACTTTGAACAATCTTGATAGAGGGCCACTAGATGACGCTTCACACCAAATATCAAACACCTGGGCCTTCTAGTTTCAGACAAGAAGATTTTTAAATGTTTTCCCTATACAAGTCTATGTAAAACTGGTGGGCCCCGGCGAGGGGACATTTTTGGCCCTAGGGCTATACTTTGAACAATCTTGGTAGAGGTCCACTAGATGAAGCTTCATACCAAATATCGAAGACCTGGCCTTGCGGTTTCAGAGAAGAAGACCTTTATTTTTTTTTCATTTAAAAATCTATTTTTTAGCTGCTATGACCTAGATGTGCAATGGACCGGAACCATTTGAACAACTTTGAAAGGGGACTACCTAAGGATCATTCCTGTGAAGATTGAACAAAATCCGATCAGTGGTTTAGGAGGAAATCTCGTTTGAAGAATTGTTTATGCACGGACGCACGGACGACGGACGAAACGTTATCACAAAAGCTCACCTTGTCACTACGTGACAGGTGAGCTAAAAAAATATGTAAATAAATCCATCAGTTTTTGTCGCTGTATTCAGTAGTTTTACTATATATTCTATACATTTAGAGGGTGCTTCCAAATATATACTGAGCAAAACACATAGCACAACACGGATATGGTTAAATTTTCATGGTAATGTCTGGTGCAGGATAATCTGGATGACATATGTTGCTGAACTATCACCAATGAAAGATTCGGTTTCATTGTTTTCAGTTTCCAGAGCACGGTTCATGGAGGTTGAATCTGATTGGTCAAAATGGTAATTTTGCTTCCATGCGCTGCCAGAAACATATGGAATGCCATTTGTTTTCAATAATTCCTTTTTAAATGGTCGCCCAATAAGGAAAGATGGGGTGATTAAAAAACGTATACCCCGCTGGCTCAAAATTTAATGACAAAGTTAAAACGACTGACATGTTGGCATTTGTACTGAACATTCCATGGACAACAATAGAAAATTAAAGTGGCAACAGATTCAAACGATGAGATTTTCAAATGAAAACCTTGTGAGCCTCGCTTACTTGTATTGTTATTGTGTGTTAGAAAACACAATTCTATGGAATTAATGCATCAGGACTTAGAACTGTCTCCAACAAATTCTGAAATTGCCGACTGGACCCTTTATGCCAAAATTCCATAATTTCTTGTCTGGAAGTGAAAACAGGTCGTCGCTTGTAATAAAAAATAAAGAAAATCTATTGATTAACAATACAATTAATCATTACTCTAAAAATTTGCAGCAGTAGTCTCAGAAAACGATCTTCATTTCAGTTTTACGAATGCATGTCACATGCCGCGTTCTTGACAATCACAATGTGATTCATTTTTAAGAAACACCCTAGCCCCAGAATATGGTTTACTTCTTGAACAGATCAAAGTAGAAGTAAAACGAAGATCAGGAATCGATACAAACAACTTACTCCACCCATCAAAGACACCAAAGGGAAAGAAACACAAACACGAAGCGACCAGACCATAATGGAAACCTAAACAAAGGAAGGCCATAAGGACAGTTACTTTCCCACAAAATGGCCAAATGACCATCCAAAATAAAAAGACACAAGTGATACACACAGTAAGTAACAAACAACAACATAAATAAACCGCTCAGAAGAACAGCCTTGGAAAGGTCAGTGGAAAGAATTCCACAGGTGTGTGTGTGTGTGGGGGGGGGGGGGGCTTAAATCGATTTTACATGGCTATAATCCTCGCCCTTACCTCTGTCGCGGTATACACTAATTTTGTTTAGTCCGCATGAAGGCTTCCTAACTAATCAGTGTAACATCTCAGAGAACATACACATCAAAAAACTACAGATATGAAACAAGGTTGACAACAGAATGTTAAAACCAAAGTGCTACTGGATGGTTGGGACAGTGGCCAGTGTTAGTAAATAGACAATTCTTAGAATGTCTGACATTCTGCTCGTTATTATCAATACAAACCGCTGTTGCGTTATAACTTTGGCTCAGTATATGTAAAAAGGATTAAAAAGTTGTTCCTAAAATTACATTAAAAGTACATGTGTATATTCGGAAAAGAATGTAAAATCATTAGCCGCTTGCACAGAAAATAATAATCCTATAAGTTTTTATTTTATGGGGAAATAATTATCAAGCTCCTATATACATCTATGTATTAACTTTAACCGACAACAGTTACCTGGATGTCCGTTAAAGTTCGACATACAGTAAAACATTCGATACAGTAAAACTGGGGTTTACAAGGGTAAATAAAAATCAAACATGAGTTCCTTTAAGAGCAATGAAAATATTCATAAGAAAGAAGATGGGTCATACTACGTAGTTTCGACTAATAAAGCCTCATCAGTGACCCTGTAATGATCCGGCAACGAAAGCCAGAGGAAGCATACTGCAATTTTGCGAATTTCGAATAGGCAGTCGATTCAAAGACTGATATAAATCAAAATGAGGTCCAAATAATTAAAAACCTGTTTAGAATTTGAGTCTAAACTAATAATTTATTTCTGATTTCTCAGAATATTTACGCTGATCTCAAAGGACCAAAAGTAAACTATAAACTGCACTATGGTTGATGTACGGGGAGACGTTTTACGGCCGCCACACGGCACAACACCAGCTGCAGTGAAGGCAAATAAAAATCAAACATGAGTTCCTTTAAGAGCAATGAAAATATTCATAAGAAAGAAGATGGGTCATACTACGTAGTTTCGACTAATAAAGCCTCATCAGTGACCCTGTAATGATCCGGCAACGAAAGCCAGAGGAAGCATACTGCAATTTTGCGAATTTCGAATAGGCAGTCGATTCAAAGACTGATATAAATCAAAATGAGGTCCAAATAATTAAAAACCTGTTTAGAATTTGAGTCTAAACTAATAATTTATTTCTGATTTCTCAGAATATTCACGCTGATCTCAAAGGACCAAAAGTAAAATATAAACTGCACTATGGTTGATGTACGGGGAGACGTTTTACGGCCGCCACACGGCACAACACCAGCTGCAGTGAAGGCAAATAAAAATCAAACATGAGTTCCTTATTTTTTATTTCTGCTCTAAAACATAGATTGTGGGTACTCGTTAGAACCGCCTCGATGAGGCGGTTCTTACCTGTACCCACAATCTATATTTTGAGAATTAAGAAAACTATCACAATTTTTCATCTAAAAATTTTCGAATTTCTGCGGTAAAACTTACAGCGTATTTGTATAGGCATGCTTTTGTAATGATTCGAACTTAATCGATATGATTAATCAAGACAAACATTCTACTAAATTTCATTTGACTGAAGCATGTCTATGACCTATATAACAAGGCTTTTTTTAAACTAATTTTACCTTTTGATCTAGTTTTTTTATTCGACATGACCATATTAAAACCTGATCAAGAAATCATGAAAACAAACATTCTGTTTAAGGTCCATGAAGACTGAAACAAAGTTGTCTTCGGGGGGGGGGGGGGGGTGGGGGGGGTTGGGGGGGGGGGGAACAAGGTAAATGTTGACGACAGATGTACGACATACACGGGGTGACACAATAGATTACTTGAGCACATCGTTCCTATTGAACACCTATAGAAATGATAAGTATTTATTCATCAAATGAACAAGTCCATGCAATGAACACCTCCTTACACCCCACTTTATATAGAGAAAACTGGGGTTTACGGGTGTAAACATTATTTTTTCTTATTTTTTCCAAGACATAGGTTGTGGGTACTCGTTAGAACCGCCTCAATATGGTGGTTCTAACGAGCACCCATAACGTATGTTTGCAGTATAAATAAGAAAAATGTCATTGGATTTTCATCCGAAAAGTAGCCATTTTGGAGATGTGAAAAAATGCACTATGTCGCACGGGTGTGTTATTGTAATGTCATTAACAAATGATTTGGTAAATATTAGGGATACCAGCAACCTAAGTAACATAACTCAATGACTAATAGGCTGAACTTATTAGTTTTCAAACTCATCCGACATTTTATTCCAGCCTACTTACACATATATATTTCAGGAGGTTCCCATGGTAACTGAAGAACTTATGCTGATTACATGATCAAAACAGACATTTTCAGCAACCAAGGGCATTCCACGCTGATAAATGTCATCATCAGCAGCTTATAAACTCTACCGACATTACGATAACACGCCCATGCGACATAGTGCATTTTTTCACATCTCCAAAATGGCTACTTTTCTGATGAAAATCCATGATACTTTTCTTATTTATACAGCAAACATAGGTTATGGGTGCTCGTTAGAACCGCCTCAATGAGTACCCACAACCTATGTTTTGGAGCAGAAATAAGAAAAATAGTGTTGATCCCTTTAAACCCCAGTTTTCTCTATATAAAGTGGGGTTTAGTGGGTGTTCATTTCACGGATTTGTTCACGTGATGCAGCTTTTATCTACGGAACCCGGGAAAGGACATGCTAGTTTCATTTTTCAAGTTGTCTGCACAAAATAACATCTTGTCTCCACAAGATACATGTATTATCTTGTGCGGGCAACATAATATCTTGTGCATACAAGATAATATTTTGTTCACACAGTCTTATTATCTTGTCCACACAGCTTAATATCTGGTTTGCACAACATATTATCTGGTTTGCACAACATATTATCCTGTTCTCACAACATATTATCTTGTTCGCACAATACAAAATCTGGTTGGCACAACGTAATATGTTGTGCACACAACCAAATATTTTTTTTTTCGCAAAAAATTTTTCTTTTAAGACACAAGATCATATGTTGTGCAAACAAGATACTATGTTTTGCAATCAAATAATATGTTGTGCAAACAAGAATATATGTTGTGCAAACAAAATGTTGTGCGAACAAGATAGTATGTTGTTCGCAAAATATACAATGCAATATGTTGTGCAACCTAGATAAAGTTCTAGTCTATATGGACACGGAAACACACATATATGATTTCGAACGCTTACATTTTTGTCGCGCCTGCTATTAGCATGGCGCGATATAGGCGCCCGGTTTTCCGTCCGTCCGTCCGTCCGTTTGTCAAGGCGTCAACATTTGCGACCACCCTAGCGTTCACCCTGAGGTTCAAGTGTATTTCTCAAGAACTATAAGAGCTTCATTAATGATACTTGGTACAAACTTGTATCTGGGGATGACAACTTACATGCAAGCATCCATATTTGACCTTGACCTACATTTCATGGTTCACTGGCTTTGTAAAATATTGCTACCACCCTAGCGTTCACCCTGAGGTTCAAGTTTATTTCTCAAGAACTATAAGAGCTTCATTAATGATACTTGGTACAAACTTGTATCTGGGGATGACAACTTACATGCAAGCATCCATATTTGACCTTGACTTACATTTCATGGTTCACTGACTTTGTAAAATATTGCGACCACCCTTGCGTTCACCCTGAGGTTCAAGTTTATTTCTCAAGAACTATAAGAGCTTCATTTATGATACTTGGTACAAACTTGTATATGGGTATCGTAACTTAAATGCAAGCATCCATATTTGACCTTGACCTATATTTCATGGTTCACTGACTTTACGTGTCGTAAAATATTGCGACCACCCTAGCGTTCACCCTGAGGTTCAAGTTTATTTCTCAGGAACTATAAGAGCTTCATTAATGATACTTGGTACAAACTTGTATCTGGGTATGGTAACTTAAATGCAAGCATCCCTATTTGACCTTGACCAATATTTCATGGTTCACTGACTTTGTAAAATAGTGCGACCACCCTAGCGTTCACCCTTATGGTCAAGTTTATTTCTCAAGAACTACATTAATGATACTTGGTACAAGCTTGCATTTAAGAATGGAAACTTTTGTGCAAGCATCTATGTTTGACCTTGACCTACATATCATGGTTGGGTGACTTTGCGCCCCACAGGCGCGACATAGCCTTCGGCGGAATTCTTGTTGTTAAGGTTTGTCTTTGAGTGTGTGTATCGCTTGACGTACTTTTGTTTTGGATAGCCAAACGGCTATCTTGTGGGAAAGTAACCGTCCGTTTTAGCTTTCAGCTATTGATGTTTCCATTGGTGTTTAGTTATTCCATGTTTGTGTTTCTTTCCCTTTTGTGTCTCTGATCGGAGGTTTGGGTTAATTGTATCGATTCATTATCATCGCGTTCACATCTATTTCTTCTATATAAATAGGGATTCACAAGGTTGTTCCTGACAAGGACTTATTGACTTCATGGTAAAGCTCTCTGTAATCAGGTTTCAGAGAATTGAAAACACAGAATGTGTTCATTTTCATCTTATATCAAGAGCATCATTTTTCGTATTCTTCTGACAAATTGCCATTACAAGAACCCGCATATTCAAATATATTTCAAATTTTACTGCCGAAAAAACGGAATTTTCAGATGAAAAAAAGTGATATTTTTCTTATTTCTGCTGAAAATATAGATGGACGGTGCACGTAAGAATCGGCTTATCAAGGCGGTTCTAACGAGTACACACAATCTCTATTAGTTTAAACATATTTTATTGCATCAGAAAGAGCAATGGGGTTGGGCCACAAGTTCTCGCAACATTAGTTACGGCCCTTCTCCTACAACAATCATATATAATGATACAAAGTGAAAACAACAGCAAACAATGTATATTAAAAAAAAGACTATGCATGGTATGAGAAGGATTCTTAAGGAGAAAGACAGACACTTCGTGTTGGGTGGTTAAGTACTAATATATAGAGAATAACAGGTGAGTGTCTTTTGATATCAAGTTTATCAGGCAAGGCTTCGAGAACGCTTGTAGAATCGCGAGGTATGCCGAGCGATTCTACATGCGTTCACGAAGCCGAGCCTGCTGAACTGGATATCAAATGATACGAATCTGGTATTCTATTTATCAGTCACTCTAAATTTAGCAATTTACGATCAGTTATCGATGGTCCGCAGTGCGTCCGAACATTCCGTAGGTGACACTCTTGTATCAGCTAACTACATTTTTTCCTATCATATTTTTTTCAAGTATTTGTTTTTCCATTTCTCAAGTAATAATAACATTTTTGCCATTTTTTCTAGTAGCCCTGTTCATTCATAAAAGTGCAATGTCACGTTGACCTGATAAACCCACTTGTCCTGAGATAGCATACCTTTATCAGGTCAATGTGCTGCAATGCAATTAATATAGAGGGTAACTGATAAGGTCCGTTACACATCTGTTATACTAACGAAAATAGGTTTATTTGGTAATTGTAGGACTTAGGCCTAAAATCGATTTGATGTTTTAATAAAGGTATGGAGAGCGTCGAACAAAATAATATTATTATCGACACTAAGGCTTTGATTTCCAAAGAGAAGCAATTGAACATTTAGAGGGTGAAAATCTCTATTTTAGCGCAGAAATAAGAAATAAGGTTTTCCTACGTAAACCCCAGTTTTGCTATATAAAAGAAGGGTTCAAGGGGTCATAATAATTATAAAGACGTGTTTTCGTGATGTTTTGAAATCATATTTTCAAGACACCTGGACATTTGTACTGCTAATAGCCAAACCTATTTTCTCTTCTCTCACCATAATATATTACTTTCATATCTGGTGTAAACGGTCCGTTTACAGTACCAGTTTTAACTATCTCTAAAGTTGCTATGTCCAAAAATGGAGCTTTATCCTGCAATATTAATTTTCTGTCGCCTACTCTTCCCATCGTCACTGTCTGAAAATATATATATAAAGGATCTTACATGAGTGTTCATGTATTATTGAGTTTATTTAACGAGGTGGGGGAAGCCTCGCATTTTATCCCTTTTCTTCAACGAGTTTAATAAATTCAATAATACATGAGCACGAATGCAAGATTCTATTTACCATATGACATTTAAAAGGCATTTTATTCACGATTGTTTTAAAAAATGTCAATATTTCGCCGTTAGTAAATGCGACGTCGTTAAGGACGTCGTACATGTAACATCCAACTAATTTACATATTTAATCCACTAGTGGATTATCGAATTCATTACATGGCGTTACAACACTCTCAGACGCGACGTCATGTGATAAATACAGTTATTCCATTGTAGCTTTGATCAAATTTGTTGCCCAGAAGTGTTGAACGCTCTGGTGCCCGAGACCGCAGGTATCAGGCGGTCTACAGGAGCGAAGGGAAAACTTTGGACTCCAATGTATGTTGCAAGCTCCCATGAAAAAAAAATATAATGATATAATTATAGTATTTTCGTATTGGCCCAGTTACAGGTCCGAGATCTGCTAAATTGGCCTGAGGCCGAAGGCCGAGTCCAGTACAGCCGATCGAGGACATGGAACTTGGCCAATATGAAGTCATTTGATTATTGACAATTCTATTAATTGACGAAATTAAAAAATATGATTTATGATTTTTGACCTCCGGTTAATACTGATTGACCTGGTGTAATACAGGATATTCAATTAATAAACTGTGTTATTCCCTATCGATTGTTAAATCTTTATCATTCCCAGGAGACAAAATAGAAGTTGAGGCATTTTTTTCAGGAATCGACACAATTACTCCACACCTCCCATCAGAGACACCAAAGGGATAGGAACACAATCATGAAATAAACAAGAAGCCTCCTTGGTGTAGTGGTTGCGCTTCTCGTCTTGTAAACCAGGGATCGCAGGATCGATCGATCCCGGGCTTCTCCAGACTTTCGGATGTGTCTTTAAACCGAGGTTCCGTCTCCGAATGACCTTAGCTGTTGGTGGGACGTAAAATTCTTGCACACCAGACAATGAATCCGTGATTTTTCCCTTGGATAGAAATTTATGTTCTGACCCTGGTGTTCCGACCCAGGCAACTAACATAAGTTATTCAACTGCCGGAACTTCTTCCGCACCACGTTCATTTTGTAAACAATATACATGTGCGAGTTGTCAAACTAACCGGCAAAACAGCGGATGAATATCAAAAAAAAGAATGAAAAGAATAGTGCGCGAAACATGAAACGTTAAAAAAAAGTAAATGTTTGGGAGGTGTTGTGCAAGAAAAAGAATCCAATATGGGGTTCTGTTGTAGATGGGCGTTTCCAACCCTCGGGATGACCGTGCTGAGCGGAACCTCGGCTAGTTCTGTTGTAGATGGGCGTTTCCAACCCTCGGGATGACCGTGCTGAGCGGAACCTCGGCATAGTGACCGTGCTGAGCGGAACCTCGGCTATGCCGAGGTTCCGCTCAGCACGGTCATCCCGAGGGTTGGAAACACCCATCTACAACAGAACCCCATATCAGATTCTTATATTCTTACACTCTTTCGCTCAGAGACCTTCCCCACAAGAAGGACCAAGCGGCTGTCCAAAATAAAACAATGTAAGCAATACATGCATGCAAAGGTTAACAATATCAATATTAAAGCACGACATAAAATACGCCCTGGAACCTTCAAAACGACCCACCCGAAGCCATTGCTGTTCCTGAAATGAAAGTCATGTGAGCAGGAATATGGCTTTTATTATTACATCACCTAAAAACAGTATCTGGATAAAAACCATACGGACTGGCAATAGACAAAATATTAAGAGCCCCGCCCATTATGACTTGGAGAAATAAATTCGGTTGCATGGTGCTTCCAAGCATAAGTCAAACTAATTGCACATGAGTAGAGGTAAACCGCTTAGAAGGCCTTAACCTGCCCAGGCAAAGTGGTGCGAGTCCATGCATATAAACACTGTGTGTTTCATTGGGCGGCAGAGCGTGAGATGTCATTTCATATAAATACCCACAAAATAGGGAACAACGTCTCCAAAATGAGTTAAATTGTGTTGACAGGGACGTTACACCGCAAATAAAGCAAACAAACGAAACGCTTTATATGAGTGATTGGGTAATAAAACCACTTATCAGGTGACGTCATGTCTGAAAATGTTATAACGCCATTTAATAAATTCTGTAATCCACCAGAGAATTAAATACGCAAATTAGTTAGATACGTCCCGTGACGTAACATGCACGACGTCCTTAACTACGTCGCTTTTATTATTGGCGGAATATTGACATTTGTGTAATAAACGTGAATAAAATGCGTTTTAAATGTCGTATGATAAATAGCATATTTCATTCGTGTTCATGTATTAACAAATTATTAAACACGCTGAGGAAAAGGGGTAAAATGCTCGGCGAATACTCGTCGAAACCTCGCATTTTATATATTTTCCTTGACTCATATAACAAGTTTAATAATACATGAACACTAATGTAAGATCCTCTCTTTATCACATGACGTCGCGTCTGAGAATGTAATAACACCATGTAATAAATTCGGAAATCCAGTCTAGTGGATTAAATATTCAAATTAGCTACATGCAGATACGCTCCACAACGGAACACGTACGTTGTCATTAACGACGTCGCGTTTACTAATGGCGGAAAATTGTCATTTTTGTTAAAAAATCGTAAATAAAATGCGTTTTAAATGTCATGTGATAAACATAATCTTCCATTCGTACTCATGTGTTATTAACTGTATTAAACTCGCTTTCTTCATCTGGTTTAATAAATTCAATAATACATGAACATGGATGTAAGATACTCTTAATCAACAGTTTATTCACGGCCAAGCCTCGCATTTTATCCCTTTTCCTCAACTCGTTTAATAAATTCAATAATACATGCAAACTCCTATATTAATTATTTAAAGAACGTTTCCATCAGGATAAATTGAAGTGCGACATAGTGTTCATGACTACACCGAATTGCATCAATAGCATAAAGGGCCCCTTTGGTCCTGCGGAGTACTGCATCGTCTATCAAATATTAGATCTCTCAGCTGAGTTGGTTCAAGTTTCAGTCGTGCCCCCTGCCCCCTTCAAAGAAATACCTTCCACTGACGTTCCAAAGCGTTTCTACTGTCGCGGTTTATTCTTGTTATAGTTTGTCATTGAATGTGTGCATTTTGTTTTGGATAGCCAATTGGCCATTTTGTGGGAAAGTAACTGCCTTTTGGGCTTTTCACTATTTATCTTTCCATTACGGCCTTGTGTTTCTTTCCTTTGTCGTCTCTGATGGGAGATGGGATTAATTGTATCGATTCCTGATCATCATTACGATAACACGCCCGTGCATCATAATGCATTTTTTACGTCTCCAAAACGGTCAATTTTCTGATGAAAATTTGTGATGGTATTCTTATTTATACTCAAAACATAGATTGTTGGTGCTCATTAGAACCGCCTCATTGAGGCGGTTCTAACGAGTACCAACAACCTATGTCTATGAGCAAAAATAAGGAAAATAATGTATACCCCCTAAACCCCAGTTTTCTCTATATAAAGTGGGGTGTAAAGGGGTTGTTCATTTCACGGACTTATTGAGAATTAGAGAGATCTAATTCAAGGTAATGTTGGTTGGTGCCTGATGCTCTGTCTCTGGTCGGGCTCATCGGAGTCTAACTGTTGGTTTTCTTTTGCTCCAGCATTTCAGTGGTTTCTTGCTGTCGAGTCCTCACCGTTGTCTCACCTCTGTGGTTCTTTGATTTTTGTGTTCACGGAGATGTTGCACTGATGAGTTAGGAGGCCTTCATGCGGACTGAACAAATTATTTGTCTAAATCGCGACGGAAGTAAGGGCGAGGATTGTGGCCACGTAAAATCGATTTAAGCCCCCCAGTGGAAATCTTCCACTGACCGTTCCAAGGCGGCTCTTCTGTGGCGATTTATTTTATGTTGTTGTTTGTTACTTACTGTGTGTATCACTTGTGTCTTTTAGTTTCGGATGACCATATGGCCATTTTGTGGGAAAGTAACTGTCCTTATGGCCTTCCTTTGTTTAGGTTTCCATTATGGTCTGGTCGCTTAATGTTTGTATTTCTTTCCCTTTGGTGTCTTTTATGGGTGGAGTAAGTTAATTGTATCAATTCCTGATCTTTGTTTTACTTCTACTTTGTTAGCGTGATGTTACCTTATGTTCTGTTTTATCAGGGACATATCTTAACAAGAATAATGATTTATGACCCAGTTTACAAACTACAAACATTTCCGTAAGGGTGAGTTTGTGCAGTTGTTATCGCCAATAGTCATGTTTCCCCATCAATTACATGGAGAATCTTACACGGGTGCTCATGTATTATTGAATTTATTAAACGAGTTGAGGAAAAAAAGATAAAATGCGATGCTTCGCCGAGCTTTTTATCCCTTTTCCTCAACGAGTTAAACAAATTCAACAATACGTAAGCACGAATGCAAGATTCTATTTATCATATGACATTCAAAACAAATTTTATTCACAACTGTTTAACAAAAATGTCAATATTACGCCATTAGTAAACGCGACGTCGTTAAGGACGTCGTACGGGTAAGGTAACGGGGCGAAATAATTTGCATATTTAATCCACTAGTGGATTATCGAATTTATAACATTCTGTTATAACATTCACAGACGCGACGTTGTAGGATAACCATGAAAAAATAACGTAGCTATCCCTAGAAAAAATGCTGCAGAATGCACAAGCTATTGTAATGATGAATCTATGTCTATCATTCTTGGACTATGCATCGTTGTCGAGACGATACAAGCACTACTCTTTTAAACCTTTATCATTCAGTGATTTTGTGAATTTCGCTGATTTTCACAGTGTTGCACCTGACAGCAACTTCAACTAGGCATTGTTTCATAATGGATGGTCTGTTTTACACCAAACTCGGTATGAATGTTCATTGGGCAGTAGCCTTTCAAATGCAACTTTTCATGACTTGATCATTGTTGTCATGGTAAAGAGGAGGCATCTCAAAGTTGGCAAAAAGTGTGTTTCACATGAATTTTTGACCACATTTTAATCTTCACACAGCTGTCAAGGCAACAATTAAGGTGATTGTCACTGGCCATTTTCACTGTTTGCAGCATGTTTTATCAGCATCAGTTTTCAGGCCTTTTTGACGCCAGACACCCTCAGATATAAATTTTAGCGGCCGGTTGGGCCATACACCCAAAATTTTTCGGGATGTGAGGGGGGCGATGCCACCCTTAAATTCCCCCCCCCCCCCCCCCGAATATTTTTAGTGGGGAGGCGCGCGAAAAAACAGGCCACTTTTTTGCCCAACAAATCCTAAAGCACACATAACTATCCAGGGGTAGAAATGCAGATTTTAGGTGCTTCTGGGTCTTAAAATGGGGTTGGGGGTGCAGACACGTAAAAACACGTATCTGAGTGTTAAAGGGTTAACTGATATCTGAGAACATAGTGAATTTTAGTCTAAAATGCATTAATTATATTTGAAATATTGTTTCTTGCAATGAACTGATGAAAAAAACATTATTTTGGTCAGTTGGGATTTTCTTCAATAACCTTTTATCACTCAGGGCTTTTGTGAATTTCGCTGATTTTCATAGTGTTGCACCTGACAGCAACTTCAACTAGCCATTGTTTCATAATGGATGGTCTGTTTTACACCAAACTCGGTTTGAATGTTCATTGGGCAGTAGCCTCTCCAATGCAACTTTTCATGACTTGATCATTGTTGTCATGGTAAAGAGGGGGCATCTCAAAGTTGGCAAAAAAGGTATTTTCACATGAATTTTTGACCACATTTTAATCTTCACACAGCTGTCAAGGCAACAATTAAGGTGTTTGGCACTGGCCATTTTCACTGTTTGCAGCATGTTTTATCAGCATCAGTTTTCAGGCCTTTTTGACCCCAGACACCCTCAGATATAAATTTTAGCGGCGGTTGGGCCATACACCCAAAATTTTTCGGGATGTGAGGGGGGCGTTACCCCCCTTCAATCCCCCCAGAGTATTTTTAGTGGGGAGGCGCGCGAAAAAACAGGCCACTTTTTGCCCAACAAATCCTAAAGCAAACGTAACTATCCAGGGGTAGAAATGCAGATTTTAGGTGCTTCTGGGGCTTAAAATGGGGGGTGCAAACACGTAAAAACACGTAACTGAGTGTGAAAGTGTTAAACATATGGACGTTCAGGCCTTACGTTGGTAAAATTTGAGACTCAAATTACGGCAACGTTTTACCGGGTACTACGAGTTTTGCCCAATTCTGATGCGATGTGCATCGTTGGATGTTCAATTACTGTTTCAGAATAACACATCCGTGTGACACATTGCATTCTTTCATGACGCCAAAACGGCTTCTTCTTTAAGATAAAAAGTTATTATTCGCAACAGATACATTGTGGAGCTCGTTTGAATTGCAATATTGAGATGGTTTTATCGAACATCACAGCAGTCTTGCAGCAGAAATAAATATGTATTCCCCTGTTCATTATAGTTTTCTGAATATAAAGTGGGGTGTATAAGGATTTTAGTTACACGGACATGGTAAAGGTAACTTGATGCAGATCTTCCCTACGCAGGCGGAAATGTCGGCGTTCTAAATGAAATACGTAGGCGCAGTTTATATGAATTAGTTCGCATCGCATCATGAAAACACGCCTTTACATTATTGTGATCCTCTTTCACCCCACTTTTATATAAACAAACTGCGGTTTACCGGGATATACTTTATTTTTCTCATTTCTGCTCAAAACAGAGGCAATGGGTACCCGTCAGAGCCGCTTCATCGAGGCGATTCTAACGAGTTTTCAACAATTTATGTTTTGAGGAGAAAAATAAAAAAAGAAAAATATCAATTTTTAAATGAAAATTTTCATTTTTTTTGGCGGTAAAATGTTCAATATATTTGAAAAGGCGTGTTTTTGTAAAGAAAAGGCTTCATAACCATCATTTATAAACATACCTATATAAATTTGGCCCCTTAAGCCCTACTTTTATATCGTAAAACTAAGGTTTACAGGGGTATACATTATTGTTCTCAATTCTGCTCACAACATAGGCAGTGGGTATGCGTTAGAACCGCCTCATTGAGCTGGTTCTAACGAGAACCCACAATCTATGTTTTTAGCAAAAAAATTAAAAAAATAAGAATTTTTTAAATGGAAATTTTCATTGTTTGGCGGTACAATTTTCAATATATTTGAATAGGCGTGTTATTTGTACATGTGATGAAAAGGCTTAATGACATTACCCTATCTGGAAATGTATACTCTGTAACAGCCCTCGGATTCACTGAATAAAAGTCTATTTTAGCCTCTCTGTAATCTCCTTTCTTCTTAAACTCGGTCATATGTTTGAGAGTTTGCCCTGACGCAGGAACCGGTCGAGATCCTTTCATAATAATTTTGACAGCCCTCAAACCTTGTAAAACAGCTGGAACTAAAACAGTATTTTATACTTAGCAGTGAAAGCAATGCAAATTTGTTACATGTGGGTTTACGGCGTCCCGCAAACCCCCATGCTGACAAGACAACCGAGCGTGATCTCTGACAGGTGTACGGGCAGCTGTGGGGTAAGGCACAAGAAAGATGTTAGATGAATGACATGAATTATTTACAGTATCTACATACAACGCTTACAAACACAAAACATCACAATTTGTTACTTCTGTAGCCAACTCACGACGTCCGCTCCGAAGGCAAAACAATGTTCTGTGCTCGGAACGGGTGACGTGAATACCTACAGAAGCAAACAACCAAAACAACAACAAAAACAAAAAAAGAAACAACACAAGACGCGACTGGCCAGTTTATAACTTAGGGTGAATCCCCCACTCGCGTGAAACTTCCTCTCGCGAACTAGTAGAACTAGTCTATCAACATAGTTGATAATCATAGGTTTAGCGATCACGTTTGCTGATCAGAGGTTTAGTGATCGTCCAAATAACCTGCAGGTAAGTTGACCTCTTCCATGGTCTCACATTTGTTTACAACGAACAATGATTTAGATTCTGCTTCTACCCTGGTAGGCGCTGATTACGGCGGTCTGTCCGCCCTTGCTGGACCCTAACGCCTAGCGTCGTACCAGTACCTGCTGCTATGAAGCAGGGAGCAGCAGGTCACACATTGTTGTGCCTGCAAATTACGATAACTGGACTAGAAACGAGTCACAAAACATACATGCTATATCATGATCCCCCTCCCGGAGAAGTAAGAATATGTTCATGCATATACCGTTATTGCGCATGCGCCGACCAGACATACAGGCTGATTAGTGCATGCGACAAATAACCGTACAGCAGAACTCAACTTGACTGTGCATCAAATTATCAGCACCCAGCGCTTGACACAATAATACTCAAAGTTCATGTTTCCTTACTGAGCACTACAGAAATCAATTAATGCTCACTACTACTGAGCATAATACTCATCAAATTTGTGCTCACTACATTATCACAAGTAAGAGGCAATTGAACAGACCACGCCTTTGCGCTATCTGGCCAGCTGCCAATTACAGGAAACATAACAATCTCTATTTCATATCCTTCTCCGCGACACGGCTCACAAATATAGCTATTCACAAATTCAATACATTAATAACAGATAGAAACTACAACAGAAGATTTTCATCTATAATCCACAACATTTGTTAGTGTCTCATAAGGGCCAACACTGTTTGCCGTAAATTCTCTCTATTTGGTAGGCACCCCGTCACAACCGTCCTCGCGACGCCGATGACGCAGCTGACGTCATCCCCGCCGCTCAGGCCGTTATGACGTGTGGCGACCAAATACTCCCACTTAGCATCATCACGTTCTTTATATGTACATACATGCACAAACTGAGTTATCAGACAAAAACGGCATCATTACAAAATGAACTCGTAATTCTTTTTGAACAAAATTATTTCTAATCAACGTGAACATGCTTGTAAAATAAAATTCATTACGGTTCATCATCACGGATAACCCAACAGGCTCTTGTAAGAGTTTGCCCTGATGATGAAGATATGGTTAAACCCGTCTTAAGTTTACGTCCCCTCTACACCTAATATCATATTGGGACGGAACCACGGTTTTCTAACCACAGCTAGTCAAAAGTCATGGATCAAACAAGTGACCCGGCGTTTATTAATTACATTCTACAAAAGGGGTGTAAAAGCCTAAATGAATCTAGAATGAGCGGGTGTCCAAACTTTACGTCTTACCAACATCTAGGGTCAGCATGAGACAGGACCTCACTTAGAAAGACTCATTCTACTACTGGAGAAGCCTGGGATCAATCCTGCGACGTCTAGCTGGCAAAGCTAGTAGCCTAATCACTACAGGCCACAACAGTGAATTCAGAACAGGCTTCAGAAAGTTGGGGTATACTAGAAGTAAACCCCTCCAAAACCTACAAGCATGTTCATACAAAAATAATACTAAACATAGATTTAACATACCTTTCAATATACTTTCTATCTCCCGACACGATGTTGTGGGTACACGTTACCACTTGACCTGCTGCTAAAGTGTTCGTTTTTTTCAGGGTTTTTATATCTATGAATACTACCAGAAAATCATGCCTACTCATATTACCTTGCTTTGTTCGTGGCGAAGTGGAGATACCGGCCACAAACAAAGCTAGATAGCAAAAATCGAGTAGATAATGGATTTGCGTTCAAATAGTACATTTCCCATAGGAAAAATTGATGAAACGACCCTATAAATCAATGCCATGACTCCTGTTAAAACGAACACCCTCACAACACGTGACGGGAATGAAAATAATATATGGCACAATTTGGCGGTTGGCGATATTTAGGCAAATTCTATAGGACTCGGCCTTATAGCGGCCCCCTGTATTGTAAAAACAGCTCTCTATAAACCACTCATGCATACATCGTATGATATGTGCATGACTTGTTCATGGAGCAGCATAGTTTGCGTACCATATTTCACCTAAAATATTTCACTCGCACCGCCCTACCATATATCTACTAAAATAATTTAGATGTGCATAAGCACCAGAGAGGTTTCCTATTCCATCTCGTAACAAAGGTTTCCCCTTTTGGAGAAAAAACAATCAGAAATGTTTTTTCTTTGTGTATAGAGATGGAATAGGATGAACCTATCTAAACAAGACAGCTATTTACACAACAACCGTGCGAAGAATTACCTACTAAGGTAGTCTGCCCCCAAAATTTCTTTAGTAAAATTGCTATTAAGCTATGGTGGTTTGCCCCAGAATTCTCCTGCTCCCCTGACACTCTGTTGTTTGTTAGAAAACGGATATCGTTTTAATCTCACTGGAGGTGGCCTTTCTGGCTTAACAGATTTGATTGATTTCACAGGTTCTGACATAAATGTGGTACATATAATTTGGTCTGTCTGACATGTCAGTCCTGCAAGGCGCTGTTCTCTCAGCCCTTCTATCTCCTCACTCTCCTCTGTTTCCTCACTCTCTACTGACGTTAGTGTATGTGGGACGCTAACGTCTCCGTCACTTTCTGGTTGCTCTGCAGTTTCAAAACTGCTGTCTTCAAATGAAGACTCGTCGACGTCATTTCTGTCATGACTGTCTGTCGACATAATTGGTTTAGAGATCAGACAATGAGACGTCACAGTCTGACGCTCAACTTACTGCTTCAGAATGTTAGCGTGATATGTGTTAACATTTCCATTGACGTCAATCTTATAATCCATTCTGTTCACTACCTCAACCACTTCATAAGGACCTTTCCATTGAAGCAATAATTTATTACTGTCTGTCGGTAGTAACAACAGCACTTTATCGCCGACGTCAAATTTACGCGACCTCGCGCCTTTATCATAATAAGCTTTCTGCTTAATCTGAACCTTCTTTAAATTATCACGCGCTAATTTGCATGTCTGCTCTAACCGTTCCCTAAGCTCAATAACGTATTGATACGTCGAAAGAACTTGCTCATCGTGTACCTCTTCAGCCCATAATTCTCTTAATATTGCCATTGGACCTCTGACGTTACGTCCATATAACAACTCAAAAGGGGAGTATCCTAAAGACTCTTGTGGGACTTCCCTTACCGCAAATAATAAAGCTGGAAGATATTTATCCCAATCTTTTGGACGTTCAGCACACATGCGACGTAACATCTGCTTTAACGTAGCGTGGAAACGCTCTATCAGTCCGTTGCAAATTGGGTGTCTCGGACTACACGTTAACTGTTGAAGAGAAAGAAGTCTGCTGACTTCCTTCATTACCTCAGCAGTAAACTGTGATCCACAATCAGTCAACATTTCATCAGGAATGCCAACCCTACTAAACATTTCAATAAGCGCTTCCGCGACACGTTCCGTCTCAATACTCGGTAAAGCTATCGCCTCTGGATACCTTGTCGCATAATCTATCATGGTTAAAATATACCGAGATTTCCTATCTGATCGAGGCTCAATTGGACCAACTATGTCCACTGCCACCCTCTTAAATGGCGTATCAATCAATGGCATTTTTCCTTAAGGTACTTTAGTGACCCGACCTTTCTGAATAGTTCTCTGACAAATATCACAAGATTTACAAAATCTAGCGACATCACCGCAAATACCGGGCCAGTAAAACTCAGTTACAACTCTATCCAATGTCTTCCTAATACCCATATGTCCAGACATAAGCGTTTCATGAGCCAGTTTCAACACCTTTCCTCGGAAACTTTGAGGGACCACAAGTTGGAAAGAGACTTTGTTACCCTTGGTGAACTCCCTATATGCCAAACCTTTTTTCTCAATAAACCTAGTTTCACCTCGGTTTAAACCACGACTCACAGTCTTGTTCCCAGATACAACCCTTTTCCTGATGTTTTCCAAAGTTGGATCATCAACCTGAGCTTGCTTGAAAGCCTCCTTGTCATCGTTAATGATCTGATCGGGAACCTTAAGTTTTCTGTAAGGCTTCTCATCCTGCCTAGTTTGAGACCTAGTTACAGCCGCGGCTGAGAAATGAGACATATCAGGAAGTTTTGATCCATCAATGTTACCGATAACCAAATCGTACAACGTATCATCCATACACAAAGCTTCAGCTTTCCCAGTGAAAAAAGGACAATCAATGTCAATCATTGCCAAAGGATACCTTTGTGTGGATTCATCAATCAACGTAACATTTGATTCCTTTCCTATTAACTGACTATCCGAAACCAAACTTCTCCGAACGACATAGCCTGTACACCCAGTATCTCTTAATACAACCACCTTTTTATTATTAACCAATCCTTGTGCCGTCGGTAACCTTGCCTTTAAGAAGTAACAGACACCTTCCCTAGTTTCCTTACTACACTCCTCCCTATCCGAAATCAAATGATCACCAACCTTATTTTCAAAAATACTTCCAATCTCATCACCTTTCCTAGTTACTTCCGTTTGACAAAAACTAACTTGGTGTGCTGCGCCACGTGGTGTGCTATTATTTTTACCGCGTCCGCGAAAAGACCCTCTAAAATTACCACGACCACGTGTATAACCACGACCTACATTCTGCGTATTCTCATTCGTAACCTGAGAACCTTGAGCCTCTACGCGCGTGTTAAAATTTTCCTTAACACCGCTATCCCCAACTCCAGTTGCTCCTACCTCTGCGCTATACAATTGTTTCCTGTCGGGGTTCTTAAAACATTTAATTGTTAAATGCCCCTTACCGCATATGCTACACTTGATATCCGGTCTACTACTCGGTTTGTTCGAGTCAACTTTGTCCTGTTTACCCTGCGCTGCGCCTCTATTATCGCGTTGCCCCTTATTAATGCAACTATATACGCCCCCGCGCGCTTCTGCAAACAAATCTGCCTCCCTAGCCATTTCATCTAAATTACCAAACTGTTTTGGCTTCAGATGTACATACAGTTCTCTATTACATGACCCCAGGAACTGATCCCTTGCCATGAAATCACAGACAGCCGGAAAAGATTTTTCTATCTTTGCCATATTAAGCCATTTTTCTAAATAACTTCTCAGTCTACTACTGAACTGTATGAACGTTTCTGATTTCTCGGGCCTACTATAACGAAACTGCTTCCTAAATCCGCGCTCCGTCATGTCAAAATTCTTTAATAAAGCGTCCTTTAACTTTTCATAATCCGCCGCATCCTCATTTGACAACCGGTCATATACATCAAGTGCGCGCCCTTTGAGCAATGCACTTAAATACGCGGCCCAAACACTCTTATCCCATTTATTAGCTGTAGCATATTTCTCAAACCTAGATAAATAACTATCCATTTTATCTTTACCCTCTTCAAAATAAGGTAACTTAGGATCCCGGACATGAGCCACCTTCTCAGCTTTTTGCCTTTCAAATTCTAGCTCGAGCTTCGCTCTCTGCATTTCTAACTGATTCCTTAATTCTTGGTGCTGTAGCTCAAACCCATGTTTTATTTGTTCTAAATGGGCCTCACTAATCTCTTTTGCCTCCCTTTCAGTCTTAATGCGTGCCATTTCAAGTTCATGTGCCCTTTCCTTTTCCTTTTCTTCTACTTCTAACTTAGCTAGTTCATGTACCCTTTCCTTTTCCTTTTCCTCAGACCTTAACCTTTCTAAATCCCTTTGCTCTTGCCTTTCTGCCCGCTCAATATCTTGCTGCTCCTTAACAAAACCTTGTAACTCCTTCCCCTCATAACCTAAGTCCTTTCCCATTTGCATTAAACGCTCCATTATTGATAACGTAAATCTCACGTTACTATCAAAACCACTATAAACTGATCAGTTATGATCAGTGATGATTGAATGGGCTTAACTAAAACGTTAAGATATGTGTTATACGCGTTAATCTAACTAAAACGTTAGTTATTAAAGCACACGCGATTTGAAATGTCAAATGCTTTTAGCAAAGTATGACGTTGCGTACTGGTAGTCTAATATGACGTCATAAACCGACGACGTTTACAGTAAAATGCTACAATCCGAAGTTTCATCACATTACAAAACTCCGATCATAACAAGTCACCATTACTGTTTCTATTACGTCATACCTAACCTCAAGCCACTGCGTAAATATTAACGCTACCGTTATGTCAACGTTAGTAAATTGTTAACGTCACTACTTCAGAACCATGTGTGGGTAAGATCAATTAGAAACTCCAGTTTAACTTAGTAGAATGTCAGGTAACACAATTAAGTGGGGTCTACTTAAATTTTTCGTTACCAAGAAAAAGTGGGGTTTGCCTTGCCTTCCTGCTCAGAAATTATCGACTTGTCAGTATCCATTCAGTTGAATACATGGGTTTCGCACTTCATCAACGCAGGAAGGAAGATTAAAGTTAATTTCTAAATGTGGCTGTCAATGCATTTTTTTTTTAAAGTTGATGATTCAAAGTATCAATGTGCGGGAACACCAGCCAGAGATCAAATCCTCACTTTTCTGACACCAAATGTTGCATGTGGGTTTACGGCGTCCCGCAAACCCCCATGCTGACAAGACAACCGAGCGTGATCTCTGACAGGTGTACGGGCAGCTGTGGGGTAAGGCACAAGAAAGATGTTAGATGAATGACATGAATTATTTACAGTATCTACATACAACGCTTACAAACACAAAACATCACAATTTGTTGCTTCTGTAGCCAACTCACGATGTCCGCTCCGAAGGCAAAACAATGTTCTGTGCTCGGAACGGGTGACGTGAATACCTACAGAAGCAAACAACCAAAACAACAAAACAAAAAAACAAAAAAAGAAACAACACAAGACGCGACTGGCCAGTTTATAACTTAGGGTGAATCCCCCACTCGCGTGAAACTTCCTCTCGCGAACTAGTAGAACTAGTCTATCAACATAGTTGATAATCATAGGTTTAGCGATCACGTTTGCTGATCAGAGGTTTAGTGATCGTCCAAATAACCTGCAGGTAAGTTGACCTCTTCCATGGTCTCACATTTGTTTACAACGAACAATGATTTAGATTCTGCTTCTACCCTGGTAGGCGCTGATTACGGCGGTCTGTCCGCCCTTGCTGGACCCTAACGCCTAGCGTCGTACCAGTACCTGCTGCTATGAAGCAGGGAGCAGCAGGTCACACATTGTTGTGCCTGCAAATTACGATAACTGGACTAGAAACGAGTCACAAAACATACATGCTATATCATGATCCCCCTCCCGGAGAAGTAAGAATATGTTCATGCATATACCGTTATTGCGCATGCGCCGACCAGACATACAGGCTGATTAGTGCATGCGACAAATAACCGTACAGCAGAACTCAACTTGACTGTGCATCAAATTATCAGCACCCAGCGCTTGACACAATAATACTCAAAGTTCATGTTTCCTTACTGAGCACTACAGAAATCAATTAATGCTCACTACTACTGAGCATAATACTCATCAAATTTGTGCTCACTACATTATCACAAGTAAGAGGCAATTGGACAGACCACGCCTTTGCGCTATCTGGCCAGCTGCCAATTACAGGAAACATAACAATCTCTATTTCATATCCTTCTCCGCGACACGGCTCACAAATATAGCTATTCACAAATTCAATACATTAATAACAGATAGAAACTACAACAGAAGATTTTCATCTATAATCCACAACATTTGTTAGTGTCTCATAAGGGCCAACACTGTTTGCCGTAAATTCTCTCTATTTGGTAGGCACCCCGTCACAACCGTCCTCGCGACGCCGATGACGCAGCTGACGTCATCCCCGCCGCTCAGGCCGTTATGACGTGTGGCGACCAAATACTCCCACTTAGCATCATCACGTTCTTTATATGTACATACATGCACAAACTGAGTTATCAGACAAAAACGGCATCATTACAAAATGAACTCGTAATTCTTCTTGAACAAAATTATTTCTAATCAACGTGAACATGCTTGTAAAATAAAATTCATTACGGTTCATCATCACGGATAACCCAACAGGCTCTTGTAAGAGTTTGCCCTGATGATGAAGATATGGTTAAACCCGTCTTAAGTTTACGTCCTCTCTACACCTAATATCATATTGGGACGGAACCGCGGTTTTCTAACCACAGCTAGTCAAAAGTCATGGATCAAACGAGTGACCCGGCGTTTATTAATTACATTCTACAAAAGGGGTGTAAAAGCCTAAATGAATCTAGAATGAGCGAGTGTCCAAACTTTACGTCTCACCAACATCTAGGGTCAGCATGAGACAGGACCTCACTTAGAAAGACTCATTCTACTACTGGAGAAGCCTGGGATCAATCCTGCGACGTCTAGCTGGCAAAGCTAGTAGCCTAATCACTACAGGCCACAACAGTGAATTCAGAACAGGCTTCAGAAAGTTGGGGTATACTAGAAGTAAACCCCTCCAAAACCTACAAGCATGTTCATACAAAAATAATACTAAACATAGATTTAACATACCTTTCAATATACTTTCTATCTCCCGACACGATGTTGTGGGTACACGTTACCACTTGACCTGCTGCTAAAGTGTTCGTTTTTTCAGGGTTTTTATATCCATGAATACTACCAGAAAATCATGCCTACTCATATTACCTTGGTTTGTTCGTGGCGAAGTGGAGATACCGGCCACAAACAAAGCTAGATAGCAAAAATCGAGTAGATAATGGATTTGCGTTCAAATAGTACATTTCCCATAGGAAAAATTGATGAAACGACCTTATAAATCAATGCCATGACTGCTGTTAAAACGAACACCCTCACAACACGTGACGGGAATGAAAATAATATATGGCACAATTTGGCGGTTGGCGATATTTAGGCAAATTCTATAGGACTCGGCCTTATAGCGGCCCCCTGTATTGTAAAAACAGCTCTTTATAAACCACTCATGCATACATCGTATGATATGTGCATGACTTGTTCATGGAGCAGCATAGTTTGCGTACCATATTTCACCTAAAATATTTCACTCGCACCGCCCTACCATATATCTACTAAAATAATTTAGATGTGCATAAGCACCAGAGAGGTTTCCTATTCCATTTCGTAACAAAATCTGAAACAAATAAAAGTGATATTTTCACAGTGTGAAAATATAAATGATATTTTCACACTATGAAAAATAAAATTTTATTGCACAGTAGCAGCCCTGACTACTTGTCTCGCCAAAATTCATATATGTTATCTATAAAATGATTCTGTACAATACCTTGCCAAGCACTGTTTGTATTGTCAAAATGCTGTATTCAAAATGCCGATCTGTTTATATTTTGGAACTGACAGTTGTGGCGTCATAAGCAAGTCAAAAATTGTGACGTAAGATCCGATTGCTCAATTACAGTAAGTGTCCTAAAATATTATAAAATATAAGGATAATTTACTTTTTTTCGAAAAATATATATAGAAAAAAAAAATCATCTCGTAGGTTGAAAACATTAGAATTTTCACTCGTTCTTCACACTCGTGAAAATTCTGATATTTTCAACACACTCGGTGAAATATTTGTGGAATTCATTTCAAAAACGTAAATAACCTCTATAAATGTTATATGGACGTGTTATCGATACAGTTTGCGATAAACATCATGAAGTCCATAAATTTATTAAGAATAATCGAGCATGCAATTTTCTTTAATATTCGTGTATACACTTTATTTTAGATGTGTAAATACTACATGTTTATTAGTTACTGCGTTTTATAGACGCCACTGGGTGTAGTGCTTATGCTACTGGCCTTGTAAACCAGGGTTCGATCCCGGGCTTCTCCAGACTTTCGGATGTGTCTCCGTATTGCCATAGCTGTTGGTGGGACGTAAAACTCAAACACACACACACACATACTGCGTCTTATGTTTTCGAAAGTTGCATCACGAAAACACGCCTACATCATTTTGACCCCCTTGAACCCACTTTTATATAGTAAAACTGGGGTTTCCGGGGGTATACCTTATTTTTCTTATTTCTGCTCTAAAATATAAATTGTGGGTACTCGTTAGAACCGCCTCGATGAGGCGGTTCTAACGACTGCCCACAATCTATATTTTGAGCAGAAATAAGAAAAATATCACTATTTTTCATCTTAAAATTTTCTTCTTTTTTTCGGCGATAAAGGTGGCAATGTATTTATATAGGCGTGTTTGTGTAATGTGGGTGTCAGATATGTGAAATAAACAAAGCAAGAATAATATGAAATTATGCCATGACGTTCAATCATTTTTGTCTTGAAAATCTATTGGTGGCATAGTTAAAATAAAGAAGTTGTGCAGTTTTATTTTGTCATTCGTGAATTCTATAGTAAATATCTGCTATAGAGAACTACAATTATATGTTTTCCATTATGGTCTGGTCGCTTAATGTTTGTATTTCTTTCCCTTTGGTGTCTTTTATGGGTGGAGTAAGTTAATTGTATCAATTCCTGATCTTTGTTTTACTTCTACTTTAAGCTACTTTTTTATCAGTCGAGACCCATCAATGGTATTCATGTTTTTTTTAAACTCCCACAATGAAATCAAAGATGCTACGGACACTCTTTAATAAGTGTGTCTTGGTTCCATGGACATGTAACAAGGCAGCAAACAACGTTGTCATTGTTGACAGATGCATTGTATTTAAGAAACAGATCAGCTCTAACCGTAAATGATTGAGAATTTCATCGCGGTTTGGAGGTCAGTTGTCAAGCAGATTAAAGCACGGACGCGTAGTGCAAGTGGTCTGTCAAGTGAAAACTGATCTATATCGATTCTAACGCAGAAGAAATTTATGCTAACTGTGTTGGTTCCTTTAATTATATATGCTCCAAACATGTTGCCATTGTCAGAAGAAATCCCGTCTTTTTGTAACGTATTCGATACAACCAAATGACGCTTGCATCATCTATAATCAAAGATATTACGAAAACACGCCTATATAATTTTAACCCACTTGAACCCAACTTTTATATAGTAAAACTAGGGTTTACAAGTGCAAAACAGAAGTGAAAGCAATGATCAGGAATCGATTCAATCAACCCACAGCTCACATCAGAGACACAAAAGGGAAAGAAGCACAAACATGAAACAACAGACCTAATGTAAACATCAATAGCGGACAGCCAAAAGGACAGTTACTTTCCCACAAAATGGCAAAAACGGCTATCCAAAATTAAATAATATAAGCAACACAAACACCCAAAGACAATGCATAACAAAAAAAAACCGCGATAGAAGAACCGCATTGAAACGGTCAGCGGAAACGAATTCCACTGAGGGGCTTAAATCGACTTTACGTGGCCACAATCCTCGCCTTACTTCCGTCGCGATTTAGGCAAATAATTTGTTCAGTCCGCATGAAGGCCTCCTAACTCATCAGTGCAACATCTCCATGAACACAAACAATCAAACAAATACAGAGATGAAACAACGGTGAGGACTCGACTGCAAGAAACCACTGAAATGCTGGAGCAAAAGAAAACCAATAGTTAGACTCCGATGGGTCCGACCAGAGATAGAACATCAGGCACCAGCCAACATTGACTTGAATTAGATCTCCCTAATTCTCAATAAGTCTTTACGTTGGAACCGTCATAGAATCTGAGGCCTGACCCACCAGCGTGCAATTAAAGAGGGAAGCAAAGTTGTCAACCGTGATTGGGATTAACTACCATGCATGCAGACTGTCGTATAACATTTATGTTGCACCAAATCGTTTTATATCGAAGAATGATTTTACGAAATTGGGTGCATTACGGTTATATATTTTCTGAATTTGTATACTAAGTCACCATAAAATTCGGGTTCCGATAGACCTTGTTACAGAAGAGATTTAAGTCCAATATTGAATTCTAAAATTAAATCAGAATGACGTCTATAAAATTTTGAAAAGGCTTTCCGTAGTTTATGGTACCGATAACCCTGATTAAGAAGTTAAACCATTAACAATTTATTACGAGTGTTGAAGTCAGTTACATGACTACACCCTCTGGCAAATCGAATAAATTGCGAAATATAAACGCCATAGGATAGCACACGAGTAACATCACTATCCAAAAAAGGAAAATTTACAATCTCAAAATCGAAATCATCGCGTTTATCATAAATTTTGCACGAAACAAACCCATCTACAATAGATAGATGTAAATCCAACAACGGGGCCTCGCTAACAGAAGAATTTGCTTTATTTAACTGAAGTTCTGAGTGGTAAATTTGACTGATCAAACCATCGGAATAGGTGTTATAAATATTTAATAAATCATTCAAGTATCTTGAAGTGGAGATAAAAGCTTCAATGATTTCAGACTGGTTTTCAGCAGAAAGGGACATCATGAAGTCTCTCTCATAACAAAACAAAAACAAATCAGCCACGAGTGGTGCGCAATTAGTACCCTTCGGAATACCCACGACTTGTCTAAATAACTTAGTACCAAATTTTATATAAATATTGTCAAGTAGAAAGGTGAGAGCTTCACACACTTTCTGACATGACCATAAAATATAATTTGTATGCTCTTCAGAAGTGACAAAAGCTTTTCTTACATCACATGCAAGATAGAGGGAGTCTTCCCTATGAAATGTCCATTCAGTTAAATCATTAAGTTTTTCTTTTATAAGATTATGAGGAAGTGTAGTGTAAAGGGTGGCAACATCATACGTAGACAGACTTGCGAAAACGCTGGATTTCAATTTATTTAAAACTTCATTATAAATTTTTAAGACCAAAACAAATTTCTACCTGATCTTTCGAAGACTTTGTCGCAATATTTTATCACATGCATTTGGATAGCAGTCAAACATGAAGTTAATAATTCGGAGAGTTCAGTGGTGGTTCAAGAGCTTGGGTTAGCAATAAACCGTGCTTTGTATGGTCTTTTATGAAGTTTAAGTAACCAATATAACGTAGGAAGCTTGTCTTGGCCTTCTATAACACAGACAACAAACTTGGTGGCTGAATGACAAATGTTGTCATCAACTAAAGCCCCCTTTACAGCTTAGGGCTGAAATTCTTAGGCCTTAGTACCATCAAGTTCTTGCTGAAGATTGTTCACATACTGAAGCCGTCAAACAACGACCACATTGTTAGCGGCCTTGTCAGCTGGTGCCAAAACAAACTTCCTATGAAATCCTTGAATACCTAGTTTAAGGTGACGTAAAGACGTCTTAGGTTTAGGAGGTAATAGGTTCGTATTTTGCGAATAAAAAGAAATACGTTTGTTCACTAATTTCAGAATGCTAATTTTCCATTCCTTAATAGCTTTATGCTCAACATACTCTCGTTTTCACCATCGATTACCAAATTCATTCAAGGCAGCAGCGATTTTATCTCTACATTCACTGAAATCAATTTTAGAAAGAAATCTATATTTAAACCTTTTTTCTTAATTCTGCTCTAAAGTATAGATGGTTGATGAGGCGGTTTTAATGGGTAGCCACAATCTGTTGTTATGCAGAAGAATTTATTTGTCTAATTCTCCCTTTCACCCCACCGGGTGACCTAATAATGCTTTTAGTATCTTGTTTACTCTTCTTATAGAAGTGTCTGGACAAATGAGTCACAGATAAATTTCAGTTGATCAACAACTTGTTTACAAGGACAAGTACTTTGGAATCTTCCAGAAAGTTTGGGGTTGCATTATTTTTTAGAACATTACCTTATCTTATTCCACAGCCCTCTGGAATATTCTAAAGAAATTTTAGGGTCTATAAAAGAGCTTGATTTTTCTCTTTGAGTCAGACTTTGGAGTTTGGGTTTATAAGACAATTTATTTCCGAATTCTGTGTTTTGGATTGTTTAAGGACATTATCTTTCATTTCGGACTGTGAATTCTGTGGGATCAAGGACAATATATTCATTCAATGATATTTCATACCAGAGCTAAGTAATAGATTCTTACTTCTTCAGGTTAAAGATAGTTTGCAAGTAAAATTTGTTATTTTTCCCATAAGGCTTGTTTGCTTTTTCTTTCTGCTACGCCTGGCTCGTAACACTATATTTTAAGCAGAAATAAGAAATATATAACCATTTTTCGGTTTGTTTTTTCGGCCTTTCCTGGGAAGGTTTACCAGTACTCATATGCGGTCAGTTTCAACTCTGTGTGGAAGCATCAAGCAGCCCAATCTATATCTTCAAGCCCCGATGGGCAGGGCCGCCTGAAGGTATCTAACTCAATTGAGGTAACATACAAATAAGAAAAAACTGAAATACAAATTAAATGAAAGAACTGCGATGAATAAAGATGAAACTCGCGTCCCATTACATCACGTGAACAAGTCCGTGAAATGAAGACACCCCTTTACCCAACTTTATATGGAGAAAGTGGGGTTTGCGGGAGGGGGGGGGGGGGTATACAGTATTTTTTCTAATTTTTGCTCCAAGACATAGAGTGTGAGTACTCGTTAGAACCGCCTCAATGAGGCGGTTCTAACGAGCACCCACAATCTATGTTTGCAGTATTTGCAAGAAAAATATCACCGATTTTCATAAGAAAAATGGCCATTTTGTAGATGTGAAAAAAATGCACTGTGTCGCATGGTAGTGTTATCGTAATAACCTAGTACTTAGCTTACATAATATTTTTGTTTTGATTTTTACAGGCTATGGATAAATCCTTTTTGTTTGAGGTTGCTGTTTTTTTTTTTTTTTTTTTTGTTTTTTGTTGTTTTTTTTTTTTTTTGTTTTATTTTTATTTATTTTTTTTTCTTTGTTTGTTTGGTGTTATTTGCTCGCTGACAGATTTATGTGAATTTGCATCAGTATTTTGATCATTTGATCATTTTGAAAACGGAACCCGAAAAAGGCTAAGAGTCTATTTTCATTACGGTAACATATTTGTGTTATTTTGTTACATGTATATTTGTTGGTGACATTTTGTGATCTTTTCTTCTTTCTTCACCAAATGTAGACTGTGGATGCTCGTTAAACCGCGGCGATGAGACGTTCTAACGAGTACGCGCAACCTGTTTTCAAGCAAGAATAAGGTACGATAATGTAAACCCTTGCAAAGCCTGGTTTGCACTGTATAAAGGCGTCCCCATTTCACGGACTTGTCTATCTAATGCGCGACAGGCTGTCTTTGGTCTTACCTACGATTACACCTCTTTTAACGATCTTCGTCTCGCCAGATCCTGATAATAAACAAGGTATCAATATTAGACAGTTGGTGCATTTATACACATTCAACACTACTGAACAGCTCTGTAAGGTTGAGAAAAGAAATTAAGACATTTAATACATTTAATAGTTCCCTATATGCTGATAATAAAAGTAATGATGAAAGTCGTCATCACGAAAACAAGCCTTTATAATTTTAACCCCCCCCCCCCCCCCCACTTGAACCCAACTTTATATAGTAAAACTTGGGTTTCCGGGGGTATACCTTATTTTTCATATTTCTGCTCTAAAATATAGATTGGGGGTACTCGTTAGAACCGCCTCGATGAGGCGGTTCTAGTGAGTGCTCACAATCTATATTTTGGGCAGAAATAAGAAAACTATCACAATATTTTATCATAAAATTTTCATTATTTCGCAATGTATTTGTATAGGCGTGTTTGCGTAATGAATGACCCACGAGTTTCAGGGTAAGTATTTCTCGTAATGGTGACTTTTGACAAACTGAACAAACGTTCAGCAATAAAAAGTGAAAAACAAATCAAAACAGAAAAAAAAAAAAAAAAAAAAAAAAATGATCACCTTTTCCTTCCAGTTATCTTACCATTACGGTAACTCACACGTGCACTATATAGAGAATCTTACATGAGTGCTCATGTATTATTGAATTTATTAAACAAGTTGAGGAGAAGGGATAAAATGGGAGGCTTCGCCGAGCATTTTATCCCTTTTCCGCAACGAGTTTAATACGTTCAATAATGCATGAGCACGAATGCAAGATTCTATTTATTATATTGCATTTTAAATGCATTTTGTTCAAGAAAATGCCAATAGTTTGCCGTTAGTAAACGCGACGTCGTTAAGGACGTCATACGTGTAACGTTACAGCGCACATCTAACTAATTTGCATATTTAACCCACTAGTAGATAACGGAATATATTTATTTATTTATTTATTTATTTTGGTTTTACGGTCCTTTCAAGATTATTTCACTCATATCGAGCCGATCGTTAATCAGAGGTGGGTGAAAACCGGTGTACCCGGAGAAAAAACACCTGACCTTCCGTTGCAGAACCACGGAATTTATTACATGGCGTTTTTACATTCTCAGAGGCGACGTCATGTGATAAAATGGTGTATTTCATGATATCTACAGAACTATCATCTTTCGATGAGGCTGGTCTGACGACTACCCACAATAAATAATTTAGCGGGGTTGTTCATTGCATGTACTTGTAAAATAAGGCGATGATCAGGAATCGAAGCAATTAATCCACACTCCCATCAGAGACACCAAATGGAATTAAACACAAACTTTAAATAACTAGACTCAAATGGAAACATCAATAGCGGAAAGCCAAAAGAACAGTTACAGAATGGTGAATTGCTATCCAAAACAAAAACAATATTTATCATAAGACGCTGAGAGTGTTATAATACCATGTAATACAGTTGATAATCCACTAGTGGATTAAATATGCAAATTACACGTAGTTAGACGGCTCCCGCCCATCGGGGCTTGAAGAAATATATGGGCTACATGGTGCTTCCACGCAGAGCTGAAACTGACCAGCACACGAGTACTAGTAAACAGTTTAGAGGATCTAAGCCTGCCCAGGCAAAGCGGTGCGAGTTGGCCCGTCCATGCTTATAAACCCTACTGGTTTCATTGGGCGACGGGGCTTGAGATGTCATTCCATCTCAATGTCGGGTAAAAGTCCCACAAAATTGGAAGCAACGTCTCCAAAATGACCTTTACAGTGTTGACGGGGACGTTAAACCTCAAATCAAACAAACACATACATCTACATGTAGTTAGATACGCACCATAACGTAACATGTACGACGTCCTTAACGACTTCGCGTTTACTTATGACGGAATATTGACATTTTTGTAAAACAGTCGTAGATAAAATGCGTTTTAAATGGTATTTATTTAATAGAATCTTGCACTCGTGCTCATGTATTATCAGATTTATTAAACTCGTTGAGGAAAAGAGATAAAATGCTCGACAAAGCCTCGCATTTTATACCTTTTCCTCAACTCGTTTAATGAACTCAATAATACATGAACACTCATGTAAGATCCTCTATATAAGCGATACACACACACAAAGACCAACCACAACAAAATAAACCGCGACAGAAGAACCGCCTTGGAACTGTCAGTGAAAATAATTTCCTGGCTAACCTGAGTCAATATGTCACTGGACTGAATCTGCAAGTGCCACTGCTCATGCATTTAATGCAAGGAGTTGAACACCTAACAACACAGTTGTCTATATGTTACAACAAGCGAAATGATAGGAATTGGGATTTTCATCAAGAAAACACGACTATATAAATTTGACCCCCATGAACCCCACCTCTATATATTAAAACCGTGGTTTACAGGGGTAAATCTTATTTTTTTCTTATTTCTGCTCTAAAATGTATATTATGGGTTCTCGACGAGGCTGTTCTAATGTGTTCACACAATCTATATTGTGAGCAGAAATAAGAAAAAAATATCATGATAATTTTTCATCTTACAAGTCTCTTTTTTTTTTCTTTTTTTTTTTTTGGGGTGGGGGGGGGGGGATAAAGTTACAATGTATTTGTATAGTCGTGTTTTGGTGGTGTATTTATTCAAGTATCTCCCTTTAAAACAGAAACATAGCGTGGTTCTCATGCCGTGGTTTATAATTGTTTAAGTTACATGTTGTTTATACTAATTTATTTCAATTCGATTTCGTTGAAAGCTTTGAGATTATTTAAATCACTCTCGAAAACTCATTCCGGACGTTATCAAGCGCGTGAGAGAGAAACGGTAACTTTGACACCACTGCTACCCATTTACACCTGCATGGCGTGGGGCAGTTGCATTACGCGTCTTGCACAAGGACACATCACGCCCCGTGGCCGGTTTCGAACCCACGACCTCTCGATCGTGTCGACTGCCCTAACCACTGAGCTATCAAGGCTGACACGACACATCTCGCCTCCGGCGGATGGATTCGATAATAAGTAGAACGCGCTAACTACTGAGCTGTCCAGGCTGCCTATTGTTATAGTTCTGTCTTGCGTGTATGCATTGCTAATATTTTTTATAAATATTTTGGACAGCCATTTGGTCATTTTGTGGGCAAGTGTCTGCCCTCTTTGGCTTTCCGCTCGTGATATTTTCATTAGATTTATTTCATGTTCGTGTTTGTTCCTTTGTTACTTTGGTGTCATTAGTGGAGGTTGTGAGATATAGTAGTCGCAGATAAAATTGACTAGGCGGAACTATTCAGGTGTTGTCAATATATGTCAAATTCGCTGAGTCCACAAGAAGATTCGGTAGAGTGCCTTTCACATGCTTTCTTCAAGCGGACCAAATGGCCATATACGCCATAGCTGTGTTTGTGCTACAGCTGAATTCACACAATCGGGTGTCTTGGTTTACCGTTGTGTAAATAGAACAGTCCAAGGGCAGGCGCAAACGATAGCTCCGCCTTGTCAATTCCATCTGCGACTACTATAAGTGTATCGATTTCACAGACAATGATTCATTACAGTTTTGGGAGTAAGTATCGATAAAAAAATATCGATAATAAAAGTCATAGAGGATCTTACTTGAGTGCTCATGTATTATTGAATTATTAAACGAGTTGAGGAAAATGGATAACATGCGAGGCTTTACCAAGCATTTTATCCATTTTCTTCAACGAGTTCAATCAATTATTGATATAGAGGATATTACATGAGTGCTCATTTATTATTGAAGTTATTAAACGATTTGAGGAAAAGGGATAAAATGCGAGGCTTTGCCGAGGCTATCCCTTTTCCTACACGAGTTTAATAAATTCATAATACATGAGCAAGAATGAAAGATTTTATTTATCATAAGACATTTAAAACGCATTTAATTCACGACTGTTTACAAAAAAAATATCAAAAGTCCGCCATTAGTGAACGCGACGTGGTTAAGGACGTCGTTCATGTAACGTTACGGGACGTATCTAGCTAATTTGCATATTTAATCCACTAGTGTATTATCGAAAATATTACATGGCGTTATTACACTCTCAGACGCGACGCCCTATGAAATAATTCTCCAATTATTTAGATAGGCCTATCCGGAAAATGCAAAATTTGTAGCTTTTACAAATTTGACATTCAGAGTGTTTTCACTTAAATGTAATCAACACGTTTAGAAAATCCAGAAAATTGGAATAAAATATCTGTATTGGTTTTGGAGACATGACGGTTTAAACTTGGATATTTTCAAATATGGGAATTGAGGGAAAAATGTTAGTTCTTTCATAAACGACAATAAAATTGTTATTTTTCATTTTTTGGTTTGGTTTGGGGTTTAACGCCCCCGGCAACACTGTAAAGGTCATTTTGGAGACGTTGCTTCCAATTTTGTGGGACTTTTACCCGACATTGAGATGAAATGACATCTCAAGCCCTGTCGCCCAATGAAACCAATAGGGTTTATTAGCATTGACGGTCTGCCTCGCACCGCGGTTCCTGGACAGGCTTAGATCCTCTAAGCGGTTTACCAGTACTAGTGTGCGGGCCGGATTCAGCTCTGAGTGGAAGCATCATGCAGCCCATATATTTCTTCAAGCCCCTATGGGCGGGGGCGGGTGAATGTAACAGTACCAGTGTATATGTATATTATCTAGGCATGTGCCTGCCAAATATCAACTAATTTAGTTAAGAAATATATTAAATGCTATGCATTTTCACACAGTAACCAATTAGAATCAAGTGTGATAAAATTGTTCATTTGTCCCTACCTAGGTACACACATGTACAAGCTGTGCATTTTGTTATATATTCATTATGTTTTCGAGTGGCTGTGACTCCGGAATTTTTCAAGATATCAACTTCAAATTCTCAGTATTTTCTTAATGTTATAGAGGTCACGAAATGTATGAAATTTCAGAGGGCTTGGTGATCAAGTCTTAAAAATGTCATTTTCCGGAAAAGACCTATTGTAAATGGAGCCGCAACTGAAAGTGGTTGCAAACGTACGTTTGCTGATTTATATGACTTTCTGTGAAACGCTTATTACTTACAGCTGTATAGATTGGTGCTCCAAACATTTGCGGGTATGTTCTTGAAGTCTATAATAAAATGCTAAAAGCGCAAATTTGAAATAACGGTTTGAACAAAAAACAGTATTTTTTCTTGATTCTATAAATGTAAAATAGAAGTGAAAACAATTATCAGAAATCGATACAATTAACCCACAGCTCTCATCAGAGGCTCTAAATGGAAAGAAACACAAACATGAAACAACAGACCCTAATGAAAACATCAATAGCGGAGAGCCCAAAAAGACAATTAAAAATTAAAAAATGTCTTTAAATTTAAAGACATTTTAGTCTGAAAATTTAAAGACTGACACAAATAAAATCCTGAAAATGATGTAACACGGAAAAATCTCATTCAGTAATTTCGCTGTTATCTGTGGAATAATTAATTATGTATAACTGTTAATTATATAGTTTGCTTTACCTAATTAATACCTTAAACCATAATTGATGAGTCCTTTGGGATCATTGATTCCATTGTGGAATTTTGAAAATATCTGAGGGTCACTGATGAGGCCTAATTGGCCGAAACTAGCTAGTCTGGCCCAGAAAACATGTACACTCCATATTTTTCACTTCTGTGGTGTATTCCTTGCTTCCAAAGGATAACCCTTTTATAGATTTATTTGTAATAAGATTCATATGTAAAATGAGGTGGGGAATGAAAGTGTATAACGCTGTTATCATTTCATCAACATACTGACCACTCGCTTTGACAGACAGTTTATCTGACAACTTAAATTGCTGAAAATTTCAGACTGCCTGCAACAGTAACTACGTGAAATGGACACCCCTAAACCCCACTTTATATAGAGAAAACTGGGGTTTACGGGGGTAGTCATTATATTTCTTATTTCTGCTCCAAGACATAGGTTGTGGGTACTCGTTAGAACCGCCTCAATGAAAAGTTTAAAGATGAGGCGGTTCTAACGAGCACCCGCAACCTATGTTTGCAGTGTAAATAAGAAAAATATCGCGGATTTTCGTCAGAAATGTAGCCATTTCGGAGATGTGAAAAAAATGCATTATGTCGCATTATGTCGGGTTTGTTATCGTAATGAAATGTCCGAAAATGTAATGACGTCAGTATGAAACGCAGCTTCTGTTCGACCTTTGACAGACATTTTATTCCTTTCTGCGGAGTTTCACCGGGTTTGTGGTTTAAAGGAAGGAACTGGGTTGTTTTATTACTTAATTATTTTCCATCATTAAAACGATATTTACAGACAATAAAATACATTCAGTCTTTAGCGACGCATGTTTTTAATGCGATGAAGACTGAGGCTGCGTATGAGAGTGCGATTTTACGTGTTTCATCGTGTTCATGATTTTCCTTTGTTGTAATCTTTAAATCCACAGACTAGAAGTCTTTCAATTTACAGACAGTCTTTAAATTTATGGCTTGTCTTTAAATAATACTACTTTCTTAGACCTCCTGTCTATGTGAAAATTATTTCTGACTGTTTGAGGCAATCCTGACCGGCGACGGTGTTATAAATGCTGGAAAAGTTGATGATAAGCAACCAACAAATACATACTCTTCCCAAGCGAAAAGACATTTTTAGTATGTAACCTCTTTGGCTACAATGGTAGCTAATGCAATTTCATGTAATGGTCCTTATCGAGTCAGTATTTAGTCAACTTTAAATCAGCATGAACCTAGGCCAAAGTGTCACAAACTTTAACTGTACCTGAAGTTTGATAGTTTCCACTGTAGAAACTTCTATGGTGGAAGTCAGAAAAAGACTGAGTTTCTAAAAGGCAGAACATCTGCAGCGCTGATAAAATATATGGTAAGGTTGGCAAATTCATCTTATCTTGTTCATAAAGCAGTAACGTCACACACAACACTGTTGTAATAGAAGATCCTTTAGACTGGCTAGTCGAATGACGTTGCAACTCACTTTAAGGCTGATTCCCAACATAAAGCATTTCCTGAAAAAAGTCGAACTTAAATGGCTTGAACACATTTGGGACCATGGAAACCGTACAGCGAAACTTCCGACCGTCAAACCGACGATTTACCTCCCCAAATGACGATTTTAAATCCAGTTATCCCCCAATTGCTCGTTATGTCAAAGCATAAGCCAAACGAACACTACAAAAGTACTAAACTTACACTGATCGTATGTCCACTGCGTAAGCCAATAAAATGCAACACTATTTCTGGTCCCCGCCGAGAAAAAAGATTTGTCTCCTTAGTACTTTGTTTATTCAGAAATATTTGTCGTCATAAACTTATTTACATAGGTTAAACATTCGAAAACACATATCAGTTCATATAATGAATGAGACAAGGATTGGGTGTAGGCTAGGACTATTATTGCTCTCTCCATGGTGCTGCTATGCAGATTTGAAACCGACCGCACATGAGTACTGGTAAACCGCTTAGATGGTATAAGCTTGCCGTGGAAAAGTGTTGCGAGTCGGACCGTCCATGCATATAAAACTATTGGTTTCATAAGGCGGTAGGGCTTCAGATAACATTCCATTTCAGTGTTGGGAAAAATGTCCCATAAAACAAAAACCACGTTTACAAAATAACCTTTATAGAGCTGTCGGAGACATTAAACCTCAAATCAAACAAACAAACAAACAAAGTACATGTTTACGTTGCTCCTAGTGAAGGCTTATCGAAAGATGTGTTACCAGCAAACAATTCTGATACTGATTCCTAAAATGAATAAATAAATAAATAAATAAATAAATAAATAAATGAGAACACAGCAACAGTAATGCACTTACATTGATCGCACGTTTACTGCATGAGACAAAATGACACAACACAACTTCGAAACTTATACTGCTCAGACGTTCACTGCAAAAGGAAATGCAACAAGATACAAGTTGTAAACTTACAAAGCTGGCCCCATCAGCTAATAAAACGAACGCTACTGAAATTTTATCTGTAAAACCACGTTTTCGATTACACAACACGTTAAACAAAATATCTTTTGAATATGATATTGTTGATGAATCATACTATACAGTAGCTGGTTCAATTTGCCCTGAGACTGACATTTATGCAAAGAATAAATTAGAAATTGCTATCGCTCAATAGGTCGGTTTTCGTAAACTTCTCGTGAATTTTCGGCATCTTGTAACTGGCAACCAATTTACCGACCGCTATGCATTGAATAACAATATCGACCTGTTCGGAAAAAGCGAAGATAAATATATGTATTCAGTCGGGTGTGAAAGTATGGTAATTGAGGTCACAAGTCTCATGTCAAATTGTTCGAACTATATAATATAGGGATCAACCATGGTTTTTGATACATTAACATTTGCCGGGTCCTGAGGAAGCTGTTTGAACATAAGGCTGCTAGGCCGAATGTTCAAATATCTTCCGAGGGATCCGGCAAATGTTAATGCAATGAAATCTTTGGATGATCGTTGTTCTTGCGTAACTTACGATTCCGACAGCAAATGTTGACGAAAACGTCCAAAAGCTCCATATAAACTCCATATAAACTCTTCGTATGCGACCGGCAAAACAACATTGTGGCCATTTCAGAATGTTGTTTACAATGACGTTATTACGCAGTAACCCTCTGACGCCATCATAGAACCCTAACACGCTACGTTCAGGGCAATAACGTTACGTCGCTCAACGAAAGGCAAACAAAGCAAGACCTGTCTTGTGATATCAAAATCTCAAAATACATGTTCAAACAGCCCGCGAATTTCATGATTTGAACATGTTTTTTGCTGTTTTAGCACGGCTTTCGGTCCATTTGACAATGGCTTCAAGCAGCCATGCGCATATATATTAATGCAAGAAGACAGTTTCTTGCACACCAGATAAGGTAATCAATAGTTTTGGCTTCGGATAGAAATTCTGTTCTAACCCGGGTGTTCTTACCCAGGGACAGGGTGAACATCGACTATTCTCGCGTGTTTGATAAATGCACTGGTTGAATACGACGTCAAATGCGCCGTTGTTAAGGTTGACGTCACAGCAGGGCAAGTGACGTCACTAAACATCAGTGTCGTGTCATCACAATATGACGGATGTCGGCAACCGAAATGACTGCAGTATTAAAAATCCACGTCCAGAAATGGAAAGTATTCAAGAAAAAGACTATCCTACATGGATGTGAGGGGTGGATAGAAAAATCCGTCCCTCGGGATCACCGTCCGCCATCAGTCGACAAGCCTTGTGATGCCAGACAATGACCCTGGGGACGGATTTTTTCCATCCACCCCTCACACCCATGTAAGATACTAATAATCAGCTACTTTCTACTCACCAATATGCAACAGTTGGATTCATCCGCTTGATACTATTGGATAGGTCCAGACCAGATTTATGGTTGATTGGTCTCATCACGTGAACAAGTCCTTGAAATGAACACCCCCTACAACTAATTTTACATAGATCTAGGCAAAACTTGGTTTTACGGGGGTAGACTTTATTTTCATATGTCTGCTCCAAAACATAGGCTCTGGGTACTCGTTACTCAATGAGGCGGTTCTAACGAGCGCCCACAACTTATGTTCGGATTATAAGTAAGAAAACAATATCATGGACCTTTTTATCAGAAAAAGTAGCCATGTTGGTGATGTGAAAAAAAAAATACACTGTGTCGCACGTGCACACTACCGTAATGTAGTTACCAACATTCCAATTACTTTTACGGGTGTCTGACTCGCTTATATGACATTTTCTCCAGACATCAGCAGATACAAAAAAAAAAAAAAAAACACTTGCGAAAGTAACGCGACGTCTGATTGGATAACGTCAACAAGAAACCCGATGGTATTATGTAACGGCGCATTTCGTTGGCTGTCATTTGATTTTCACAAATAGCCGCGCTTGTTTGGTTTGTGCAAGTAAACTAATGTTTGAACAAAAAAAAAGTGAATACGTGCATTGGAATGGAGATAACTGTATTAATTTATCGTTGATGTTTAGGTAGCAAATTCCGTCTTGCGGCCCCGCTGTCTCGTTGTCGTAAAACGCAAGTTCTCGAATTACACCCCAAACGTACCATTTTGAAGATAAGTAGCCGCTAATGGAGAGGCAACCACATGAGCAATAGTGAATGTTGCATTTTGTTGTTTTTGACAGTCATCAAAACAGTTTTCTTGAAATTTCAACCTGTCTGGTCTACGATCTGTTGTTCGGCATCAATGCGGCTAAAGCTGCCTAAAAAGTGCGGAAAAGGTAATTTTCAAGGAACAGTGTGTGTGTGTGTGTGTGTGTGTGTGTGTGTGTGTGTGTGTGTGTGTGTGTGTGTGTGTGTGTGTGTGTGTGTGTGTGTGTGTGTGTGTGTGTGTGTGTGTGTGTGTGTGTGTGTGAATTCGGGTTTAACGTCGCTTTCAACAATTTTTCAGTCATATCACGACGGTGTCTGGTTGCGACAGGGAGCTCAATGCTCACGTTTATAGTGCTGCCTCACTGAAGTATCATGTCCCAGACACATTACATGATACCACACCCAGTCACATTATCCTGACACTGGATCGACCAGTCCTAGCTCTACCCCGTAAATCTGAGTGCCAAGCGAGGAGCAGCTAGTACCATTTTTAACGACTTTGGTATGTCCCGGCCCGGGATCGAACCCGAGACCTCCCGTTCCCCGGAGCGGACACTCTACCAACTGAGCTATCGGGGCCGGTTTCAAGGAACAGAATTTATGATATGCTCTCGCCGTCTGTAGGCGCAAAACCAGTCCAAGTGTTCGCGTTTTAAGTTACAGAAGACCCTCATTATAAGGACAGTATTTATTCCCTTGCACTTTATCCATTACGAAAATACGCCTATTCAAATACATTGCACATTTTACCGCCCCCCCCCCCCCACCCCCCCCCCCCCCCAAAAAAAAAAAAAAAAAAAAAAAAAAAACAATATTTTCAGACAAAAATTTGTAATATTTTCCTTATTTTTACTCAAAATATAGATTGAAGATTCTAAGAAGTACCAACAATCTATGTTTTAGAGCAGAAATATGGAAAATAAGGTTTACCCCTCTAAACCCCAGTTTATCTATGAAAAACGGGGTTTAATGGTTTCAGAACTATATAGATGTGTTTTCTGATGCGTTATATAGAGGATCTTACATGAGTGCTCATGTATTATTGAATTTATTAAACGAGTTGAGGAAAAGGGATAAAATGCGAGGCTTTGCCGAGAATTTTATCCCTTTTCCTCAACGAGTTTAATAAATTGTTGACTTAGAGGATCTTACATGAGTGCTCATGTATTATTGAATTTATTAAACGAGTTGAGGAAAAGGGATAAAATGCGAGGCTTTGTCGAGAATTTTATCCCTTTTCCTCAACGAGTTTAATAAATTGTTGACTTAGAGGATCTTACATGAGTGTTCATGTATTATTGAATTTATTAAACGAGTTGAGGAAAAGGGATAAAATGCGAGGCTTTGCCGAGCATTTTATCCCTTTTCCTCAACGAGTTTAATAAATTGTTGATATAGAGGATCTTACATGAGTGCTCATGTATTATTGAATTTATTAAACTCGTTGAGGAAAAGGGATAAAATGCGAGGCTTTGCCGAGCATTTTATCCCTTTTCCTCAACGAGTTTAATAAATTCAATAATACATGAGCATGAATGCAAGATTCTATTTATCATATGACATTTTAAACTCATTTTAATCACGATTTGTTTACAAAAATGTCAATATTCCGCCGTTAGTAAACGCGACGTCGTTAAGGACTTCGTACATGTAACCTTACGGGACGTATCTAGCTAATTTGCATATTTAATCCACTAGTGGATTATCGAAAATAATACATGACGTTATTACACTCTCAGACGCGACGTCATATGATAAAAAGAATTTGCCGCTTTAACGAACCCTAATAAGGATTAGTAAAATTCATCATAGAGGACCTTTTCCCTTCCGTTAATCCAAGAAAAAAAAACGTGTAGATTTGTTAGAATCGCCTCGGTGAGGTCATTTTTTCGGGTAAGTCGGTTTTTGCCCACCTCTGATGAACGGTAGGCTCAAAAGAAGTGAAGTAATATTGAAAGGGTCGTAAAACCAAAACCATAGAAAAAAAATACGTGACGATCAAACACTCAGGCGATCCTGTACATAAGCACGGTATCTCCTACGTCATCACGTGAACTAGTCGGTGAAATGAAGACCCCCCCCCCCTATATCCACTTTATATAGAACAAACGCTGGTTTACGGGGGTATACATTATTTTTCTTTTTTTTTCTACTCCAAGACATAGGTTATGGGGTACTCGATAGAACCGCCTCAATGAGCACCAGGTTGTGGGTACTCGTTGGAATGAGGCGGTTCTAACGAGCACCCACGACCTAAGTTTGCAGTATTTATTAGAAAAAAATATCAGGGATTTTCATCAGAAAAGTAGCCATTTTGGTGATGTCGCACGGGTGTGTTATCTTAATGTCTTTGCGGCTCGCAGACCTCATCAGATTAACAAGTAACACGTCTCTAAACCCCCATTTTATATAGGCAAAAGTGGGTTTTATAGGATGTTTTATCAGAGTCGTATAGGGGTGTGAGGGGTGGATGGAAAAAAATCCGTCCAGAGGGTCACTGTCCGGCATAACGAGGCTTGCCTCGTGATGCCGGACAGTGATCCTGGGGGACGGATTTTTCTATCCCCCTCTCACACACATATAGGATTCTTTTTCTTGCATAATTTCCATTTCTTTGTGCGGATTTTTAATGCTGCAGTCACTTCGGTTACCGATGTCTGCCATGCTGTGATGACACTACAGGAATGTTTAGTGACGTCACGTAACGTGCTGTGACGTCAACCTTAACGACGGCGCATACGAGGTCGTAATCAACCAGTGCATTTATCAAACACGCGAGAATATTCGATTTTGGTTCGGAACACCGGGGTCAGAACATAAATTTCTATCCCAGGGTAAAATCACGGATTCCCTTGGCCGGTGTGCAAGAACAGAATTTCTATCCCAAACTGAAACTATGGGTTTCCTTTTCTGGTGTGCAAGAAATTAGTTTTCTTATACCGGTTTGTTCCAAATAACAGATCGTGGGTACTCGTTAGTATCAATTCTTGAGGCAGCTCTAATGAGCACCCACAACCTATATTTGGTACAGAAATTAGACAAAAATAATCATATTTTTCATTTAGAAAATGCCAGTTCTTGAGATATAAATGACGTCATTTTAGCACCCGAGTGTGTGAAGAGACATTGATATGCCCTAGTAGCCATTAGACTATACGTTTGCGTCTTGCGGGGATTGGAAGTCATTAACTCGGAATACGATAAGGGGTGATTTCTCATGCGTCAGCTGCAATAATGCAGGCCCAGAAAAGCAATATTTTTTTTCTATGGAAAAGAGGTTTACCATTATATCACCACGACAAACATTACGAAAACACGCCTATATATTTTGACCCCCTTGAACCCCACTTTTATATAGTAAAACTGGGGTTTACAGGGGTAATTCTTATTTTTCTTATTTCTCCTCCAAAATAAAGATTGTGGGAACTCGTTAGAACTGCCTCGATGAGGAGGTTCTAACGAGTTCTCACAATCTATATTTTGAGAAGAAATAAGAAAATTATAACAAATATTCATCTTAAAATGTTCATTATTTTTTTCCTCGATAAAGGTTACAATGTATTTGTACGGACGGGTTTTTGTAATGGCATCCGTATGTCATAGTGCATTCTTCCATATATCCAAAATGGTTACTTTCTGAAAATAAAATTGTAATATTATTCTTATTTATACATGTACTCCAAACACAGGTTGTCGGTAATCGTAAGAACCCCTTCAATGAGGCGTTTCTAACGCGTACCCATAGCCTATGTCTTAGTGCAAAAATAAGACAAAATAATGTGCACCCCTTTAAACCCAAGTTTTCTCTATATAATATGAGCGTTAATGGGGTGTTCATTTCACTTTTCACTTGTAAACGTGATGGCTAAATGAAAATGTGACGTGACAGATGGCGACAGAACGCGACGTCTGATCAGGACCTACACTGTTTGCAAAACGTTAGGCCATTTTCCTGATTAATTTTGAAGAAAACACCTGACACCCCTTAATTTTGAAATGGACTCCTGGTATATACACTGTATATGTATAAGGAGGAAGATTCCATTTGGTACAAAAATGCTTAATCAGAAACCAAGCCTCTGGTATTCTTGTGCATGCATGCATGTATAATCGCACGCTGAAGTTCGATATTAAGGTATCTTTTATTTATTTACTTATTTATTTATTTAGTTATTTATTAATCTTAAATTTTTCGTGATTTTTTTTCGGTTCTAAATTTTAAATGCATAAATAAGAAAAACACATGTAGTATTAACCACATTTTCTCTATAAATAGTGGGGTTTACAGGGGTGTTCATTGTCCGGCCTAGTTAATGTGATAACGTCCGTGCTATGAACAATTTTGGAAACCACACTTTATGCGGATATGAGTGTTTTTATTTTTATTGTTTTTTTTTTGTTGTTGTTGTTTTAGTATATCAGACAGAGCATTATTTTCTCATTTTTGCACTTGAAACATCGATTTTGTGTATTTCTTAAAGGTGGTTCTACGGAACCCGGGAAGGGACATGATTTGTTTTTATTTTATAAGTTGTGCGCACAAGATAATATCTTGTGCGGACAAAATATTATCTTGTTCAGACAAGATATTATCTTCTGCGCACAAGATATTATCTTGTGCGGACAACATTTTATCCTGTCTGCACAAGATATTATCTTCTGCGGAAAACATATTATCTTGTGCCGACAACATATTAAGTTGTGCGAACAAGATATTATCTTGTCCGCACAAGATAATATCTTGTCTGCACAACATAGATCTTGTGCGCACAAAATATTATCTTGTTCGCACAACTTAATATTTTGTGCGCGCAAGATATAATCTTGATCCGCACAAGATAATATCTTGGGCGCACAAGATAATGTGTTGTGCGAACAAAATAATATCTTGTCCGCACAAGATAATATCTTGTTCGCACAACTTCCCAAGATCTATGTTGTGCAAGCAAGATACTATGTTGTGCGAACAAGATAATATCTTGTGCGGACAAGATATTAAGTTGTCCGCACAAGATAAATTATGTTGTCCGCACAAGATAATATCTTTTGCGAACAACACATTATCTTGTCCGCACAAGATATTATCTTGTTTGCACAACTTAATATCTTGTTCGCACAACATATTAAACAAAATTCATGTCCCCTACCGGGTTCCTTACGGTTCTGACGTTGATCCAGAATCTGTATTTTGCACTTAGAAATAAGAATCAAAACATTTTTTCTCCATATCATTACAAAAACACACCCGTGCGACAGAGTGCACTTCTTCTTAGCTCCACAATGGAAACTTTCCTAATGAAAACCTTTGGAACCCTGGAAGGAACATGCAATTTATTTGAATATGTTTTTCAAACAAGATAATATCTTGTGCGCACAAGATATTCAGCCGTGCGAACAAGATATCATCTTGTGCACACAAGATATTATGTTGTCCGCACAAGATAGATTATGTTTTCGGCACCAGATAATATCTTTATCGCACAACTTAATATCTTGCTCGCACAACATATTAAAAATAAAATTGCATGCCCGTTCCCGGGTTCCGCAAAAACCCGATTTTTTTTTTTCGTATTTTTTACGTTATACATTGAAGCGGTTCTAACGCGTACCCACAACCTATGTCTTGGAGCAGAAATAAGAAAAAATAATGTATACCCTCGTATTTCAAGTGGGTTTAGGGGTTGTTCATTTCACGGACTTGTTCACGCGATGACAAAACTTTTCTATACCATGTGAGGTTTTCGTGGGTGACATTAAACGGACTTGCAAACGTGATTTGTTATATGTAACTTAAACATCGAAAAAAAAAAGAAGAAAATAATGAAATTAGATGCCATAAAATTTGATACGAGTTTGAGGGTGATGGCATACATTTTACTGAAGTATAACTGACATTAGTAACTCTACAAGTTATTTACTTTTAACTTGGTGGACTTAAAATTGGTATTTCCTAGTATTGTCTTTACAATCATAGAGCCTTCAGAATATTAAAATATCCCTCTTATACCGAGATTTGATACATTTGATATAATGACATTTGATATTATGGCATTTGATATAATGACAAAACTCGTTATAACGACAATTTCGGTGGAACGAATCTTAAGCTTAAGATAGGAGAGCATCATAGGGGTATATATCAATATTGAATGTGTTAATCACGAAACCATGCCTATATAATTTTGACCCCTTGAACCGCCTTTTTATATAGTAAAACAGGGGTTAACAGGGGTAAAGTAGAAGTAAAACAAAGATCAGGAATCGATACAATTAACTTACTCCACCCATCAAAGACACCAAAGGGAAAGAAACACAAACACGAAGCGATCAGACCATAATGGAAACACAAACAAAGGAAGGCCATAAGGACAGTTACTTTCCCACAAAATGGTCAAATGGCCATCCAAAATAAAAATACACAAAAACTTATTTTTCTTATTTCTGCTCTAAAATATAGATTGTGGGTACTCGTTAGAACCGCCTCGATGAGGCGGTTCTAACGAGTACCCGCAATCTATATTTGGAGCAGAAATGATTAAAATATCACAATTTTTCATCTTAAAGTTTTCGTTTTTTACGGTGATAAAGTCTACAATGCATTTGTATATAGGTGTGTACTCAACAAAAACAAAATCAAATGTTGTGGATATTTCTTAGAATCGCTTTGGTGGATGTATTTTGACAAATGTCCACAGCATTTTAACCTAGAGAAAAGGTCCTTTATTATCTATTTTTTACAACGTATTTAATAGTTATGGGGGTAGGGGTTTCTTTGGCCTCCACATTGAGCCGAGGGATCAAATTTTGATTAAAATATATTCTACTCATAATGCCGTTCGATTTGATATGCTACACGACCGTGTTCTGCAAAATGTGATTTGTGACCCCTGCCTCCACCCCCCCCCCCCCCACACACTCCCCACTGGCCCCGACCCAAGAGGTGACGTAAAAATTCTGCAAGAGCCATGTACTCTTGTGACCAAAGATCTATCAGTTCCCATGTTTTCAAGTTTTTATCCATAAAGGTCTAGGAGAAATTGTCCCGTGTGCAGACGGACGGACGGCAAAGGCGATCACAGTATCCCCACTCTTACTCCGAAAACCGTGGGGATAATATCAATATTTTATAGCCATTTTATATACAGTAGAACTTCGATGGCTCGAACACCGTTGGCTCGTTTACCATGGATGTGTCGAACCCCTTTTTGTGAGCCCCTAGCGAAATCCTCTACATAAGAAATAGTTGGGGATGATTTAGGAGATTTTAGTCTTTAATCTTGCAAATGTATGCTGTGTGTACTCATTAGAATCGCCTCGATGAGGCGATTCTAATGAGTACACACAGCATACATTTTTACTATAGAACACCGAAAAGATGTCTTAAAGTATCTCGTTATGCCTCATGACAGTCACCTCAGTGGCTCGAACTACCCCTGTCTCGAACAGATTTTCGAGGTCCCAAAGGTGTTCGAGCCATTGAAGTTCGACTGTACACGTGTTAAACTTTTGCCCCAGTCACGCAATGTAGAGTTCAAATATGTTTTTCGTTGGATCAACCGGCCCTTGGAAGTTCTTACCTTCTTACCATTGTCAAAGATGAAGCGAAGTACTGACAGCACTGGTTGGGCTATTGTCTCAGACTGTAGATATGATATGTAACACTACAAATAGCGTGTCAAAGAAAGATATGATGTGACAAAAACATAAAAAGGACATGTCCCATGCGTTATGTAAAATGTATTTTTAAACGTTGCATCTGTGAGTATGAAATGTAAACCAGAACATAGTTGAAATTGACACTTGTATCATGACGAAGCAAAATATAAAGATTTCATCTATTATAACATTGCGTGGTTTGGTGTCCAAATGATGGAAAAACGTATAGTATAGCTTAAACGTAAGAAATCCTTTTTCACTGTAATTGCTCTTACGATATAAATGCGGTACGTCTTGCCTTAACTGACTAACAATGACAACAAACACATGATGCTGTTTGGCGCGCTTTATTATGCCGAGTGTGCTACGAGTTATACAGAAAGGGCGTTACTACTGGGAGGAGTTTGAAATTTACGTCTCACCAAGAGCTAAGGTCATGCGGAGACGGGGCCTCGGTTTTAAAACTCATTCTAAAGTCTGGAGAAACCCGGGATCGATCCTGCAACCCCTTCGTCACTACGGGGAACGTATAAGACATACGTGATTTTAAACCATTGGACCGATCTATACAAAATTTTGTGAGATGCACACTGACAGAAAGCCTCCTAGAAACTGAAGCTCTCGAACGATAAAACTCGTGATCTCACGCCGCGTGACTGATCAAGTCGAACAAGTATACAACACGACATTGTTAGCGTACCGCAACGCCAAGACAAATATTCTGATCTAATCGATGAACCGATCAGAATGTTAATTTCCACAAGTAATAAATTAATTGTATTAATAATATAAAACATGATGGGGTTGAAACTGAGAAAAGAAAATCGCATGCAAGTTTTTATTTTATTTAAGTCTTATGCGATGCAATGCATCGGACTAAATAAACTGTAATCGAGCCTGACAAATCCTTATCGAGGTCTAATCCCCATAATCTTAAAGAAGAATATGCTGTTAATGGTACAAATGCTTTCAAACGTATTCATTACGATAACTCACGCGTACGACATAGTGCATTTTTCACATCTCGAAAATGGCTAATTTTCTGATGAAAATCTGTCATATTTTTCTTATATAAGTAAATGCTCATAACATAGGTTGTGTGTGCTCGCCAGAACCGCCTCATTGAGTACTGGAGCAGAAATAAGAAAAATAATGAAGACCCCCGTAAACCTCAGTTTTCTCTATATAAAGTGGGGTTTAGGGGCAACTTCATTTCACGGACTTGTTCACGTGATGTGTCGTCACATTGTCCAAGAATACCGAAAATCAATATGCTAAATGGCTTCTGTGCACAAACGTAACATAGTAAAATATGGTAGAGTTTTTATTATCCTCTCCTTTAAAAGAACAGATTGATTGATTCTTTGGGGTTTAACGACACGTCAGCGCTTGTGGGTCATTTTGTGTCGTTTCTCACAGAAAGCGAGACAAGAGATAATAGAGATAGTAAAGATGAAAGTGAAAGACTGGGGAGAAAGAGGAAATTGAAAAGAAGTGTAGAAAGAGAAGAAATAATAATACTCCTTGCTGAAAGGTCATCAGGCTTTGCCTAATTGGGCCCCGTCAAGCGATTTTGGTACTTATCGCCTATGCGAGCAGCGAAGGTTCAGGCGAGTCTGCGCATCCACGCAGTCTCGCCAGAACCTTCGCTGCTCGTTCATACAAGCAGTGAATCAAGAGGAACCTTCAGACAAAAAGCCATATCCCTGGCCCCTCTGAATGGCTGGGTATGCGCAGTTAAAATTTGTCATAACGGAATGCTCGAAGACACAAATTCGCTTGGCGGGGCTCAATTGTAAGCTAATATCAATTGGGCGATCCAGTGGCACAAGTTATACAATACTTTTGCCTCACCAAACCACCCAACTAAAGAATAGAAACGAAGGCAATGATCAGGAATTGATACAATTACCTCATACCTGCCATCCAAGACACTAAAGGGAAAGAAACACCAACATAAAATAACTTCACCACATACCGACTTGGTGCCATCAGTAGGCTGTCATCTTTGACTGTGGCTTTTCCATGGCTTCATTTTCTATATTTTGTATAGGAGTCTAAGAATTCAAGAATCTTGCACGGGTGTGCGGGCGGATAGAAAATTTCGTCCCGATGGTCACTGTCGGATACCATGAGGCTTGCAGAGTGTTGCTGGACAGTGACTGTGCGGGAAAGAATTTTCTATTTATACCTCATACCCAGCTAAGGTTCTGTTTCTTGCATTCCATTTATTTCTAAATATTGTTTCCGCTTTCATTATCGACGCTCCCCATATTTGGATGACAAGAATGCGGCGTTCAGTGACGTCACACTTAACGGCGGCGAACGTCACGTTCTAGTCAAACAGTACACGTCAAACACGAATGCCTTCTAGATGTTCATTCTATCTCTGAGTAGGATAACAAGGTTAGGATAAGCATTTATATCCATTACGAAACCTCACCTATACAAATACATTCTACATTTTACAACCGAAAATAAAAAAAAGAAAACTTGTGATATTTTTTTCATATTTCTGTTCAAATTATAGATTGTGGATTCTCACCCAACCACCTTCTCTAAGGAATAGAAGCGAAGGCAATGATCAGGAATCGAAACAATTACCCACAATCTATATTTTAGACCAGAAATACGAAAAATAAGGTTTTCCCCTGTAAACCCCAGTCTTACCATATAAAAGTTGGGTTCAAGATGGTCAGAATTACAAATGCGTGTTTTGGTGATGCCTGTGTTAAATCCAGGATTTCCTTATCTGGTGTGCAAGAACATACCAATAAAGTACACTATCTTCGTCTCGTATAACTGTCTGTAAGTAGCTGTTCTTTGTAAATGAGAGAAGTATTGCCTCGCCCAATAAAAATAATATGTCTTTTCGTCTCTCCAGGATGATCTTCCGCTTATAAAGCGGGGCAATTTAACTAACAGGGCTATTATTGAATAACAGGTCGAAAGGAATTTCATGGTTTAAGTATATCTTATTGCATCAAAATGGGCGATGGGATTTTGCCGCAAGTTCGCACAACATTAGTTACGGCACTTTCGTACAACAAACATATATAATGATACATGTACAAAGTGAAAACAACGGCAAACAATGCATATAATTCAAAATGCGAGCATGCATGATATAAGACGGATACTTAAGGAGAAAGACAGACACTTCGTGTCGGGTGGTAAAGGCCTTTTCACCGTATACTAAGTTTATATATTCCAAATCTGTTATGCAAAGGAAATATAGCTAAGGACAGCGTCGAACAAAATGTTATTATTATCAACACTAAGGTTTTGATTCCCAAAGAGAAGCAGTTGAACATTCAGAGGATGGAAATTTCTTATCGTGTAGAACAGAATTTCACGTTGGTGTGTATATTTCGTACACAGAAAAAAGTACATAAAACATTGGGATCCGGACGTAAATGTTCCGTGAAAAACAAATTATCGTTATTTAAATTACTACAGTACTGTAACAGTTATTTTGCAGCCGTGCATGAAACACCGATATTAATCGATTCTCGCGAAGGTAGTAGTGTGGTACTTTTAGGTCACTGACATTCGATCTGAGAGAATAAAGTTTGAAACTGGACAAAGACGTTATGTCCCTTAAAAAAGAAGTGAAGGCAGCGATCACGATTCGATACAATTAACCCACAACACAAAAGGGAAAGAAACACAAACATGAAACAAATCGACCCTAATGGAAACATCAATAGCGGGAAGTCAAAAGGATAGGTACTTTCCCACAATTAACTATCCAAAACAAAATAATATAAGCGACACACTCACTCAAAGACAAGCCTCAACGACAACAACAACTAAAAAAACGAGACAAAATAACCGCATTGGAACGTATAGTGTTGAGGGGGGGGGGGGGAGTCTTAAATCGATCTTATGTGGCCACAATCCTCGCCCTTACTTTCGTCGCGATTTAGACAAATAATTTGTTCAGTTCACATGAAGGCCTCCTAACTCATCAGTGCAACCTCTCCGGGAACACAAAAATCAAACAACCTAGGAGACGAAACAACGGTGAGGCTTCGACAGCAAGAAACCATTGAAATGCTGGAGCAAAAGAAAACCAACAGTTAGACTCCGATGGGCCCAACTGAGACAGAGCATCAGGCACCAGCCGACATTACAGAAAATTATATTATCTCTAATTATCAGCTAGCCTTTACGCTAGAACCGTCATAGAACCTGAGGTCTGACCCACCGGCGTGCAATTAAAGAGGGAAGCATAGCTTCCAACCGCGATTGGGTTAACTACCATGCATGTAGTTTATTGTGTAACATTTATGTTGTATCCAATCTTTGTTTATGGAAGAATGATTTTATTAAAATGGGTGCTGAATTTCTTTGCAATTGTATGTTGTTTTTTTTTAATTTATTTGCTAAGTCACCATCAAAACTCGGGTTCGGATAGACCTTGTTGCAGAAAAGATTTAAGTCCAACATTGAATTTTCAAATTGAATCGAAATGACATCCATAAAATTTTAAAAGTTTTACGTAGTTTATGATATCGATAAACCTGATTGAGAAGTTGAGCAGTTAACAATTTATTACGAGTGTTGAAGTGAGTTACATGACTAGACATTCTGGCAAATTGATTTAATTGCGAAATATAAACCCCATAGGATGCCGCGAGAGGAACATCACCATCCTAGAAAGGAAAATTTACAATCTCAAAATCAAAATCATCGCGTTTATCATAAATTTTGCAAGAAACAAACCATCTACAATTGATGGATGTAAATCCAAAAACGGAGCCTCGGTGTGTGTGTGTGTGAATTCGGGTTTAACGTCGCTTTCAACAATTTTTTCAGTCACGACGGTGTCTGGTTGCGACATGGAGCTCAATGCTCACTTTTATAGTGCTGCCTCACTGAAGTATCATGTCCCAGACACATTACATGATGCCACACCAAGTCACATTATCCTGACACTGGGTCAACCAGTCCTAGCTCTATCCCGTAAATCTGAGTGTCAAGCGAGGAGCAGCTAGTACCATTCTTAACGACTTTGGTATGTCGCGTCCCGGGATCGAACCCGTGACCTCCCGTTCCCCGGAGCGGACACTCTACCAACTGAGCTATCGGGGCCGGTAACGGGGCCTCGGTATCAGAATCATTTGCTGTTTGTGGATGCTGCAAATGGATGTACCGGTCCTGTTTGGGCGTTGTCACCGGTGGGCGGCCTGATCTGGGAAGGTTCTTCCAATCCTTGCCCCTGTTGAAAGCGTTTCCAGAGATTGTGTATTGTCTGTCTGCTACAGTTCATAATCCTTGCTACTTGACGTTTCGACGTCCCGGTCTGCAAAAGGCCTATGACTCGGCTTCTGTTCGCTAATGACAGCCTTCCCATTTTACTGTAACGAAACTTAATGCAGGGAATTTGTTTGTCTAAAGTCCAAGATTGTGTACATGAATAGACATTAGAATCTATACACCCGTGTAGGCACACGTGCAATTTTGGCATTTTGTACATGTAAGCACTGGTGCATAAATCTATAGGTAATAGCCGAATGATTTTGGATTTGATCGAAAAAAAAGCCATGCTGAAAATTTTGGATTTATAGAGTTATTAGTTTTGAAAATATTCAAAATTAAAAACTGTGAAGTTACTTTTGGTTTTTAGTATACATGAAATTGAATTTCTGTTGTATCTTTCTTTCTGACAGTGAAACAAAGCCGCATATGGTTCCTATTAATTGTCCATCTTTATTTTTGCATTTACTAGTTTCAGTTGCATTTGAGCACTTTGCTCAACCTTGTATTAATGCCCGCTTTCATCCTTTTATTCTGCATTGTTGCTAGCCATACCTGTCATTAACGTCTTCCGATGTCAAAGTCAATAACACTAACGTTATGACTCATTATAACTATTATGACCTGTAATTATACACATTAAATTATATTAAAATAGCATCCACACCGTAATTAAAACTAAATTAAATTCGTGGGAACTCCACGACACTCCCTCAAACAAGGTAAGTAGCCGCTACAACTCTGTTTATGTCTCTTTCTTGAGATACCAGACACATTTATAAATGTTGATTTATAATCTTGAAGTTTAGCAAGTCTTCTTTAGTTATTATATCCCACCCCGTTTCATTTACGGATATCGGTCGTGTTCGACCCTTGTGCGTCATCAGTTGTATGAATTCATTTCACCTCTTATTTTTCTCATTGATATTATATTTAGTTTAGATGATTTCAAATCTGAATTTGCCAGTTTGTGCTTGTTTGCTAATGCATCGGAAAAGCGCGTAAGTTGTGCTTCAAGGTCTTTATTGTCCATTTGTACCTTCAATAAATCTTCTGTTAGGCTTGCATCTCCCTTAAGTTCCTTGCGCTCTGCCTGAATTTCTGCTATGTCTATACTCAGGTTGTGGTCAATATCTGTTTTGAATAATTGTATCTGTTCATATGCGTTTTCCTTACTACTTCTGTATGAGCAGCTGTTGCATTGATTGTATATTTGATAAGATTTTTCGTACCTGTCACAGAATCTGTAGACTCAGGGGCAATACCTTTGAAAGTATTGTCTTGCTGTTTCTTTTCAAATGTCATTTCATTCCTTTTTAGACGGATCAAAACAGAAAGATTGCCCACTTTCAGATCTCTGATTTCTTTTTGTTCTGTATCTGTCTCCAACATTCTGTTGATTTTTCTCGCACCCGTGGACACGAAACGTTCAAACTCCGATGAAGTACCTTTCAATGAATTTGTTTGCATCAAGTTAGTTTGACAAGCAAATGTAATTCATCAAAGTAGTCTAAAACTGGATCAAGCCATATACATGGATTGGTCTTATTTTGGCAAGCACTTTTTCCATTTTTAAATCTGATTGACATTCGAGATGTATTCTGATTGGACAGTGCAGTGTCTACAATGAAATATACAACACGTAGTGTTTTGAATTTATTCCTGTTTTGCAGTTGACTGACAGGATGTAATGAAATATTGAATGAAACATAAGATCAAAATTAAATGAAACTCATCAAAGTTTGAACGGATTTAAGTCCACGGGTGTATCAAGCGAAAAACCATCTTGTTTTCTTCAAATACTTTCGGACAGATGCTTTTATTGTGATGTCCTTTACGCCCTCAGTAAAACACGTTTTATTTGATAAACATTTATATGCTATGTGGCCTTGCTTTAGGCAAAGAAAACAACTTTCCTTATTTTTCTATTTTCTGATAGCGGCCGTTGTATACTGCATACACTAATCACTCCAGAGCTTTCTTTTACAGTACCTACACAATACAAAGACATTTTGAAGAACGCCTTGCCTTAGTCGTAATCTTGGTTCAGTGGTAGTCATTTTCAGTTGTGACCCAGTTTTACGTTCACCTTTTCCATAGTAAGACTGCTGCTCATCTCTTTCGAGGACACACATATAATTGCTGAACAGCCTTCTTAACAAACTTGCTAACCATTTACTTCTTGTTTCCATTTAGGTCTGTTGTTTCATGTTTGTGTTTCTTTCCCTTTGGTGTCTCTGATTGGAGCTGTGGGTTAAATGTATCGATTCCTGATATGGTGACCGTTTGTAGCTCTAATTGCAACATGACTTCCTTCGGGATTTTCGATATTATGAATGAAATAAAATATCATAATCTGTGTCTTGCTTTAGGGCTTCAAAGCAACTTAAATGCATTTCTAGTTCATTATATGTGTTACGGAGTCTTGTTGCAGTGTTTCTTGCCGACGTTAGATTAATAAATTCAATAAAATGAGACTGTACTACAGGCCGTTCATCTTAAAACCTGTCTGTCAATAGTGCTTTTGCAATCCTGTAATTTTCATTTGACAATGGTATTCAGGATATACATTCTACTGCAGCTCCTACTAACCTACGTTTGAGATAAATGAATTGCTCTATATCAGACAATTTAGTATTATTATCAACTGTGACCTTTAAAAAGTCCCAAAATTCTTTCCACCTAATTTTGCAGCCATCATAAATTGGAATATCTAATGCTGGAAGTTTGACAGAAGATTGATATTTTTGTACATTACAGTTGTCAACTTGTTACATAACCATGTAAGATAGTATGCTGCGTTTCAACGAGTTCTCAATAACAGTAGTCATTTCAGCCAATTTGAATCATACAACAGTCACTAGGCCCCATACATAAATTCCTGGATTCCGGCACCAAAAATGTGGCGAAAGACGTAGATAGAGATTAAAGTTCGCAATACGCATTGAACAAATTTACACATATAATAATCAATGCGACATATTATCAGTATGCCACATTAGAAAAGTTCGGTTTTTTTTTTTTTGGTCGGTGAAGTTTACAATGTGTTGGCGTGTTTTCGTAATGATCTCAGATGTTTAATATCTTGTGTGGCCTCTGTTTAAATGAAGATTTTGTCCAATCTGTCGAATTAATTTGGTACAGAAAATTAAACTAGTTATAGCTTTCTTACCAAAAGTGTTAACGGAAATGCCTGATATGTTTCTAAAGGGCCTCCCTTGTTATTTTTTTTGTTGTTTAGAAAAAGGACCCTTTCGAGCTACTTCATAAAAAAGATGAATCAATTAAAGTAAATCATTGCTAAAATTCGGTTTTCAATTATGTCAAATTTACCATTCAACACCACCACAAAAAAAAAAAAAAAAAAAAAAAAAACAGCCAATAGATTGTGATAAAACAATTCGATGTCTTGCCTTAAATTTGATATAAATATTGTAATTATACACCGAGAAAACGCGGAAGAAAATGACGTTAAAAGATGACCAATGCTGTCACCTGTAGTTTATCCTAAAAATGTGCTATCATCAGATCATGCAATCATTCTTTCTTGCTGCCGAGTCCTCGCCGTAGTTTCATCTCTGTAGTTGATTGAGTTTTTGGTTCATGGAGATGTTGCACTGATGAGTTAGGAGGCCTTCATGCGGACTGACCAAATTATTTGTTTAAAGCGCGACAGAAGTAAGGGCGAGGCGTGTGGCCACGTAAAATCGATTTTAGACCCCCCCCACCCCCTACGAGTGGAATTCGTTTCGCTGACCGTTCGAAGGCAGTTATTCTGTCTTCTGTCGTGGATCTTTTGTTATTGCTTGTCTTTGAGTGTATATATGGTTTATATTATTTTGTTTTGGATAGCCAATTGGCCATTTTTGGGGATCGTAACTGTTCTTTTGGCTTTTCGCTAGTGATGTTACCATTAGGATCTAGTTGTTACATATTTGTGTTTCTTTCCCTTGGTGTTTCTGGTGGTCGCTGTGGGTTGATTGTATCGATTTCTGATCATTGTCTTCACTTCTATATTCTTGGAGTTTGATCATATTTTTTTATGGCCACCCTTCCGCTGATTCAAGAAGGGCAGTTGTCAGTTTCTGTCGCCAGAACATGCATTGTACCTGTTATCCGCTTACGTAAAAGTCTACCTAGCATAAGTGTAGATAGTTGAACTGACTGGCTTGATATGACCTGAATCGTGTTGACTGGACTGTTAAACTAAACAAACTATCAAGCAAACGAACAGGAATCTCTTATATTTGCAGTAAAGAAGATGTGTTTATGTCTCGCCGCTTTATTGATACTATCATACATAAATTGTGGCTTTGCTCTTCGTGTCTCGCATAGATTTATACAAAATGGACCCATTAACCTCATCGATGGAGCTATCTCAGGTATAATAGCAGTATAATAATAATAATAATAATAATAATAATAATAATAATAAAAATAATAATAATCCCTTGTTTACTTCATCTCTTTACCAAATTTCCGAGGATCTCCCCTCTTCTTCAGGGTTTTATGGACACCAAACTCTACAATTTACATGACTTTCCAATAATGCCATATTGGAAAGGCATGTAAAATGTAGAGTGTGGTGTCCATATAACCCTTAAGAATAGGGGAGACCACTTGAAATTTTGGTAAATTGTTGAAGTGAAACAAGTGGTTGGTTGTTGTTATTCCCTTATGGAAAGAATATACAATTGTGTTATACATGTACTAATACTACTACTACTAATAATAATAATAATACTAACACAAATTGTTTGTTTGAATTTGTGTTTATCGTCCCTGTCAACACTATCTAGGACATTTTGGAGACATTGCTTCCACATTTGCGTAACCTTTTCTCCGGATTGAGATGAAATGACTTCTCAAGCCCTACTGCCCAATGAAACCAGTAGGGTTTATATGCATGGACAGTCAAACTCGTACCTCTTTGCATTAAGAAAACACGTCTATACATATACTTTGTGAATTTTACCTAAAACAATGAAAATTTTAAGATGAAAAATTGTAATAGTTTTCTTATTTCAGCTCAAAACGTAGATTGTGAAAACTCGTCAGAAACGCCTCGTCGAGGCGGTTCTAACGACTACTCATAATCTATAATTTAAAGGTGAAATAAGAAAAATAACGTTTACCCCTGCAAATCCCAGTTTTTTTTTAGCAAGAAACCACCGCTGGAGCTAAAGAAAACCAACAGTTTCACGCCGATGGGCCCGACCAGAGACAGAGCATCAGGCACCAACTGGGGTGTTTAGGCATATACATTATTTTTTATTATTATTATTTCTGCTCAAAAACATAGATTAAAGGTACTTGTTAGAACTGCCTCGCCTACAATATAGACAATCTTTATTTTGAGCAAAAATATGAAAAATATTAGGATTTTTATCTGAAAATTTTCAGTTTTGGTGGTAAAATTTCGCCAATACATTTGAATAGGCGTGTTTTCGAAATGTATTCCAACAGCTCCAGAAATCCGTATACATTTGGGCAATTTATTTTTTTTTTCTGATTTTATCTTCAAAAAGTATGTTGTGTATGAGGCGGTTCTAACGGGTACCCACAATCTATATTTTAGAGCAGAAATAAGAAAAATAAGGTTTAGCCCGGCAAACCCAAGTTTTACTATATAAAAGTGGGGTTCAAGGGGGTCAAAATTATATAGGTGTGTTTTCGTGATGTCAGTCTGCAATAATAATAATAATAATAATGATAATAATAAAAATAACAACAATGACAATAATAAGTGTTACATTATGCACTCTACCTATTTCACTTCCTTATCTTCTGCTTCGTTTATTTTCTTCTTCTTCTTCTGATGCTGATGATGCTGATGATGATGATGATGATGATGATGATGATGATGATGATGATGATGATGATGATGAGCATGATGATGATGATGATAACAGCTGGTTGGATAAAACATTTATTTCCACAATCTATATACTCTCAGAACAAAAACATTTACGACAATAGGATTTGAGGAAAGTATAAGTGCTTATTTAGTTATTATCCTAGGACAAACATGTGTATATAAGCACATCCTGAGGTAATAATTGTCTGGTAAATATCCAGTAGTCATAATACATAATTTTATGCGCGTTGATGCCATATGCAATTCACAGTTCAAATCTGTACTCCAATCGAACGAATAAATAAGCATTTAGTACGAATATATAAAACATACACACGCGTAGCATGAACATCTAGCGACATCTGAGATCAGCAGATGCGCCCGCAATGTATTCATAGTCACAGAACAAAATACTTGCGTTCCCACTACGCGGGTCCTTTTAGATGATTAAATCCACGAAATGAAACGTTACAGCCCATTTTATAGCTACATGAAGCATGTCGTCTGTTATTCTTTATTATCTTAGCTAAAACATTATTGTGGGCATAAATAGAAAATTTCTAACAAGGGCTTTCTCACAGACTATATGTTTGTGGAACAATAATCGTAAGAATAAAAATAAAGTATATCCCGAATTTACATGTGGAAAATGCAATAATTAGAACCTTAAAAATGTACTGTTACATTTCCCACATTGTGCCATACTGGCTAATGCATGCTGTGTCGGAATATAAGAATCTTATATGGGTGTGAGGGGTAGTTGGAAAAATCCGTCCCGAGGGTCACTGTCCGGCATCACGCGGCTTGCCGAGTGATGCCGGACAGTGATCCCGAGGGACGGATTTTTCCATCCACCACTCACACCCATTTAGGAATCTTTTTCTTGCATATCTTCCATTTATTAGCGCGGAGTTTTAATACTGCAGTCACTTCGGTCGCCGACGTCCGCCAGATTGTGATGACACTAAAGTGATGTTTAGTGATGTCAAGTAATGTGCTGTGATGTCAACTTTAACGACGGCGCATATGAGGTTATATTCAACCAGTACATTATCAAACCCGAGATAATATTCAAGTTTGGGTAAGAACACCAGAGTTAGAATAGAATTTCTATCCCAGGCTAAAACTATGGATTTCCTTATCTGGTGTGCAAAATATTATATTCTGGTCGCTCTTTAATTTAGGTTCTTTGCTTGTACGCTTACAAATTACATCAATATGCACCCAAATACGTCATTATACTGGGATAACCTAATACCCAAATTCGGCAGTAAACGACTTTTTACAGCTCTTTCTAAACAACAATAAATACGACACAAAATATTTTTTTTTTTTTTTTTAGAAAAACAAAAGTATGTGCTAATATAATTGTTACTTGTAATAATTGAATTTTCATCGCAGTCCCTATGCAGTCTATACAAATGATTCTGGTTCTCACGCATTCATGACGCCTAAAGGAACTTGGCATCATATCGTTTATATTGCAATGTCGAGATGTAATCGCGTGTCAAATTAAATAGACAAATATTTGTGAAGAATAGCAAAATGAGAAAACAAATAAATAAATAAATGTGGAGGATGAACGAAACAGAAGTGAAGGCAATGATCAGGAATCGATACAATTAACCCACAGCTCCCATCAGAGACACCAAAGGGAAAGAAACACAAACATGAAACAACTAGACCCTAATGGAAACATCAATAGTGGAAAGCCAAAAGGACAGTTACTTTCCCACAAAATGGCCAATTGGCTATCCAAAACAAAATAATAAATTAACTATACATGCACTCAAAGACAAACCATAACAAAAATAAACCACGACAGAAGAGCCGCTTTGGAACGGTCAGTGAAACGAATTCCACCCGGGGTGGGGGGGGGGGGTGGTTGGGGGTTGAGGGTTAATCGATTTAACATGGCCACACTCCTCGCCTTCACTTCCGTCGCGATTTAGACAAATAATTTCTTCAGTCCGCATGAAGGCCTCCTAAGACTACTAAATATAAATCTAAGCTACTGGGGACACTGAATTGTGCGGGAGTTGTACTCTGTTATGTTCCCAATCGCTTTTAATCTTAACGTCTCTTAGTCTGTAGTCTCTCCAACAAATAAAATGTGAGGATACTGTTGCAATGAAACTTAGTGGATGATGATGATGATGATGATGATCTTATTGATGATGATGATGATGATGATGATGATGATGATGATGATGATGATGATGATGATGATGATGATGATGCAGAAGAGAAACACAAACAAACGAACCGAAACCATGATCTCACATTTTCTTTTGATACGGTCCATATTATGTAGTCGTGTGCCTTTAACATGAAACAATTGCGTTTTCAGATGTTTCCGAAGAAGGAAGGACAAAACGAGGTATTATTATAGGTAAAGTATTACTCACAACAATAGTTTTGCTTTAAAATATAAATAATGGTCTGCTACTATGCTTCCGGGAAAAACAGGAATTAGAATATTTACGAGGGTCAGACAAGAATAAGCTAGACTAGATTTATACATTGTTTAATATTTAGCATTTCATATCAAATCTATATCATTTTAAAGCAAACTACGAAAGTGTATCCAACATTGTTTTTAATAAGTACTAAAGAAAATGATTTGTGTTGCTTTGCAACAAGGGGACGTTGGGTAACAGACCCTGGCCACAAAGGGTTTTCTGGTGCTATGGTAACACGCATGAACCGTGTGAAGCTAAAATTGCATTATAAACTTTACAGTACCCTTGATCTACTTTATGAAATGTTGTAAAGATAATCTGTTTCATCACAAGAATTGAGCATTTTTTATTTTGGTTTTACGGCACTTTCTAGATTGTTTCACTCAAATCGAGCCGACCGTTAATTTGAGGTGGGCGGAAACCTGAGTACACAGAAAAAACACCGGACCATCCACTTGCTTCTTACAGCCACGCGGTATGGTTGGCCACTAGTGACATAATTAAATGAGCGCCCCTCGTACATATGCTATCATATTTATTTTAAGGGCTTTATTATGATTGAGCATAAAGAGTTTATAGTTAATTAAACTGGGCTCACGTTTTATTGACTCTAACAGACCGTTTTCTGGACAACTTTAATGCTTGCTAAGCCGATTTGATGGCTAAACAACATTCAATTTGCTTCTTTATATTGACTGGATGCAATGATAGAGGCGGTCCTCAGGAACATGTTTTTTTTTTTTAATCAATCCTTGTTCTGTGAAACCAGAATGTGTTCTACCTTTGTAGGTCAGATGGCTGTCTCAATCTTATCTGAATCTTCACTGTTTGTCATTCAATCGATTTAAAGAATTAATTGTTAAGCAATTTGATCCGTCAATAGTCGAACATCGGTCCGTCAAAAATAACTGGTTCAACGGAAGAAAGGCTATTTTTTATCAGAAATCGTGTTGATTTAATTCATGAGGAAATATGTTCCTGAAATGTAGACCGAACTGTATAGAAGTTAAAGGACAAACGAAGTGCTTAGCAGTTGCATTGTTTCGGGCAGCGATTGATTTCGTGATAAATGTCGGTCAGACGGTCATAAATACATTTTGTCTATAAGCATCAATGAAAGTAGCAATGATTGGGCCGTATCAACACGAAAACACGCCTATATAATTTTGACCCCCTTGAACCCCACGTTTATGTAGTAAAACTGGGATTTACAGGGGTAATGAGGCGGTGAGGCGGTTCTAACGAGTACCCACAATCTATATTTTGAGCAGAAATAAGAAAAATATCACAGTTTTTCATCCTAACATTTTCATTTTTTCGGCGATAAAGGTGGCCATGTATTTGTATAGGCGTGTTTGCGTAATGAATGATTGAGCTGTATCAACAACTACACTTAAGACGGACTAGACCGAAGGCGAATTTTGCATGCTTACGAGAACATGTCCTTGTGCGAAAATGACGTCTTCCATGACCTAGAGTTATCGTTATTTCCAGATATTTTTATAGCCGAACATGAGTTGTGGATGCTTGGTAGAAGCGGCGGTTTATATGAGAACCCACAACCTAAGCTGTTTACTGGTTCTTTGTTTGTTTGTTTGATTTGAGGTTTAACGTCCCTGTCAACACGGAAAAGGTCATTTTGGAGACGTTGCTTCCAATTTTGTGGGACTTTTACCCGACATTGAGATGAAATGACTTCTCAAGCCCTGTCGACCAATGAAACCAACAGGGTTTATTAGCATGGACGGTCCGCCTCGCACCGCGGTTCCTAGATAGGCTTAGATCCTCTAAGCGGTTTACCAGTACTAGTGTGCGGGCCGGATTCAGCTATGCATGGAAGCATCATGCAGCCCATATATTTCTTCAAGCCCCTATGGGCAGAGGCTTGTTTACTGGTTCTAATGTTATTTATTTTAAATGTAGCTTTGTAGGTTATTCCGACGGGCCCTTCATGTTGATTGTGCGTATTTTGTGTAATATGTACAGTAAAACCTGTCTTAGTGGCCACCTCTATTAAGCAAGCAACCTGTCTTAAGCAAGCAGGCATTCAGTTCCCGAAAGAGAAAAAAATGCATTAAAATTCACCTGTGTTGCACACACCTTTCTTGAGCAATCACTTTTTGAATATCCCAAAGGTGTTTACTTAATACAGGTTGGACTGTATTTATTATTTTTCATTGTCAGTTATTCTTCCTCTTGGTGCGGTAGGCTGTAATCTTTGATTTTGGCTTTTCCTTGACATCTATTATTATAAGTTTGTCATACATGATGTTAAGATGACCGATTTTCTTCCTAGGGAATTCTTCCTAAAATTGGAGCCCTAGATTCTTCAAGGCGCGCTCAAGAATATAAGAATCTTACATGGCTGTGAGAGGGACTGGATTGAAAAATCCGTCCCAAGGGTTACTGTCCGGCATCACGAGGCTTGCCGAGTGATGCCGGACAGTAATCGCGAGGTACGGATTTTTCTATCCACCCTTCACACCCATATAGGATTCATTTTCTTGCATACCTTCCATTTCTTTGTGCGGATTTTAATGCTGCAGTCACTTCGGTTACCGACTTCGCCATATTGTGATGACACTACTGGAATATTTAATTACGTCACGTTACGTGCTGTGACGTCAACCAGAACGACGGCGCATATGAGGTAGTATTCAACCAGTGCATTTATCAAACACGCGGGAATATTCGATTTTTGGTGAGAACACCAAAGTCAGAACAGAAGTTCTATCCCAAGATAAAACTATGGATTTCAATATCTGGTGTGCAGGAATAACACATTCACACTTTTTGTTACAGCATCTACCGTTTTGGATGGTCTTAGAGCTACCAAATCAATCTTGAAAGGCTCTCAACAGATTCCCAACAGCTTAAAAATGTTTAATGATATCAAGGAGTTTCATAAACGTGGAGGCTATCTAAAAGCATATGACGATTTCCACTCTGTCCACCCAAAGAACATAAAGGAAATTGGCCCTGCAGGATCGGTAAGGATTATTTTGCATTGGAAATAGGTGCACCTTTTTACACTTACTTGCAGCATAAACAATTCTTTTCATTCTTTATTGTCGTTTATGTTTTCTTTGAAATACTAACCTTCTTCGAACCTTGTTCCGTGTTCTTACACGTAAAATGGACAAAAACGGTGATTTAGTCCGCAGCAAATCACTGGTTGGAAGCATGACGCGAAAGCCACTGTTTTATGACGTCACTCGAAGATTATTTGACGTCGGAAAGTGTTACGTTATTTTCTCGCATAAAATTACAATAGGGCATAGATGTGAATGATACAGTCAAATATTTTGGCAGGCTTTCTTCCAACAATGGTGATAAGTTGGGAAATTACGCAGTTGTTGTCGATTATTAGTCATGTTAGAATCGAAATAGATTAGATCAAATGTTTACCTTGTTGAGGAATAAAACGCAGTTGGTTGGTCAGATGTAAATAGACCAATCATTCGCACTATGCGCTCGTGATTTCATCTACTTCCCACTAACCTCTAAACTGTGATATTTTACGCAACGAATCAATGCTAGAGCTAATGCATTTCTTAATTTTACGTTCAGGCACATAAGTGGCATCATTCCTAAAACAAGACCTCATTCTCAACGTCCCCTGTAAACTGTTATATCATGGATTAGACATAATGGTCTTCACCGCCTTCTAACTTGATGAAAAATAATGTTTTTTTTTTTTTTATTATAAGTATTTGTATTTAATTTTGATACTCAGATAGAGTATGGGTACTCGTTAGAACCGAGGCGTTAAGTTGTAAGTAGTAATGAAGCATGCAATAAACATACAGTATGTAGACGTCATAAACCTGATCGCTATCTTAAAGTCGTTTTAGACTTCTCTCGGTCAGCTTCGCAACATGAAAAAACGCCTACATCACGTGAACAGGTCCGTGAAATGAAGACCCCCTAAACCCCACTTTTCATAGAGAAAACTGGGGTTTACGGGGGTAAACATTATTTTTCTTATTTCTGTTCCAAGACATAGGTTGTGGGTACTCGTAAGAACCGCCTCATTGAGGCGGTTCTAACTAGCACCCACAACCTATGTTTTTAGCATTTATAAGAGAAATGTCACGGATTTTCATTAGATAAGAAGCCATTTTGGAGATGTGAAAAATGCACTATGTCGCACGGAGAAGTTATCGTAATGAATAGCTATAATTTTGACACCCTCGAGCCCACTTTTTTATAGAAAAACAGGGGTTTACAGGGGTAAACATTATTATTTTTTTATTTCTGCTCTAAAATATAATTTTTGGGTACTCGTTAGAACCGCGTCGAAGAGGCCGTTCTAACGGATACTCATAATCTATATTTTGAGCAGAAATAAGAAAAATATCACAATTTTTAATCTAAAAATTTAGTTTTATCGGCGGTAAAATTTACAATGTATTTGTATAGGCATCGCAATGTAACACCCAGCTTCATTCAAGGAGAAGCATGTTCTCTTACATTGTTTTACAAAATAAAAAAAAAATAAAAAAACTGAATCAGTCAAGTTGATTTCATAAGTGCCATTTTAATGTTGCATTATAAAAAGTCAGCAAAATATTTTTAATCATCACGAAAACACAACTATATAATTTTAAACCCATTAAACCCCACTTTTTTACATAAACAAAAACGGGGTTTACAGGGGTAAACGTTAATTTTCTTTTTTCTGCTCTAAAATATAGATTATGGATATCGATGAGGCGGTTCTAACAAGTACCCACAGTCTAGCTATGAAATATAGATCATGGATACTCGTTAGAACCGCCTCGATGAGGCGGTTCTACTAAGTACCCGCAATCTATATTTTGAGCAGAAATAAGAAAAAAATATCACAATTTTTCATCTGATTTTTTTTATTATTATTATTTTTACGGCGGTAAAATTTGCAGTCATTGCGAAAACACGCCTATACAAATACATTGTTAATTTTATCGCCGGAAAATGGAAAATTTAAGATGAAAAACTGTGATATTTTTATTATTTCTGCTCTAATTATAGATTGTGGGTACCCGTTAGAACCGCCTCATCAAGGCGGTTCTAACGAGTAGCCACAATCTATATTTTAGAGCAGAAATAACAAAAATAAGGTTTACCCCTGCAAACCCCAGGTTTACTCTATAAAATTGGGGTTCAAGGGGGTCAAAATTATATAGGCATATTTTCGTGATGGTATTTGTATAGGCGTGTTTTCGTAATGATAAGTATAAACAACGTCAGTCCCTTCAGGGTTTTGATTTTTCCTTTGTTTTCTTTCCAGATGAGAACTATGGGTAAAGTTGGTGATAGAATGTTAATTCTAGAACAGAGTGGGATGTCTGGTTCCCCGAGTCTGGAGATAGTGAAAGGATTTGGATCATTTAAACAAGATATCGACTTGATATATTATGGTGACTAGGAAATCAAAGAACTGATTGCACTGTTAAATCGATTTTCTTTGAGTGTACCATTATGATAACACATCCGTGTGATGTAAGGCATTTTTTCATACCACAGAAAAGGTAATTTTCTGATGAAAATTTATGACGTCAACGTCACATCGCGTTCCCAAGAGGAAATTCATCCACAAGGTGCACAGCGAAAACTCAGATCATTACGAAAACACGCCTATTCAAATACATTGTAATTTTTTTCGCAGGAAAAAAGGGAAATTTTAAGAGTAAAACTTGTGATATTTTTCTTTTTCCTGCTCAAAATATAAATTGTGGTACTCGTTAGAACCGCCTCGTTGAGGCGGTTCTAACGAGTACCCACAATCTTTATTTTAGAGCAGAAATAAGAAAAATAAGGTATAACCCCGGTAACCCTAGTTATACTATATAAAAGTTGGGTTCAAGGGGGTCAAAATTATATAGGCGTGTTTTCGTGGTTTTATACTCATAAGGTAGGTTTTGGGTGCTCGTTAGAACCGCCTGAATGAGGTGGTTCTAACGAGTGCCCACAACCTATGTCTTGGAGCAGAAATAAAGAAAATAATGTTTACCCCCGTAAATCCCAGTTTTCTCTGTATAAAGTGGGGTTTATGGGGTCTTCATTCACCACATTCTTCACGTGATGTGGACGGGGGAAAATGTCCTGGACGGGGACTAAGACTGGCTCATTAAACTCTTAAATTCCTGTACTTTTAGTAAAAAAGTATCGTTACGATAACACAGCTATGAAACATAGTGCATTTTTTCATATCTTCAAAATGGCTACTTTTCGGATGATAATCCATGATATTTTTCTTATTTATACTGCAAACTTAGGTTGTGGGTGCTCGTTAGAACCGCCTCATTGAGGCGGTTCTAACGAGTACCCACAACCTGTGTCTTGGAGCAGAAATAAGGAAAATCATGTACACCCCCGTAAACCAAAGCTTTCTCTATATAAAGTGGGGTTTAGAGGGTTGTTCATTTCATGGACTTGTTCACGTGTTTAAAGCCTAATCAAACGCCAATTTCTGTGGCGACAGATCTCGGTCTTTACTGTTGGCCAAACCCATAAGCTCAATCTAGGCCGATACTTCGAATAACTCTCTTAACGCAACACTCTGACTTCACAATACTATGAAAAGCGCGTCTATATGTAACTGCCACCTGGACTTTGTAGAAACCAGTAATAGTCACTTGGACATCAGCAACGTATAATAGAAGTGAAGGCAATGATCAGGAATCGATAGTATTAACCTTAGCCCCCACGGCCCCCGCCCATCGGGGCTTAAAGAAATATATGGGCTGCATGATGCTTCCACGCAGAGCTGAATCCGACCCGCACACGAGTACTGGTAAACCGTTTAGAGGATCTAAGCCTGCCCAGGCAAAGCGGTGCGCACGAGTCGGACCGTCCATGCTTATAAACCCTATTGGTTTCATTGGGTGACAGGGCTTGAAATGTCATTTCATCTCAATGTCGGGTAAAAGTCCCAATAAAAATTGGAAGCGACGTCTCCAAAATGATCTTTACAGTGTTGACGGGGACGTTAAACCTCAAATCAAACAAACAAAACCTTAACCCCCACCAGTGACACCAAAGGGAAAGAAACACAAACAGGAAACAACTAGACCCCAACGGAAACATCAATAGCGAAAGCCAACACCAACAAAATGGCCAATCGGCTATCAAAAACAAAATAATATAAGCGATACACACACTCAAAGACAAACCATAACAAAAGCTTCTTCGCTAAACTTTATCGACTCTGACACGGCTGGCTTGTTTACTATGTCCCTAAGTATAATTTCCAGATAGTTCGACTTCTCTATGATTATTGTATTTATAGCTATTTTATTGGTTGAAATAAACGTTATATATATATATATATATATATATATAATCTGCATTAAGGAGAACACATGTACTATATTATCTGGAATAGGGTGACCGCAACATTAAGGGGAACAATGCTGGTCCCCCTAATGTTTCAAGCACAAATATGAGAATACTCAATCCAGATAGTAATAGTTTCTTTCAAGTTTCTGTTAAATAAGGATGGTTTATTAATATTTTAAAGTTTTTAATTACTTGTCCGTTGTGTTTTGGACAAAAAAGGGTCAGTTTTAGACAACCGCTATATATTGTGGAATATTTTATTTTCTTCATTAGGGCGTCCACAGAAAAAGTGCTTATTCTACTGCTTTTTGACTATATATTCACACAAATATGTTTGAATGATGATATTCAATATGAGCATAAAGTTATTTAATATGTTATATCATGGAAAGCCCTTTGTTTAAAAAAGTCGACGTTTCTTGGGCCCTCACGGTTTGAATGCGGCGGGCTGGTCAACGAAAGTACATACCGGTATTTGCCGGACTGGTACCGGATTTATGCAGATCTTGTTTTTTTCCTTCAAGGAATATTTTTTTAACTTATTCTGTGTTGCTATATTTCTAATTTGACAATGAAGATTCCACTTTAGCGGTCCCCAGTTCTTTGCGCATCTTCTACTGCGCATTGTTCACTGCGCATGCTCGACGTTGCTACGCACTGATAAACAAATTATGGCGGCCGCCATTTTGTTTTTAACCGGCGAAGTGGGCTGTTTAAGCAACCTAATATTAACGGTTTTTAACTTAAATCAAAGAGCCCAATGGCGATTGAGTTGTGTAGCGGGGGTGTGGGGGCGGCAGCCCCCATCAAGCAATCTACAGAATATAAAGAAAAGAGCACACTAACTATATCAGATCGAACGGTCTTACCTGTTTTCACAGTTGACCATCGTACAGTATCTGAAATCGGAAGCTGCTGATACTGTACGCTCAAAAATCGTTAGCTGCTTTACACGATATTTATAAAAAACACAAAAAATCAATAAAATTCATTAATGACACTTTAATCGAACACATATTTTGGAAGGTAAGAGGTGTTTCTTTTCAAATTTGCTTCGATTTGCAATCATAATGCACCTTGTTCTTCACAAGAACACGATTATGATGCTGCATCAGTGATTTATCTCATCCTCGCTTGCAGCGATCGTTACTATTTTACATATTGTCTGTCGTGTGGTCAGTTTACACAATTATTAAATTGGCGAAAACCAAATACGGTTATAAACCAGCATATCTCAATACCCGTTTGCTAGTTCTATAGTCCTACCATCAAAATAATAACCTCTTTGTTCAGGGCCTATCCTGTTGGCGACTGTACGATTAGCTGCTAGCTTCGTTTTTATCTCTGTACGCTCAGCTGCGATTATCACTGGCTGCATGTTTCCTGCTGCTTTGATTGGAGAAGTAGTTTTAGCCTTGATAGAGCATATTTGATAACTTGACTGAACGCGTATGTACAGAGAAACGGTAAATATTGCTAACAGAGTCATAATGGTGATACTAAGACCAATGGATCTTCATACACTATATATAGGACCCCTGATACAGGCATTTTCAAGACAGAGTTAAACTGAGCTCGCTATTCCCACCACCTTGAGCCATTGACATTTTCGGATCGAGAAGAGCATTCCAGTCTCTAATGGCCAGAGGGAAGAATTGATTTTCTTGAAAACCGTTGAATGGTGATTTCTACACCTTCTAGCTGGGGGAACAAGGTCATCTGTTTGTTTGCTTGCACTTTGTTATACAGTATTAGCATAATGTAGCATACTGTAGCATACTGTCTGTAGCATACTGTCTGAAAGAACGTGCATTGTACTGGTTATCCGACAGACTGATAGCAAGCGGTTGGTAGCTATGCTCCATAGCGTAGATTGTGGGTAATCGTTAAAACGCAATATTATTCAGTACAAGTTTTGTCTTTTTGTGTTCCAGTCTATATGTAGCTTACGCGTTTATGTTCGATAGCCGGAAAAGCCCGTCAACGGGCTACGGTTTATTTTGTTTTCCTTTGTTGAATTTGAGGTTTTACATCCCCTTTAACACTGTAAAGCTCTTTTTGGAGACGTTGCTTCCAATTTTGTGGGACTTTTACCCGACATTGAGATGAAATGACATCTCAAGCCCTGTCGCCCAATGGAACCAATAGGGTTTATAAGCATGGACGGTCCGACGCGCACCGCTTTGCATAGGCATGCTTAGATCCTCTAAACGGTTTACCAGTAATCGTGTGCGGTCGGTTTCAGCTCTGCGTGGAAGCATCATGCAGCCCATCTATTTCTTCAAGCCCCGATGGGCGGGGGCCGCGGTTTATTTCGTCTGTATCCCGTAAACGATACCAAAGATGCCAGTAACAATTGTCGTCTGCTTTGTTGTCTGTTGGGTGCTGTTAAATTCATTGTTGCAAACAATGTGGACCCAGATCAGACAGCTCCTCAAAGGGCAGTTTGATCAGGATCCACAGTGTTTGCCTATACATATAAAATATGTTTAAAGTTTGCAATAATGGGAAGCAGACAACCTAAACCGTAGACATTTTCAGGTGAAGCATTTTTTCTTGGCATCTATCCTTGTTGACAGTAGATAGTCCGGACTTGATTTTGTTTGTTTGTTGGTATTCGAGTTCAATGGCCGATGCAACGCAATTTTGACAGGCCTCTTCGTAAGCGATTAGCCAGTGCAGTGTACATACTTTCACCTGAAGCTGACAACTGCCATTCTTGAAGCATTATGCAGCCTAGTCAATTTCTTCAAGCCCCGATGGGCGGGACCGGAAGATTTCATGGTCAGTGTCATGAAAGAATGCTGCCGACTGCAACAGGTTTCTATCCTGCATCCTGCTGCTCAATAGAAACGACACGAGACTTATACTAATATTTACACTCTTTCGTTTAATCAAGAATTTAAGCAAATAATGTGGACCTTAATCAGACTGCAGTTTGCAGCATCTCACACGGGTCTGTTTGCCAGAAGACAGTGGCTGGTTTCTGCGTCTTTATAATAGCCACAGACTATAGCTAACAGTCCTCATCCACCTTATTTGTATACTAACTAATTTTGCTGGAATTTTTTTTTTTATCTTCTCATGTTGAAATCTATAATTGTGACCCGTCAAGCGAAAAGGAGAAAAGTTGGGTGGATGACGTCGTTTTGAGAAAATCGCGTTTCGAAGGTGACGTCATTATTCATTAACTCAGTCGCGCGATATCTCAGCAGGTACTTACGTTTTCAGGCTTTATTTTTGTTAACATTTCTTCTTGGTGGTTGGGCGAGGCAAAGGTGATGTGTACCTCCAAATGATATTGGTTTACAGTTGTGCGAGGCATGTTGTCCTTGCAACAGGTAAGGGTAGAGTGTGGTGGTGGTGGTGGTGGTGGTGGGGGGGGGGGGGGGGGGGGGGTTATTGTCACTCCTAGCTTTTACACTTCCATTCATTTTCCTCTTTCTCCTCTCTCAAGTAAATATCTTGTTCGCACAACTTCCCAAGATCTATGTTGTGCAAACAAAAAAGTATGTTGTGCAAACAAGATAATAGGCCCTATGTTGTCCGCACAAGATAAATTATGTTGTCCGCACAAGATAATATCTTGTGCGCACAACATATCTTGTCCGCACAAGATAATATCTTGTTCGCACAACTTAATATCTTGTTCGCACAACATATATTAAAAAAAAATCATGTTCCTCCCCGGGTTCCGCATGTACATTGCGAATACACGCCTATTTAAATAAATCGAAAATTTTACTACCAAAAGATGACAATTTTCTGATGAAGAAAAAAAATGGATATTTTTCTTATTTCTGCTCAAAATACAGATTGAAAGTACACGTCGAGGCGGTCACTAGTCTATCGATTACCAACAAAATATATATTTTGGGTCCTACTAAACACTTCTGAGACTAACAATGACTGCACAAGGACTGACAAGGGCAGCATAGAGACATTTAAAATAGGGTTTATTATGCAAGTATCAATTTTTGTGTCATTTTTGACATTATGGTCAGTTATAGGGTTGGTTTGTAGCGGGTCAAACTTAAAAGACAGTAAATGTACATATAGCAGACCCATGTAGAATTGTATGGGGCGCCGTTTTACTATTTAATCCGTATTTATAGATATCCATAATTATTTATTGATATCCATAATTCGAATTATGGATATCCAATATTGAATTATGGATAACCATTATTATTTATGGATATCCATAATTATTTATGGATATCCATAAATCGAATTATGGATATCCATAATTCGAATTACGGATATCCATAAATCGAACTGAATTAATGATATCCATAAATCGAATAATGGATATCCATTATTCGATTTATAGATATCTATAAATCGAATTATGGATATCCATTATTCGGCTGTTTTATGGATATCCATAAATCAAATTATGGATATCCATAAATCTAATTATGGATATCCATAAATCGATTTATGGATATCATTAATTTAGATCGAAATATGGATATCCATAAATCGAATTATGGATATCCTTGATTCGAATTATGGATATCCATTATTCGGTTGATTTATGGATATCAATAAATCGAATTATGAATATCCATAATTCAACTCTGCAAATAAACCTGATGAATAATGACTGCTCCCTTTGCCAAAACAAATTCGACTATTCACGTCAGGTTTCCGATTTAGATGTGTTATAAAAGCCGGGTTGGGGGGTGGAGGTAATGTAGGGTAGGCTTAGTGGTGGCCTATGGTGTAGGAGAGATATGTTTTGTTTAATTTAAGGTTTAACGTCCCCTTCAATAATTTTTAGTTCATTTTGAAGACGTTGCTTCCAGTTATATTGGGCATTAAGCCTCTTTTCAGATGAAATGCCGGTCTCGGTAGCTCAGTCGGATGCGCGTCTGACTGGTGATCAGGAGGACGCGGGTTCGATACCTGCCGGGGTCGGCAACATTCTTTCGTGGAGATTGATCATGAAATATTTACTACGGTCATTCTCTCCCTTTCGATAATTCAAGAAGGGAACTGGGGGAACAACCTACGTCAGAGCAGTGACGTCATAACCATTCTTAGGTTTGCCGGCGTTTACTATACAAAAGGCATTTGTCACAACACGTAGGCACAGTCGGTGCATTACATCATAAAAGAATAAAAAAAAACTGAAATCTGTCCCAGAAATGTGGCCTTATCTTTTAATAATTCGACACAAGCTGATTTGGCAATGATGTCGGAACTATCATTGTTTACAGCACCGAATCAAATCTTGTGGCGAAGCTATCAAAGCCTTTTCAATGTTTCTATGTGGAATTAGCTCACTGATGGGATGCAAATATTGTTCGTTACCAGCTGAAGTATGTTTTCTGAAGACTCGTAATGTACAAATCTAGTTTGAAGCATTTTATTTACCCTATTTACACCAATATGGCCGCTTCTGAAATGGGCACGACATCTCTGCTATGACGTAGGTTGTTACCCTGTAGTTGTCAGTTTCTGGCGAAAGAATGTGCACTGTACTGGTTAACTGCTTACGTATAAGCCTGTCCAGAAAAAGTGTGGATAGTTAAACTGACCAGCCCAAAATTGACCTAAATAAGTGTTGATTGGGCCGTTAAACTCAAATACAAATAAACAAACAAACATCTCAATCCCTGTCGCCCATTGACTCGCACGACTTTGTTCGGACAGACTTAGACCTTCTAAACGGTTTACCAGTACTCTCAGCTCATGCAGCCAAATCTATTTCTCCAAGCCCCAATAGGCGGGGGCCAGGAGGTATATCTGAATTTGCCTGGTACTCCATACATCTCAAGTAGAGTATTATATTTGTTTGTTTGTTTGATTTGAGGTTTAACGTCCCCGTCAACACTGTAAAGGTCATTTTGGAGACGTTGCTTCTAATTTTGTGGGACTTTTACCCGACCTTGAGATGAAATGACATCTCAAGCCCTGCCGCCCAATGAAACCAATAGGGTTTATTAGCATGGACGGGCCGACTCGCACCGCTATAGGCAGGCTTAGATCCTGTAAGCGGTTTACCAGTACTCGTGTGCAGGTCGGTTTCAGCTCTGCGTGGAAGCATCGTGCAGCCCATCTAATTCTTCAAGCCCCAATGGGTGGGGGAGAGTATTAAATGGATATATGTTAACACTATATACAGTGAAATTCTGCTATTAAGACCATCTACATTTAAGACTTATTCTGCTTAAAAAAGCTTATTTAGAAAGGTGCAGTTATTCTCTCTTCGTGAATTCTGCACACAATGTCCTCCTGGTCAGGGACCACCTTTAGAACTGTTCAAAAGTGGTCTTAATATAGGAATCTTACTGTATAACTACCATGAAAGCATGCACGGATTGCCTGTTTGGTTCATTATAATCTTACGTCCGACTTTCAGTGTCCTTAGGTGCGGAGTCCTCATAGAGGTGATTCCGAGGGACAGGGTGCGTTGGCCGGAATGTCCAGATCTTACTGCTGGTTCCGATATTTAACTGCATACGTGGCGGGCCTTCAGCGTATGGCGTCCGTTGCTTTGGAAGCCTTTCGGGCTGAAAAGGCTGCATGGCAGAGAGGTCCCTTTGACTGGCCATCATCTTCCAGCGATGATGAAGACCTTAAAGATTTTTACATTAAACAATCACTTGTCTTAGGGAGAAATCATTAAACCAAAAGCATTGGCGGTGATTTATGGATATCCATAATTCGAATTATGGATATCCATAAATCGATCTGAATTATGTTTATCCATAATTCGAATTATGGATATCCATGAATCAGAGGAATAATAGATATCCATAAATCGAATTATGGATATCCATAATTCGAATTATGGATATCCATAAATCGAATTATGGATATTCATAAATCGATCTGAATTAATGATATCCATAAATCGAATTATGGATATCCATTATTCGATTTATGGATATCCATAATTCGAATAATGGATATCCATTATTCGTCTGATTAATGGATATCCATAAATCGATTTATGGATATCTATAAATACAGATTAAATAGTAAAACGGCGCCCCATAGAATTGTGCTATTTGAAAACAAAGCCACTACCTCTCTCTCGTGTGACCCGCCCATAGAGGCTTGAAGAAGTATATGGGCTGCACGATGCTTCCACGCAGAGCTAATCCGGCCCGCACACTAGTACTGGTAAACCGCTTGGAGAATCTAAGCCTGTCCAGGAACCGCGGTGCGAGGCGGACCGTCCATGCTAATAAACCCTATTGGTTTCATTGGGCGACAGGGCTTGAGATGTCATTTCATCTCGATGTCGGGTAAAAGTCCCACAGAATTGGAACAACGTCTCCAAAATGACCTTTACAGTGTTGACGGGGACGTTAAACCTCAAATCAAACAAACAATCTTCTCTCTTGTGCGCGCGTGAAACACCCGGAACGAGTGTTCGACAGCAATTAAATAAGCTTGAAGCGTTCATCGCAATCGAAATAAAATAAATTAGTATAAACTAATTTATTTGCAAAGTAACGGGGCCCTTGTTTCTCAACTAAGATGCCCCATGACCGCAAATATGTAACAAATATGTTGGTCACTTCTTTCCGGCTTACCTAAGCCGAAGGCTCCGGGGGAGCTATTATGATCAGCCACCGGCTGTCGTCGTCCAAACTTCTGTCCGCCCGTTCACAATGCCTTTAAAAGACATCTCTTAAACCACTGAACAGATTCTGACCAAACTTGGCATAAATTATCTTTGGGTGGTCTTCTCTCTTTAAAAATCCTCCTAGTTGAAACCAGATGGCCAAAGTCTTCGATACATGTATTTTGGGGTTGAAGCTTCCTCTAGTGGACATCTACCAAGATTGTTCAAATTATTACCCTGGGGCCAAAAATGAAAGAAAAGATGCGCACACCTTGGCAAATTACTTTAAGAATCATTTACAAATTCTCAACAACGATTGGTCGTTTGTGGCATTTTCCATGCAAGAATTTGCTCCCAACGGCAATAAATTCTTTATCTTAAGAACAGTATTCTTAATGGGATGAAATCGTTCCATCTGGATAATAAGTCCGTGAGCATCCCTGTAGCCTCCACATTATATCCGGAAAATTAGGGTTTACTAGGCATTCATTTTCGGGCGTATTTCTGTTCAAAAATACTCAAGGAGGCTGTTCTAAAGAGCACCTGCAATCTATGTCAGACCCCTGTTAGAGTGTGTGTACTCATTAGAACCAGCTTGATGAAGCTGTTTTTAAATGCACCCACAATGTAAATTTGAGAGTAAAATAACACAGACGGTTGGTTCTCTTTAGAACCGCCTCACTTCGCACCACTTTCCTGGGCAGGCGTAGAACCTCTTAGCAGTTTACCAATAGTCTCAATTCTGCATAGAAGAATAATGCAGCCATATCTATTTCTTCAAGCGCCAACCAGCTGATGTAATAATATCCATGCGTACCCAAATGCGGATGAAGAAAATAAATGATGTTTATAATGTTAACAATGAACTACTGCTCAAAACATCACAACCAGCTCGTCGTGTCCTTTTATCTCTTGTGTCATTGTTCCACACGTGCGCACGTGCAGTATTGGCGTATGTTGCTTATATCTCACCCAGTGAAAATATCTTTCGAGATAGTTTCGTTAAAACACTAAAACATGCATTTATATTTTATATTCTAACATTTTAAGTGTCCTTGTCCATCATTGTCAGTCCCTGTCAGTCCCAGATGTGTTAACGGGGAAGTACCGTATATTTTAGTGAAGAAATAATGAAAATAATGTTTGACCCCCCCCAACCCCCCCCCCCCACCACCACCGCCCAAAGTAAACCCCTGTTTTGCTATATAAAAGTGGGATCCAAAGGGATCAGAATTATATAGGCGTGTGTTCATGTTGCCTATACAGCTGTTAAAATAGACAGGTGATTTTAGAACTATTTTAATTATCACAGAAACGTTGAATCTATCAGAACCTCTTTTTATACCATTTCCCTTTGATGATGGTCCAAATTTCTCGGGCATAGCGATTGACCACAACGTTTATATAGCGTGAAGTCAGTACCCTTCACACGTTCACTTTTTAAATGCTGCAGCTAAGCGTACAGATTTTTTTTCGACTTGTGCAGCTAATGATTGCGTACAGATGCAGCTAATCGTACAGTCGCTAGAATGATAGGCCCTGGATAAAGCAGGACTTTTTTTGAAGGGAGGCAGACAGAACTAGCAAATGGGTACTGAGATGTGCTGATAAATGATTGTTTTATGTCTACGCTTATTTAGAATAAGTGTAAAGTGGCCATAAGACAGACAAAATGTGAAAAAATAATGGTTGCTGCGAGCGAAAATGAAAAAAATCACTGATGCAGCACCAAAATCATTTCACTGTGCAAAACTGGGTACATTATTATTCCAAATCGAAGCAAATTTGAAAAGGGATGACTCTTACCTTCCCAAGCATGTGTCCTTTCCGGGTGTTAATACCGAATTTTATTGATTTTTAGCGTTTTTCATAAATATCGTGTAAAGCAGCTAACGATTTTTGAGCGTACAGTATCAGCAGCTTCCGATTTCAGATACTGTACGATGGTCAACTGTGGTTTTACATCTGAAAATCGTCAAGGCTGGATGATGACACATTTAAGTTAACAATGTTGCAGAGGGGAACTCTTGCCACTTTGGTCGACTTTTCTGGGGGAAGTTTCGCTGCTTTCCTCTTCCGATATGCCTCTTTGTCCTCTTCCGTTGCTTCAAAGTTGGGCTGGTAAACAGTCTTGACGAGCTTGAGAAATTCAAGGAAGGGATCTTCTTGCTCAGTTACCGACAAAACTGTTTCCTCACACAGTACTGTGCAAAATACGTGTCGTATAAATTCTTTGTAGTCCCATGTTTAGGTAAAGATTTCTTCAAAGCCCTCCACGTACTCTCTATAGTATTAGTATGTGCACCTGTTTCGGGATCGACGAAGTTTACAGAGTGGTTGACTGTTAGGTGGGAAAATCCTTCATTATTCAGTGAGCTATACGCTTTCCAGCAGTCTGAAATTACTGTAGTGCCTGGCAAAATAAACTCTTTGATTATACCTATCAATGTATCAGCAGTTCTGTCTGCTACACACTTGAAAAAACACTCTTTACTATCTCTTTCTATGCCCCCGAAAACCCAGACTCCATCCACTCTTCTTCCTTTATGGTATTTTCTTTTTCCAAACTTGGACTCGTCGATTTCTACTATTTTACCAGGCCCTCCTATCTTTTTGCTAGAATTTTCCAATATACAAATGCAGACTTCTCGTGAAAAATTAAACCAGTCGACGATTGTTGTATGCGAAATTTCTAACTCATGCTCCACAAACGTTTGTTCAACTCTGTATGCCCAGAAATATGTAAGAAGGACGATAGTTGCAAGGGGCAAATTACTATTGGAAAACCAGGATCCGTGCCTTATCGATACCTTTTTACCACAATCTTTATTTGAGCAACGCCAGCAACATTGGTCTGTGCTAAATGACAAGTCTTTCCGCAGCCCAAAGCGTCCTTTTCCACAGAATTCACAAGAAACACCACCTAATTCAAGAACCAGACCCAACTGAAATAGCCATTGTATAAGTCTATCTATATTTTCTGTAACTTTAAACAATTCTCGCAGCCTCAGAGGCATTTAAACAGCCGATTTTGTAATTTTGTAGGTAAACAAGATTCGCGTCAATCTGACAGCTCTTTATTTACATTGGAAAATGTGCGCGTGCTTCCGGTAACGTCACTAATGTCACGTAATCCAATCAGCTGTTAAATCAAAACAAATCAGCCATCCTTTTGAAGTTTAACCTCAGTATCAATTAATACCTTTCGGTATTAAAATACCGAAGGTATTAACATAAAATTTCACGACAAACACGATTTTGGGGTTATTTTTTCATTTTGTTGCCTATTTAACGAGATCGTCGCGCTATCGCGCGACTCTATATATAGGGAGTGCACCTAGCATAGCAACGTGCGCTACGCGCGCCTTGATTCTTATTCTACAGGCATTTCCTGGGGACCGCTATACTGGAAGTGTTCCCCAATTTTAAACCTTCTCTTCAGAGTTTGCTTATCTCCGTCTAATACAGATCGCCAAAGTATCGTTACTGGCAGCACCATACCGGCAAATACACCGACAAATTTCGGATACGCCATTTTCGAGAAAATACATGCCTGACAACTTCCGAAGTTCCGTTGTAGAACAACAAACAGTAACTGTTTTGTCGATGAAACAGTTGTAGATCTTCTGAATGTGTATGTTTTCTTATTGATAAGGGCAGATAGTCGATTTTCGAAGATTTATCAGGATAGTTGTGGCTTCGGGTCGGTTGATGGGTGGGGGTGGGGGGGGGGGGGGGGTTAATTTGTTGATTTAATGCTGCCGTTATCAGGTTATGATCAGACGAAGGTGCAGGGCACAAATTAACTGAAATGGTTCATCCCTAATATTATATAGCCTTGGCTGAAAGATAGTTGGCTAGGATCCATGTCCATGTATTAGGTGAAGGCAGCAGGCAGAGTGTGATTTTTACCCGACATCTTACTGCCCCTGCCCATCAGGGCTTGGAGAAATAGATGGGCTGCACGATGCTTCCACGCAGAGTTGATACCAACCGCACATTAGTACTGGTAATATGCTTAGAAGGTCTAAGCCTGCCCAGGAAAACTGCTGCGAGTCGGGCCCGTCCATATTGGTTTTATTGGGCGGCAGGGATTGAGATGTCATTTCATCTCAATGTCGGGTAAAAGTCCCACAAAACTGGAAGCAACGTCTCCAAAATGACCTAAACTATGTTGGCGGGGACGTTAAACCTCAAATCAAACAAAACCCGACATCTAAATACAGTACACTCGGCGTGTAGTACAACACGTTAGACGATCACATGCACCCATTTAAAGATTTTTTTTTTTTATTGTTGTGCACACGTTAATCCGAATAAAAACAAAAAACGTAAATATCAGCATATGAATGTAAAATATAAATGTCCGGAACGCAGAACTCTCATATATAATTTGTTGATTTAATGCTGCCGTTATCAGGTTATGATCAGACGAAGGTGCAGGGCACAAAATAACTGTAATGGTTCATCCCTAATATTATATAGCCTTGGCTGAAAGATAGTTGGCTAGGATTCATGTCCATGTATTAGGTGAAGGCAGCAGGCAGAGTGTGATTTTTACCCGACATCTTACTGCCCCTGCCCATCAGGGCTTGGAGAAATAGATGGGCTGCACGATGCTTCCACGCAGAGTTGATACCAACAGCACATTAGTACTGGTAATATGCTTAGAAGGTCTAAGCCTGCCCAGGAAAACTGCTGCGAGTCGGGCCCGTCCATATTGGTTTTATTGGGCGGCAGGGATTGAGATGTCATTTCATCTCAATGTCGGGTAAAAGTCCCACAAAACTGGAAGCAACGTCTCCAAAATGACCTAAACTATGTTGGCGGGGACGTTAAACCTCAAATCAAACAAAACCTGACATCTTAATACAGTACACTCGGCGTGTAGTACAACACGTTAGACGATCACATGCACCCATTTAAAGATTTTTTTTTTTATTGTTGTGCACACGTTAATCCGAATAAAAACAAAAAACGTAAATATCAGCATATGAATGTAAAATATAAATGTCCGGAACGCAGAACTCTCATGTATGGGAGTACAGTCGAGTAAGGCTGCCACTATTAATCGGATAATTGATTGATACATTCAAGAAATATGATTATCGATACTGATTTTTTCGTAATCGATTATTTTCTTAGTAGAATTTACCAGCCAAAGATGTTTCTTAAATAGCTGGATGAGTGGAAAACAGTGCAGATCCTTGTGAGAAGCCACGTTCTGCGGCGTCTCATCTGGGTCTACACTGTTTGCTCCGGCCTGTCTGGGCAAAACCCTAGAGTGAAGTTCAACACATGGTAAGAGTCATGTTCAGCCAGAAAGCCAGACAGGTAACATTGTGACAAAATCTTCAGTGATTACTAATCGATTATTGATCGGAATGACAAGACTGATAATCGATTATCATTTCAGCTCCGATTAGCCAGCCCTACAGTCGAGTCCATTAACATTGGGTAGCTGTTAATTTTGTGCACCCTGCATTCTAGTTTTCAGTATCTTTATCCCTCATAATTTCTTCCACCACCACCAGCGCATCGGCGTTACGTTTTAACTTAGCCTTGAAAAGATGGAGTTGCACGTGCAGATGTGACAGTTTTGCAGAATTTTTCAATTTTGTCAAATTGTGAAAAGATCGAAAATATCCAAGCCAAACTTTGAAAGACTGAGTTTAAAAATAGGCAAAGGGACAAACATTTTGTATGTAATTTTCCTGCATCTAACAACATTACAGAATATCTAATATACAACTTGTTTGAGTCAACCTTCGTGTTCAATCAGCTCAAAACAGTTATTGTGCGCAGTGTTAGGCGACAGAATTTGTAATTCAGTTTCAAGGGGGTATCCCTTTTCTTAGCATTAATTTTCCTGCCTGTTAAAGCTTCAGAGGCCAGTTTCTATTGCAGTTGGTAGATAGGACAGTATTGCAATCGTTTTGATTGTGAGTTTTTGATTGGTTGTTTTGTAGCGTGTACCGGGTCGTCCACGAAGTCAAGCAACGCGGTCACCCATCCAGGTACTAACCGCGATCTCCGTTGCTTAACTTCGCGAATAAGCCAACCACTCTACCCGCGTCGCTAAAAGAGCCGGCTCCTACAGCAAGGCTGTAGAAGTGGTATTTATCCATAACCGTTACATTTCTCCCCCTCATCTCTTGACTTCGTCCCGAAGTCACACATGCCTCACAAGGCTAAACCCGAGGACGGAGTGTATGCAACAAACCAGCGGCACTGTTTCCATCCCACCGCTGCCACCAATGTAGCGTGTACCGGGTCGTCCACGAAGTCAAGCAACGCGGTCACCCATCCAGGTACTAACCGCGATCTCCGTTGCTTAACTTCGCGAATAAGCCAACCACTCTACCCGCGTCGCTAAAAGAGCCGGCTCCTACAGCAAGGCTGTAGAAGTGGTATTTATCCATAACCGTTACAGTTTCCACAAAGTCACACATAGCTATCAAAACTTTATGTGCGCAATGTTACCGGACTACACCGTAACTCGGCGTGTTGGTTATTTCGTCGACTGTCACAGGAAAAATCACAGAAGCCAAGCAAATTATTTGCATGCAAAACGCGTGAAACTTTAATGGGTGTGCCTCAGTGCGTAAATTTAACAGAACGGACCTAATTACCGGAACGGACCCATTTCTACCCAGATTCCCTCCTATTTTAGGATATTTTGATAATATACAAATTGCTTACACTGCTGTTAAAGTTAGCTACATTCTGCATGCATCTTTTCATGCAAATTTGGTCGCATTGGGAATATGTTCCAGTACACCATTTAGACTTGACTCAGTGAAGCAGAGAAAAAAGATGTGCCATATTTTCTGGTTCTAGAAATATTACATGGAGTTTAACAGCCCAGTCAACATGGTCATGTAAAGTCCGTTAGTTTACCTATCTACACTTTTCCTGGGCCCACTTACATGTATGCATAAGTGGTTAACAAGTAAAGTGTGCATTCTTTCACCAGAAACTGACAGAGCTGTCCTTTCTTGACTCAGAGGAACAGAGGAAATAGTACTTTCTGAATCTAAGATAATTACTAAGAGTTAACAATGTTAAGGTCATATCAAGCCAGTCACTCTACCTATCCACACTTTTTCTGGGCCAGCTTATGCTAATGCAGTTAACCGGTATTGTTACAATCTGTCGCCAGATTCTGACAACTGCCCTTCTTGGCTCAGCAAAACAAAGAGAATAGCTGTTCTGTTAAAAATATATTTCATGATCCATCCTCCAAACAGATCTACCAAATAGCTAACCTTCTGATCACCAGTCTGATGCGCATCCAACTGAACTACCAAGGCAGACATTGAGTGCACTGATTGACATTATTGTGAACTTAAACCCGTATTTCAAATGGGACAATTCTTTTACGAAAAGGGGCATTCAGAATATAGTTAACAATGACAGCAGTGTAAGTAGACTGTATATTATGGAAATATCCCAAAAATAGGGAGAAACCTGGGTAGAAATGGGTCCTTTCCGGTTCGTTCCGGTAATTAGCATTCCGGTAAATTTATGCACCTGATGTGCGTGAAATCGCTTGGAACGTGGAGCAGTATATGCGAGTCCACACAACAGTGGCATGGAAAGGATTAGCAGTTAGAGCTTGGAAGGGATTAAAAATCAATACTACACAACAACTTTCCAAGTTGACATGAATAAATGTTTCATTGTGATGACCTGTGCAAGAATGAGAAATAGGTTGTGGATACAGATACTACTAGATTGCAAAGGGTCATTTGCAGTATCAGGGTGCAGGTTCCGTACCCAGATATTAAGCCTGGTGGCTCAGATGCCCCTTTCACATTGACAGGTAGATACTGACCAGTATAGGGGTGTAAAAATAATAATAATAAAATAAAATTGCATGAACAAAAGGTATATTCAGGAGATAGTCATCCCCATAACAAATACATGCCTTATTTTGTGGGGTGGGCCATACTGGGGTGGTTTTATGGCCCTTACAATATAATTTCACTCATATTGAGCAGATCGTTAAAGGAGCAGTCTGATCAGGGTCTACATTGTTTGCCAGTCAATCTATACAACTCTTATAATTAATGGTCATGAAAAGAGTTTGTCATCCATCTCACCATCTGGGAATATATTCTCCTGATTAGGAGATTTCATACACTGCAGCAGCATATTGTACTCCTAAGTTATCATGTGCAAACAATCCTTTTAAGAACATTGTTTTACCATATTGATCCCAAGTATTGGGACAGACAGTTCTATCCGAACCATGGAACCCAGATCAGACTGGTCCAGGGCCAACACTGCTTGTCGCCCCATCTGCACCCATGAGTTTGTCATAACATCATAAGCCCTCACAGTGTCTGAATTCTTAGGACCTTTATGCACTAGTCATTTACGTTGATGGATGGGGGATAGCAGGGCTAATGAGCAGGGTACTTAACCTCTGTGTTCCCCTGCAGTGACTGGTTAATGCAGGGGTTTTGATATTATGAAATATATCCCCAGTGGAATTAACTGTTATAAACAGTGGGGCTGTGACATTCTGGAGGTCCCCACAGTGCAGGACTTCTAGCAGGGCTGTGAAAAGTCTTAGTCCCCGCTATTCCCCGTAGGTGTGTGTGGGGGTGTTTGGCAGTGGTTACAAATGACTGACCATGCATTGTTGCAATATGAATCCCTATTGTGATTACAATGCCAGAGCACATTGTGCCCTTTGCAGGGTTCTCACTAGGATTTTGAAAATTGGAGTAAAAATGCTGTCTCCAGAAAAAGTTGTAGTTTTACCCTACTTTTCTATTGAGACTTTCCAAAAAGTTGGATTCAGGAGTAAATTCAGCCAAATTTGGAGTTAACAAGAAGTAGAAAAATTGTAAGTTAATAATTAATTTCTTTAATACATCATTGATTTATCGTAGTGAAGAGACAGTCCTAACCAAACTGTCCAGACTCATATCAAACTGCTAAGGTGATCCTCCTTGTGATGTAAATAAATTCTGAAAAGTTAGATCCTCTGGATTCAGTTGAGATGTTTATATTACAACATCAGCGTATGTTGTGAACCATAACCTCTTCTGGTCCAAAATTGCTGCATGTAGATTTTTTTTTACCCTAATGGTCCTAATCATTCGGACAGATGGTGCAGACCCTGATCAGATTGTTCCAAAGGGAGCATCCTGATCAGTGTCTACATTGTCAGTCACTATGTCTGTTTTGCACTGATATGTCATGAAAGGATTTTGTCAACGGGCCTCCGTGGCCTAGTGGATAAGAGTGCTGACTCTTAGTCATTAGGTCTCTCACCGCCGTGGGTTCGAGCCTTGCTCGGATCACGTGTGAGAAGCCAAGTTCTGCAACGGAAGGTCAGGTGGTTTTTCTCCGGGTACTCCGGTTTTCGCCCACCTCTGATTAACGATCGGCTCGATATGAGTGAAATAATCTTGAAAGGGCCGTAAAACCCAAACCAAAAAAAAAAAAAAGATTTTGTCGGATGAACAGCGGCTAGCCCTGAAGTTGTCCCAATTATGAAGATCCCTATGATAGTACTCTACCCACGTTTTCTCCGCAGGGACTATGTACCAAAATCCCCTTCCCTCGGGCCCCAATCTGCCGCTAGGGTCAAAATTTTACTTGTATTTTATTCTGCTAATCATACCGTCCAATTTGATATGCAACATGACTATGTTTAAAAAATTCTTAAATTTTGACCCTTTGACCCCTCCCTAAGGGCCCCAATCTGACCCCAGAGTCAAACTTTTACTTATATTGTATTCTACTAATCATACTCTTCCATATATGATAATATCCCACATGACTATTTTGAAAAATTTCAAATTTGACCCCCTCCTCCCCCGACCCCCCAAGTGTGACCCCGTGGGGCATGACCCAGGGGTCGCAGCCAAAATCCTGTTCAATATGTTTTACATATTTCATTAATAATTACTTATGCAAAGTTTGGTTGCAAAATCTATAAAATTGACTTTGTATTTGAATTTTATTGGTATTTGTCCTTTTGACCCCTCTTGAAGGCCATGAGGGTGGGGCCCAAAGGTAAATGTGCCGTTGCGCGAGCCACTCATGTAAGCAACCTGCACACCAAATTTGGTTGGATTCCAATCAGCGGTTTAGGAGGAGATAGCCGGACAGACGTATGGACAGAAAGAGAGTCAGCCGATAACAATATCTTCAAAAAACGTGGGGATAATTACAAAGTCTGTTTTAATAGATTTTGATACCAAACATTGCAGAAGTAATAATTAGTAGTGTAAAACATATTGAATGTGACATATCAAAATGAAGGGGATGATTAGTAGAGTGTAATGCAGATAAAATTTTAACCCTAGGGTCAGATTGGGGACCTAAGGGGGGGTCAAAAGGTCAAAATTTAAGTTTTTCCGAACATGGTCATGTGGCATATCAAATTGAATGGGAAAACTCATAGAATATTATACAAGTAAAAGTTTGATCCTAGGGGCAGATTCGGGCTCGGGAAGGGGATTTTGGTACAAATGTACTTAGACCATGTGGAGAAAACATTTGGATTTGCAATGGCACACCATCGACTGCATTCTAGTTATCCCCATGCTTTCGTGTAGGGAATATTAAAATCGTCTCAGTCCATTAGTCTGTCAATCTGTTATGCTATCTCTTAAACCATTAGTCAGAATCCAACCAAATTCGGTGTGTAATTATAGCCCCACTATACTGGATTTGCCTCGTCCTTTTGTGATTCCGTAATTCCGTTATTTATGATAACTAAAAAAACGTTTGAGGTATTTACACGAAACTTCACACAAATGTAAACCACAATAGGACAATGCGTAGAGCGCATGAACCATAACTCTGGATTACCTTCTTTTGGAGTTATTGCCCTTTGAACATATAAAAAATGCAATTTTAACCTTGTTTGCTCCATTACTCAAAAAGCATTTGAGGTATTTTCATGAAACTTAATACAAATGTAAAGCACTATGAGACAATGTGTGGAGTGCATAAATTGTAACTCTGAATTGCCTACTTTTAGAGTTATTGCCCTTTGAACATTGAAAAATTGCAATTTTAACCTTGTTTGCTCCATTACTCAAAAACTGTTTGAGGTATTTCCATGAAACTTAATACAAATGTTAAGCACTATGAGACAATGTGCAGAGCACATACATTGTAACTCTGAATTGCCCTCTTTTGGAGTTATTGCCCTTTGAACATTGAAAAATGTCAATTTTAACCTTTATCCGCGTCATAACTAAAAAAAAAATTGAGATATTTTCATTACACTTCCCACAAATGTAAAGCACTATGAGACAATGTGCAGAGTGCATGAACCATAATTCTGGATTGCCTACTTTTAGGGTTATTTCCCTTTAAACATTGAAAAATACCAATTTTAACTTTGTTCGCTCCTTATCTCGGAAACTGTTGGAGATATTTTCATGAAACCTCACACAAATGTTAAGTACCATGAAACGATGAAACGCAGAGCTCCATCACACAAATCTAAAGCACCATGAGACGATGTGCAGAGCACAGGAATTGTAACTCTGGATTACCTTTTTTCCACCTTTAATTAGAGGTCGAAAGCTGAAAACATTTGTTTTATTGTATTTTTGTCTTTTCCGATAGCGCTGTGTGGGGCTATAGTCAGATCTAGTTAGTTCCTTACATGAGTGGGGTGGGCATCATCACATTTTTTTTTGTCCCACCCCCAGGGGCCTTTGGGAGGGGTCAAAAGGTCAAATACAGTGCACTCCCTTGAAAACACTATAATGTATGTTTGGGATGCATAAAATAGGACTGTGTTATAAGTGAACCGTGTTATAAAGGGATAATTTTATTCAGAAATAATAGTAAAATGACAATTTGGGAGGCAAGACTTGACCGTGTTATAACCAAAACCGTGTTATAAGGAGAGGAGTACTAAAGGGACTGAAGTGTACCAATAAAATTCAATTACAAAGTCTAAGCCTCCTAGCAAAACCTATAAAACCTATAACAATAAGCTACATGTACATATATAATTTTGTATTAAACTTTTTGGATTGATTTGGTTCATATTTGGTATGATGGTACATACAGGTCCAAAGTATTCACCAATATCCCCACTCATGCCAATGTCCTCATGGTCAAGGTCATGGACTTAGAAATTTTTAATGATATAGACTCAGGTTAAGGTATTTGTGACAGGTAGAAACTGAACATTTATGATGACATTGGTTCATATAATTTGGTATCATCATAGATATAGGTCTGAAGTTTGATTTACCAATACCCCCACCCATGGTCATGTTGTTTTTCTAGGTTGGCCCCTGGTGAGGGCATCTGTGTCGTGGTGACACATTTCAAGTTTTTTTATTAACCTCTTATTTTTCGAAGAAAAACTGGGGATATTGTTATCGCCTCTGTCTGTCCGTTCGCCTGTTGTCCAGGGCTAGGGTTAGGATTGGATAACAATAACAAGAATTCCGCAAAATGCGGCATCGCACCTGCTGGGGCGAAAGCTAAAGGAGCCACAATCATAACGTAGAAATTAAATAAGCTTATTTGTATGAGTGGAAAGGCAATTTTACAAGGAACCTACATGCCAAACTATATAGGCTCTATGTCAAATGGTTAAACCTTGATGATAAAGTAGGTCAAAGGTCCAGGGTAATGGTCAAATTATTTGTATGAGTGGAAAAACAATGCCATAAGGAACCTACATGCGAAATATGAAGGCATTTCAAATGGTTAGAAAGGTATGATAAAGTAGGTCACGGGTCAAGGTCACAGGTAAAATTTTTAGTATGAAAGGAAAGGCAATGTCACAAGGAACCTACATGCCAAATATGAAGGCTCGATCTCAAATGGTTAAAAAGTTATGACAAAGTAGGTCAGTGGTCCAGGGTCAAGGTCACAGGTCAAAATTTTTTGTATGAGTGGAAAGGCAATGTCACAAGGAACCTACATGCCAAATATGAAGGCTCTATGTCAAATGGTTAAAAAGTTATGATAAAGTAGATCAAAAGATCAGGGGTCAAGGTCACTGGTCAAAATTGTTTGCATGAGTGGTATGGGAATGTCACAAGGAACCGACATGCCAAATATGAAGGCTCTACCTCAAATGGTTTAAAAGTTATGATAAGTAGGTCAAAAGGTCAGGGGTCAAGGTCACAGGTCAATTTTTTTGTATGAGTGGAAAGGCAATGTCACAAGGAACCCACATGCCAAATAACAAGGCTCTATCTCAAACGGTTGGAAAGTTATGATAAAGTAGGTCACAGGTCAAGGTCACAGGTCAAAATTGTTTGTATGAGTGGTATGGGAATGTCACAAGGAACCTACATGCCAAATATGAAGGCTCTACCTCAAATGGTTAAAAAGTTATGGTAAGTAGGTCAAAAGGTCAGGGGTCAAGGTCACAGGTAATTTTTTTTTTTGTACGAGTGGAAAGGCAATGTCACAAGGAACATACATGCCAAATATAAAGGCTCTATCTCAAACGGTTCCACTAAATAATATAATATTTGTCATGGTCACTGGAGCGTAAAATATAGGTCAACGCCACGAGATGAAAGCCCCTGCTTGGTTAGGAGCTTACAAAGATGTTTCATGTAAAGTATGATGGTTATTTAGTCTTGTAGTTGAGTATATAACAAACTTCGACATAAATGTCGAACTTCGACATAAATGTCAAACTTTGACGTAATGGTCGAAGTCACTGGAGCACAAAATATAGGTCAAAGTCACTAGGTCAAGGAGTCTACAAAGTCAGAAGGTCAGGGAGATGTTTCATGTAAGGTTTGATGGTAGATGAGGTTTGTAGTTGACTTAAATAAAAACTTCGACATAAATGTCGAAGTTATGTCGAACTTCGACATAAAGATCAAAGTCACTGGAGCGAAAAATATAGGTAAAAGTCACTAGATCAATTTGCCTACAAAGTCAGAAGGTCTGAGAGATGTTTCATATAAGGTTTGATGGTAGATTAGGTTTGTAGTTGACTTAAATAAAAACTTCGACATAAATGTCGAAGTTATGTCGAACTTCGACATAAAGATCAAAGTCACTAGAGCGAAAAATATAGGTCAAAGTCACTAGGTCAATGTGCTTACAAAGTCAGAAGGTCTGAGAGATGTTTCATATAAGGTTTGATGGTAGATTAGGTTTGTAGTTGACTTTAATAAAAACTTTGACATAAATGTCGAACTTCGACGTAAATGTGACAGACGGACGCACGGACGAACGGACGGAAAAGTTGATGCCTATGTCGCACCCTGCTACAAGCAGGTGCGACAAAAAATGATTGGGAAATAATAGATTTGTTCCGTAAACAAAAGGTAAAAGAGGTTAGCCCCTAAACCAAACAAAAGAAAATAACAAAAGAAATAGCCCCTAAACCCGAAATGTTAGAACGTCCGTCCATCCGTCCAACTATCTCCTCCTAAACCGTTGATCGGAATCTAAACAAATTTGGTGTGTAGGTTGTTTACATCAGTGGCTCGCGCAATGGCACATTTATTTTTAGCCCTCATATGGCCTTGGAGAGAAGTCAAAAGGTCAAATATCAATAAAATTCAATTACAAAGTCAATTTTATAGATTTTGCTACCAAACTTTGCATAAGTAATTATTAATGAAATATGTAAAACATATTGAATGGGATTTTGGCTGCGACCCCTGGGTCATGCCCCACGAGGTCACCTTTGGGGGTCGGGAGGGCAAATTTTAAATTTTTCAGAATATAGTCATGTGGGATATCAAATCAAAGGGGTTGATTAGTAGAATACAATAGACGTAAAAGTTTG